>JACXII010000051.1:3793808-4393808 GCA_014737395.1 Bombus waltoni | reverse complement strand
CGTTATATACCTGCCAACTTCGTGGCACAGAAGATCTCTCTGTCTTGTCTCTTGCCGTCGAAGGTCAGAACGAAGCGGAGCGTCTGCTTCCCGAACCGTGTCGCGGGGTCGGAATCTCGTCCGTCGCAGTCGGCAACTCGACCGTCACAGAAGCCAAGCTGGTCACCCAATCAGAGCGAGAACGAAACAAAAGAAAGGTGAAAAGACTTATCGCTCTGTGAGATCGAGCCTACATCCTGTGTCCTCCGTGGAACGAGTCCGACCCGGTGAATCTTCACGACCGTGCGATTACTATTAATCCATCGTTAATTTTCTTCCATCTCGATGAAGTCGTTCGCGTTCCTTCCCCTTTGCAGGTATAATCTCGTCGTCGCTTTCTGCAATTGGTCAAAGTGCGTCTCACGACCCAAAAAATCACGGGCCGGTGAAGAAAGAGGCGCTAGGTCACGAAGAACCTCCGCTTCCTCCGCGTGAAATGCGCGCTACCACGATCCTACGGATGGCAGGGCGCTTCGTGTGCGATCGACCTTGCCCGAGTTCTTGCTTTTCAAGAACGCAAAGACCCGCGTTGCAAGGAAGCCACTGACGACGTTTTTCTTGCAACCACGACTGGTCTGAAAGAGGTTCGAGACAAGTTGTACCTTCTTCGTTTCGCGTTCTCTATCTTTGAGGTAACCGATCGCAATTAAGGTTCAATACCCCCTCCCCCTGCTTCTTCTGAAGATTGTAAGAGTTTCAAGCAACAACTTTGTCAAGGACGCGGCGGAAACAAAGAGAACCCGCGGCAAAGATGAAGTAGATAAAAAGCTGGAGGTTCGCGAGGGAATAACGATCTTCGGAGTTTAATGGTGAATTTACGTGGACGTGACGATTAAAACCAGCGGGGATCGTGAACAGTTCCGAGGAGTCATTCGCTGGCAGGCAGCGACGATGTCGTTTAAGACTCTCACCGGACGCGATTCAGGGAAAGTCACACGCTCGTAAATCAACGCGGTAATGGGCACCGTTAGATTTGCAATGATAATCTCATGGTAATGCATACGATTCGGTCGAGCGGACGAACGAGAAAATAATTAACGAGCCAAGAGTTCGCCGAACTATCGGCATCGCTGTTGCTGATCCCCGGGGATTTACGAGTTCCTGGATTTAAACCGGCACAAAAACGAACATCAAGGGATCTCGTCTGGCTTCGTAGCTCGATAATCCATCGGTAATTCTTGCTCAAGGCTCGTACGAGCCAGTAACGATTCTACGATGTTCGGTCTGGGGAGTCCACGAGTTTCTTTCGTACGAATATAGAGTACTTAAAGAGAAGCTGGTTCGCAAATTTTTTTACTTTTAGCTTTAATCTTCGGGAATTCATAATCGAATTCCAGTTTGAGGCTATGGCTTTACAGTGTCGTATCAATTGATTATAAAAACCGGCACTGAAGTATTAATATGGAGAACAAGTTGCAAGTTGCTCGAAACCGGCTAGTTCACGCAGATTATGCGTCGTAAACTTGCAAATTATTAAACAAACATTGCGTGTTTTTATGAGAGGAATGGTGATTAGCGCTGATCCTCATGGAATTTCAGAAAAATTTGTTCGTGTCTCTTCTCAAGCCACAAATCAAAAGTAAGCCCCCTGTTTACCGTTCTCGGTGAAACGACGCCATCAAGGGATGTAGCTCGAACGTTTTCGCGACGTGGCGCGTCAGTTTCACGAGTGATCTATCGATCTTCGAGAGCCGTTAATAAGCGTCCCGTCAACAGCGTAGGGTAAGGTGTATCCGCGGTTACCTCTAATTCAACTGATCGATCGCAGGATAAGGGGGTCGTACGATGGGACACTGTACGTATAATGGACGACGATCCTGTGAGCGCCAAGCAGCGGCAGCAACCATTTACCATTCAATTACGCCGCAATTATAGGATCGTGTGCGTTCCGTGGCTCGAACTGTTCGACGATCGCATACCGCGCGCCTTACCTCGATAGACGTTTCGACCCTCTCTCGGAGATCTTTAATTGACGACTGTAAAACGAACGATCCGTGAGATTCTCGCGATTACAAAACACGATAAAAAAATAATGATTCCTAATGCTCGCCGAAAAGCGAGATAATGGTCCCCGTGATATCTTCGATGCGAGCCAACGATCTTCAGACTTATTAACACATACTGTGTCGTTGATACGTACGAGTAAACGTAACGAAGAATAATTTAAGGGTCGTGGCAGAGAAATGACGAGGTTCGTTAAAAAAGCATCGAACTTACCCCTGCAGCGCGTGTGGAGGTGCCGGTCGAGGCGGAGGTGGCAACGATTTTCTGCCTGGAGTGTTCTGTCGCGGCGCCAGAGGTGGAGGAGGAGAACTAGGTGAACCAGTACCACCGTATCTATCCGTAGGACACTGAGGTTGAGGCTTTTGTTTCGGCGCGTCGATGTACTTAGGGGGCAGGGCGTAGTAGTTTCTCTGTGTCGCGTCTCCGTGACGTTGGTGATGGTTAGGCACGTATTTCGGGGGCTCGTGATACTTCTGAGGACTCGACTCCGATGGGAACATTTTGGAATTGGCCTCGTAGCCCGTCTTCACTGGACTAGCAATTGTAAAACCGTGGTTTCCACCTTCTAAATATTTGGACGCGCACTTAGAATTCTCAGGCACGGGCAGGTAATTCGGTCTCGTTGCTTGATTAGATTGATTACTCGAGGCACTTTTATCGACGTTCTTAGGCACTTGCGGCTGAGGTCTCTGACCAGAAGAGGATTCCAGTCTCTGAGCCGAGTCGTTCCTGAGCAAACCAGAAACGTCGATTCGCGTTCCGTCCACTCGCATCGACTCTTGTCGAATGATTCTCGGTTCCACGGGTACCTGAGGAGCAGGCCTCTGGTTCCCAGAGTCGCTGTATCGCTGCGAGATGAGATCAGGTAGTTGTGCCGGTGGCCTACTGGAGAAAGGCCGCTCCTCCGATATTCTCCTTGCTGGCGTTACTCTGCCATTCACCATTAACTTCTGTGTCGACGGGTATCTTAAACTCGACCGACCCGTAGCCACCATTCTATGTGTGGCGAATCCAGCTGAAACACCGTTCTCCAGCACCATATCGGAGTCGACGTGTTTCAGTGCTATGGCAGGTCTAACGAATTGGTGTTGCTCCTGTTCCTGGGACACCGTCTTCACGGGCGAATTTGGGGAAGACTTCCCGGACTTCTCGTGATCTCTCTTGGAACCGTGTTTCGATCTTCTCATCGAGTGTCTCTCCAACTTGTGTCTGTCGCAAGATCTATCACGAATCTTTGTCTCTTCAGATTGATGGTGCGTGCTGCTGGGCTTGCGCTGGCTCTCAGTGAAACAATCGTCGCTGAGCTCCGGTGGCGGAGGTGGCAGTGGATCGTCGCAATCGTGAACTTCGTTTTCAGTCACTGTAGGAGGGGATGGCGGTGGCAAATCGGGACTGGGTACGCGGTCGTTGTAAACGTTTCTCAAGTGTGGTTTCTTGGGTGGCCTTTCTGGCACCCAATCGTCAATCGATATAGCTGGTCCTACTATCACAGGGCCTAGTAAGTCCGTAGAGAGACTACCGCAGCTGTTGCTGTGCTGATGCTTAGGGTTCGACAGTTCTCCATTACCTTGGTTCTGATTCCTGTTGCCATTTTCACGCCAGGTACCACTGGCGTAGTCGGAGGCGGAGCTCGCTCGTCTCGAGGAAGGCGGTCTAGGACGAGGGGGTGGCTGAGGAGGCGGGCTTTGAGGCGCAGGAGCTATTCCTTGGGCTAGTTGCGGTTCTGATCTCCAGGATGCCTGGTGGTGTCTCTCGTAGAAGGAAAGCAGGGCTTTCTTCTGTATGGCTTTTAACGTTGGGTCGGAGACCCTGTGGCGCTTTTCTGGGTCCAGGTAAGTGTAACGCATCTGTTGCTGTTGTTGCTGTTGCTTCTCCAGCTCGTTTATACGCTCCGCCACTGACATTTGCGGCTGCTGAGGCAGCGCCGGCACCATTCTGAAAGAAAGAATACAGATTTAACAAACTTTTGACGAGAACAAGGGATCTTCGAGATATGTAGAATGATAACGATACCTTGAAGGTTGCGTAGATTCCTGAGGCTGAGTGGTGCTAACAGGGTACAGCTTGCGTTGATTTCGTTCGCGGTCCAAGTACAACACACTCTCTGAATGGTGTCTTTGTGGAGTCTGAACTCTGGCACTGTGAGCGATCAACTGTTTGCTACACGGATGTCCGTTCGCTTGACTAACATCCGACATCGATCCATGTATAGGATTCCAATTTTCGGGACTCTGAGGGGTCGTAGTACCGATCTGCTGACGAATTGGACTCTGTGGCATCGGCTGAGCCAGTGAACCGTACTTATCACCTTCGATCCTCACCGAATTGTCCCACTGAGATCCTGACTGCGATTTATCCACTAGAGATTCCTCGTCGATGTTCGACTCTTGCCACTTGCTCTCTCGAACGGCCGACGAAACGTCTGCTACGTTGGTCGACGCGCTGCAATGATTGATCACGGCCGGCAAGCTAGATCTGCCCTGGCTCTGCTTGTTGCGATCGTTCATCGAAACTTGCCACTTGTCTGGCCATTTCTCGCTGTGCCTGCCCTTTGTAGTTGGAGATAGACCGCTGGTGCTGACGTCGCTCATAGATCCTTGCCACTTGTCATGACAGCTGTTGTTGGGCTTCTGAGGCAAAATTCCACCGTTAACGCTGCTCACGTCCGACATCGATCCGTGATGCCACCGATCCGAAGCGCCCTGGCGAGCTGGCAATCCGCTGGACACGCTCACGTCCGACATCGATCCGTGCCATTTCAGAGTCTCGCTGCTCGAGGCGCTTCCGCTGGATGTCGTCACTACGCTATCTCTTCCTTCCCTTGATGTATCCTCCCAGGTGGACGTTGGCCTCTGTGCCACTGCCTCGCTGTCTCTTCTCAACCTGGACGAGCAATTCGAGTTTAAATACTACGTTACAAAGATAAACAAAGATAAATTATCGAATAAATCGTTCAGTACCGTACCTGTCGAGGAACGGAGTGTTCGTCGTAGAATCGACGCTGGAAACGTAACTGTGATAACCTTCGGATTGTGCGTAGCTAGCTTGCTGAGAATGTTGCACCCTCGTGTACTCTTCAAGGCCCGCTTGTGTTAAGGTTGCTTCCCTGTAAATGTCCACCTACCAACCAAAACGAAATCCAATTACTACGTTAATCCATCGGTAATGGAAAACATCGAGCGACCAAGGTTAAGCGTTACCTGGGACACCTGAGGATCTTGATAGCTTCTAACGTAGGCTTCCAAATCGGCATGGCTGAGAGTCTGAGCCGTTTGTTGCTCGCGTTCGGGAGGCGACGGTACCACGTACTCCGCGTCGCCCAGAGCTTTGCCCTCGCGATCCACGCGAGGCCACAATCTCGATTCCTCTTCCACGGTGGTTCTATTACGCGACTCGAAAGTTTCCGCCGGGATCTTCTCGCAACGTTCCATCACCGTCTTCAACTGCAACAGGAAAATCGTTGTTTTTCCTGAGTGGTATTCGAAACGCTTTCGTCCGTCCGCCTTCGCGTACACGAGTGTTGTACCGCGGGGCTGCGTAATCGATTGCGCAATCAGCACAGGCCGCGCATACATTTGCCTGAACCTCGGTGCGTAATTGAACTTAAGCTGTATTCAGTTTTTGCCACGCGAGCCGCTCTTCCCATCGAGTGTCAGCGTAATGCCTTTCGGTTTAAAATAAACCACCGGGCAACGAGCTAATTACCGAAGTGAGCAAAAAACGCGTCCAGCTAATAAGGAAGTTCTAAATTGAGCAAAAGGAAAGTCGAATGAATTACGGCGCATTAACGTTCCCCTGTACCTGGAAACGTTGGAATCCGTGTACAAGACGAGGATTCTTAAAAGTCTTGGGAGGAGACACGGGGCGCAGGAGGTCGGGCGAGACAACGCTTCGTCTCGAAATCGTTGGCCTACTTTTCAGGAAGTGGCCGGCGCAACCAAGCGGCGATTATGTCACCGCGAGAGAGAAAGGAGGGTGCGAGTGTGGGAGATTAATTATACGCGTCGTTTTAGGGCGTAGCGATTTACCAAGGTTCCGACGTGCCCGTCGTTCCACCCATGTTTAACGCGACACGGTTCGACCAATTAAACTTCCTTCGGCCGAGGTTCTGCATGTGCCCGGGCACACGTCGTCGCTGTCCTCTCGTGGAACATTTCGCGTGCAACCAGAAGCGCGCCGAAAATGGTACGATAAGTTCGGCCGCAGTCCGCTCGTGACTCGTTAACACCGAAAGTGCTTCGCCTTCTTGCAAATGAGTTTTCAATTTCGTAACTGCCCGTGACGCGAAGGAATGCTCGCCGCGCCGACACGTGTGCGAGCAAGTACACCGAATGAATCGGATCGTGAGATTTTATCGGCACGCTGACGCATCGGATCGGGAAAAATTCCCACCGGCGGCGAACCGATCGAGAGCTACGACGTGATACTGTGAATGGGCATAGAGATACCTGCTGCGTGAACGTAGGATTGGGCCTCTTCGTGTGCGGTCTGGTGTACTGGGCAGGCTTCTCCTTCGGGTAGTTGGTGTGATCGGTCCAAGACTTGGAACGATGTGATCCGCTGTGCCCTGAGCTGTGAACATCCTCGTCGGGGTGTCGCTCTGGCGCGCTCGGCCACGACGGGTACTTCTCGTGACCGGGGCCATAGCAGACGCCTTTGAGGCTCGACGCGTCTCGGACTGGCGGTGTTGGCGGTGGCGATGCCTCGTCTCTTTCATTGAGAGGGAGCGTGTAACTGTCGAATCCAAGACTCTCGCTATACCTGTTCGCGCAAACAAGGAAATACGTCCATTAATGGCACGCGCGTCGAATCGTGTTTGGTCGCTAGTCAACATCTATGGAAACGTCGCGACGAATGGTACGCGTGGGAGCAATTATACGCGAACCGAGAGCGAATAGTCGGTGATTAGCGCTCGCATCGCGCGATGAATCACCGCTCAGAGAGACGCTCAGCAATCCCGGTAGCTGGCCACAGATCTTTCCTCTCCTCGGCGGCGATGTCATTGAACCACTTTATTAGCAGGATGTGTGGCCGCCGCGTAATTTATGGAATGACGAACAAGTTCAACGTAACTGGAAACGTGTATAATCAGGCTATAATTGCGATGTCGTGCGTGGACCCCGTCCTCCTAACGACGAGATACCACGCCGCTCGGAACACTACGTTTGACCTATCGCGAAATCTAAGTGTGCCGAGACTAATACAGAGAACGTCTAATTGGCTGCCAAACGGTATCTCTTATCTTGCCTGCAAAAAGCTGCTCGATAAAAGAGCGCGCGAGCTAACCGTGGAAACTCGTTCCCCGATACGGATGGGGTAAAATAATTCGTTTCGATGCGACCGGCGGATCGACTCCTCAATGAATTCTCGAACGAAGAAGAGCAACAGGATTCGAATGACTGGAAACATATTTTCTTCGGAAAATCGATAGAAATTGGCATTGATTTTATTTTTGATTTTACGTTCGAAAGTTCGATGATTCCAAGAGTCAAATATCAAGAAAGTCGGAGATTTGAAAAGACGAGTTGCGTCGATTTAAACGCGAGATCGCGTGAAAGATGAATGTCTCGAGAATCAAAAGGCAATAAGAACGACCGACAGCAGGGATGATGGCAAGACTAACAAAAGTCGATCGAAGGTCGCGTACCCGCTGTCGTTCTTGTAGCCCGCAGTATTCTTCTTGTAAGTTTCGTTGTAACCGGCAACCGTGGCTTTCTTCGCTGCGTTGGCAGCCTCGTGCTCGTTTTCCGTGGACCTCCTACCGTCGTTTCTACGCCGATAGTACTCGTTAGGAGGCACCGTCCGAGACGGACTCTGCTTAAGGCCATAGCCTTCCTGAGGATACGACGAGGTACTCTTGAAATTGGCAGTCTCGCTGCCGTGGCCGTGACTCGCGTACTTGTAGGAGCCTGGAGGACAGGAAGGTGGGCCCGGGGCCTCATCCTGGACTCGATATCCTGGCGGCGACGGCTGCAATTCCGTCATCGTGTAACCAACGTCCCCGCCATCCGGGATACACCTATGCAATCCAGTAAAAATAGGTTCCATTAGCACGCGTTCTTATCGTCGTGTCGATATCTTATAAAGGACAAACAAAGGTAATCGAATTATTAGTTCGTTGAACTTAGATTTTCGGTTTTGCATAGCACGGCCGATTTGCCAATTGAAACATCCAGGCCAGACAGTTTCCTCTTTAATATTCAAGCGTTACCGTTCTCCCCTACGTGATAATCGTCAATGTCATTCAGTGATCCACTTTGGTAATTGCATCTTCCTCTCGAGGTTTTTATTAGTTTCGTACGATAGCCACTACGATAAAATTTATCCGAATTCTTCCTCCACCTTCTCCGTCAATTTCTTTCGCGCATCTTGCCTCACACGGAAACAAGCAAGATCCAGTTTTCAGATACTCCCCGATTCCTCGCGTTTCTTACACCACCGTCGTTTACACCAAAGAATCGACTCTTCGCATTCCGAGGATCTTACGTTCCGTGGATTAACATTACTTCCGACCAATAAATTCGACTGTCCCGAAGCAATTTACCGGAATATGCAAAAACACGCAACATTCTCGCGCGTCCTTTTTTCACCGGCGAACGCGTATACTTTTTACCGGTTTATGGAGGAAATAAACCGAGCAGACAGCCTTCTAATTGAATGGTCGGAAGGTTAATTAAGACAGCAGTAGTCGAACGATGCTGACGGTGTACCGCGAAACGGTACCAATTTAAATGAGAATCGTTAATCAGGAACGGTTGGCCATCAGCCTCGATTTTACGGATATCACCGTTGACCGACCACGGTCACGCGTAAATTACAACATACCGTAGCTTTCACTCGGTGCACGCGCACCGTATATATAGATTCCCGGGAATCTAGATCCCCGGAGATCTATTGGATCGCGACTCGATCACGCGCCTTTTACGATCGCCACCACCGTACGTACACACTAATCAATTTGTTCGCGCGCGGAAAGTACATTGTTTAAGCGCAAACTCGACGAATCGGGCGCTATAGGCGTGTCCGCGATAAAATCCAACGAGCTCGCTTTAACCTTTCGCTCGCGATCACGGGGATCGAACGAGGCGCGATGAGTCGCGCCAATGCCGCTTTATCGAGAGAATCGAGCGTCGTTCTTGAATTATATGTGCCGTGTATCGGTAAGGTCTGTGGATGAGGAAGGTGTGCCTCGGTAGCGCCTTGCTAATGAGGATGAATGGACCCATGATCTAGACACGAATTAAGGGAGATTGGAAATTGGCGCAGGGATTACGTAGTGGCTTTCAGTTTTACGATAATCGTATTTTATCTTTGCTAATAGGCCCATAAACTTTTGTTTCTAGTGCCAGTCGGAACATCGATCTTCTTACGTTAGAACAGAGAAGTAGGTCGGACGTATCGTGTACGATATGAGAAATGCTTTATTACGAGCATGGGTAAACGTTGCTATCCACTAAACACCTACTACATTCTACATTAACTCTTTAATCAAAAGAAGTCGGATGAACTTTGGCACGCTCTCAAAGCCGCGTTACAAAGGATCGCTCGGTTGCTCCTGACATGCTCGTGGCTCAAACGAGTCGAATAAAGGATTGCTTTCATTTGTCGCTGATGAAAAATTGCTACCCACGCGTGGCCTCCGCGAGACGATTTCGTTGGAACGGGAACGCGTCATATTGACCGTCATCCGGCAATGAGATGTGGGTCAGCCGAATGCTCCCGAAGATCCGCGGCCGGCCGAACAATCGGCCGTGTATCATCAGTTATCGCGACGTATCCCGCGATCGCCGCGTGATACGAATAGGCCGTTCCAGATTCTTCCACGTTTAGCCGGGAAGCGCTCGCGTCCGAGCGTACAATCGTTGTCGTTGTACGCCCCTCGCGATCAAGATCGATGACGTTGGCGGAAGGCATCCACCGCCGCTCCTCTGCCGTGTTCTCTTAAACGCTTAAACGTTTCTATGGACACAGTCCGTTGATCCTGTCCCCAGCGGCTGGACATACGAATGAAAACGTGAGAAGCGGATAAGGAATTCGCCCGGTAAATCCTCGACGCCTCCATGACCATGTATATTTATGTCTATGCGCGCGAGAAACCGGTACATCAGCGAGGTCAGCGATATGGAGGAGAAGGAAGATCGAAGAAATCATCTGGTCCACGATGCAACACAACCCGCCGCGATTTTTCCTCCAGGCGTTTGCTCGATCGTGGCGGATGATCCTCGATCTCGAGCTCCACTTACCAGTTCGCTGGATCCACGCGTTCTCAAGCGGCCTGCACGCATTCCGCCGGTTCAACGGGTTGCAAAATGCGGCGGAACGATTTTGTAACGAGCGAAAGTATGCGGCTGGTGTACCGCAATGCATAGCAATACGTAAAAACTAATAATAAGAGATCGTTTCGAGTGCCTCGATCTACGCCTGACGTTAACGAACAGCAAGTAGAGCGACTTAATAAATGGATTGAACGCGAATTGACAAGTCGTAATAAGCTAATCATATTTAATAACCACGACGGTTGGATGACGATGGACAACGAACCGCGGAGACACGAATTCGACAAAACGTAGCGGCCGAGAATCGTAAACAGCTCCGAGCAACCGCGTTTAAAGCTAATAAATTGAATATAAAAGCCCGCTATCAGGTCTCCTATACACCAGGAACTCACGATCTTTAGCGTGCGTTAAATTGAATTCGTTATGGTGGGCGTGTCGGCGCTGTAGTTTCACGTAATAAGAAACGAGCCTGAATAGACGCGCATGACAGAATTATGATCCTTTGGGATTCGAAATGCCTGTCGTTTCGTACAAATATACCGCGAATTCCTATATTTCAACGATTCTGCGTTTTCTACGTAATCTTGTTTTTCTTTGTTCCGACGATTCTGCGTTTTCCACACGATCTTTGTTTTTCTCTGTTCCAACGATTCGTGCCACCAGTTAGGTCAGTTTACGAATGCGAATCAACGTGCTACTCGTGGATCATTTTTCCCTCGCGCAAATTGTCTCGCGGAACGCAAACTGGTAGAAACGAGTCCAATTACGATGGTTCCTTTGTGCTCGCGAGTGAGTTGCATCGCGTCCGACAACAAAATATCCGCTCCTCTGCACCGGTTCTTAGTAATAGTTTAATAATAGTAGCTGTAATCATATCCTACCGGATTCCTTGGGCGAACACGCAACCCTGTTTCGGAACGTGTAATTTTCCCTGTCGGAACCGTCAAAACTTTAAGCAGGAGAACGCGCCAAATAGAGAACATTAGAAAAATCAGGCCAGTAGCACGATGACTGTATTTACAGACATTATTTTCGATGAATGAAACTTTTTTTTCTTTTTTCTCTTTTTCTTTTTTTCTTTAAAAATTATCGTCGTGTTTCCCAAATGAAAATTATACGGAGAACTAATGAGATTTGGAATTTTCGAGTGCGTGTCTCTCGGTCGTATACGTGGCGAATACATTATGTAGGTAAATCTCCAAGGGAACGTGTAATTTCCTCAGTTAGGATCATCAAAAATGCTCGTGCACCCAATAATTCTTGCCCGCTGTACACGGTTATTTCACGTACTAATACACCGTTCTTGATATTTCTTTTTACGAACATTGTTGCCATTTTGGTAATGGTCGACGATCGTTGGACGGTTAGCTCTGCAATTTCGAGGTTTCAGCAACAATTTGTAAGATCAAGCCATATCGTGGCGTTTCTCGTACGCCATCTAACCCCGAAACAAACGCTCTCCGCATCGAAGCAATCGAGTTTAGATTGTTCTCAATTTTGCAAACTTCGAGATCGTCGAATTTTGGATCCTCGAAACTTTGAAAATTGACACGCACCGTGATAAAATCGATACAGCGAATACTCGCATATACTCGGGGTTGGACTCCGTGGTAGAAACCACATTAATAAGCTCATCGCGTGGTGGAAACGGAACGCGGAACGAAACTCGTACACGCGAGCCGTGCCTAAATTATCAGATCGTTACGAGAGCGGCGGACAAAACGAGCATCATGGTCTCCAACATGGCTGAATGGGCTGGAATCGCGCGTACGACAGAACGAATCTGAATGGAACGTAACGAGACGTAACGCGCTCGAATGGGAATGGAACGCTGCTGAACTGGGGGAAATACGTCGGGTCGAATCAAGTAAAACGAACCGTACTGTTCAACAACCAAAAACGAAAGTGCAAGAAACAGATCGTACGCGGTACGGAGCCACTTGCGAAATAAAGACAAGAGAACCGAGAGTGAGAGAGAGAGAGAGAGACGATAAAAGAAAAAGATGAAACGCGATGATACGGGACATGGTTGCGGAATTACGCGTGCGAAGAGGAAAAAGAGAGGCGACGACGTTGAAACTCGGCTTGTACGTCCTTAAATCACCGGCGTTAATTGCCGGTCGAGCGAGATCGTCGCCTTGAGTTTCGCCGTGATAAATTCGCGGCGATTCATTCGCAGCGTGCACGCGTTCGTCCTCGAGGGTTGTTTCCCCTGTTCGCGCGCCGCTCCGTCTTTCCTCGCCTTCTTTCCGCCGGCTTTATCGCGTCGCGTCGGATTGCAAGCTCGCAAACAGTGGGATCTCTCCGGCGACAAGCGCGCAACTCGACAAAGTTCGCGGAATCTGCAGCGACGCGGAGTATCGCGTTTCCAAAGACCGAGGACGGTTGCGAGAAGCCGCGGAGGAAGTGGATACGCGCGTATCGGAGGCGCTAAGGAAATTTGTCGTCGCATTAAAGACGCGGAATGCTGGGATTAAGTGTCGGGTAGGAACGTAAGGAATGGCGTTTGCGAGGCGGTGGATACCTATAATCTGCCAGAGACGAGAGAATAGACATAAACAAAACTAGTTAGAATCGGGTGTTACCAGACGGCAACCAATAGCCGTAGCCGCAGCAATCTCGTTTTTTTTTTATGTCTACTCTCTCGTCTCGTTGCACGGATTATAGAGCGTCTTTCTTCGGAAGACTTTCTCGTTTCGCGTGGATTTGTTTCCTTTGCTCAAAGGCAAAATTAGATTTCAAGTCGATCGATTCGTCGCTAATTCGCAGACTAAAAGAGAATTATCCGTTTTAAGGTAGAGTCGCGATTCTGCAAGTTACTATATTTTATAACGGCGTTAGAGATGGCTCATATTCGCAGAGAAGGAGAAACGACGAGCCGTCGTTAATTTCCTCTATGACGGTCTAACAGTAGTTCAATTAGAGGCTCCGATCAGGAAGTAAACATTTTACGAATCTTTTATTTTGCCGTGGCAACTGTTAACTGTTTTAGAAAAACGTTGCATACGCTACCGTAAGAATAGTAATCGACGTGTAATTACGATTACTTAGGCGCAGTTAGCCGTGCACGCCAGTCCTATACAACAAATGTTTCCCTTCGGCTTGCACTTTTAAACGATGCCAAATTAAATATCTGTCGAGATCTAACCGGTACACTTCATTCTTCGAGATTTCCGGCAGCAGTTCGATCCAGCTGTTCGACTCAGCTCCCGTGATTACCGTAAATCGTTCTTTACGTAACGCCATCAACCGAACGATATCAGCTTTTAATGCACCAGCCTCGCGCGTCCTATCGAATCGCATAAATTCACGTCCGATACCACCACGATATTAACGAGTCTATCGCTACACTGTAGTCATTCTGCGCTTTCAAATTGGTCAATGCACGTTTCCATTAAAAAAAAAAAAAAAAAAATAGACGCTAAAATATATAGATATAGCATTTTCAGGAAGCGCAACAAATCTCACCGTCTTCCGTATGCTGGAACAAGAATTAGACGATCGTGGGCAGAGTAAATCAGAAAGTTCACGGGGGAAAGAGGAAAAAAAAATGGCTTGAACGACCGGCTCGTGAACGTTATTCGCGTTACATCACGTAATTAATGCGGCCGGCGCGCACGTGTTAGTCAGGGGAACGATCGAGAGCGAGCGCTCGAGAGTCGGATTTTAATTCGCCTGTAATCCCCGCGCGCGCGCTATTTTAATCAGGCGCAGTATGGAATTAATGGCGGCACCGATGCATCTATCAACCTGACTTCGAGATAAAGACGTTTCGATGATGCCGGTCGCGCGATACCAACTCCGCGATTAAAGGAGTGAAAGTCTCTCCTCGAGATTCGCTATTTATCTGGATTACCATACAGTCTGACAACGAATTCAGGCTCGAGGAATTTCGAGGCGAGAGATACAGGCGAAATAAACGACTAGATAATTCTTTTGCAATGACGAATGTTGCGAGAGGTGCGACTCAAGGTTCCAGAAATCGCTGTGAAATTTAGTGGGCTACGAAGAACGTTCGAATTAAAACGTCCATGAGAACGCATCCTCTCGACGCTATCGATATCTTGCGACGGCAAGAAGGCGTTGATCCTCTTTTTTCTATTTTCTGCGTTGTTCGTCGAAATAGCAACCGATTTGGGCATGTTTCGACGGTGCTGTATCCACGGATCTCGAATAATTGGTTGATAGGATTGATTCCGGCGTAGAGGCTGGAGCGGAATTGGCGGCGCGCGATTCACGATGCATCGTAAAAGGAAGCAAAGGAGCCGGTGGAAAAACAATGAAGGTCAACGCGCGCGGGTCGCGTTCCTCGCGGCGACAGCGGGTCTCGGAAAAAGAAATTGACGAGGAATGCGGGAGGAGGTTAAACGGCCGGCCGTAGAATACCAGAGACGACATACGAGAGGGCTTATCGTGTCCCCGCGTCTATTTCTCGATCGCTCCGAGCGGTAAATTCAACGCGAGCACTGTCCTCGAGCGAGCAAAACGACAGGATGGAAGGCAATTACCGCCGGAGACAGCGAAAAAGCCAGATCGATAGACGATAAAGGGGCTTTCGTTATGACGAACGAGCGAGACGACCGTGTACGACCGTACGAGGATTCAGAGACGATGAAAAATAAAGAAGAAGTTCTTGCGAGTGAGTTTTCAGACCGCCGGTCTGCCGCCGAATGATCGATAATTAACGTCCCCATCGAGCAAGTTTTAACTTAAGACGAGCAAATAATCGCCATGTCTCGGTCCGGAGTCGGTGAATCTTATAGTTAAATCGTCGATCTTATGAAAATGTTATATACCCGTTTGATAAATTACAGGTCACGCAGTAAAAAGCCGTGGCATAGCTTCTTCCCTTTCATTTTTCTATTTCTTTTTTTTTTTCCATGAAGATCACCATACGCGCGAGTACCATGGATCACGAGTTACATATATAGATGATGAACGTGCTTTGACCGCGTATAAGCTTCGAACGACGCGATTAGCACGCCTATTTTCAGTGTCGTTAATTCCGTTCAAATCGTGAACGCCCTGGAGGCCGCGTTTGTTATCGTAAATTGAGATTAAGAGGAATATCAACTCGCAGCTCGACGCGTGTAAATCGGAGAAACATAGGGGAGAGCTAGACAGCTAGGGTACCTCTTAAAAGCCCTATTAATCCAAGCAACATTACCGACCCGACGTTCGTCATGGACGAGCGTTGCTCGGAGACACGAATTATAAATATTCAGGCTGCGACGACGAGCTTTGCAACGTCTCGCAGACAGGAATACGACGGCTGGAAGGAAGCGTTTCACGAGAATCCGTGGGCCGCGCAATGGAAATCTGGCCGCGATTCGATCTTTTTTCTGTTGCTGCCGGTCAGAATTATGATCCAGGCCCCGAGGTACGTGAGCGTTGGTGGCAGGGCCGTGCCATGGGTCTGCGTAGGCCCCTCTTGGCCAGGTTGGTTGCTTGGAACGGTAGCCGGCTTTCGAAGCAAATGCAGGCCACGTGTACATTCTGCCGGTATTCTCCGAGAGATGTCTACGAACGCTGTGCATCCATTAGCGTAGGACGTCGTTTCTACACGTCGATAGAATAGCGGGTTTTTCGTTTGCATCGCTCGTGGAAGAGTCTATTAGGCCGTTATAGCGGTTAAAGTAGGTTAACGCGTTTGATATTACGAGAGGGTGTAACGCTTGTCCTTCCCAAAGGAATGGCGAGCTTTAAATTTCCCTGGTCGTAAGGTTCCTTGGATCGCTGTTATTCGAACGCTCGGTTACGAGCCACGATTTTCTAATACACGACTGTGGTAGTTAATAGCTGAAACTTCGAACGTTATTTATGATATACAGTCCTCCCATAAAATTCTGTAGCATCGTCTTGATTACCATCGAATCGTTCATCACGCATTCCAAACCAGCTATTTCCACTTGAGTTCGCGTGTGCGGATGGCGAGCGAGCCAACACTCGTAAGACAAGTAAGTTGCACGATTCAAGGATGAAATTACGAGGAAAGTGTATCCACGATTAATCCAGGATGCCTCGGCGATCGTCTTCAGGTGCGACTGTAACTGTTCCAGGCAAGTGCCACCGAGTTCTCGTTTATAGTAGGTAACAGGATAACGTTTCAAAGTCCATTTATCACGGCATCTCGACTCCGTTAGCGGGCACGATAACGCGCGTATTAATAACAATCAATTAACGAAGATGAACGTGTATAGCACGGACCACGTCGATAAATCGAAGAATTCGAGGGCGCGTGAGAAGGAGAACCGAGCTCTCTCCCACACCGATTTCAATGGCGCACGGCTAAAGTAGATTTTTCAGTAGTCGAACACGCATATTTGCACGCGACAACAGGCTTGTCGATGGCGCAAAAACACACAGGCACTTTTACGCGGTCGCAAAACAGCCCAGCCACTGATCGACAAGTTATATCGATTTTCTATCGTGCCGATACCCGCGGACGTCGATCGTTGAACATTCGTTTGGCGTAACACGACGTTTTTACTTCACTATCGCGTTTTCGTGACGACATGTATCGCAATTACGCAGCACCACATTCTTCGTAAAACTGAATTCGATTCGAATAATTTAGCTACGATCTCTCGGAATTTTCTTTGCTAAAGTTCCTTCCATTGCACAAATTTTTAATCCTTTAGAAAGTATCATCCTTCCTCCCGCAGAGAACTCACGCTGAACGCTTTCGTGAGATATCCCCGAGACGTTTCAAATTTCCAAAATTTATAAGAATCCAATTTTACCGACACGGAACACAAAAGTGTTACGCCCGGTCGGAAATTATCATTCGCACGGCGCGTAAATATTCTTTTATTTTCGGACAGGATAGCAGGATGCCGACGGTGAAACTTATTGCCCTTATTAACGCGATCATTCGCGAGTCGACCCGAGGACGTACGATCGCGGAAGGGGACGAGAAGACGACGAACACAGTGAACGAGAGAAGGGAAAAGACGCGACGCGTTGAAATACGACGAAACGTGCGCGGCTGGTCAAACGCTCGGAGCAACGGATCGTAATTTTCTTCGCTTTGGTCTCTCGCTGGCTCGATCGAGGGCTCGTGTTCCCTTTCGAAAGTCCGTGCCATAACTCGGCCGTTGCTTCGTTCCCCGGTTATACGTATGAAACATTAAGCCCGTATTGGGTCCGCTGATTAACGCGTACTTTCATGCGAGGGACGCATCCAGGATCAACGATAACGCACGGTATTGCCGTCTCGAATGTTGTACTTGTAACCCAAATTGCTTTACGGTATCCTTTTCACTCGTATTTATAAGCGTTAGAGCGGTCGCGAGAAATTAAGCAAACTTGAAAAATCGTCGAGAAATTATCCAAACTATACGGAATTTGACAGAAGCTTGAAATTTTAACCCATTTTTCTTGCTCCTGCGTGTCTTAAACTATTGCTTTTAACTATAAGACTATAGACAATCTATCGCAGTAATCGTCCCATCGTTTATGAATTTTGTGCCTTATAATTGAATCAATTTCTCCCACATCCATATTCTCTCTCGATCGATGTCTCGATCAATCTCGATATTCGCACCATTAATTTTCCCATTCCATGTATCGTTATTTAGTTTCATGAACAGTTCGAACGGATTCTGCGAACAGTTTCTGCCATTCTTTGAGCAGGAAATTCTGATCGATCGATCGTCTTCCCAATGACCTAGGTCGATCGTTGCGTTTTTTCTTTTTTTTTTTTTTTATCTAACAGGTATTCCAATATACGAAAGCGTACTCGTATATTCCCGCTGCGGTATATCGTACAGTCACTTGTTTCGCGTTTCGTCGTAAACATCGAATCTAACCGCAAGAGTAACTGGCGAGAGTACTAGGGTTTCGGAACCGATTCTTATCGATCGTTCTCTCGCGAATAGCCTCCGTCGGATTCGTCGCCCCGTGAAATGCGACCGACGTTGATCGCGATTCGATTGCACGCCGGACTCGTCCTCGATCTTCGATCAGTTTGCTCGACGGTTCAAGTGTCACTCCACCGTACAGATCTTCAGATAGCGAATGGCGGGAAGGAGAGGTCGAATGAGAAAAATCGGGCCGTCGCAATTTGTTATTTACCATTCTCTACGTTCGGTAGCAATTATTCCGCGGCGATGCGATTCGATAGCACGCGGTCGGGTGCACTTTCATCCGGCAGTGCGCAGTTTTACGGCGCGTCGAATCGCGCGTCCATTTGTTGCCGCGGAGATTATCTATCTGCATATTTCTTGGGCCCGCGAGATCCCGCTGATACCTCAAACGATCGGCTGGATCATATATCTCCGACGAGAGAGAAAAATCGGACACGCTTGCTCCCCCGAACGATCGATCGCGTGATAGGCCATTGTGTTTCTCTAATTCGTTGCCCCGATCGGCGGCGTCGGTTAATCGCCATCTCGTTGGGTCGAAGGTGCACGATCTCGGCCTTGGACCTGGCACGATCGCATACCTTCCTAAATTTCCGCAACTTTACGCACTTATAAAAGAAAATTTGTTACAACGATAAATTAAATACACGATAGGTACAACGATCTATGGGAAAAGTCGAGTGGACTGTGCGATCGCACAATGATAATTTGTTTTTTATTCGCCAATCGAAATTCATAGCGAGGAAGAATTTCGTCGACAACGTCGGCGAGAGGAAGAGAGTTTATAAATCTTGAACGTGTTGATGGTGGCGCATTCGGTTGGAATGTTGTGCGACTTCCTTGGAGCAACGCGTGTATTCGGAAGAGGCAGTGTTCGCGGAGCATCGCGAGGGCCGATCGAATAAATTCGTCCCGCGGAATAGGTCGCGGCTGGGAACGAGAAAATGCTCTCAGGCCGGAGGGATCGAGGCAGAGCGGTTCGTTCGTTCCTCCCACGGTCCCATCGCAGACCTTATCTGCCTGGCGTACGCGCGAGTGCGTCGAAAAGAATCAGCCAGCAGGCTCTCTCGTACGCGCGTTGCAAATGCGTACACGCGGTGTGTACGATTTCCTGGAGTAACGGCCCCGAGGTGATCCCTCGCAGCGCGCTCTTTCGCTCTCTCCTGCTCTTGTATGGCGATAAATGGCGAGAAGAAAATGCACGATTATCGAGTCGATGCATCGGTATCGCGACGATATCCGGGTGGAACGAGCGTCCGGGTGTTTGGGCGCGCGCGAGTCTCGAATAATTCCGCTCGAACGGAATAGCGTTTCGAACTTTATAGATCGACGTAGCGTGGGCAAGGCGCTAATTAACGGATAGACAAATCGATCCGGCATACGAAGGGCGTAATAGGCGTAAACTGCTCCGTGCAGCTGCTCGGCTCCAACCGGTATCGATGGATCGTGCACGTGGAAGCGTCGCGTTGCGCCACGAGAACCGTACCTCGCTGATTGCGCCATCGGCAACGCTCGCGGAATACGACGAAGGGGAACTGATTAATTAACGCGGAAAGAGGCGGTGTCGGAGGGGGCGAACGCTGCGGGCGACTCGACCTTGTCGGTATTCGCCGCTAGAGGAACTCGTGCATAGAATAATACGGTGTGTTCAGGTTGTACGAACGGCAACGGTTCGGAGGATTTTTATTCTCGCCGTGGCAGACAAACGGACGGAGAGCGGGACGAGAGCGCGGCATTAAGATTTCGCGGGACGTTATTAATCGTTTAAGCAAACGCGAGACTCGCTCGTGAAACCGACTTAATCGAGGTTATCAGCGTGAGACTTCCGTGCATGGATACGCCGGGCAACGAGACGGAATACGAGCGGCGAAAGAAAAGAAACGGGGGCCGGACGAGCATAGACGAGAAGAAGAATTCGCGTAGTGACGCGTTTTACGGTAATATCGCTATTATCGCGTGTACGACGCCGGAGGCGCGATTTAAAACGCGTTCGGAGAAACAAATTTGAACAGGAACGTAGACGCGGGGTGAGTTTATTAATTGTTAGAGAGCGGCGAGTTCGCCTCCGCCGCGGTCCAGCTTCCTTATCACGAAAAGAAGTTATCGGGAATGACGTATCGACCGATCGGTATCGCCCCGCTGCGTTGCAACTATGGAACCGCGAGTTATCGAGCCTCTTGCGTGCTTCATCGCGTCAAGTCCGAGGGAGGAGAAGCTCGTACCTCCTACGGCGACCGCGTTTCTATACACGAGGGCAATCAAAGAACGCCGATTCGTTCGTTCGATTCTAAGAGCCAGCTGCGGAGCAGAATTTCTTGCCTCGAATACTCGTTTTACCCGGGCATCGTTCGAGTTACGTCGCACAGACCACCGAGTCGTATGAAACGAACGACGCGATCACGAACCGCCGCATGGACGCTCTCGTTCGCCTGATTCAGCGAATCAAGCAAGCGATTCGATGTAGGTAGTCCTTGATGATCCGTGGGGCCCCGATTCTGATGCAATCTGCCTGCAAACGCTTCGAAAGGAGCATCGAACGTATCTTTCGGCAACGATCTAGAGAAACGAATATAATTATCTCCTCGATACGTATTTAGTTCGGGTTATTGTCCAGCAATGACAAACAGAAAAATTCAGAACACGAACAGGCCTGACTTTCTGATTCAACGATTAAAAAACTTTGCGAAGAAACCCTCAAATAATAATGATGATGATAATAATAATAATAATAATAATAATAATAATGATGATGATGATGATGATGATGATAATAATAACAACAACAACAATAATAATAATAATAACGACAAGATGTCTTTACTACATATATACATATATATGCGTGAACCACTTGTGAGTCACGAACAACGTCTTCCACGCGTTGAAATCGCCAGCTCGCCGCTCTGCCTAGCGTTGAAATCTCCAGAGACACGATCGCGGCTGGCGAGTTATTCCAGCTTCGAAGTTCACCGGACCGCTCACGAGGTACGCGGTAATGAGCGGTCCACAGCGGTAATTCGCAGGGAAGCCGTTCGACTCCGAAGTTGGTACGCCGACTCGGAGAGGACCGGCCGAACGAGACGATGCAACGTGGGGTCCAGAGGGACAGCGGATGCCCCGCGGACCGAGCCTATGGGTTAGTAGAAGGGACCTCGCACGAACGAAGAGAGAACCGGTCCTTGCTCTGGCCCCGACGACTCCTCTCGCTCCTCTCTGCTTTCATTGGCGTAGGACAACGAGCGTGGGTGCTAACCGAAGCCGCGCGGCTTTTGCCGCGACCGCGAGAGGATCTCCTAACGCGAGCCTCGCTGCTGCTCGTTAGCGGTTGATTAGTATGGATGATGAGGCGCAGGAAATTTTACGAGGAACGTGCCTGCTTCTTTCGGCCTCCCGTGGGTGGATGAATTGGATGCAATTACGATTTCTCCGCGGAACGGAGCAGGTTGCGTTAGAAGATTGCCCGGTGTAATTTCCTTTCTCTTTTCATAGTTCTTTCATGCAGGACCGCCGGATTGAGAGATCGTTGATAATAAATGATCGAGTTCGAGGTTCGTTCGTTTAACAGCGAAGCGGAGGGTAGCATTCCGCCGCGAACGTACGTATCGCACGAGCGTGCACGAACGCCGAGGCTCAAACCTGGAATCGAGGTACTTTTTCGACGATGACCTCCCTTCGTGCTCCCCACCGTGTTTCGGTCATTAACCTCGGAGCCCTTTCGCGTGATACGAGCACGTACACCCACAAAAAGCCTGAGAGCGAGCGCATGTCATTACATAAGCGTATGATGAACGCACAAGTAACTGTAATGCGCATCGGCCCTCCCGCTTCGTATACCTGCGATACTATCGAGCCTCGATAAATGGAGGATGCGAACCAAGTGCCAGTTTTAGATGCAACGGAATAAAAGGCACCCTGACGTCGCGGACCATCGCGTTCGATTACGTAACCGATCGCGATCAGATCCTATAGAAGACAACGACCACCACTCGTAAATCCCGTCACGTCGCGGAGTCGATCGACGTCGCGAGTTCCCCTCGAGCCGCGAATCATCCTAACCCGACGGATCGTCGGGCGAAATCGCCGCGCTTCTTTCGAGGCCAACGATCACGGTAATTGAAGCCACCTACGCACGGCCAACAGAAGAGTACGGTGCTTCCGAAGCAGACGAACATCCGTGTACCGAGTGCCGTTAGACCACCACCCTCTTGTCAACGGCTGTCAAGCGAACGAGTACTGCCCTCGCTTCGCACTCGGCCGCTTAGTTCTTGGCGACTGACAACCAACTCGCGCGAGAGGCCGCGATACGTACACCCACCTGCGGCACAAGACGACAGAGAAGTGAATCACGCGTTGCTCGCATATAATTCACACGAAGTGGGGGCCAGATACTGTTAACCGCTGTCGCTCGCTGACAGCTGAGACACTACCAGCCCCCTCCTACGTCTCCTCTTTCTTCAAGCTTTTTATCACGATCGCCTAGATTTCAGATCGTCCGACCACGAAACGTCTAGGTCAACGAAGAGTAATCTCAGTTGATCGATCGGTATTTGCATCTCTTGAAACTGGCTGCCGGTGCTTCTCTTTCTTCTCCGAGGATCCATTACGCCAGGTGACGCACCGGCAACGTTTAGCTGGCGGCGTTGTAGAGTATACTCGGTAAATCGAGGGTCGACGCATCGCCTCGGGCGAATCTTTCGTCTTCGATGAAAATACGGGAAAAGAGCAACAACGTCGGTAGAGGTGGTCTACTTCGATTCCGTTTCGATAAACAGGAGGAGCTCGAGGCACGGTCGTCTTAAGGCTGCGAGAGATCGTCTTCGAGTTCTCCAAATACAAAAGCTCTTTTACGAGACGCGTGTAAACACGCGCGTACACCTATTCACGATTTTGGGTCACGTTCGACGTTCGTCCCACTCGGTACCTAACCCTGTTCCCGCGGTACAATCGAACGCTCGCGACCGGTACTCACCGCCTTACCCATCTCTCGGCTACCTACTATTTACAGTAAAAGAGATAAACAGCGGCTCCTTTCGCGCCTGTTTACGGTACTCGCGGGATAGATTAAAATCAGCGAAAGAAATACGCGTCTCGAGCAGGCCACGAGCAACGTAGTCGTTCGCTCCGTGCGCGCAACATCACGCACGCACGGAGATCGTGTTTCTCGAACGGCTACGAAACAGGGGAGAAAAGTGGAAGGGAAGGGAGATCGATGTGACCGAAAATCAAGCGGCCCACCCGGTCGATCGGCCAGCAGTGGACACGAGCGTGCTCGACGACACCGTGGCCAGGGATACAATAAATATCGGCGACAAATTAACGCGCGCCGTGGGAGAAGGCTCGGTTGGGTCGGCTGGCAGTGGTCGGGTAAACGTGCAATTACTAATTACAGATAGCCGGTGATTCGAGTAACGGGAAGGCGAAACGCTGCACTGCCTACCGTGGTGAGCGCAGGGTAATTTAATTAACGGCAATTATATCGCCAGCGGGCTGATTTATGCGTCCTGATGGAATCGCGACGTCCGTAACGCGACACGGATCCTTCCTCCTTCGCGCGACGCCTGCGTGCGTCGCACACACTTTCACCGTATCCGTAACGCACCATTATGCCACGCTTTAAATCTGCGCGTGACCACGGCAACGGCCGCGTTAATTGGCGTTATCCGCGCGAAACGCGTCACGAAAAAGAGCCCGATGCGCAAAAACCCGATACCCACGACGTTGCACGTCGATCGGACCGCCTTCGTTCCTCACGAACCAAAGATAAACGAGAAGCCCGTGTTTCACAGCCACTTTCCTCCGCCACGACACGGCCACTAAGAGCCACAAAGAGCCACAAAGAGCCACTCGATACGCACCCTATACTGCCAATCAAGGTGTCAACGCTATCTGGAGTACGTTTCGAGGCGGTTTTCTCTTCTCGACTCACGAGCCCGTGAGGATAGGATACCGGTCGTCCAGAAGGTTGCACGCGTATCGCGAGCGGATGCCGCGAGGGTTTCGGACGTTAATTGAATAATTTGCATCTCACCTGTCGGTATTCGTTCGGATGGGACGCGTCGTATGACGGGACGAGGTCACGAATCGGTTGGATTCTCTGTTCGCTAATCTCGGCCGTCTACCGGTCATCAACGATTTCAAGCGTCAACTAAAACGAGCGGACGAATATAATTCCGAGAAATCAGAAACGACTTCACAGCAACGAAATTACACGTTCGAGCGAAAACACCTTATTGCAGTAAATGAGAAC
This sequence comes from Bombus waltoni, assembly GCA_014737395.1. NCBI lineage: Eukaryota > Metazoa > Arthropoda > Insecta > Hymenoptera > Apidae > Bombus > Bombus waltoni. Next base: position 4,369,377 of record JACXII010000051.1, on the reverse strand, counting down.
CGGACGAATCACGCGAGACGCTGCTTAAAGAAAACGAAGAATAAATCGATTTAACTGGTTGTCATTAGCGTGCATTGTCAGGAACGGCGGAGTTTTAAGCGATCGTGGTGCGTTCGAGATTATTACAAATTGCAGGTTGCCGCACGGACGCGATAAGGCTCATTCGTCATCGTTTCGCAGTGGCGACGATCATTGTTATTTAAATCCGCGCATCGTGGCGCTTGCACGCGGTGCTTGTTCGCGGTACAGCTCTTCTCCGTGGTATACTTGGCAAGCAGGCTGCGCGAACAGAAGCAACCGGGTTGCACGAGTTTCGCCGCGAACCCGCTCGTTGCTCAGGAATTTCACCTAGGCAGAAATGCACCCCGCGAGTATCGAGAGACCGGTTATTGCTCGACATTCCTGACCGTCGACCAGATGTCATCGGCCAAGGCAACCTCGCGGAAAAAGGCAAACCGGAGGACATCGACTTTAATGCGACGGTATCGGTTTCAGTCTCCGAATACCACGGCAAAGAGCCACCTGCCTCTCTGTCAGCCTTCACGAACGCACGTGGAATCGTTCTGGAAACGGCGATCCATTCAACAGCGGGATAGAAAAAAGGACTACCTTGAGGGGACGGCGCAAAGAACACGCTGCGTGCGATTTGGAATTAACGTCGTCCAACCGCTTTGCTCTTAAAAACCAACCTCCGTAGTCGAACGCCTTGCAAATTCGCGAAAAGGAATTCCGTCTCTCCGTGTCCGAATCAACGTGGCGACGACGACGAACATTCTCTTTGTTGACAACGCGTAGATAGACGCGCGCAAAGTATCGCCAAATAAAATTCGGCTATTAAAAGACGACTATTTGTCGCTTTCGAGAACCACGATACTTCGGACGCCTTTGGAAATCGAACGAGTTCTTACGGAAGTAGTCTCGTCGTAGTTCGTCGAACCGAAATTTCACGAGCAGAGTAATTTACCGCGTCGATGATATTTCGTCGGCAATTATATTTGGAATTCGCAATCCGTTAAGCGAGAGGTCAAGTGGGTTAGGGGGTTATGAGCGGCGATTTCAAAAAGTGGCCGTGTCACGTCGCAAGGCCAAGAATGCAATCGGCGGTGTACGTCTCTTTCTCGATTCGTTTCCAGGCCTTTCGGCCCTTGTACGGTCGACGGTCGGGCAAGAAGTGGTCGTTCGAGCATCGAGGCACGGCCGCTCGAGCCGTATGAGGCAGCGACACCTCTTTCGTCGGCTTCGTGTCTCAACACGTGCTGCTCCAGAAATCAAATGCACCGTGGGGGAAAAACCGTGCATCGCGTCTGCGGATTAAAATAAAAACGCGAACCGGGCGTTCGCTCGTCCGCGCGCAACCCGCTTGAAAACACCAACCGGGCTTTTTCGTGTTTCTCCTGCTCGACGCTCGATCCTCCAACGGTTTATAAAAAAGCCGCGCGACAGGTCGCCGTAAAAAAGTAATTGCAACGTATCGCGGTTTCCATCGAAATTCCGTGCTGTCGCTCCGATCTAGCGATCCGCAATGCAACTACCGATAGATCGAGCGGATTTCGGTGATCGGTCGAGTATCGATCGCGTCGATCGACTTCGTTATTCGCTACCTGTCCGTCTACTTAGCCCCGCTAGATCGAGTATCTGCGACACGTAGGATAGGATCAGGATGGAGTTGGTTTACGACGAATAGGAAGGAGTAGTCTTGCGATTCTTGTCGCGAACCAGAGACGAACGGCAGAGTCGATAACGAAAGGAACGCTTGGTACGCGGATTAGTAGCCTGACGTGTGTCATAAGAGATATCGCTGCGTAAAAATATTAGAACGTAGGAATACCTCGAGTAACAGATGTATCTGGATTAATCGAATCTACGTTCGATAAGTGCAATAAGAACGATAGCACGAACCGCTCGAACCTCGTGCCTAACGTAAATATACGTTCCGCCTCGACGGTAATGCGCTTACCGCTAACGATACAAATCGCCGGTATAAGCTCCTCCCCCGAATCGATTCTATATTTTTACGACTTCATCGCCAACTCGACAACGCGAATCGTTGTTACGTCCCCCTTACCCCCATCGATCCAATTAATCTTAACGCGTATCGAACAGCGCGCACCAACGCGTTTCCACGTAGCAACCCTTATGAATTCGGAGCGGCGTACCGATTGTTCGACGAATGGAAAAGAGCGCGGATAATCGAGAGCGGCAAAAGGGCGATTAACGGCAATAATAAAAGCGGCGCTATCGAGCCGCGGACCAGCGGCTCCATTAAAACAGCCGCAAACAGTCCGTTGCCGTAATTTTACGTCGTTTGCCGCAGCTATCGTTGGATCTTCGCGGCGCTACTTCAAGGTTCCGAGCCGTGTAAAGCTGGCTGCTGCGCTCCTTTACGACGCTCCGCGCCATACGCTAATAACTCACGCTCTCAACTATCAGATAGGTGTATAACAGAAGCGCTGCCTCGTTCTATCTTCCTCCGGGGTTCGAGCCACGAAGGCAGCCAGCGTCGTCGCTTCCAGGCCGACGATTCGTTCGCGCGCGAGAATGAACGCGCGATTTATCGCGGCGGCGCGGCCGAGAGTCCGCAGGACCCTCTTTTTCGCGGCCGGACGCCGATCCAAAGGGAGAGCAAACCGGCAAACGAGGGATACCTCTGGCCGCAGATAAATACTCGCCCTGGCGACTTTATCACTCGCGCGTACACGTGTGGTTCCGTGTACGTGCACACCGTCCGAGTGCGTAAGGTGGATTGAAAAGCGCGTACACGGCGGAGGATCGCGTTTTTCGCAGCAAGATTTGCTACGCGAGCAGCAAATGGATCGAGTTCGATACGCGATAGCTTAAATCGATCGCGAAGCTTGGTAAGGTAAATTGTTTTGCGTTAGCGACGTTAGATTAGCAGTTTGCATAAACTTGTATCGAACGGGTTGATATCGAAAGGCATAAACCATCCTCTTCGAATAACTTTTACAATATCACGCTAACGAAAAGTTAGGGCATCGCTAACGCGCTGTAATTTACATTCCGTCGTTGCGATACGAATTCCGTGATAATAAACGAAGCAGCGTCAAGCGATAGAATCTATTTGTACAGGCAGAGAAATGGGAAGACGGGTAATCAGCGTGAAGGAATGAGAAAAATTGTTATCGGGCTCATCGCGCAGCTCCGTTTCTGCCTGCGGTTTATTTGCTCCAATTTGTTGCGCTTTAATTCCCGCGCGGCGCGCAGTCACGTTACTAATGATGTTATGAACGTTCTGTCATTGCGCGGATTCCCGGCGATCGCTTCGATACGCGTTCGACGAGCGGTTTTAGGCCGGCTACCGGTTGCATCCCCGCGTGCCACGGATCCGAGCGCATACCGACAACGAGTTTTTCATCGAGAGCTCGTACGCCGAGCAGAGCCACCGCGACTCGTCTTCTCGGCGACCACGAAAGAAGCTGCCTTCGCGTCGTTTAATTTCGACGACAACGAAGACGACGAGAACGAGGAGAGAACGACGAGAGACGATCACGGAGTCGAGGACGGACTCGGTATCGATCGCAATTACCGGCGCGCAACCGAGAACCAACAGCCACCACGGACAAAACGAGCCGCAGTTCCTTCGCGGCGAGAACGCGGAACAGTCGTGAACAGATGTCGTTCCGTGGAATGCCGACCGCCGATCCTACGGGCTCCCGTCTCCGTCCTTCCTCGTTTCTTCCCGTTCTGGAACCGACGACGCCAGAGACGCGACGTTCTCGGAACGAACTCGCCTGATATCTTGCCGACGGATGCCCATATTTTTCCCTACGGACGAACGGTAGCCACCTCTTTTTTTTTTTTTCCTAAGTTCTTTGAACCCATACCAGTCGAAAGCATCGGTGGAAAGGTTGAAGGTTCTCCTTTTTGTTCGATCGTAACGATAAAACGAGCGTACAGAGAATTTTGTGTTAAATGTCACGTCGGAATAAATTACGCGAGTCTGTTGAAACGCTGTTTTCCATGCACGTTGGAATTTTCAGAAAATTCTATCGTGTAAAGGATCCAAGTATCTGAAGCATTTCGAGTATCCAACCTCTCGAAAACGCCCAAATCGTCGAAATTCTTCGACCCTCCGGGCAACCGGGTCCGAACAAGCGATGGGATAGGCCAAGTATCTTTCGAGCATACGGCCGTCGAACGCCGCTATTGAAAACGTCGAGCGTGACAGCGTCCAGCCAGCGATCTCTTCGACACGGTCAATATTTTCGAGCCAATTAATTTCCATAAAAATGTGCGAACCGAGGCAAGCCGAGAGGCAAGGCGACGAACATCCCGATAAACTCGCCAGCCAATTACACCGAATTTATTCGCCACGACGTCGATTAGCCACGCCGTGGCTCTCGGTTCTTTTCGAATATTCCCTCTCCCGTGTTTCCGTGCACATCGTAATTCCCGACGAAGCTCGACGAGGTGATACATCAACGATGGTAATGGAGAGAAAGCGCGACGCGCCAACTTTTTCGCCAGGCCGGATACGGTCCATGCGTGGGAGCAGCCTTCGATCGATCGATCCACGATTACACCGGGCTACACGGATAAATTCGAGCGCGATTGTCCATGCCTTGCGTCGATCGTCGATAATCCTTAGGACGAGCGTGAAGCGCGCTCTGCACTCTGGACGAGGGAAGAGAAAAGGTGTCGCGATCGTGGTCGTAGCGTAACGCTTAAATGGCGAGGCCACGACGTCCTTACAAATTGCCCGTGAATCGGTGGCAGCCGAACGAAATGCCAATCCGTTATCGATTCTTAGTCGTAGCGAGAAAAGCGTTCGCCGTTTCGCGAATAATCGAACCGCTTAACGCTCGTCGTCGCTTTCGGTCCTTTGGTTTCGTTCGTCGTTTGCTCGGCTGTTTCGAGCGTGTAAGCGATATAAATGGAACGGCGTGCGTTTATTAAACGAAATAGCGTCGCGAGAAAGAAGAACGTTTCTCGCGAAGAGCGTGAAGTTCACCGAAGGAACGAACCTCTCCCATGAAAACGTTTCGCATGACAGACGTCCGTTGGCCGGCGATAAATCTCGTGACTCGTAGGTTGACTGGCAGGCAGCCCGCTTAGACGGCGGCACGCTCGTTCTTCCTTAATCACCTTTTTCAATTTATTCGCTTACGAAACGCCGGCTTTTTACCGCGTTACACGTCCTCGCGCGCGGTCCGCTTCGAATACCGTTCCCTGCACCCGCTGAAAAAACTGTCTCGAATCTGTTCGCGGAATTACCCGGCGAATAGAACAATAGATCGTCCGTTGACCGGCTATTTGGATCGTAAAACGACGCATTGCAAAAGCGAAACAGGCCTCAATGGATAGATATCTTGAATGGGTTAATTGGGTGTTGGCAAACAGAGTTAGCGATACGATCACCGATTAGGAGGCACCGGTGAATTGCAAACGATCGCGTGGAACAATTTCTACCTGCTTTCGATTTTTACCTGAATTTAAGTACGCTTTTTGTGTCTTTCGCGAGGGTATTTTAAAATAGATTTAAACGGCGGTTGTATTAACTACGTACGTAATAAAGAAACGATTAATAAGCAGAACACTGTAAAGGCACATTCCGTCGAGAGAATCGTGGACATTTTTCTCTGACGCGAGACAGGCAGATGACGGGTAATGACAGCGTTAATTCAAAGATTTGATGTTTGCCTGTGTGGTCTCTGGTCGCGTGAAATCGATCTTGACGGGAAGACCTGGGAACGAAGCCCGGTATCGAGCACGCAGGTGTGGCTAAACGCTCGCAACGAGCAATCATGCGCTATTAAATGGTGCAGCTCGACGGAGCGTCGGCTTATGAGTTGTAACGAAGTCCCGCTAATGCCGAGTCATCAAACGAATTTATGCGTGCGTATCAGATGTCAGCAATTACGGCGAGTTAACATTTCCGTGAATCTCGGGAACACACTCTTCCCATAATCGTCCGGGACCATGATGTTCGTTTCCTCTTGCGGGATCGTACTCGCCGACATATCGCGGAAACATTTGACTTTCGACACGCGTTCGACTAAATCTTACACCGTTGATAATCAGAGTCGTACGGCGAATTCGAGCCGTAAATGAATCTGATTACACGCTGTCGGCAATACGGAATTTGGAATATTTTATTCGAATGGTACGTTTTATTTGAATCATTCGCAGCCATAACGAACGCAGGCCTGCGGGCGAAGGAGAATAAATTCGTAACGTTCTCACGAGGCGGTCGAAAATCCTTGGGGCTCGCGCGTGTAACGTTACGCACACGTTTGTCCGCTGTGCCGGTACGAGTTAGTAAACCTCGAATAATTCCGTCATGCGGTATTCTTTAATCGGTGATAAATAAAAAGAAGCGGTAAAAGAAAAGAAAGTCGAATAAAATAAAAAATAAGAAAAGTTGGAGAAAGGTAAACAGCGAAGGAGAAAAGAGGAAGGACAGAAATTCTTCCCACACGAGTTTAGGGGCTTGCCGTGGCGCGGCATTGACCTTTAACATCGCGCTCCGCGTTAATCCTGCTTCCCCACCCCCAACCGTCCGATGCAGCGATGAATGAAACGATCCCGGCCATTAATCGTCGCGCCGTTTCCACGAAGGAACGCACGCCTCGGCGCCGAGCTATGCTGATTTCAATTAATTCCACGACATTCCAGCTTTTTCTCCGCCGGTGAGAAGCAGCCCGGGACGACCGTAAGCGTCGCGAATTCTCCGCGAGGGTTGCAAAAGAAAAGTCCATATACAGGGGAAAGAAACGCATTACTGTTTGCCCCGGCTGTTCGAGGGTTCGACCGGGCCCTCGGACCGGACCTCGACTCTCTTTCCCTCGGGCGAATGCCGCGAGTTCTGCCTTATAAAACACTTTATAATTGCGTTTCCTCGGGGGCTACGGAGCAACGATAATTGTGGTAATGGCACGAAGAAATATGGTATTAAAATATGTACCAACCGTGTTCTTTCTTCCTCGTACAACGGATCGATGCGACGACGCTCGTCCTGGCGAGGGGTAATTGCGCCAAGGATAAAGGAGGCTTCGCGTTGGAGAAGAAGTAGAAAGGATTCGCTTAACCTTGCTGGTTTTTCGAGTACAGCGCTCCGTCATTTTACGAGTGTCCGACGAAAAACACCATAACGCAGATTACGAGGGGAATAAACCTGCTGGTTCGATGCTGGCAATGAAATCCTTCGTTTACATATTGCTTTTTAATTGATGAAACGTTGGACGATCGCACGGTGGACATCGCGGCCTCTCTGCTCGTTTACAGTCGAGGGAATATTATATTGCAGCGGCGAGAATATGGAAAAATTCGTTGATAGGATTCGCCAAATGAAAATAGATGATCGCGGAGACCTTTTAATGGCCGACGCGCGTTCGATCATTGTCGCGCAATTGCTTCGTTAACGACCATTTTACAAGCGTACAGGGAAAGGTACTCGAGCGTTGGCATACTTCACGGGAGATTATGTATTAGAAATTACCGCGTGTCGCGTCTGGCGACAATGAACGTCAGAACCGTCGACTGCCGTGCGCGATCCGACCGATACTCTCTCGAATAATTCAACCGATCGACCCATATAGGGAACGCGTCGCCACGGTGTATTATTAGATAGCTGCGGGGGAGTCTTAATTCAAAGCCGGAGGTACGTGCCTAGATGAATTCTAGGCTGCTTTTACTTTACCTCCGCCTCTCTCCCGAATGCTTCGCGTTATTTGGAAATAAGTTTCTAGTCGTAAATTTTAAGGAGCTTAGAATATATCGGATTGTGTAATATGTAGGAAACTTTTATCATGAGATTTCACCAGCGATAATCGTTAAGTGGACACGAAGGGAGAAGGTGGAAAACTCGATCCATGCAGAACTGGAATTAGACGAATCGTAAACCTAGATATCATCGCGCCAAGATGGATTCTAAATGGAAATTGGACGAATGGGACGAATTGTTTGGAAGAAACTGTAATTGTATTGGGTACAGACAGATTATTACTCCTACGAAAATTACAAACACAAGAAACAGTTGGAACACGTGGGACTTCCGCGCAATCGAAGACAATTCGCCTCGCTGTACGAAAATTTCCTACTTCCATCAATCTTGATGGCTACGACAATATAACGACATAAATCATCAAGACACATGGCGTTAAATTTCTAGATACATCCTTCGATATATGTAAAGAAGAAATACAATTCCCAGCTTCTTCAACTTATAGTTCTGTAGTTATATTCGTAGTCCTCATTTTCGTTTGAATTCAATTTAGAATGGAAGCCGCTTAGTATTCCATACGAGCAGACTCCAGACGTTTAAAGTAATCTCATCATCTGGCCATCTGTCACGACATGTCCATGGCAAACAACAGTCAGCATTCGCGATTTCGCTTTTGTTCCGGCTGCTTCGTTTCGAGGTTCCGTCTGGCTACGTAAACCAGTTCGACCGTGAAGCGTAGGCGGTTAGCCACGGCGCGGCGCGGCGACAGCGAAGAGCAAGAACGAGACACGCGTTTACGCGTTTCCATAATAAAACACAATGCACATCGGGGTATATTCTCTGGCCTACGCTCAACATCCGCCATTCAAGGTTCCCAGGGTATGTACGTGCAATCGTAAAGCAGAGTCCAGCGCGAGGGGAGCGTGCCTCTTGAAATGTTTATACTCGAGTTTCTCGTCAACGACAGCGGCCACAAAATCCTGTGGCGCAATAACGGCGCAAGGACGACTTCTGGCCGCGGCTACGACGGCTGGCGAACGGGAAAGGATTCTCGTCGTGTGTTTCTCGTGCGGTGGCGAGAGAAAGAAAAAAAAAAAAAGAAAAAGAAAGAAAACCCGTAGCCGTAAACCTCTTGTCGCTCGATACGGCCGCGATAACTTCCGTCGTTACGGCCGTCTTCTGACTTTGCGGATCACCTCGTAATTAAGACGAGAGGTAAACACCGGTCCCGATAAAACGAAATACGCGAGAACGTTGCACGACGAGCGAAGAAGACCGAGCAGATATCCTCGCAGAAACGCTCGAATCCGCCTACTGGAAATAAAACGAGCGCTCTTGAAACGCGGTTGTCTCGATGCAAATGTCGAACACTTTCAACGATAATACGATGTTTCGGGTTTAAGAGAATGGAATTTAAAGTAGGTACGGATTCGTTTATCCCGTAGCTAAAGTTTGTTATTTGGATATTCTTACGAGCAACTTCGTACAGGGAAGGAAACGAATCGATCTTGACGAATACGACCGAGACAGATATTTCATTCGAGATTAAACACTAGCGGTGTATGAAGAATCGCAGGGTACTTGGGATCCCCTCGACCGAAGAAGATATTAATCGCGCCAAGGGAAAAACGAGCAAGACGACCAGGTGCAACGTTCGATACGCGAGCTCGCGTATTACGGGGCGTCGTAAACCTCCGTGTTCTATCATTACGTCGAAATACAGCGCTGATAACCGGTATCAATAAGCAGGAGGCCGTATACCAGTGATATCGAAAGGTCTACTTTGACTCGACGGCATTCCTGGGTGGTTACGGCAAACATCCGTGAACTTCCTGAATTCTTAAGGAGGGAAAACCCGGATAATCGAGGCGAACGTTTAATCGGATAGTGGACGAGACAATTACGCGTTCAGCCGTCCGACGTTGAGTCGAAGCAGACGACGTTGCCCGAGATCGAGCGAACGCAGAAATCATCTCGACGTGGGCACGTCTACGCGGTGTTGTATTTAATTTCGCTTAAAAAGATGGCCAAAACCGATTGACGTAATAATCACCGCGATCTCCTTTCTAGCCTCGTTCGCGGTATATCGAACAGCTTTGATCGTAAAATGGAAAGCGAATTTATAAATTTTTGCCGTTGCTCGCTAATAGTTCCGAATCGATGTTTCTTCGACGTTTCTTCGACGTTTCTTCGACGTTGCTTTACGGTCGTACGGTAGTGACATGTGCCAACTAGACTCTTGAAATCGATCAGCGAGTTCGTAAGCTACACCTGCAATCGATATCGTGCAGGAAACCACACGCGTTACGTTTCCTGGCAATGAGGTGCTCCTTTTACGAGGACGCGGGAAAAGGATGCTATAGTCGAGGCAACATGTACGGTTAATGAGCCTCGACATATGGTGCTTTTAGCGTTAGAGCGAGGAACGAGGATAAGGGCACCGTGGGTAGTAGATGAAAGGAAAAATTCAATTTCCGAGACACAGAGTTTGAAATCTGGATTCCTTCGATCGTGGAAAGACTATTCCGAGAGTTGAACTATGCAGCTGTGTTCCTTGGTTTAATCTCGGTATTGAAACGATACCGCCCACAGAGAAGCAACCAGATTGACGCTTAAAAAGATTTGCGCAAGAGGTACACAAATAGAACGTAATGGCGATTGGTTTATGTGTATATAAACCGGGTATCTTTGTTCTCCAGGAACATCGTAAAAAGTGCTTCGAACAAAGGTGACACGAATCGATGAAAACGGCGCGTATGTGCAAAAAGAAGAAACTCTCAAGGGTGCCTGCGTTTTGCCTGTAAAGATACGCTCACAATGGGCGAACAATGTTTCGCGTTTTTAATGAAGTTCTTTTGAAAAGCACAAAGGAAAGTGGAGAGCATAACGAGTGAAAAACGTGACACGATACGAGACGGGCGAAAAGTAATTCCGGTCGAGGAAGCTGAATCTGAAATTCTATGGCACTTGGCTTCTACTTTCTTCGCCCTTACTTTCTACCGTAACTAGGCAGCAGCTCTGCGTTTAGCGTGAAAACACGCCGCTTTGTGTGCTTCACCTTCGCGGCGAGAACATGAATTATAACGAGACTCGAGCACGATAAATGAGTTCTGGGACTAGTTTCACGGAGATAACGTTCACGTTGACGTTTCTTCGTTTCAGACGGCAGTGACGTTGAAATATTGAAACGGACCGGGCCCGACCTTGTCGACGATCCTTTTTACTACCGGTTCATCTCGTTCTTTGTGCTCGGCTCCAGTGACGAGCACAATGAGAAATCGCTTCTGTTACCCAACCACCGCGGATGGTGCTCCCGGGTTTTAATATAAAGCGATTCGCTTTCGGACATTCCCGAGATCGTCGCGATTGCGCCAAAAGGTGCCACGCCAAATGGGAAAATAAAGGAACAGGATTGATTTGTTTCAGAATTCAACGAACTTTCAAACATTGCGTTTCAAATATTTAACTCTCCGTAGGCAAACGGGATCGTTGACGATTCGAGTCTCGGGTTTCTCCCCTCCAAATTTCTATATTCTTATTAAACAAGAAACAAATCTCGGATACTTAACGGACAAACGTATTCGGAATTCTGCCAGATCTTTTGTAAGCTTGGTAACTACGTTCGCTTTGATACGAACGATCCAATTTACCTACGCGGTGTAAAAAGATACATTTGCTTGCAGAGAGTTGATTCAATTTCCCAGAAGTCATCCATTCTTACCTCAAATAAACAACAACAACGTATCAAGATATATCGTCACACATTGTCACAGACTGTGTGCGAGCCTACAACGACAGCACATCCCGTACACCCTACCGTTCAGCGAATTCCTTCGTTCCGAGAGAATGGCCCTGTCATCGCACGCGGAAACGGAGAATATGGAACGTCGTCGTGTCGTAAATCGACACGTAGTACCGAGGACGAGCGTCTCCTCTTTCCTCGAGGTCAGCGAAGGAGCCGGAAATGCGGGTCTACCTCGAGAACCATGGATGTAGTTATGCCCTCGCTGGCCTCGAAGGTCAGATCCTTGGCAAGATCAACGACGACGATCGAACGAGCATCACCGAGACGCTCGATCGATAAAGAGGACTTAGCTGGCGCGTTCGAGCGCCCGCGGCGCTCGTTTCTACGCTGCTTCTTCCAACAGGAGGAGCATCTTGTATATAAAGGAAGTCGAGCAAACAACAAGATGACAACCGTGTACCGACCGACCTTCTGTCGACTGTCCTGCGTGGGCATATAACGAGATCTCGTTTGAGGCGGTGTTATTCGACTTTACGACTGCTTCTTTTTGATCGGATCTTCATACGCCATGCTCTGCTAACGTTCTAATAACGAATGCGCCGACTTTTCGCCAGAACGTTATTCGGCTACAGCTAAAGCAAACACGAAGCAAGTTCGTAGCTGGAACGATCAGACGGTTCATAGAAGAAGCAGGAAGAGGTGTTCTACAAAACTTTTCTGACGAGATTTTCTATTAAACCTTTACAACTTCGGCACCTCTTTGTACGTCTAATCGGCTGTGCTTGATTTTTCTCAAATTTCTGCGATAGAACGACGCTCTGTCAAAAAATTGATACGTTCGTCGTTGAAATCTTTGAATTTAGGTTTATCGATTTAGCCGAATCAAGGATTGAACGGTTTGCAAAAGAAAGCATGGACAGTTTTCTTTTTTTTTTTAAACAGGCAACGTTTAAAAATATTCCGCACTGAATTGCAAGGGGCGAGGTAACGGGCGATTCTTTTCCATAACACGAACAATTCTTCGTACCGTAAGGATGACACGAGGCGTGCGCTAATTTCACGCTAACGCGTGTACACGGCAATTATGCGGACGAGAGTAAGCAGAAAAAGGCATCCGCTCGCACGTGAAAATTGTATCGCAATCCACAAAGCAGCCTGAGAGATCCTGGAAATCATTACGACAGCGTGTCACGCTGGCCCCCGAGACAAAGAAACATTAGATGCATCTGTGAATAAAGCCGAGCTCGCGTGTCTTAATGTTCCCACGTGTTACTGGGTCAGTATACTTTTTAAAAGCCGGTACCGTACGGCCACCTTAACCCATAGATAATCTACGAACCTTCTGGGCCTTCGACATTATAAGGACATTACACCATTGAAAAAACTCGCAGATGCATTACGTTTATTAGGAAAAAGACTCAGATCTTGTAACATCTATATACATTTTCTCATTACAAATTTTTTTTTATATCACGCACACATATACATAAAAGTTTCCTCTGTTAAGCGTTCAAATAGTTGCGCAAGACGATCAACCTACAATACTCGTAATGACATTTAACAGCTGGAAGATGTATTGCGTTGCTTCAATTAAGTTCGTAAATAAACGAAACCCAATAAACATCCACGGTCTACTAATGATCGTTAAACGATGGTACTGCCGACGATTCGTCGAACAGCGAAGAAATTTGTTCAACAGCGTAGATTAGCTCTAACCGACGATCAACAAATTGCTACCAGTTTCTTGCGACTTTTGTCCTTCCGCGATAGTGGTTCGTCGCGTCAGGGTTTATCGATTGTACGTTGAACGTTATCGCCAGCGCCGGGCAACGCTTACATCCATTACACGTCCGGGATAATTGCACGACAGTGAACGAGGGCCCATCGACTCTCTCGACCGGCGGTAACGTTTTACGGCTAATTAACGTTTGTCCCTATCGGTGGGATCGTTACGCGGGCTTCGGGAGCGACGCTCGACAAAAACCGCACGAAACTTGACGTTCCCGCGATTTCCACGAAAGCCATCGCAATGCCGGTGAATCGACGCTCGTAAATCCCCGCCGCTTACCATTACCGTTACCACTCGGAGAGTAGAAAAGGAACGGGAGAAAGATGCAAGAAACGTAAAAGAGAGGAACGAACGACGAGAGAGGAATTGCGGTCGGCTCCTTTCCTTTCGCCCTTGAAGCGCGAAAATGTAATTGCATTCCGCGAACACGGCGCCTAGCGTGACCCAGAACAACCGAGTAATCGTCGAAACGAACAACGGATAACCGAGAATAACGACCGGTGTTTGGTTCGGTTACACCAAAGAGTTCGCCAAGAACTCTGGAAAACGCCCACGATCGGGCTGAAGAGCTGACCCCGACGTCACCTCGATGGCGCCACACGTTGCTGGAAACCTCGTCGGACAAAGGTTATTTTCGCAATCGTCTGGACCAACCGTGGATACGAAAAAACCTGGTCGCGGCGAGATTCTTCTTCCAGGTAGACAGGGCTGATTTAATCCAACGAGGTTAGAAGCGTGGGTGGCACACACGAGAAATACCGGGTCTCGAAATCCGGCGGCGACCTGCATGGATCGTCTGGCCGAGTTACATACACACCTAGGAGTGATGAAAGATTCGAAGAAAGATCCGGGACCAGATGGTTCTTTCTACGTTCGTTAACAATTTCTGCTGGTAATACGCGGTAACAGACCGCGTTGTGTTATACGACTTTGGCGTGTGGCGCGTGAGTTACGAATAAATGCAACAGATAACGCGATACTGTTATATAGACGTTCGAAAACGTCGAAGCAAAAGGGTTTAGCGCAAGAAAGCACAACGACGATGTCAAGTTTCAGCGTACGGAATGTGCGGTAAATACGTACATAAGTGAGATAAATAGCTTTAAAAAGAGAATACTTTTATACACACTGACCGCTGGATACTTAAGCAAGAGAAACGTCTGTTTTTCTTGTTAGTTCGGCAACGAATGGCGACCCCGTTATACACATGATGGGTTTCGATGCTTCCTCGACGACTATAAGATCATCGATAAATCACATCCGCAATTACAGCTTTAATTAGACCGTGTAACAATATCTAGTTAGCACAACACGATCGCTTAATCAACTAAGTCGCTAACAAGAAATGTCGCTTTATGAAACGAAGGGACTCTCGGTGACTGCCTAATTAGTTGGTGGATCGATCCGGTGCTGTACAATAGATGAAGATAAGAGACGATAAAAAAAAAAAAAAACACGTCATGCTACTTATTCTATCATTATAGAATCATCGATGCAATTATCAACTGTGGATAGACCACGCTTCGGTATTTCCATCTGCCAGCACGATCAAATTCAATAGCGTAAGCGTTTAATTATCTCGGCGAACATCAGGCCATTCTCCGGCATCGGATTCTCCATCGGATGGTTTTTGCAATAATCGAAACGTTAATGAGAACGGAAATTAAATTCGTCCGGCCATAACACTACGCCCGACTCGAGGATCGTAGAAACGATTCGAGCGAAATTGTGGTCGAAAAGAACAGATGGGGCCGTAAATCCTTGCACGATTCACGGCTCGATCGTGGCCCGTGCAAGGTACGGTCGAATCGATCATCGGACACGGGCGAGCAGTCGTTTTCATTATGAATTACGAGATCGTGGACTCGCAAGGTCGCGATCGAACATATATTAAAACCGGAAGGTTCCTCGGCAACGATAGACGAATAGACTTTCGATTTGCGGAACGTTCCACCTTCGTGCTTTCCAAGAACTATTTTCCATAATTCGTACAGCACTCCTACCTGTCGACGTCTCTATTCACGTTTCTCTATCGGGTTCAGCCTTCGACTAGTTCGAAAGCGGTAGCCGTGTCACAAGTGGATAAAACGTGTACCCGTCAATTGAGATGCCAAGAAGATCGATCGAGGAACAGTTATGCGTTAATTGTATAATTCTACAGGCAGGCTGCTCGTTACGCAACCTCCGGTTCCACCATTCTATTGTCCTCTCCAAATCAGAACTTATGCCCTGTCTGTCGAACGCGACGTCGAAACTCCGCGTCGTCGTCGATGTAATTATGCTCGCGACTATTACGGCCCCATAATGCCTGTATAATCCGAGCGAAATTGCGCAAGTGGCAAAGGTTATCGTTCCAGGTACCGGCCCGATCGATACATTGCCCCGCGAGTCTTTTGCTACCGTTTGGTCGATGCTACCCGGCTCCTTCGAGGCAAGAAACTTTTACCATTAAAGCAACTTTCTGGTCTCGCAACTCGTAGTCTGCTATGGAAGATAACTTCAATTAGGAAGATAATCTTAATGCGCGTAGTTTGTATCGAGGTAGCAATTATGACGATATATCTGAATTGGTAATTCTGGATATTGAAGAATTTTTAGGAAAGTTGAAGAACGTAATTTATAGGTTATAGAAAAGAGCAATCTCGCACGAAAAGAGAGATTACGAAGCACTTCCTCTCCACTTTATTCTTCCATAGACTCTAGCCACTAAAAACATTGAAAAATAAAACTATATATAATATCGTATAAAAATATCATATCCGCGCTATACACTGTACTTGGTTCGAAAGGCTGAATCCTGCTACTCAGCGTCTGCCCTCGCGACCAACGCTATGCTCGATAATAGCCTGACATTATCAGATAAATCCACACACGGACAGCCTGACTAAACTGGCCTAGTACCGGGAGCTGTGACCTCGTCGAGACGATAACGCTCGATCACAATGATGGCCACTTCTTGCGGTCGTTCACGGTACATGGTCTGGCCACTTGAATCCTCGCACAAGGTTCGAGGTAATTGATGGAAGCTGTTGCTCACCGAACGAACTGTAAGCTTCCGATGTCTCATTGAACGGACGATATTTCGATTCACGAAGAAAGACGCGTACGTGGCTGGATACGCAGCGCGTCTCAATGCCGCAGGTTAGGTAACGGTGCAGCAGCCAAGTAGCAAACACGAAGCCGACTTAACTCGCAGGAGGTAAGAGGAAAGACGAAGTCGTGCACGACTTTGCACGAAGACTAGGTGTGCGTGCGACGAACGATGGAAAAATATTCTTGCCGACTGTAAACTGTAAGTCATCTTCAACTAGCCCACATCTCGAATCGGTCTCTGAACGACCACGACTTCCGTCGTGACTGATCTTGCCTCAGACACGATCGTTCGAACGATTATCATCCCGACTAGACTGGCAGAGTTTCGCGAGAAGAAAGGCGGTGCAGCGTGAAGAGATAACTCTAGGATGAGAAACCAGGCGAAACCCTTTGGGTTCGTACCTGACAGAAGTTGGGACTCGATCTGGGAGGAGAAAGGGAGAAAGCGAAAGCTCGAGTCACCGTGATGAATCCGGAAGTTTCTCCTCGGGGGAGAATTCCGGACTGGCATGGCGGATCGAATCGTGACGCTCACCTGGTGAGACGGTTCAGTATCGAAATAGACAGTCGTTTAGAAACGAACATCGAACGTTGAGTAGATACAAGAGGAATTATTTTAGGGAAAGAACGGAGAGAATTGCTTGTCGCGAAGAAAGGTCCCGTAGCTTGGTATCCTTAAACAATTTTTGCCATAACACGAACGTTGGACCACCAGTACAAAATTTTTCGAAATCCGACACCGATCTTCCACGTGACTTAACAGACCCTGACGATCAACCACGCTGAGCATGCGGGGTTTTTTTTCTTTTTCTCCTTTAAAGCTCCACGTTTTCGATCAAACACCGCGGAGGAGCCTGTACTCGGGGGCAGGCAGATGTATGGGTGGTAAACCGAGACGCGGTAAGGTCTGCCGACTGGATCCTTCGAATGTAAGGCCGAGGCGTCATTCCAGGGACCACCTGGTAACCAGCAATCATATATATATATATATATATATATATATATATATATATATATATATATCCTTGGTCCTCGAAATTCCTATGACCTGAAGCAGAAACGATCCTGCTAGCCGTCGAACGAAGAACGATCGTTCGACAACCGACGATTCGATCGTTCCAACGCATCGACTGGTTTCACGCTCGTTACCGCATTGTAAATTGTAATTCGCGTTACCGATATCGCGATAATTCCAGAGTATTCGAATTCACAAAACGATCGACGAATTCGTTTGGCGTAGAATGTCATTGTGAGACGCGAAACTTGGGCTTAAAATAGCCGGGCTGAAAAAGTGGGTTCTGAAATGCATGGTTCGAGAGACTCGTTTGTCACTTTCAAGGTGCACAACACACTCGTAAAGTTTCTCGCGTATCGCTGTTGCGAATCCAAAAAATTCGTCACCGTTATGCAAAAGAGTTCAAAGGTGACAGCGTTCGTCATCCGCATCCTCGAACTGTCCAACGCCGGACGAGCTGGTCCGGCGAAAATACAGTTGCCGCAACGGTGAACGGTGAATAAATTTACTTAACTAATGCGCCGAGGCACGGACGCCGGCTGCGAATTACCGAGAAACGTAATGGCTCGGTGATTGCTCGCTTAGTAAACGAGTAGCCAAAATTATCATCGAATCGATTCGCTCCGAAATAGTCCGAATCGTTTAGTCGCCGTCCCGGAGCAGCGTTCCGCTCGCACAGGAATCGCGTTCCGGCGTCGATAGGCAGCCACGTTGCCACACCGGGACGGCGACCGGCAATAAATTACGAAGATTGATGTTTCGCAAATCAAAGGCGATCTGCCGGAGCCGCGCGGCTCTGCGGAGGCAGAAGAAGGAACGCCGGCACCGCCGCGCCGCCGTCGTTCGTTGGAGGAAGAGGACTTAAACGGCCACGAGAAGCGGTCGGAAGAGCTCACAAAGAAATCGTCTCGCCACCTACGACGACCTCACGGCTCTTTTGCCCCTCGGTCCCTCGTTCCCCGCGAGTATTAGGATTTACGGTCTGCACGGGATTGGAGCCGCTCTCGTGGTCGGCGCGGCGTTCACGCCGCTTGAACGAGTTTTACGAGTCGTGTCGATTTGCAGATCGGAAAGGTTGACCCGTTCCTTCGTCAGTCGGCCGGCACGACGTCTTTAAACTGCTCGAAAAGCAGTCTTACTTTACGTCCGTATCAGAGTTTACGGTTCGCACGACCCCGATGCGAAGTGGATCTTAGAGGCCATCACGACGATTTGCATGGTTCGAATGCCGTTTTCAAGGCGTGCCGTTCGCTTTTCAACCTAGACTGTGCCAAGCTGCTGCTCCTCGTTCGAGCACGCTTGTCCTTTCGGAATCGCAGCGAGACCGACCAGCCAGCCACCGCCGCCGCTGCCGCCGCCGCCGCGTAATAGGCCCGACAGCGAAACGGCGTTAACGATCCCCGTGGCAATGCGATTTCCTTCGGTCGTGCGAGAAACACGAACCGTTCCTTTCTTCCAATGCCAAGACTACCGGCTGATTTTTGTCCTGGCTAACCCGCGTCCCTCTTTTTACCCAGCTAGAAACTCGCTTCGATTTACGCCACTGTATTTCGACTCTGCGTCCAATGCAAGCAATTCTTCTCGTCGCTGGCTGATTTCTATCGGATCGAATATGCGTCTCTGATTATATACGCGTATTCTCGATTGCCTCGTTTAACATTCCGAAACGCTTAAGAAGGAGAAAATTTGTGGCGCAATCAGAAGAAGAAGAAGAAAAAGACGCGTGTCACCTTAGCAAGATTTTATCGAATCTACGTCCTAATTGCAGTCGACGTCTTCCCTGGTACAGGCCTGATCGCTTCGTGTTGTCAAGCAATTTCGGCGGACCACCGGAGGGATACGATTGAAAAGAGACGCGCGGGCGCGAGCAAAAATAACGGTCGACGAAATCGTTAACGGGAAAGAAAGGCGAAGGATGAAACGGCACAAAGCGAGTCGATCACGAGCGCGATTATCATTGTAACGGCATTTCTTACGATAATTGAAAGATCGTGCTGCGTTTCGGCAAGCTCGAAATATACCACCAACGACGAATGCCGCGAGTTACACGCGACTGGCGCGAGAACCGCGCGCGATCCACTCGATCGCGAAACGCGCGTCTTAATTCGGATCAAGGACAGGCGAGTTAAGCTGGCCCAGGTTCCGTGGATCCCACTCGTTTCTATCGTGTCCCAACCAGTTTCAAGCTGACGGTAAACTGCTCCGATAGACCGTAACCGCGAAACAATAAGAAGCCGACGGCAATTTCGCAATTCAACAGAAATGTCAAGCGACCAACGTGCGATACAATTGTCCTCTGACAAAGTATTCGAATTGTCGGTACACGCGAACCACGAGCGCGGATCGAATTGCTTGTATCGCTGGATAGGGAAGCTAAATCATCGATTTTATAGAGTTTCGTTGTGACATGCATTGTAGGTTACATGTAGCATCTCTATAAGGTAATTTGATTCAAGTGGGATAGATATATCACTGGAACATAAGGTCTATTGATTACAACATAAGTTAAACTCGGGATAAGTTCGTGATAACTTTGAATTTTTTCTGCTGGAACACAGGAATACACGTAACACGATAATATAACGGAATGAAAAACAAATTGAAAAGCGTTCGTTCTAAAATAGAATGTATACGAAAACTGCAAGTTGTTCTCGATCGTAACGTACCAATAATTAAGAGATTAAATGGATCGTTAACTGGATTTTTGATCGCTATCTTTGGCTCGGTTATACGGAATCGTCGCGGCCGATCTGCATTTAAAATGTTGCCGGTGTCTTTTACCAGACATGGCCATAAAATGGTCGAACAGTAAACGAAAGTGACTGGAACCAGCGTCGTGATCCATATTTGGAAGCGTTCCGGTGAGCATAATTCACGACTCGTCCCTAAAACGTGATCTTCCAAGGATCACGCGCATTGGTTTCCTCACAAAAATTCCGAGGTTAACTGTAAAACGGTGCCTCTGAACGAACACACGTGCGTTGAAGCCGAGTCTAGGCGCGCTCGCGCGCGTATAGACGCCCGCGGGTACAGCCGCAAACACACCCACTCCCGTGGTCCGCTAATGGAATTACCTGTTCGAGTTTACAGAAACCCATAACTGGGGTTTGTTCTAGGAACGCGGGTCGTGCGAATGCGCGCAGCTTCGTGTGCGTGCTCCTGAGCTGTTTCGAGCGCGTGTGAGATCGCGCGCTGCGATGAAAATTATTCCCAAAGGCGATCGGTGACCTTCGATCCTGCAGTGCCTCGCTGGTTTCCCGAGGAGAAGAGTTCTGCTTTTTGTCGCAGATCGGACGACTTGCGCGAATTTTATACAACGATAATGTGAATAAGTAAGGAAATAAACGATTGTAAAACATAAACAAGCAAGAGATGTAACTCGTAATGCGAACAATTTAAAAATATAAGCAAATAAGAAACGTAAGCAAATAAACAATCGATTGGAAGTAAGAATACATACGTATACAGTACGATAAGAGTGTTGTATGCGAGAGGTTTGTTAGTTTTGATGTACGACCTAACGATTGCTCGAAATTAATCGTCCAATAGATTCTCGTATCGGAGCGATCGCTAATTGGATCACGTACCTACCGATGGAATACTGGTAGCTAACAATTAGGGAATTTCTTTAATCAGCAATAATTTCGTAGCATAGTCGGATGCTGGACGTGAAATTGCCAAAGGATATCGGTGGCGTACGATTGATGAAATAATTAGCGATGTCCGCGCAGTGTTTCTCTGTTACGCAGCGTAGATAGAGATCTCTCGGGCTTTATTCATCCGGTGTAGCGGTACATTGAAAGGAAATAGCTGGGCACATTGGTGAAGAAGCTTGCTATACGACTTCCAGAACCGTCTGCCTTCGATATTTCCTTTTCCCATTTAATTCGTCACGCCACCTTCTAACTGTGCATTATTAGAGACGCGGTGTCTCGATGGTGGTGCGGCCGCCTCTGGGTTACCACAGGAAATATATTCCGAGCGATTATACGAACAGGAAACGAGCAAAACGGGCGATACCCTTCTGCCGAATGCATTCGACGCGGAGTATCGCCGTCGAACGAGTCGAATCGACGAAACTATACCTCCGAATTAACGATTACCGGTAGATTCTAGCGATTCTAACGGCCTGCGGAAATATTAGCCTGTACGCTTAACGGTATACAAAATTTATCCATCGCGTAGCTGAACCGCGCGTCTCTTTCAACGAAAATTCCTCGCCGAAGAACAGAGAGAATCGCAAACGAGATGCGTACACGTCTGAACGCGCTAAGTAAACAACGGGAATTCGTTTCCGTGGGACGGTGCACTTCCACGCCCACGTCAACCCTTCGTTGCTGGCTCGCAAGGTACACACGTTCGATACGGAAGGATCGAACGTCAAACAATGCCAGTCGCCGTATAGTCTCGCGGCTGTGGCTCCCTTCTAACTGTTTAACGTCGTCGCTAACTAGAGAAGCGACGAACAGGGAAACGAGAAGGGATCCAGCAGCTCCACGTAATACCGTGGGAGCCAACGACCTCGTTTCACGGTTTCTTCTCCGTGAAAGTGTTCCGATATTACGAGACCGTGGTGGCGTACTGTTAACTTCCCGACAACGGAACACACGCTTCAGATCTGCTCGCAACACGGCCGAGATCGCGAACCTGATAGATCGCGGTCATTTGTTCGGCACGACCGCGTTGTCCCGCGTTTGTCGCTCGTTTGCTCCGTCAGTTACGTAAGGGTAAACGTCCTGGACGTGGCTCGTAAAGCCCGTTTGACTCCATACGCCGATAAGACAATACGTTCGCGTATAACGAGCAACGAGCGTGGACAGCTTTCCCGTACGATCGCTAGAGGAAATCTACGTAAGAGGAAAAACAAACGGTGAAAAGCAAAGAATCGAAGAATCGCGTATCCAATGGCGCGCCTCATACCGGATCCCCGGTGCTTTTACCGTTAAATCGGCAAAGCGGTTTCCACAATTTTGAAGCAATAATCCGATCGTTCCGCCCGCGAAACGCTTCGACGAAGCTATCGTTTCAGCCGCCATACCGATCGAGAGACTCGACGAACCAACGAATCGACGAACGAACTCGGAACGCAACGAGAGCGCGGGAGAGACCCTGCAGGCAATCGCCGTGGTGCGGCAATGAATCATCCGGTTAACGCAGCCTGTCTCGTCATTACTTTGCTCGGCGATCGCCTTAGCGTTCCAGGACCAGTCTCGCCAAGCAGCGGGTAAGGTCAGATGCGAGCGAACGCCGCGTTCTCGGGAACGTGGTTCGTGGTTTTAAGTGGAATGCGGGCCCGAGAGAATCGAGAATCTGCCTACGATCAAAAGCCATCGGCCTCGCGTCCATTTTCCAACACCGACGTTGCAAATCGTCTCGAACGCAGCTGCAAAGTCGTCGTGTTACCATCTATCTATCGCGATTCTCGTCGCGTTTCCTCTGAAACTAGTTCGGATGGAATTATGAAGTTTGAGAAATCTCGAGACGAGCTCTTTATATCGGCGATACCAGATACGGGCGAACGGATCGTCCGAGAGACCACACACACGCCGTCCATCGGGAAATTGAGCGCACGGGCAGATTCCTCGCGAGTTGTCCAGCTACTCGGCACGTTCGCGTAACGCGGCACGATCGCTATCGACGGATTCCGTTGAATTCCCGCGTTCTCGGTGCGCCTGCCAGGCATGCCCCGATGCGCTCCCGTGCGCGTTGAATTTTATTCAGTCGGATGGATGGCGAACCGCCGGCAGCCTCTTGCTATTTTCGGCCAAGCATCCCGGTCTGGGTAATTAGGATGCCTCGAATAGCAACGAGGAAACTCTCCGCCTCTCCTGCCTCTCCCTCCGTTAACTTAATTAACTTGGATGTTATGGAATTCTCGTGGGAAAGAATTCGGAATTGTTTTAAGCCGCCGGAGTTCGAGCTGATCCGCGGATTTTGCAGTCCGAAGATTATCTCTCTCCTTGAGCTTCTATCACAGTCTGACGTAACGACAGAAAATATTCCGCGTGTTGCAGAGTCGATTGAAAGTCGGCGCGAAACTTGGTCACGCGCGAATTTTCGGCTTTGTTTGCATTCGCGACAGATGAGAGAGACCGATCGATCTCTTTGCAAACTTTCGACAGCCAGGCGACTCCGCTCATTGTACCCCGTTCTTTGACATGCAGATCACCCTTTCGGCGAACGTCGAAACGAAAGCGACAGTCGCATTTCTAAAGCGTGTCGTCATACCAAAAGTGCCTCCAACGTATCCGAACGGAGATCTCGAGGCGTCTCGAAAGCGTGAAAGCAAAGAACACCTCGAGGACAGGGCTCGGTTGGCAAGGGCCTCGACTAGGAGGTTCGCTAGGCACGCCTCTTCCATCGGAATATCGATACGCGAACGCCGTGGTACGCCAGCTAAATATTTAAGAGCGATCGCGGTCGCTCTGACCTACATCGTTTCGTTCGCTCGAGCGACAGATATATTATCATCCTATCGAACAGCTGCGATCGAAGCTCGTTCGAAAACCATCGATCAAAGTATTACACGTAAGCGAGTAGCCGAATGCTATGCAAATTCAAGAAGAACGCTACCTTCGGGACACGCGTCCATTAGATAGATGCTCGTTCTATCCTCCAGCGAGGTTCTCACCGAATCGGCAAAACGAAAACGGCAAAGTGAAAAAATATCGCGGCAACGCTCGTCATAAATACTTCGATAGACGTTCCCGCGGCGCAGCGAGGGGTCGAATAAAGGTTCTCGCTTCTCGGCCGCAGGAAATTTAATAGCGCGTACACGGTCTTGCGGCGAGAGCAGTCCGATCGTCGTTTTATTCGTAACATTCCTGTCGCACTTAATGACGTCAGAGCTCGGGGCAACGCGTAGGGCACGCGACTTGCACGGCTATGCGAAGGATCCCTACCAAGGTCGGCCGCTACCGACTAGGATTATCCCGTGGAATCCTCCTCGATCGCCGCTTCGAGCACGCTGCTGCTCGAGCAAAACGTCTCCTCTCGTCTCGTCTCCTCTCTGCTTCTCTCGTGCCGCTTCGCTCTGTCGAGGTCGACCGGACCGGGCAGGGAATGACTTCGGGGGAATTTACGGTGGTTAATCTGTATCTAGACTCGTACACTGTCCTCGGGTGCGTTCCCTGCATATGCATAACTCGCGTTTGCATAAAACCGCTCTTCGACCACACTGCTCCACGGTTCCATTTAGCCTGGCACCTCTCCCTATATCCTCTCGCGCACGAACCGTCCTATTGAACCATCAATCTTTCCTGATCCACGCTGTGCTCCTTTTGCGATTCATAGCCAAGCGGCCTATCCTACGGGCCCCGTTTAGCGTCCGAGAATATGGATTTATAGAAGCAAATGACGGTCATCTCGAGAACCACGATCGATCTCAAGCCCGACCCGGGAATCCTCCGTTTCCCGTATCATCGGCGTGTACTTTGTGCTTGGAAGAAACAATCGACCCCAAAGGAATTCTATAACTACGTACGTGGCTCTAATTTCCGTAAATTTATATCTTCCAGTGAAACACTGGCCAATTTAGAAAAATCCACCATCGATTTAAAGTGGTCTCGTTCATATCGTATTCTCTTTCTAGTTGACGAAGTCGAAAGGATTCTATCGATCCTGTGCGTTCCTCGAAGTTCCCGGTGTTGCCGCCGCTTCGTCCATCGATCAGAACGTCCGAGGAATGGGCCTGAAAATTGAAGACGATCGACGTGCGGAAACCCGACTCCGCTCGGAAACCCCGCAGACATTTCCGGCCTGTCGCGTCCTCTCCTTCACCACGCAATTCTTTCGGCTCGTTCGGGGGACGTCCGCAAGATTTTCGAGATGTTGTCGTCGCGATGAGTCAGAATTCGCGATCGCCGATTCGAATGTCGCGACTGTGCCTCTAGGCATAACAAGCTGCGCATACAGACAATGTTGCGAGAGAGTAATACCGAGAGAGCATCAAACGTGCGCAGCTCGGGAAAGAGAAGAAAACGGGGAGAGAGAGAGAGAGAGAGAGAGAGGCGACTACGGTCATTGGTAGTAACCTCACGTGCGGTACCTCGAGCTCGACACCGTGTACTCCGCTTAATCCCCCTTTTCTTGTTCCCGCGATCCGCACCGCGCTACAGCCTCGCCATCCCTCGTTGCAACAGAAGCTACCTCGAATAGCCCAATCCCTACACGGAAATTCGCTGTTCTTCGAGTCGTACATGGAGATTTCCTACGCTCGGTATAGTTAAGAGTCCGTTAATTCTAATCGAGCATGGAAAACATCGCGAAATCGTTGGATATTTTGTCGTTTACGAACGATAAATTTCTTTCGTAGATCCGACTTGCGACATTAACTACGCAAAAATGTAATTACAGTCGCGAATGAAATCCACGCGAGAATCTATCGTTTCCCTGAATCAACGCGACGATAGATTCTTTCATTTGCACGCGAATCAACTGTCTCCGTTCAGAGCACGAGATAGCTGTATCACAATGAGGCGCGATGAGAACCCCACTATCCGCCTCTCTTCGTTCGTTTCTCTGCCGTAAGTACTTGTCGCTTCCTTATCTAGTAACTTCACGCTTCGTCCACGCTTTATCGTCGCGTTCGGAAAACAAATGATCGGTTGAATCGATCGAATTCAATGCCAAACGACTGACGTAACCGAGACGAAAGAGGCGTCGCGCGTTTGCCATTGAATTGAAATTCATCGACTAGCTTCTCGGCGCTCGGTACGCGCTCCCATGGGAACGCGTTTCGCTAATAACCGAACAAAAACCAGTAATTGCAAGTCGCTAAGAAAGGAGCCCCGATACTAATGAGCGACCGCTCCGCGGCCACGTTTTTCCCCGACAGGATAATAAGATCCGATTGATTCGTCGCAAGAACGAACAACTATCGAAACGCGAGGATTTCAATGAACGCCAAAGATCCGGGCTGTTTCGGTAGTTTTCCTCCGCGATTGACCGGTGTGGCTTCTTCGCGCGGAACCGAGAAAAATTCGCCGGTATCGAGGGCGGTCTGTCATTACGTCGTTCTTCTAATGGAGCTTTCGCTCTGAAATGATAGACCTTAATGCTCGCAGTTACCAAGGCGCAGCGGATAACTAGTTTGGACAGCTTGTTAAGCGTGGGGAAAAACAAGTCGATGAAGCGGTAATCAAACAGATTATGGCTAGCCGGCGTTCGCCCGTTTCATTATCCCAGCGTTCGCGATACCATTTCGAGAACCGATTCACAAAATCGTAGAATGTCACCGGAGAGCCAGTTTCGAGATTCCGATCTGGAAATTTCCCGATTGCTCGAATCTAACGACGAGCGAGATACACGCTCGTTAGGTTCGTCGATTCGAGCCGCGTCCCGGATAAAACCGGCAGCCGGCTCGAAAACTGATCGGATGCCTCGCGTTCCTATCGTTATTACGAGCACCGATGGGCTAATGAAACTTGATAAATTGAGCGGAGTAGTGGCGCGAAACGGTGATCCACGCCGTGATGAAATCGTTACGGTCGAAAAGCTCCATTCGTAACGATATCTCTTGTAATCCATCGTACAGTCATCGTGGTCGTCCGGTATCTCATCGCGATGGTAGATGGCCGGTAAACGAACGCCTCGCGATTAATCCGCCGTACTCGCGAGACAATGCAGCCGTTCTAAATACCGGTTACCGATCCCGTTGACCAATCCGTGGACTTCGACAAGCCGTTGCATCGAGAGCCCGCAGAACTCGACGATCTCGTTTGCTATGCGCTGCTGAGAATGCTTGTTGCTCGGCAGACACGTCACCAGACACAACGACGCTTGTGCAACGTAACCTAGATACTCGGGCGACGTGTTGCACCTAGCTCGATGATTCGTACACGAGATCAGGAATGCCATTCAAATCTTCCAATTCGCTTTGAACGTGTGGCTAATCCTTGATCACGCCTTCTGTAATTTCCAGAATCTAGCGGCGAGGATTGCCGGAGAAAGGCAGATGGCCACTCGAGAAAGAGGAGGACTCCGCTTTCAAATTCGATTTCTAAAGTATATTTCAGGTACCCGGCACCGATGCACAAAGATAAAAAAAAAAAAGTAACGCTACAGCCGACTGAGAATTTAGGGTACATTCGACTGTGTAAATGTCACAATTCCTTCGGGCCAACCGGAGACAGTCTTACGAAATGGAAATGCCGGCCAACGGAGCGAAGAACTGTTCACACCATAAAGCGACAATGAGCCGACAGAATCCGGCGTAATAAACTCGAAACGAAAGCGGCCCGTAAAACGGTTCTGAAGGCGAAGGTCATCCAGCCACATCTTCGGTCAGCGGACATAGACCGAGAAGGTCGATTTCGAGGGAACTGGTTTCCGTTCCCCCAAGTTCGTGACATCCTGGAGGATACGAAACGTCGACCTTCTCGAACCCTGCGAAGTCGAGTAACGCTGCACGCCAACATAATTAAAGTGTATCACCGCGTCCACCTTACGACGGATCCTGCACTCTGCATACCAGCGCCGCGTAAACGCATACTTTCACCGATCTCGTAGCACGTGGATCGATTCGACTGGCTGCGATATCGGCGCGATTGCACACGCAGCGATTCCTATCAATGCGAAATCAGAGACTAGCTTCGTGATATGGTCGGGCCATTACCGGTCCATTTATCTTCGCAGCGCGTTCATTCGCTCGTTTTGTCTCCGGTCACGACTCGCGTCAACTCGTGGTTTCGCCGTTCGTGCCACTTTCGCGCATCGACGCGTGCAATTACGAAATCGGTCTTTCTCCCACTCATTCGGTTTATCTGTAGCACGAGCTTTTCGCCGCTGTTAGCGCTGATGCAACGAGAGCCAAGTGATTCGACGATTATTTCGGTATACGAGTTTCGCCTACGTGCGCTGATAACGATAAAGGGAAGGATCGGTGTCGCGATCGACGACAACAACCTTGGGCCGTCGCTTTCAAGAGGCGAGAGAATTTGAACGCACGCGCGGCCCGATAAGGGTCTCGACCTTCGTCTCGACGAGCCACGCGAAAGAAACGATCCAGGGACACGAATCGAACGCTACTGCCAACGATTACATTCCGGGTACAATAAGGTTGGATGGTAACA
This sequence comes from Bombus waltoni, assembly GCA_014737395.1. Classification (NCBI taxonomy): domain Eukaryota; kingdom Metazoa; phylum Arthropoda; class Insecta; order Hymenoptera; family Apidae; genus Bombus; species Bombus waltoni. Next base: position 4,340,982 of record JACXII010000051.1, on the reverse strand, counting down.
CGGGCGTACGCTATCGGTACCGAGTAATCTGCCGCGACCAGCAAACCGAACGATCGAACGCGTTGCCTTCGAAAGGATTTCTCTTTCCGAGTACCTTCCAAGGACCTTTCGAAGAACGTTAAATATTCTCGGCCGGTAAACTTCTCGTGGTTCCGATCGGACATTGGAAACGACGTGCTTGCACGCGACTGTTCGCCGCGTCGCGTCCTGTCGATCGTGACACGCGCGGCATCGTGGAAACTTCGGAAAAAGGAAAGAAACGATCCACGAGGACAAAGTCGAGGAACGATTTCGCGTTCTCGGTAAACGATCCGCGCTACCGATAGACGAGTCGTTTAACAACACGAGTGTCCCGTCTCACGCACGTGACACCGCGAGCTGCACGCTTAGAAAGCGAGAGGGAGCGAGTTCTTCTGGTCATGCAACAGGGCAATCGGCTGTTACAGATTATCGCATGCCAACGTTGATGAAGTCCGCCTTCGTTTCTCTTTTAAATGCACCGTGCCGGCAAGTTTCCTTCTAGTTTCTCCTGGAGAAACCGATCTACGTGGAGCGTTCGCTTAATAGCGCGAAGACACTCCTGGAGTAATCGTTCGGCGACACGGAAAGCACAGTAGAGTCATTACAAAGTAGACTAAGAGTTCCAACCGATCTTTTTTTGCGCCAATAGGAATTCCAAAGGAAACGATTTTATACCTTTCCCGATAAAAATACCCGGACCTTCTCCGCGGTACTCGTTGCGAAACACGAACGAGACTTCGATCCGATGATTCGAGCGCATCTTTCATATCACAAACATTCGGCACTTCGTGCTCGTCCTCTATCGCAAACGATCCAAGGTCTCGTGCAAAAAGCGCTTGCTCGAATCGCGATTGTCTGGCGTCAGCAGGTTCTACCTCATTGATGATAACCATGTAAGAAGCTAAATATTTCGTAAAAAGAGGAACAGAATGTATGACGAGCGGAGAAGACCGAGTAAATTAAATTGCGCGCTCGAACGAGACTGAAAGCGTAAAAATCAAAGCTACGCGGGTTTCGAGTTCGTGAGCTCGTAAATGGAAATGTATTGGTATAAAGCGACGACGCCGGAGATTACTATAAGTCTGCTAATTCAAATCAATTCGTCCGACCTGATAATTCGGTTTATTTCTCGCTCGCGTCCTTTTTCACTCGATTATACCACATTAATCCTTTCCGCTCGAGATGGATCCGTGACTGTCCTCGAACACGAATGCAACAGATTAAACCGAAAAGAATCGCTCGATCTCGTAAAGCGAACACGAAAAAAAGAGCCGTGAAATCGCGATTTCCTCGTTCCCACGAAGCATCCCGTCGCGAAAAAAGAATCTATAAAGACGGGATCAAACGTTTTCTTTTTTCTCCAGTCGTTTAAGATCGAGTTTAATTAATCGTATCGATCATGCAAGCGTCCAACGACTGACGATCGTTGTAGAGAGTCGAGCGAGGCGGACAATAATTACGATTTCAATCGGAGTGACATAGACTCTAGCGCGCAACCGTGTGCGTGCGCGCGGAATCTGCATACGTTCGTACGATACACGACGTTACAAAAGTTTCTGGTGGCGTCCCTGGCTCTCGTGACGGCGGGGCATCGATGAAAAGGGAAAAAATTCGACCGAGATCGGGCAGAAGACAAGGTTTGTGGGACGAAGAACTTCTTTCGTGGTTAGGTTCGTACGTGGAGAGACCGGTGGTTGCGTGTCTGTGAGTTTCACGCAAGGAGGTGACAGTGAAAGTCCTGAATCACATTCCAAGAGATTCCAAGAGAAAACTATTAATAGCCGGGCCCGACAACTTAGGCTAGCTCGATTGGGATAATCGATTGTTGTCAGCGACGAAAGCATCCCGTTAATTGCACGCAAATTCTTTTCGTTCTCGCAGAGGAATTGATATGTACGTAATACGTTACCCGGGTGCTGGCAGCCTAAACGAGTCGGAAGCGACAAATTCTCAACGTACCTGAAACAGAATGAGAAAGTAATCAGAATTAGTAATCTTCGTTCAGCATCGAGAATTTTAAGCGCCGAATAAGCCCGCCCTCGTATTAAAATCGCCATTCCCGAAGTTTCGTCATCGCAGAGCAAAAAGGATCCGTCGTATCGACGATAAACTCGCGTGCGTCAATTACTCTATTCGATCAGAGCACGATCACGATCCAGAGGGATTAAACGAGGACTCGCAGAGGATAAAAATGCGAACAAGTACGTACCTACTGTTCGTAATTCGTACCTGTATCACGTATCGCCGCTGTAAGCGAAACAAAATAGAACGGAACGAAAGAAAATGAAAAAGGACGGCGACACAACGAAAGACAGAAAAGTCCAGGTGGGAAAGCAATTCTCGATTCCAAGAGAGATCGGCTGGTTTTTTTGTCAGGCAATCCTCGCAATAGCGCAATCCGCGGTAAAAAAAAAACTGTTACACTTCTTCGAAGGTGGATCAACGAACTCGAGCTAAGGCGGGACTAGGTTGGACTCGGAGGACGCGGCCAGAAATGTCAAGAAACGACCTTCGCCACCTCCTCTCTCGACCAGCCGTCTAGCAACGTACAGCGCAACCGGATGGGCACCGGCTGGACTTGTCTCCTCCCGTGACAGCGACGACCCTAACTGTGAGAGAGCCCGATGGTTATCGAAACTGCGAAGAGCTAGGCGTACGTAATCGCCGTAACGCGGTGTCTAATGACGCGAGTAAGTGCGTTTACGCGCGCGCACGTTCGCCGGAGCTGCGTGTTCTCGGACAATCGTCGGATCGGATACTTATTGCGCGGCAGCCTGTTGCGCGTGTACACGCACGTCGAGCCGAGCGCAATCAACCGGTAATGACAATGTGCGCTCGCGGAACATCCGATTCTAGACTCCCATTTAGGGGACACGTTATAGGTGTTTCCTGATACCTGGCAACAATCTAAAAACCAGCATAGCCAATTGGTCATTGCGTGATTACACGTTTGCCACGAACTTTGCTTTTCGTGGGACGCACTAACCTAACACTTAGAACGTCCGTCGGTGAATTCCTCTGGCAATCGATAGAAGACTTTTCTTGGGAATGGGCGAAGCAGGTACGCGTTGATGTTGCTCAGCTGCAAATCCAGAATGAGTCATCTTCCGATTTCAATGGGTGTGTATTAGTCTCGGTAGTGGAATCTAGGGGCGGAGGCAAGCGGTAATTAACGTCTGACGTTTGAGTCGAAAAACTGGCGCGTCAAACTGGCACCGGCATTTGGCCTGATTATACCTTTGATGCATCGGATGTTGTTTGGTCCTTTGGAATGACAGGCTGCTGCGACGCGGCTTTTTGTGACCTACATATTACCTCGACAACTGCTGCAGCGAAAGTGTCCTTCAACGATTTTTAATTGTTACGAGTTTGCTATCTACGACGTTTCAACAAGGATCTGAAACGTGACACCCTGGCATCGACGTTAAATAAACAGTAACGTAGGACATCGAGCAATGTGATATCGACAAAAGCGATACATAAAGTATCATCGTTGTGAGAAGAGCGAAGACTCGCGCGGAAAACGCGGTACGTGCTTCTCTCTGCGACGCTTAGACTCCGACTGCAAGGTCGCGTATAGTCGATGCGACTGAACGACCAAAGGTACCTTAAATCATACCCCAAGCGGAGAAGGAATGACTCAGCACGGAGGTATCCCAACGAACCGGAAGCTGCGTTCCGACGACTGGGATCGTGGATCCCTTTCACGACCCCGATTTTATTTATAAAAGATTGGCTACGTGACTCAGAATGTTGGATTTCGTGCGGTTGTGGTTGCGTTCGGTCAGGTTTTGAGTCATCGTTCGAAGCGAGCACAAGTTGGCGCACGTGTCAGACGCGATTCAGCATAGAAGCGTAATTGCGCCGTAAGACGCGATACTCCTCGAGATTAGAATGTTAATTGCGCGTTCCAGTGGCAGGATCGAGAACGAAGACATAGATCTTCCCGACGATGGCTTTAAGCCGACACGAATATGCTCCGTCGAAGGATTCACGATGATCTAGATTAGAAGCGTTCGAGCGCGTGGACAGCTCGACTTACCGCAACGCTCGTTCTCGCATTCGTAATCGAACTCATAATCCGTTTACGCGCGATGAGCGCCGTTTTAACCCATTTTGCACCAATTTAGAGTGGCGAGGACGAACCAAAATAAGGCTTCCCAGTCGAAGCGATATCTCGGTCTGCCGCACAAGCCCTACACGATCGACTCTACTTCGGAGCCATTTATTCGCGTTGTCTAGCGCTATACATGTGTCGCACGGTGTAACGAAACGCTTGCATAATCGAGGTGGTATCCGAGAACCGAAACGGGATAAGACGGGTTTCTGATTCGGTGCTCGACTCGAAAGTGAGTGGATTGCACTGGCGTGGGTAGGTGAAGCGAGTTCAGTGTCAGATCCGAGACGAGTACTCTCATCTGGCATGCATAAAATACTTCGGTGGCGCCAACGTGTCGGCCAGCTCTTATAGTCGATACCCGCAAGAGCCTGTACATACGCTGTTCCTCCAGCTTTCTTTCTCTCCTTCGCTCTTCATCGCTCGCAACGTGTTTCCTCTTATCCACCTTCCCAGCGACTTTCTCTCTCTCCTTCTCTCCCCTTCCCCTCTTTCTTCCTGGCTTTCTTTCTATCCCTTTTTCCACCTCTTGCTCGCTCTTTCTCACCATCGCTGATCCAAAGGCAGGCGAACGTGCTGGCAGGTATGTGCATTTTTATGCGCTCATTTATGCCCACGCGTTCACTAAAAATAATCCCGTATCGAAGACCGAGCATAATGAACGTTCGCCGCCGGTTGCTGAACGAATTCTTCCTCGGCTGATCCCTTTTCATGCTTCGACGCGATCCACCCAAGATCCCTTCTTATTTCGAGCCGCGTTCTCAACGTTTTATTTCCATCTACGAGCCAAGAAGCATGAAAGTACGGATATTGCAAGTATGCAAATGCGTTCATTAGAACCGCGACGGATTTACTATATAATCATCGGAGAACGATTAACGTATTCGGAACGTTAACCAAACTATTCGAGGCTGAACCGTTGCGACTTCGATTTATCCACTATTAACCATACAACTTCTCCATCATGCTTGCCGTATCTTCTCATTATTCCATCTAGGAACACGATCCACCTAATTGCCCCGAGCAATATCCAGCTACTCGTAAAAATCAATATTCAAAACCGATGCTTTACCGCTGCAAGCAGCGCTTCCATAAATGATAAACTTGCAGAGGAAACGATCTGGTGGTGAGCGAGCACAAGGGGCGCACACGTTGCAGGAAACTCGTTCCGCGCTCGTATCGAGACCCGACGCTTGTTTACATACCGACGTAATGCGCAACATTCGAAATTACATCTTTTCTATCCTATCGATTGCCACTCGCCTAACGATCTCTCACCTTTCAACTCACGCCGCGAACGCGTTTTCTTCGTTCCAATCAACTGCAAACACCACTTACCCGACTGTATCGCAACACGGGAGGCCTTCTCCACGCTTAGCAACAGCGTAACCCCGGTTACTCCTTCTTTGATGGAACGTAATCTCAATGGTGGACGCGAAAAACCGCGCGTCTAACCCGCAGCAGGATTTACGGTTTCAGGGTGGTCATCAGCCGCGTTTGTAAACCGAGAAACGAGCCTTGATTTGCGACATACGGAATACGTGGGAAAAATGACGGGGTTAGCTGTGGAGCAGTGCCTGTATAATTTTCTACCAACAATTAGTGGCGTGTTTAGAACATGATACTATGCAAGCGCAACGTTATTCTTCGGTCGTAGCGTATCAGAATCATGCGATACGTGTAAGTCCACTACTCGCTTTTTCTATGTTTCTTTCGCAGAAGAGTGTTCGTCGAAACACCTTCGTGACGCCGACGCGTGCTCCGGCACGCTCCCCCGTCGTTGTTAATGATTCGGGACGGAACATTTTAATTGGCGGCAATTGCCCGTCCGCGCTTAATTGGCAGCTGTAAATAATTCGGCGCATAACTCTCCGCATCGCATCGGCTCGACTTCACAGACAGAGTCCGTTCGTGGGCCGAAAGCCGCGCAGCCTCTCGCGAGCCCGCGTTAATGATCGACTCGCGATACCGAGACGAGAGTACACGCGTACACAGTCGTAAATAAATGCCTCATCCTGCCCTCCGACTCTCCGCTCGCCATATACGAGATGCCTGTTCACGATCGCCCACGCAACGTTCGTATCGCGCTCGGTTCTTCGAGTTTTCGTTCGCGAGAATCCTCGAGACGGCCTTCGAATCGTTAGGGTGACGGGGCACCACGGTGGACGAGAAGGTTTAAGGGTCACTTCGAGAACCATTGTTACATAATAATCGCTCGTGAAAGTAAATGGCGGGTCTCGATGTCGCGGACGCCCACGAAATTTTACGTCGTGACCGTAAAATGTCGATAGAGATCTAGCAAGAATAGAAAAAACTCGAGTTTCTAGAAATTCTGCGAATGATATATGGCGGAATGCGTCGTACGAACGTAATTGGATTCAGACATTCGTTCCTTTTAGCATACATTACAATATAGATGTAGGTATACGTATGTAATCCGAGTCATGTAAGGAGAATAAATTGCCGTGGCATTTACTTTCGATATAGCTTCGTCATTTAATTGACAGAGTTTGTTCATTACAGGATCGTTCGTTTTAGCGTACTCCGCTGTGTAATTTCATCGGCTGAAAATTGTACAAAAATTCGATAGACTTCCGACGAAACCTAAAACAATAATCGTTTAATAGCTGACGAAGATTTGCAGAGTATAAAGTACGAGAAGACGTTTAACGAGTGGAATTATTGGAACGCTATTTGCTCTGGTCCGCCACCGGAGAAGGTAAATTATTCTGAGAACGATTTTACAAATCGTTCTACTTAGCGGTAAGCGCCGATCGTTCAAGATAGAAGGAAACCCTTTGCGGTGCACCGATTACTCCGAAAGTGTTTCGCAATTTGGATTTATGTGCCGCGAAGTTTGATCGCGTTGCCTCCAATTTAGGTCGGACACGAGGTCATTGTCTTAACTGCGAATCAAAGATCGGATACACAACGCGGCTATGCGACTGAAAGCGCTTGACGAAACGTTCGTTCGATGCGGCGAAACTGGTTGCTATGCGGCGTACCATTTGTATCGTATATGCAAGCACGAGGAGACACGTGCCTAGTTGCGTACCTGTTTCGCAGACTCTCGCCGTGTTCTCGTACGTGCGTTTCACACGCGTGTAGGCCAATTTAGAATGGTACTTTTAAGCGTTCTAATCGCTTGTGAATGGATCACGGCATACGTCGTGTTTTTCTGGGAACAATCGAGAAAAGTGACCAGTTACGAAAAAAAATGTAATCCAGGTATATGTATGTTTAGAACGAGCAGAAAGGCGCTTTGATACTTTATTAATGTTGTACTTTGGGTTAACCCATTGCGAGGCAGACGTATATTCAACGAACGATACGTTTATGTCTTCGGCAATTCAATCGGTCCAGCATTCTCTTGTTCGATCATTACCTATTCCGTTTTCTTCGTGAAGGCTTTTCTTCTTCTTTTATCGATATTATATCTTCGATTTGATACACAAGCTGGGAGGAAAAAGAGGCAGGGGCTTAAACTGTTCGTGCGCGAAACACGTTTTTGCGTCAAAGGATCGCAGGTTTCTGCCTTTTAAGGGGCCAAGTAATTTATAAATCATAAAGGGGTATTTAATTTTAACCACTATAATCAGCAGAACGATTCGATTTTTCGCGTTGGTGGAACAACGTCGTAATGAAATCTCCTCGGCGGGTCAATCCGTAGACGCATTAAGCTCCGATCGTATCGAATCCTCCTCGAGCATTGTCTTCGCGGGACGATGTGATTTATCGTAATCGTTCGATACGCGTACGCATTGCCCGTCGTATTTCAATAAATAAACCCGAGTTGGCTGGTGATCACGCGCTCCCTTTCAAAATTGTTTTAAACGAACGTTCGATTATGGACGGCCTGTTCCATGACGATGTAAAATCATCGTAACACGATGGCGGCGTAATTTCCATTGAAAATAACCTCGCGGCCGAACAAAGTCATCTAATGACGATTATTCTGAAAAGTCTCGCGTACCCGCCGCCGTTCAAAGAACAGAAAACTTCATTTGTCTTCGCTCGACGCTCGTTAGACTTCCGAAGTACGCACTCTTTTCGAAACGACGAAGTTGATGATGCATCAACTTCAACGAACCTATACAAGCGTCGAATGTGAATATTACTATGACGAGTCGAACGCGAAAGGCGTCAAAGGGAAAAGTTGCCCCGGCGATAATTGCAGGGATGAAAGCAGGTGTTTCTACGCTCGCATCTCGACGTGAAACAACCTCCGTGATATTTCTATGCGCCTGAATAAATTGCGGTGCGTGCCGCAATATCGTGATATCCGATAGACGTACTTGGAGGATCGACCATGCGTAAACCGAGTATTTCAAAGAATCTTGTATTACGCTTCGTTCTACGCAATTAGCGACGAAGATACTAGTAAAGCTCATCATCCAACACGGTCGATGCAGCGCGTGTACTCAACGAGGGAAGGTTGAGCCGCCGGGTTTCGAGGAAAAGACCAGCCGTAACAATTCGACGTTTCCTGTGGCAACTTCCTTTCCGTTAGACTTATTAAACGCCACCAGCGATCGCCATGATCTCGCTGCACGACGCACGCAGACGTAATCGCGATTTCCACGCTACGTTTTACATCGTGTTTATTATATAATAGAATCGTTACGTAAGGAAATTGGAGCAGCGTAAGTAAAATCGCCAACATAAAAATGATACGTAGACGCAACATGTTCGACAGAAATAATCCGACAGAATGCGCACTTCGCGAAAGTTGTAAACCAGTTTGCGACATGCCAGTGCGCAAGTTCGTTTCAACGGGAACGACGACGTTAATTTGTCCTCTAGGATCGTGAGTGAAATTTATTCGCTAGAAATTTCTGAATAGTGTCGATGAATTTATATATATATATATTTACGTAGTTATAGTTATATAGTTCGTGGAAACGTTCAACAGCCTCAATTTATTTCCTCGCCGTCGACACGAATTCCATCCGGCATTCCACCTACGAAAAATCGAAGAAAGCAACGCTAACGGAGCTATTCTCAAGCAGAAAACAGAATGGACCTACGAGTCGTCATAAATCTTCGTTCTGACGTTTCCATTTCGCCACCACTTTCCCTTTTCGATAATGAGATATGCACACCGTACATCCGGCTATTCTTCCAGATAATCCGCGCCAGGAGGTTCTCTCGCGAAGAAACACGAAACGCGACGAAGAGCAAGATTACGCGCGCGCGTTTTGCGAAATTCTTAACGAGGGCCCAAAAAAGGGAAGTGGAGGATCGGTTTAACCGCGGTGCGCACGAGCAAAAGCGCTGTGTCGACGCCGACGATGAGATAACCCGGTCGCCAGATTAGAGATCCCCGTTTCCCCGTGAATTTATCGTGGCTACGTGAAAAAATCCACTTTGTCGGCAGTTCGTTGGCGAAATCGCGGCCGCGCAGGTGATCGACGGGAGGAGCAAGTCGAATTATCGACGGGTAATCGAATTAAGAGGACAAGTACTTACGCTAATGGAGGTTCGCGATCCACGAATAGTCGAGATTCGGCGAAATCTCTTTGAAAGGAAGCCGCCTGCCTGGATAAAAAAAAATTATCGGAAGATCGGGCAATCGATTTCGTATAATCGATTCGATTAATTGCTCGAAATAGATCGTTGGAGAATCGTGAGAAAACAATCGGTGAGAATAGAAACGTTACGTCTACGTAGAAAATATTATTGCGTTTGAAGGAACGAGAGAGGGATTGTTAGGAGGAAGAGGAACTGGAGTTCGTGTGAGAATGAAAATTGAATGCATTCATTCATCGAGCATTCTCACGACGATAGGCGAGTTCGAGTATTAACTTTCGTTCGAAGCACCGCAGGATCAAGAGGCCAACCGAACGGGTTGGCACACAAAATACCACCTTCGAAGGTTTAACGATCGTGTTTCTCCAGGCCGGCCTTGGAAACTGTTCCGTTCGTATTCGCGGCAGTTACGTAATCGTCTAACAACGATAGGTAGGAGCCACCCCGATAGATTCGCGTTGTTTTTTTTTTCTTAAAAGAAAAAAAAAAAGACGAAGAAAAACTGAAATCAAGGCAAGCCTGAAATGTCACCAATTCTCGAGGTGGACGATTCTACGGTTGAAGATTCGTCGAGACACGAACCTGTGGCACGTTAATTCTTAAACGTTTGAGAACCGATTTGCCAAAGTCGAGGTTTAATTACAAGATAAACAGTGTGAAATCACACGGATACAAATAAAAAGTTAAGACCATAGTCGTTTTTTCTGGACAGGGAACGCGCGTGATGAATATTCACGGTTTTAAAGAGAAAGTATTACACATCAACGAGTATCGTTTGAACTGGGATTAACAGAAGAATAACAGACTACGCTGACGCAATGAATCCACTATCACGAAGATCACAAGTAATCGGTCTTACATTCCGACAGCCATCGAAACCAGCTGCTGGCATCGTCGTCCCCTCCACGATTGAATGAATTGGAATGTCCGCTGACTAGTTATCCGGGCAACGATACCACGGCGTTGAACATAAACAGCGGCGATGCGTGATGATAGATACCATAAACTACAAACCATCGACTACCAGTGTCATCAACCCAGGACATATGCCATCGAAAATAATCGCTACGTAAATACATATTGCGAACAACGTAAATCGTACTAAACACGAAATAACGACTCCTATCTGATATTGCGATTAAAAAGAAACAATAGATCTCCTAGTGCAAATTCTGAGTCGCACGATTCGCCTTGGAAGAAACGTAAAAATCGCACCGAAGCCAACGGTCTGCCGGCAGAAACGTCTGAACGCGATGTCATTGCCTCTGAAAGCTTATCCGAGCAAGTTATCCGCGTGAGTCGACGTACTGCGCGAAGTCCAGCGGTTCACCGTACCGGAACCACGCTCCTCCAAGCCACATTCTTCGTCGCCATATTTACGGCACTGTGTCATACCGTCTGAAGTCGGGAGCGAAACGTGCGGAGCGGAGAAACCGAGAGGTTACCGCGAGATTGATCCACCTCGTGACCCGAACATCGACGATTCTCTTGGCGTTTGGAGCGCGTAGCGAGCAAAACGGAGCGAGAATCGACACGACAGCTCCGTGTCCTACAACGTAGATGGATATGAACGATAGGCAGGCGCGCGCTGCTGACATGCATTCGTCGTACGGACGTGTAGGTGATTCTGCCCGATGTATCGCTGCTTCGAGACTTTCAGGATCGTTCTGTATAATGTTAAGTAACGGTACGAATGCGATTGTGCCAGGATGAACGAGAACGTGTACAAATAACAATGATACGCCGATACCGCGAACCTCCGGCGTGGACTTCATGTCCTTTCGTATCTGCTTACCATTTGCATGAACGGGTTGCCTTCGTGCTTTCTCGTCCGAACAACGAGGATTATAAGAGTCTTATCGACCGGTTGTGAGAAAGGGATCATTTTCGAGGTCCAGTGGAATGGAGTACGATCTTCTCAGATCGAGATATTACGACTCGTCGACGGAAATTCTGACTCTAATACGCGAAAACACCTACACGGACTATTTACATAGACACGAGCGAGTACCGAGATATGACGTAACGCTTTAAAAACAAACGTCGGAATATATTATGGAAATATCTACGCAGCGGAATAATTACGATTCAGAAAAAATAATAGTACACGATATTGGTGTAAGCGTGAAATATACACGGAAGACATTCCACCGGACGAGGAGTGTGAAAAAGCCGATTTAATCCTTCAATTATGAGTCAGATTCGTCGTGCACGTTCGAAAAGTGGCGATGTTGGAGCAATTTGCATTTATTTAAATCCCTCCAGCTTACGAGCATGCTTGTACCGTCCGTGTCACATTCGCACCTTTATCTTAAACGCACCGGTATCGCCGCCTTCGACCGCCACTTTTCGCCTCAAGTTTACGGACGTGCCGCGCCGGGGCATTGACTTCTCACCGATTTACTCTCGACAAGACGTGGCTTTCGCACCGGTCGACGTTACGAGGACTCACGTAATTGCTGACGGCTGCTAATACGTCCTGCTGCGAGAGAAGAAAAACCAGATTCGCAACTTTGAAAGCGCGTCCGGCCGCCTGGATCCGCGACGTCCCGTCACGAGGATTCTCACTAATTTCAAGAAAATCCGACTTCCAATTCGAACCCATTACAATTTTCAACTTTCCCCGCTCTTTCTCCGTCGGCGCCCCGATCGATAGGTCCTGTAAATTGGAACGAAACGACCCTTGATCGCTCTTTTCATTTTGCTACCGTGTAATGATACTCCGTTGCAACGTATTACAGACTATGAATCACGGTAACCGCCTCTCGACGATTATCCTTGCGGAAAGCAACAGCGAGTTGAGTTACGACGGAAGCAAGAAAGAAAGTATAAGACGAAATAACGAGAACGTTCGTCCGACGATGTCATTCGCGGCCAGAAGTCTTCCACAACCACGTAAATACATAGGATATTCGCCTTCCAGTTGAATTCAACGTGGGTGTCCATGTCCATGAACTCGCGCATGCGACGCTCGCAGTACGGCCGGGATATTAATCAAACGCAAACGATTATAAAGCTGGCTCGATCGACGCGAATATATCTTCGCCGAGGGATGACGTCAGCCAGGCCGGTGAGCACTTGACGGCAGCTCGATATACGCGCGGTTGATCGCGCAAGAAACGTTTGTTTTTGCAAACGTCCAGCAGGAGAAAGAGCAGAAAGAAAGAAAGGAACGGAAAAGAGATAATTTTAGCGTCGACCAGGCATTACGCCATGATACAGGTTTTAAATGCGTATAATTTATTCCGCGCGGCGACGGCGCGTGTCTCGTGCACGCCTCGCGGATCGCGCCGCGAACGAAAAGAATTCGCGAACAACGCGATTGCCCCGGCATTCGCTAGTGCACACGCGGGCTCGCTCGCGTCCGTGATCCCGTGTAGAGTAATTTATTCGCGTACCTCTGTTAGGATTAGGTGTCGCGCCCTGTTCGCGAAACCGGCAGTAGCTTGTCGCGCGACGCGTTCCAGAACGGCTAAGCCCTCGAGAGACTCGCTAACTAGATCCACAGAGTGCACGGTGTGCTGCATGGCTTCGTTCGTCCGGTCCGTGTCGCTAAAAGGGGTTGCAAGTGCACGGATACCGTACTAGTGGCAGCAATACTCGTCCACGCTCGGCTCGCGTGCCTTTCTTTTATTTCTCATCGATACTATGACGCCTTGTCCCGTCAACGATGGACAACGAGGTCATTGTCAATCATGAAAACGAGCGTGAGCGTCTCGACGCCGCGTGTCGCGGACGAGGATACGCTGCAGTGAAACGTTTCGCATGCTTTCACGATGTACCGTAAAACGATTAGACGATTGACGATTATCCACACGCCGTCAACGCGAACGAATTGTGACGTTGCTCGTTCCGAGACTCGTTACGTAGAGGACCGACACGATTTGTTCATTCGATACGGGACTGATGTGTTCCGGGACTGATATCAGGCAGCAATGATTAGTGTAACGATAGAAGCGGACATCGAGCATACATATAGGTTGATATCTTTGAAACGCTAGTCGTGTTTGTAATTTTTTAATCGAACGATTCCTTATCGAGATATTCTTTCTTGAAAGATGCTGGTTTACGCGTAAAGAGGAAATGATATGTATGGAACCAAAGCGATACCCTTCATTGAGTCGTAGCTATTTGAATTATTTCATCAGAATCAGTGACGTATCAAACGTCACGGTATGCGCTTGATAGAAGCGTACGAGATAACCAAGAGACGAACGAAGAAGCAGTTGAATGTAACCCCTAGACTGGCCGGTCGATAGCGCCAGGCCTGTGTCATTCTTGATTTAACGCAACCTTACCGAGATCTAGATTGCGTCGAGCGTTTAGTTACGGCGATGACAACGGACGATCGTCAGACCCGAGTGATTCACCCGCTCTCCAATGACTATTAGTTCGTAAGAAAAACTACTCTGGTCGATGATCTGTTAAATTGCTTCAATAACTTTACTTTTGCCGCCAGAACTAACGCTTCGGTATTAGCGAAACTTTCAACATTTCATAAAGTTAATCAATCCGTAGATCATAAAATTCCAAGTTCCAAACCATTGCATCAACGTTTAAGTTGCGTCCTCGTTGAAGCGACAAGGAAGAACTTCTTCTTTAGGTTCCAAATTTCAATCCACGTTTCAAATTGTTGATCGTTGCTCGATGTTTCTTCGTGTTCCTTCGCGTTTCTAACAAATCGTTCAACGTTATTGGATACTATCCAGAGTTGTTGCTTGACAGAAACGTTGAGCGAGGACGCGACTTTAGGAAGCACCGCACGACAAAGTTCAAAGAACTTTTTGACCACTTTTCCATTCTCGTACGTATGCGCCTGCAAATGTTCGTCACAACGGGAACCGGCCCGACGGCGGCCAAAGCGGTAGCAGGAAGGCACGCGCGCGCGCCGCGTCACAAGACTCGGGTGTGCTCACGAATATGAAAAGCCAAGCAAACGCGCGTGCAATGATGGACGCGTTCATGGAACGGAACTATCGGACAGGTTACCGGGTTATGCGGATGGAAACACGCTCGTGCACGCTCACGTTTGGATATGCGAAGGCGAGATTACGCGCGAGTCGCGGCTCCTCGCAAACGCGATGTTTCCTGCACACCCTATTCCCCTTTCTCTTCTTTAGCTACTTACATACGGATAAGTCGTCGTAAAGATGGTCGAGGCAGATGCATCCCTGCGTCCTCGAGCGATCGAGGAAACGAGAACACATCGGTGGACCACGGGAAAATATGGTGTTGCGGTATAACGTGAGAAATCCCGGCGAGAGATCTCCTCCGGCCGTGTATCACCGTTTTGTGGCCACCGATCATTTCATGCCTGTTCTACGACCCGTCACCGAACAACCGGAAAGATTTTGCACCGTTAGGACGTCTTATCGGACGGCGTGTGCATTATTGCATCGATATTTCACGCCACGCTGGGACAACGCCAATAGGGAAAATACCACGTAGAATTCGCCGAGGAAAATGATTCACGGTGCTCGTTACCTTTTGAATGGTAACGCGCCGATGCGTGGGCACGATTGCGCTCCGATACGTGCAGCACTCGTGGTAATTATTCAGCCGCGCCATTTCTTTGATCTTTTTAAATTATGCACGTATAAACTTGATGTAGAGCGCGATACATCCTTAATATCCGTAGGAGCTTTCTTGGAAGATTTGTAGAATTTATAGAACTTTCGATGTCTGTCTAACATCGTTACACGCGTGTGTATTTGTCTCGCAGTGGATTGTTTCGGAAGAAGATTCGAAGAGTTTAGTGATTAATGGGATGTTGCAGTCAATAAGATCTTTAGTCCTTATCTTGGATCTACGATATAGAGAACGTCCTAATCTCGCGGTCTCTAGGACATCCCCCATTACTCTTATGACCCTTCCAACCATCGAGAATTCTCGAACTACATAACCTAAGATCGAAGACCACCTAACCGCAACATCTATAAATCTAGAAACGTCTATATCGAGTTCTATGAATTTTGATTTTTATCGTATGGTAGATATCCCGACGAATCCTCGTCGAACACTATGAATTCAACGGTCGCTATATCGCGTTTGATAGACCCAGCGAGAGATCTCGATCGAATCTATGGACCTCCTATCGATTCCAATATATAAGAACGCCGTCATATTGCGCCTGATAAATCGAAATTTATCCGTATCAGCTTTTGCCTTTCTATATACTCCAACAAATATCTTCTCTTCACTGAACAGAGAAAGGAAACGAAGCACGGTAAGAGAATCGAGCTAGCGGATCTCATAGCGTTCAGATATTCCTTTGTATACCAGAGAAGTATCATCGGAAAGCGAACAGCTCATAATAACTGTCTACCGCGTTTCTTCGATTTTATGGCGACGTTCATGGTGGTATCTCACCCTGCATTCCCCCCTCTTTTTCTCCATTATACACGTGGCTCAAGAGTAACGATTTTGAACGTTACATTCGTAACAGCGGCGAAGGCGTTCGACTTTTCGCATAATGCTAAAATACGATTACAGCTGTGCCGTGGCCGAGGTGCATTAATAAAATGACATACGAGAGTCCTTGATAACCAGTTTTCACCCGACTCCCGACCACTAATTTTCCCACTTATCATTCTACGCTGCTACGCCGCGACCCCTAATAATCCGTTTCGCCTCGTAATAATGTGATCAATCAGTTGTTTCGACAACGGAGAGCCAGTCGGTCGAGACCAGAGGGAAAAAAGGTATCGTTTCAATTAGTTCCCTAACGAGACGCCCGAAGGTTCCGAATAAACGTAGGACTACCTAGAACAATACCCCATTATATCAGATCGAGCCCCGATATATTAGCTACGGGTTGAGATAAAAAACAGATTGGAATCGCACTCCTGCTACTCCGAGTTATAGTGTAATATAAGTATTAGTAACGCTGGGCCGGTGTACGCGATAATACGTAGCCTCGAGTCGGAGGTATCAAACTTGCCCACGTTTTCCGGTTACAAATTAATTTCGAGGCTCGTTCGGCATCGAGGCGAGACCCTCCGCCGTTATAACAGCAAAGGCGGAAAATGTAAATCCCATCGAGACACGAAGCGCGTAGGTGTTACGCGGCATTAATACCCTCTCGCGAGATCTTTCCCCGTGCACATGTCTACCGCAACCGATCGCGAGGATAATAACGTGGATTCCTTTTTCGGTGCGACGAGACTCGTAAGCCTTTCATCGCCTCTCGATTAATACGCTAGATCCATTAGTAACGCTACTTCGTTCAAAAATCTAATAAACACCCTCGAGTCTCTGTTGTTCGAGCGCAACCGAACTATATAAGCGGATAGATAGACGCTGTATATTATCATCTCGGACTACTTGTTCTCCGTTATTTCTGGTTTATAGGTTAATTTGTCGAAACAAGGGAGAACGAATGGACCGTGTCGAGAATTTACAGTCGAAATGTTAGCGAAATTAACGCGCAACGTACAATTTCACCGACCACTTACGATAGTAATAATTCTCGCAGCGTGTATTTTAGGTGAATAATCGTGGTAAAATCGATTTATCTTCGCCGTTTAACGACGTCCTTACGCGATTATTACGCGAATAGGAGACCGACATTGATTCCCACAAAGCGTAGTTTTCACACAAGAAGGCAACCACGCGCTACGGAGATACGAAATCCCGTGGAATGCCGATCTCACGGAGTGCGTTCGTTGCGTAACTCGCTGGATAACGGTACCGTTTCACACCGATAACATCGACGGGGAAAATCGTTTAGTGAAAACCTATCGAACTAATGGCTCGCTTTAGCATTTTATAATAGACATAACCGAGCTGCATTTAGACGCTCTATCATTTGGAGACGTACAATATTTCCCCAACAGACCTAAATCTTTCGTTGGCGTAACGTTCGCGACTCTAAATCAATCCCTTTCAAGGTGCTTTGAATCTGAAGCAATAGGTCTACGAACGTCGATACGAAACCTAATTCCACCTTTCCATATCGAAAATCGAGATTTACGTTCCTCGATCTCCCAACGTAGCAGGATAATATCCATTTTCTAAACAAATCTTTCGCAACTGTATCTAACGGTCTCTGCGGTAAATCAGCCCCCTTCAGACTGTTCAACTTCTCGGTGAACCGAAACGAACACGCGTCCACGCGACTCCAAAATTCCGCTCAAAGCCAAGATTTCCTTCTGGCCTTTCATCGATCGGGGCACGCGTTTCCTGCGCGGCGCGTTTGCTCGTGATGCTATACAAACACGGCTGGAACAGACACGCCGCAAATTGCGGAGCGCATACAAAAGGAAAGGTTAAGCCTCGTTACACATACACGCGTACACAGATACATACGCACCGCCAACAACACGGCCACCATTAAGTGCGTGGGTATATACCCGGGCAACTCGTACTCCCGCACGCGGCCGTCGATAGTTATCGATTCTGCTAATCGACATTAGCATTCCAAATGTCAGTATATACCCGGTATAATCCAAGTACACACGCGGTGGGTACACAACACGCGCGTTTGTACACGCGGGCACCGATCGAGGGTAAGTCGTATCGGGAGAAAGTTACGATACAGCCATGGCGCAGGCGTACGAATACAAGGTACTCCTCGAGCCAGTGGCATGACAGTGCTAAATGGTTCTAACCGCGTTAACGACACACACCGGCT
The DNA here is from genome assembly GCA_014737395.1 of Bombus waltoni. Classification (NCBI taxonomy): domain Eukaryota; kingdom Metazoa; phylum Arthropoda; class Insecta; order Hymenoptera; family Apidae; genus Bombus; species Bombus waltoni. The sequence continues at coordinate 4,322,683 of JACXII010000051.1, read as the reverse complement.
GGATTTTGCCACTCACCCGATCGTTGATCGGGAACGGAGCAGTCTCGCGCTGCGAGACAGATCGCTACCCTCGATGCTCGGCGCATTACATCAATTACGATATGGACTCGGAACTTCAAAGCAGCGGCGAAATTTATCGGTGCACAATGAGACATTAATCCGAGCGTTCGCCATCATTTACATAACTGTCCGGTAATGGCGGCCCGACGTCGGATCGATGCTAATTAAGCTTCGATGGGCATCGATCACCCAACCGATTTTCCTCGATCCAAATCAAGGAAACAATGGAAGCCAAGAGGGAATTATGAAATCTCCACAGTTTCTGAGTTTGGTTCGTCTCTTTGTAATCGTATTTATTCATAAATAGATCGGTATCGATGCGCTAGATACGTTGAATTATTTTTTGTAATCCTGGCAAGATGTATATTTCCATCCTATAATTAAGATACCAGCATAGATAAAAATAACACGGACAAGTAGCAATTAAGGGCGAGACAGAAACGTCAATTTGGTTATCCTTCGCGTGTAATTTAAATCAATTTACGCGCGACCAGTCTTCGTTCGATAGCGCATAGCAGGTAAATCAGTAGCACGTTACAAATGAAAAACCAGAGCGGATTGATACGACTTTCATCTCGATCGTCGTACGTATCTACTTCGAGTATCTCCGATCGAGCTTCCTACGTGCAAAAAATGCAACTAGATTAGCAAAAAAGAAAGCACTTGGCGACTTGTACTCCTGAACGTTCCCAGGCTGCTTCGTCCATCGCGTTTGCTCGTCGATACGAATTTCACGTATACGACGGCGTAAAATAAAACCGCGTCTCCGTGTGTTCGTCGCGTGTTCGCCGACAGGAATGCGGTCGTATCTAGTCCGGAAAACGCGACGCGTGTGGCATAGAATTGGATAAAAGCATCGCTGGTTTTGTATCTGACTGGTGTAACACGACCTGACGACCAGAGTCGCGATACAATTTCACGCGGTAGCGAAAAATACCTAAGCCACCAAGGAGAAGACAGACGTTCGTGAAATCTCGCGATCAAAGCGGTGGACACGCGATAGAATCCCTGTTCGAGGCGACCCGATTGTGTCAGCTCGAGACGAGCATGCTTCGCAGATTCTTCTAGACGTACCGTTAAGTAACCCCGGTGAAAATAATGAGATCGAGCGAATCTGTTCGAGGCCGACATCAGCTGTTGCGAGTCGAGCGTAGCGTCGTCGCCGCCGTGGCGCCGCGGCTATATGCTTTGATTCAATCTTGTCCTGTTTCGAGAACAGAATAGCTACGAGTTTGGAATCTGCTACGGTTGAGATGGGTCTAATCGTTCGAGTTAGTTAAGGATAATTGGCATAATTAAATAGGATGGAGAGTTTAAAAGCATAGTTAGTGCGTAGAATTAATTAAATTCATATACTGCCGCTTTCATCCGGCCACAGGCAATAACAACCTTCTCGTAAATTCGCGAGTCCTTGGTACTCGTTATCCTTGAGGGTAGCATAAACGATACGAGAAAAAGTACGTATGTCTAGAACGATTTAGATAATTTTAATATTAACCGACGGTAATTGTCCAGTCGAGAACAAGATACTATAACAGTAAAGCAAGTAACGATCCTTTTCCTTGGTATCGGCTCAAAATTCCTGTACCCGGCAAACGAGTTAAACCAACAAATAAACCAAATAACATCGTCTCCAACCTACTTGCCTACAAAGTGATTCAAACGCTTCGTACCTAGTACGTATCGGACGACAGTGAGCGGAAACTGTTTGAATCTTCGCGTAACCTACCGGAACGCTTTCGCAACCGCGACACGTTCGATCGCCAAATTCGTAGCTGCTAGCAAATTCTCTTCCTTTCCAGTCGCTCTTCCCCTTCCTTCCCTCTTACACCGGCCTCGATTTTCGTGCCACCGCTGCTACAATCCACTTGAAAATTCCTCGCGCGATATTCAAACGTCTTTGCAAGCTCGTACCTTGGCGATCTCTGGCAAAGCAGGCTCGTGTAACATGCGACAAATATCGACAAGCACCCAGTCGTAAACGTCGCGAATTATTGCGACGGTAAATCCCGGTTCGAAGGATAGCCGAGCCGTGCAAAGCGGCGATAACGAGCGTCCATGTTTGCTCGTATCGAAATCACGACACTGAACGTAGAAGAAAGAGTAGCGAGAGAAGAGAAAAGAGAGAAGAGAAAAGAGAGAGAACCAGTCGGCTCTCGATTCCATCACTGGCTTTATTTACACTGGTTCGAAACCTAAGTCAACAATTAGGCCGAATACCTGCAAAGGCTATAACAATGCCTGTTTTACCTGGGTATCGCAGTCCCCGTGAATCATCAAAATATTTCTCAGGGCCGTTTCGTCACTTCTCGGCGAACAATTCGACCAACCTACCCCGTCGTTCGTCTTTCTTTCATTTATGACAATACGCTACGATAATGCAAACAACGCCCGACAGAAAATTACCAGAGTCCTCAAATCCGCTCTAATCCATTATCGTTTGGATTATGAGCCCAGAAATGTTTCACATGCGGACTAGTTACAACCGAGAACAAAATGAACAGATGGATGCTCTTTTCGAGGTAGAAGACATCTTTTTTATTTCAACGACGTTCGATAAATGTTTAATGCGGTGTAGTTAGTATCGGATTACTTACATTTTAAATCCTGCAGTTCGTACATAGATCAGAGAAAGACAAGAGGCTATCGTAAACATATCGACATACATTACATATCGAGGATATGTAAACAAGCCTATGATTTTGTCCATTATAGTTTATCGTTTGCTGATAAATACATCCGCGTAATACCAAAGAATAATCGAACCACAAACGATCGACGCGTTATTGGCAATTCGCTAATCATCCGAATCTCTTCGGGCGAGGGAACGATCGCTGAAAGAAAGTCATATGGCGACCGAGATACGCCACGTTGCAATGAAATCGTATAACAAAGCGTTTAAATTTGTCTTGAATTTCTTGCCGCAACGTATTCTCGGATTATTACAGCGCGCGCTATTCCGATCATGCGCCGTTTAACCTGACATTCAGGGAATTGTCTGTCGCAAGTGAACTCGGCTTGCGCAACCCCGCGAGATACGGACAGGAAACATTAGCCTGACGCTATTCTTAATTTCGATACGTTATTGCGGTTATTACGAATCACGATGTTATTAAATACATCATTGTGCAATTGAAAAACACTTTGCAATTCAAAGATGGAATGCCGAGGATGGAAAGGGAAAATGATATCTCGATAACGGTATCGAAAATTTCTTAATGCTCGTCTTGCCGAAAGGATTCAAGAGCAAAAACTTTAAACGATCCTGTCGGCGAAATGAAGCGTGACAAATATTTTCGCCAAGAAACCACCAAGCAAATTTCACAGAATCTCCTAATGAATTTATACGGGCTTTCTCGCAAATTCCAATGTTTTTGCACCGACGAAACATGAAAAAATACGAACATTTTGTACAAAGTGTGCTCTTAAAAATATACAAGGTCCGTATAGTCTATTATGTATATATGTATCTAAGAGGGATTCGAGCGAAACAAGGCTGGCTACGAGCTAATTAACCGTTGTCATTGTTTCGTGTACCAAACGCGACGAAAAACAGCGTATCTTGCAGTCACATAGGCGAGCGATCGCTGATTAAAGTAATAACAGTATTATACTCACTTCGAATATAGAAGTGGATGTAGCGGCCTCCACGCATCGTCGCTCAACTATCGAATTCGCGATCCTTCGAACCGCGGGGAAACCAGAAAAAGTAAAGTGCGTAATCTTCGCTAGTAGATAACAACTGAAGTGGTGAGTGAAACACAGTTCTGCCAGATGTATCACGACTACCGGAAATCTTATGCTCGGCTACCGTTCGCAACTGTTATCTCCTTCTCTGTGCAACGATCCGATAAAATGATCGATATCGATGAATCTCGATACCGTCTTCGCGAAGAATGCAAAGCCCGTAGCATAAATAACAAACGGTTATCTCGAGAAGAAGCGAAGAATTCTCGTTACGAAATCTACGATATAACATGGTACCGACGAATAAAATAAGCCCGATGCAATCGCTCGTCGAGCATTCTGATAATCGAGACCGCGGGACGTCGCGGAAAAGTTGGACTCCGCAAGAGGAATAAAATTGCGAGATGTTACCAGTACGACATTATCGCGACCGAGGAAAAATGTTTATCTATCGTAAATGCTATACTATCGCTTGCAATCCACGTTGTGCGATCTGAGAAATCTCGGATTGGAAATAAAGACGGTTTATTATTATTCGACTTTCTTTTCCTCTATCTGGAATTCTTTCTTTTCCCGGGCTGATTGCTCGACAACGAGTCGGTTGAAACACTGATTGCATATATCGCGATTGGGATTCCGTAAGAGGCGATATACGTGGCCTTATTTCAGTCAAGGACTCCCATAATTTTTCGAGATCATCGGCTTCGATAAAGTTTGATTTTCTGCCGCGACGCCGGCACTCGGGTTTGCTCGAGCGCGAAACAAACGCGAAAAGAAAGGAACCGGACTGAACGCGTCGCGGTCGCGCGCGAACCGGTGAACGTTTTTAAACCTTATCATTGACCTATCATATGGAAATGAGCAGATAACGTATTGACTGTGGAAAGGATAATATTTAACCCGGCCGAGAGAAAAATCTCGAGCCATTGTTGGTTTCCTTTGTCCACGTTTCTGCTCGAGATAACTTATCTTCTTTGCATTAGTACGAATCCGTGTGTACCTACCATTCACCATATTTGACTTTCGCATTTTGTCACAAAACTTCCCAGACAAATATTAAGGATGACGGAGAGTCGGATTAGTTTTAGTACGATCTCGAAAATAGTTACGTGGCTGCAAGTTTCACTCGGGTCAGAGCGCCAGCGATTTCCCAAGGGTCGTTCATAGTTCGCGGGCAAATCGCTTGCACAATGACCGGTTTGCTTTGTGCGACGTGTCATCGACATTTGCAGAATCGCTCATTGTCGCAAATGACTCGAGCTCCGCGGCACGAATCGTCGGTTGGAGCAAAAGCCACGCAAAGACTATCTCTCCGCTGGAGTCTGTTCCATCGCTGTTATCTATTATCGATTATAAATCGCCGTCACGTTGAACCTGCGGCTAAATCCGAGATGCATCGTCGTCTCGATGCATCGAATACACGGCGTTAAATCGATCGTTCCTTTTCTCGAACACAGTGGGAGAAAAGCAACGACGCTGACCGACGACGAGACTAAATTTAGTTGGACGCCGTGTAAATGGCCGCGAATACTTGGCAGACATCTCAAGGCTCTTTCCGATAACGCGAGTCAATCCGGTCGATCAACTTTACTCTAAATTGCCCAGGGAAAATGGAATATAACGGAAATCTGTCTCGTCCCCAGATTAATTCAAGTTGATCCGCATATTCAAAAGATAACCACGAGGTAGGTTGGAATGACTCGATACGATAGGAAATCCCGCCACTTAAATGATAATAACAGTCCGGTGTTAATGCATTCCAGAGATTTACCATGTCGTTTATCATAAATCGCCAATAGTATGCAATAAAGCTGCACGTAGGTAAAATCAAAACGCAACGAGTAACAACCGATGGGTCCAAGAGAATCCCATTGCTCGTACACGTTACTTCCTCTCGATCTCCAACCCTCAACCCCATCGATTTCTTAAGATTACGGTTCAATCGTCGATTATAGTTACTCCGGATAGTTGCCTGTGGAGAATGGCTATTGCCTGCCAACAGGAATATTAATGCGAAAGTTATTTGCTAGGCCGATCTTTTCCTTCCTTACCTCGGTATTCACCGGCTCGTCTGCCCATTCCCTTCGTTATCCTACATTACTCCCCGTTTAATCTCTCTTTTTCTCCGAGCGAAGGACATCCGGTTTCGTCGTCCGGCGAGCATCCGCTGCTCTGCTATAGAACAACCGGCCCAGACGTGCGAAACGGTAGGAGGCCGACCGGATAGAGAAACGGCTACGAGAGAAATGCTCGAGATGCTTCGAGATACGCAGGCTAGACCGTCGTCGACCAAGTAAATCGCAGATCGTCGCTTCAGATATCATCATTCAGCAGTTTCGCGTCGCGAGAAATCTTCAAGTAGCGACACATCGGCGATATTTTTCGTCCAACAACTCTTTACTCTCGGATCGTTCGCGTCGAAGCGAGTCGCTCCAAATAATTGCCGGATCATCGGTCCGAATGACTTCATACTCTTCGTAGGTACTTTAGACGGCTCGACGCGTTAGACAACACAAGGTATTCCAAGTGAATATTATCGCGCTGGATGTACGGTACGTTTCTTCCGTCTCTGATATTCTGAACCGCCTTTGCGAACGCGATTCTCTAATTGCTCGCTTCGAGCAACGTAATAAAACGCAATGCTCGATTTCTACATTGAGTAACGCACATAGCCGCGCGGGCAAATAAACTTCGATTATTATTGTTTCTAGCGTGGGCAATTTACGGTAGAACCGTAGAACAGCGAGCCAGGGATCTGACTTACGTTAGTGGTGCACGATCATTCTTAGGCGTCCGTGGTTTGCTCCGTGCAGAAAAATCCCGTGCCCTCGTATAGTAGTTCCTAGATTAGCAAGTCACTAATGACCCGGCCATTCGTCATGCTACATAATTCTCCTCCCGTGTTTGATACTAATATGAATTCGTAGCAGAGCAGCGAGTCGAACTGCTCCTTCGGGTTTCTACTGCTCACGGATATACCATAATGACCCTCTCGCGGCCTCAACAACGCCTCGCAGTTAAAACTCCGAATATCTCTCGAATTCGTGCGAGTGACCCAGAATATTTCTAACTTCGTGAGAAAACTGGAACGTCTTCTAGTCAAACTGGCTCCCCGTTTCAACCGGCAATCGGCGAGAAGAGGTGCAAGCAACGGAGCCAGAGACCTATATTTATCGTGACTACCACGAACTCGCGTAATTCACGAGAGGGAGATCGAGACACCTCCCGCGCAACGTCGTCCAGCCATACGTGTTCTATTAGAGATAATGCCGTTTCACCTATGCTCGATGCAAACGCTTTTTCTCCATTCGAGAGAAAAATCCCTCTATATCCAATTCCTATCGGATTCTTTCACCGGATCTACGATTTCCTCTGGAACCTTGACCGATATCCGAGCAGATGCTGCGCCAAGGTTCTCACGTCGATTGAAAAATTGCACGCGGCTACTTTGCATAACGTTATTCGAATAATAATTAAGCTGGACGAAACATAATATATTGCGAGACTCGAGGCGAGACTGCATGCAACAAGTGTGGAAATTCAACAAGTATTGCTAGTTATAGCGTCATCGCGTTATGTCGTTAAATTATTATACATGCGCAATGCGATAAGCTGGCTATTGATCGAATGGCGGCAACTCGTTAGGTGGTAAGCAAAACAGAGACACAGCGAATTAATCAACGGTAATGATCTCGAAATACGGCCGACAATTAATTCCCATGGGCTTACCCGGGGATCAAAGAATCGTCTTCGCATGCATGTACGCACGTCGATACTTGCTTATGCTGCTAATTATTACATCAGTCTCGTAAATACTACTTAAAAAAAACGAGCTACCATAGGATTTTTTTCGAAAGTACCACAGTCATTGCGACGCGAATTGCGCAATGCTCGCGAGCTCTCGCGTGAAAACGAAAACGAACAATGTTATGCCATAGTTGTATCGAATCCAGTGCCGTGGTAATTTATATTAGAACAATCTATTGTCTATCATTCGTCGAGGAAAATTCGTGTGATCGAGATTTATCTAAAATAGAAAGTGAAAGGAACAAGCCTGCGTAATTTGTCTTCCATATATTAACAATTACTGCCAGTGTCGTACTTCCTTCCTGCCAATCAATAAATAATCAACGGCAGAATCGCAGCCTGTTTCGCGAGTTCAATGGAATACGATCGCGAGTAGGAACTCAATTTTATCGACTGATTGCTCGCGACAGTATTTCCGAGAAAAATTACGTGCGGGTACTCTCGCTTCATTGAAGAATCTCTGAAAGTCAATATGTACCCCGGAAAAAACCTCGTTCTCTGTTACGACGCAAATAGTTCGACAATAAGGTTGTCGCAGTGGGTACGCGATGAATGTGTGTACTGTTTACGCCGTGCGTCGTGTCTCCTTTCATTTACTAAACTCCTGATCTTCGATGTCGTATCTTCGCTATATATTAACAGTCGGTTGAGTTAGAATTCGCGTGGCACGCTGAATAAGTACGCTTAGTACACGTTGTACACAACGCGTAATACCGAACAAATATTTACCGACGTGCTAACTGGGAAATCGGGGGGATTCGCGTGAAAACGCGTGTTTGAATTACTAATCGTGCCACGGTATGAATGTCGGTTGACGGCCGTCGAAAGCAAGGCAACAGAAACGTTTCACGAGCGCTTCAAATTCAGATTTTATCTATAAAGAGTGGTTTCGTTACCCTACTTTCGTTGCTTTCCATGACTTCCATGTATAATCACCATAATAGCCCGCATAAATTCCGTTCCAGTCAAAATTTTCATTTGTTCCTGGTAGCGAACTCGGTAGACGCACGATGAGCAAAAACGATCCGTCCATGGGTGTTCCAGGGCGAAACAACTCCCGATGAACAAGAAGCGAGGAACTCAAAGCGTCAGACACGAGGCGAATAGACGAACTTTCACTTTAATTCGCTGACGAGAGATCGCGACCTCGATCGATTCGACCCGATCGGTTATAAGTTAATGGTATTTTAACAAGGATCACATTCGGGTACCCGGCGTAGCTCTGCTTATTCGTCAAACCTTTGCCCGAGACCGTAATTAACAAACGTAGGTAGCTACGTTGATATCGATGGCCGGTAGCACGTGAGGTTCCTCATACGGCTGGATCCTTCTGTCCTTAAAGCTGGTCATGATTCATTCATGAGGCGAGCCTTCAATTGCAACCAGCAACCAGGGAAACCAGCACAACCGTAGGCAAGTTTCGCGATACTCGATGTCAATTTCTCGCTACATCCTTCCCAGAAACGAGTATTAGCATCAAGGTCGTCGAAATTACTGCACGAATATTTCTATTCAATTGCGGTAACTAATTCTATTACGACCTTGGTATTAACTGACAATGACGTATTCAATGGGCTTAATTATTCAATTTTCAGACCTGAGTGGTCGAATGGAACGAAAAACAGAGGTAGGGCCTGGACGGTATTATTCCGTCGATTCGTGTTGCTTCAGGCAGATCGTACGAAAAACTATCGTGTCGAAAGGAGAAGGAAACGGCTTCGACCTTCGACGACGCGAAGAAGAAGCAACCCACGGATTTATCGACGTAAAGGTCAAGGCACTCGAGACTATATGTATATCGAGTCCATGTCAAGGCCGACGTACTCGCCGAACGATACAACGCCGCGCGCGTGCGAATTTTTCGTCAGAAAATCGGTCGGTTCAGGGTTTACGAACTGGTAAGATAGAAAGGAAGTAAATAAAATAACGAAAGAAGGAAAGAAAAAAGTTACGAGATAAAAGTTGGGAATTTTACGAGTATGAATGAAAATATAGAATGTGTACTTAAATGATTAAATAGTTGCGATCTTACAACCGACTCACTCGCTATATACAAGCTATAGGTACATTAAAAACATTCCCATATCAGACGTAAATTCCTTCTTTCAACCTTCACGTTTGACTCACTGTCCAAACACGAGATATCCTAAGCACTTTTACCAGCACATCAACAAAGAGACCCAAAACGTTTCACCAAGACTGGGTGCCACTTACTAACACATTTTTCCATACACGCGAATACGAAAATTGCTATTGAACGTATAAACGAAACGAGGTAACGGGAGAACATGCAATCTTCCTAGTGGAAAGCAATTCGAAAGAACAATGTGCCATGCGGAAAATGGTCGAGGTCCGTGTGTGAGAAAAATTCTCTGAGAATGTTTAGCGTGCTGTTAATGGTGAGTACATACAATCGGGGATGCGCGCACTTCGTGCCTAGATATCCCGTTGCGAGCTCGTTCCTGCCGCCGCTGTTGAGGCTGTTGCTCACGAGCAACACACAAATACCGAAGATCCGGTAAGGATCGTTATCTCTCGAGTTTGCCCGTGCAAACGAAAGAAATGCGACCCGTTAAAATACGCGGCGATTCGTTCCTTCTCACCGTGTGAGAATTACGCGATGCGCGCGCATCGTACGCCATGCTCGATTTTTCGCGAATGATTACGTTCGAAAAGCAACGCGATTATGAGTAACACGGGTGTTTACGACGATAACGTGATCGAAGCCTAGTGATAGTACGTTTAATTTTATTCGATCGACGCGATCGAAGTAACAATCACGAAGCTATTATGTAACGATCGTATAATTTTCGTTTGCACGTGGAACGACTCCGACTCACGGTTTCGAAAGGAAAAAGGAGAACGCAACGCGTACAATGCTCAAGGGGAACGAGGATCAACCAAGCAGGTGTACGAGTTGAACATAACGCCAGGCACCCTGTTCCGCTATCCACAAGAAACGCAAGGAACAACAACTCCGACGAGTCGAGGTCGCCTAGAGCGTCTCGGGTTCGCGAGCCTATGGAATTCGAGGGGATCGCAGCCGTCGTCGTATTCTATGCCACCTGGCAGCGAACTGACAGCTGGCGAAGACCGACGAAATAGAAAAATGAAAACAAATAGATACCTGTAAGTTGGCAGATTCCCACCTGTTGATTCAGCGTCGACTAGGTTTTCTTGCGGTTGCTACGCGCGGGCCCGGTTCCAACGGACAAGCGATATCCAGGATGACGACCGGTCGTGGTTCGTAGAAGGCACACAGAGCAAGTCGGAGGGAGAGGTTAGAACGATCGGTAATACCGTGAGAGCGACAGAGACCGAACGAGCACATCCACTGTTACACGCACAGCACGTTAACGCGCCGGCTGAATCCTGCTCCGTTTTACACCACGTGCGAGATCTTTCGTTAATAATAATCGACCGGTAAAACGATCGTGTTGTCACGGTGACATCGTCGCGGAAGCGGGTAAAACGTCAATGCGCGAACAAGCGTCTTTCTTAGCGTCTCGTGACGACGGCAGAAAGGACACCGTCATTCCACCGTCGAGTTTGGAACGAGGCGCGTTCCGCGATCCACTCCGCGCGAGCGCTGATACACGACTGTAGCCGAAGTTGCACGACAGCATGGCCGAGCAGAGGAGCCGAGAAACGGCGAACGAAGCCGAGCCGGCTCGACTCCGACCGACCGCGACCGAACCCACAAGATGGAATGCACGCGGACGGAAATCAGGCGGGATCGGAATCGGGATCGGGCTTGGGTTTGCGCTCGGGCTCTCGGGATTGGGCTCGGACTCTCCGGTTCGAAGCCGATCCAAGGCAAACGACCGCTCTACCCCGCTTCTTTCGTTCCTCCGCGCCGTACAGCCCCCACCGACTGCTATAATCTACGTCTATTATCCTCCTCTCTGTGTTTCTTTATTCCCTATATACCGGCATCTCTGTCCCCCTTCTTTCTCTCTCGTCCGTGATGTTGATTTTCTAGTTTGTTGTAATATTCGCTATGCGAAATTCGCGGTCGAGATAGACGGTAATTAACGTGCCGTTGCATCTAGCCTGGCGTAGCGATCTTTCTGTAATTTTCTAGTTTTCAATCAGTCAGTCGATTCCCTTGAAATCGAGAGCAAATTAAACCGACGTTCGATTTCGTTCCGATTCATCGTCGCATTTGATAATTCTTAGCTCGACGATTGGTCTCTATCGAAGTCGTCGACGGAGTGAAAGCAATTTGTCGCGATTTTCACTCGTTTTCACTCACGATGCGGGTGTAGCGTAATTGTTAAAAAAAAGAGAACAGACGCTTAAAAGACGCTTGGAGGTTTCTTTTCGCGCGACGTTTGTTTCGCCGCGCAACCCTTGCCTCATTTGCATATCCCGGAATGTGAAATTGAAGATAATAAATAAGAGCAAAAATCATTTAATGGCGAAACCCGGTACCGAGGCGCGGGACGAGACGTATAAAAATTTCTGGCGTATCGCGTACGCGAGGCGATACATTTCTTTTCCGTCCAATCGAATGTTATCGTTAATCACATCGGATTGCCGCGACGAAGATAAAGTGGCTCTCTGACGAATTTACATTAGCGCACGGCGGCGACGTCGTCGAGAGATCCAGTCTTGCAATTAGAACGCTCGCTCTCAAAACCCATACGACGATATCGGAGTTACGCGGCAAACCTTTTAATCCAACACTCTGTGATAATATGTTAATATTTCAAGGACTAAAGGAAGTCAACTTAACCTCCATACGGGTAGTACCGGTTCGTAGAGGAAGAAAGTTCCGTCGCGTTCTGATGAATCTTCTAAGCGCAGGTGCTGTTTATTCTTCGAAATTGTTCCACGTGGGCGGTAATATTTCTAGAACGAACATCGGCCAGCTTTATTTAGACCTAATCTCGTAATCGTGTCATTAAGGCCTTTTCTCGCGCGTTTCACTTCTTCGCGGGTTTCTCGACATCATTCGATCCGGTGAACGATGGCAGTAAAACGAAATTCAATGACAACGGATTATCGTTCCTGTAGATACACACGAATGTTTATCGTGGACATCGGTGGTCCCTCCACAAAGAGATGTACATTCTCGATACTATAAAACTCGTGGCGAGTTCTCTCGCTTCCTTCACCCACGCGGCCCACGTCCCATAAAATGTGACTAAAACGCGGCATACCCGCGCGTTTATTACATGTTTATGAGTATACTTACATAATGCTGTCCGTGTACGTTTCAGTTCGGCGTGACTTTACGGGTCGGCCATGCCGTTTACCAATGTAACGTAAAAATTGCGATTTCGTATTTTCGAGGAACACGCACGACTCGACATACGCTCTTGTCCGCTAATGGATCTTTGATATTCATTTTAAATCTCCCAAATCTTCCGTCCCTTCCTTCCGAAGAAGCCACAAAGAAAGAAAAATCGTAATTTAATTCGAACGATGATCGATTCCCGTTCACTTTTCGTAGAAAGTTTATGAACGCTGCTGCACTCCCACGTATTCAACATTCCTCTTGCTCTTGAGCAGTTTGAAAAAAAAAAAAAAAAAAACAGGCGTTCGCGCGCTCCGAGTCACACACGAGCCATTGCGCATACCACCGTGCCACGTTCAGTAAGACGCTCCATCGTTTCATCGTCTTGCTGACCATCTGCCTTGCCTTTTGTCAAGGACGACGTTCGCCATACCACTGCTTGGAAGTTGAGTCAATGATCACTGCCATTAAACTATTCCTAAATAGCCGAGTGCACGGCAGATGATCGACTACCAATCGCGTTTACTCTCGATGACGGGCATCGAACAGAGCGCGGCCGTCCTGTTCATGAACACGCCGCGGCTCGCTTGTTGCTCTGTTAGGCTCTCTGTCGCAAAAGAAAGCGAAGGTATGCGCAACCCGCGTGTCACTGTCTGCTTGTATTTAAATTGCTGTGCCACGTATCGATCCGCGGCATTGTCTGTTCGTCACGATACGTGTCACGCACGTGGCTGCCTGTTTCCGATCGTCGCCTGGCTCTGACTAAAAGTACCGCGGAGAACACATCGGAGACATAGTTTTCTCGTTAATCACCATGATTACGCTATTTTCTCGTGGCGCAATCCCCACGGAAAGGCGCTTTTGTGTCCTGATGACCGGATCAACTGCCTCCGTCTCGATGCTACAGACCCGCGATTGCTAAATTCGGCATCTTCTCTCTAGGATTGTGCAATAGAACCTCCTTCGAATGGATTTCGAGGTTGAATCATTTGAGAAACTAGGTCGAAGATTATTACAAGAACTTTCTCACGTTTCTCATTTTTAGAGCAACCGCGATCGAATTCCAGAAAGAAATCTCGAATCTAAATTAAGAATGACCGTTCTTCGTGCACTGACGCCACTCCGAAAAGGTGATTTACAGTAGACACGCGAGGAGATCGTAATTTCTATCAATTTGACTAACAGGCGAGGAATTACCAGAAATAAAATCGCATTCGCTGCGTGATTTATCGATCGTTTCGTTTTACCCGAATTATCATTCCGCCGCGTCAAGTCCTCGTTTGCCGCCGCGCGAACCGTCTAATCTCCGCAACGCTGGTATTGTTATTTTGACACCCATTAAACGTCAATCTTTCCCTGGCAATTTGCCAGTTGTGACAGCCTCTTTGTATTTCGCTATTTTTCGCGGCAATCGTACTTACACTCGCGACGCGCCACCCGGTACAGCTATCGTTACGACATCGGTCACTCGCTATCTAATCGCGTTAAATTAATCCTATTCTTCATGGACCGATCGCGGGAACGACGTGGTATAATTTTAATAGCTATAAATCAACGAACGCGTATATTTTACCGCTATTTTTAACGGAGGGAAAAAAGGGAAAAAGGTGGCGTGGCAGAAGAGGAGAAAGAGAAAGCACACGTGCAGGCTCGGTGGCGCTGATTGCGAGAGGCACGCAACAATCGCTGCAATTGACCGCGTAATAGAAACGCGTTATGCAGTCTACGGTAGGGGCCGGTAGGATACCGGTCGACCTTGAGAATGGACATGATTCCTTAACGCGCGTTTTCCCTTTTACGGTTGGGTTCCGCGTTCGCGTAATTGCCGCGCTATATTGCTCGATTCGCAAAATTTCAGTGGCCCGTATCGCCGAAACGTTAATCGCCTCGTTTCTCCCACCGACCAGTCACGTTCCACCGAAACAACGTTGCAACGGTATAATTTACCGTGATATCGTTCTGTTTCGGCAACTTTGCGCCTGCGTAAGAGCAAACGGTAACTTTTAAAGTTCCGCTCACTTACAACTTGTGTACATGGTTATTCCAGTTGGTCGAACGCGGCCACCCTTCGTAATCTCATTGCAAGAACAACGAAGCAATCGTGACAGATCGATCGTCCCACTTTGTGCTTGAATACGTGAGACACGAAGGTAGAATGCAAATGTATCGTGAAATCTACGCGAAACCGGAGAATTTCGTGATGTCACGAATAAAGCACTATAAAGTCCAAGAAGAATTCTTTGATCGAACTAGGGTGAGGTGGCGCGAGAACAACAAAGGGATCCATCGGGATCTGTTACCGTGTACTTTTTATGATAAATAGATGAAAGTTCATACCGTAGACTCGGCCGTGCAACGAACGGCATGTATGCTAACTAAATGCAAATACATCAGATCTGCATAATCTGCCACGGAATTTCTCCCCGTGTTTCGCATGTCGTTGTCTTTGACCAGCCACTCAACTTACGCGGAGCGGCGTCTCGTTCGACGTGTCCTTCCTTATTGGTGAGATTCGACCCCGACCAAGTACCAGCACTCGGACACAAACCAGCTTTTTCCGTCGGAAACGGTCACGGAAGAGTCATAGATCTGGCGATAGCGACGAGAAATGGGAAGAGATTTATAACAGGAGTCCTTGTGTCTGACGTTAGCCGTGCTTCGAAGAAAACGGACAGACTTTCTGGGAAGATGCACGTGGGTGACGGTAGCCCCCAGGTATACGAGACGGTGCGAAAGTGGAATCTTTAAGGAGGCAAAAGGAAAAGAATTTCCTTGGCGTATCGGTTGGATCGCGCCAGGTTAGCAGGTAGTCGACGATGAATACGAAATCTAACGGTTCGTAGAGGAGGGGACGTACAGTCGACGCTTTGGAATTAGCAAGTGCAACGATGAGACGCTGGCGCTGCTTTCGTTACGACAAACAGCGGAGGATAATTCTCCACGAGTAAAAACGAATATTCGCTGCAAATGTTACAACGTATCGAGTATTATGCTCGTTAAATGATTTACAGACAAGGGGCGCGTTCGCGATTAACGGTCAACGAGCCATCGATTCGTGAATGACGGGCATAAATAATCGTCCGATCAAGCATGTTCGAACCCAGATTTACCGTGATTTATCTTTCTACGCGTCCCGGCCTTTTGCATATAACTTTCCGCTGGATTGTAGGGTAGCTTAATTGACACGTCATCTCTTTTCTTTTGCCACGGACGACCATTCGTCTTACCCTTGATCCAGCGTTGGCCTTAAATCAATTCCAGCTACGGACAAATTACCAAAAAGAATTAATGGTTTCAACGCCGGTCCTAATTGGCCCGAAATCATGCGAACGAGATTCGAGCGCGATGTTCAAACGTTATTCCCGATCGATGACCGTGCCCTTTGGACATAAACAGCAGGAGATCCACCCTTGTCTGATTTTATCTGGACAACCAAAGTACATTCTACGCCAACGTAAAATTAATAGGCGCGATTCTTTTCCGGGATTCGCTAGGGAGCGAGCTTAGCGCGTGAGCGTACGGATAACCTTTAGAATATTTTAAATAATCCCGTTCCCGAGTAGGTGGACGAATGAATGAATGAAACCACCCACACGCTGACAATGAAGCGCTTTTGCTAATCTAAAGCTAACTCATCATCGCCGGGTGTAATGGCGATTATGAAACACCCGCTACAAAGTTGCTTCGCGAACTCGAACGAGTCGAGATATATGGTCCGCGTTGTCAAAGAAACTCGAGAACTTGGAAAATTGAGCAAGATACAATATGAATTTCAGATTACTTCGCGGAACGTTCGACTTCTATTAGTTATCTGTTCCGAAGGCGGATTTTTAATATTCGAACGAGGGCTTTGTGGTCGTTTTACATCGGGAGAAAGGTAGCTACGTGTTACGAGATATAGAAATCATTGTGCGTGTAATATCATTTCAGGATTATCGTTTAATTAACGAAGCGAACAGCAGTCCGAAGCGTTTACAGGGAGAGAGTTAATATTCCCTGCAGAAATCAATTTACAACGAGTTTTCTGCTTTCGTCTCGCACGCGCGGAAAGAAAAGAGTGCTGAAAACTTTGAAATTAGTTACATGCAAGCGCTACCTTCGACGCGACGCCACGAGCTAGCAGGAGAACCACGTGACGCATGCGACGAAACATAAATCTGCTAGAAATTTTCACGCGGTTTCATTTTTCTTGCACATTCGCGATTCTATAATTAATTAATACGATTCTCAATGGGAAAACTTGTCGCCGCGTGGATGGGGAAAAATTTCAAGAGATTAATACGTAGCCGTGATCACGTCGACGTATCGATCTTGAAATCTTTGTGGGCGGTCTGACACGACCGATCAAATTAATACGATTCCAAAGAGAATACGAAACTCCATTCGAATGCAGCGAGAAAGGTGATAAATTGCTTACGAGGTAAGCGAGACAGTTACATGGGTGTACAATGTAAGAAATCAGATGACTAGATTGAATTCTATAAATAGCGAAGCTTTTTCTTCTACAATCGATTTCCGTTTTAAAAGAAACTTTTATTAGAAGCAATCGTTGTTTTTCTACGGATATGTCGTGCGCAACTGCTGACTTTTCTTGATCTTCTGTTTCATCGGCTGGTACAATTCAATCTGCTGCTTTATCTGTTCGATCTTTGCTGTCAGTTCTTTCTTCATCGTTATCATTCTCTGCATTTCTATCAACTCTTGCCTAAATAAAAGCTCAGTGACATCGATCGAGTAAAAACATTTCACGTTAAATTGAGAATGCTTACTGAGCCACTAAGAGTCCAGCAGAGATGCTTTTCTCGCGCAAAGCCTCTCGTACCTCGTTGAGCGCCACGTGAACATTGTTTACGCGTTCCCGAATTTTAGTGTTCGCTTCGCGTTTTCGATCGAGATTCTTTTGCTCGAATTCTATGTTCTCCGCTACGCATACCTCTTTTTCTTTATATTGAGCTACGCCATTTACTGTTTCCGCGATTCTGATCATAAAATCGCGGGAAAGGTCATCTGAAATATAACGTAGTCCATACAGACGTACTTGATTCGAAGCTTTTCTAATTCGCGGTCTCGTTCATCCAATCTGTCCTTGTAGCCACAATTGGCGATGTGAAGCGCCTCGTAATCCATCGTAGTCATTCCTTCTCCTAAAGTTTCAGCGATTTTAAGTCGCATATTCAAGTCGTCGAGACGATGTTGAAGGGACACGTAGCTCTGGCGATCCTGGGCTAAGATCAAACGTCGTGTAGTCTGATGAAAAAAGGTTCGCAAATCATGGATCGATTTAAAAGGAATTAATAATCGATAGAACAAGCGAAAACACCTGTCGACGTATCAGATTGTCTATCATTTTCTCCGTGAGTTTCCTGCCAGTTTTCGAGAAGACTAAGCCAACGGATATTTCTTTCTGACGGTTGAGAAACAGTTCGAAGGTTCGATCATCCACCTCTTTGAGCATCGTAACCTTCTCCGTGTAATTCTGCAACTCGTATGTCAATTCCGCCTCCTGAGTCGATATCTCGTCGACCTGATTCTTGTATTCGCGCAGCGCTTCCTTGTATATCTCTTCCATTTGTTCACGGGTCTTTGTGGGATCCGAGGGTGTCATACGTTGTTGAGTCTATCCGAACGATCGCTTATGCAACAAGAGGTCAAACTCGAGCGCCATTGTTCTTTCGCCGAAAGGGGCACTTATGTAATATAGAATATAAAGCATCGAAAATGACGAATTTGAATATCGTAGCCTGACCTTCTTCATATTTCGAGTGACCCATACTTCCAACAGCCTGTTTTTCCTCCTCAGATTGGATCTTTCGGATAGTAATTCTCTCAATTTGTCGATAATCGTTTCGCGTTCAGCCGAACTCTAGAAAAGAAATGCCAGGGACCTCTTTGTCATTTATTACTTTTCCACTTACAACGCATCGATCATATCGTGCGCAAATATCCGGATCAAAAGTAGAAATACTGCGAGCAGCTAGGCACTTAGAAAGATAACGATGGTTTACGCGCACCTCTACAGGTATCTCGGCAAACACGTGTTCAGATTCTACCGGACTCGGCGCTTCCTCTACAACCTCTTCCTCGATGGTAGAAACCATCGTGGAAAGCGACATCTCCTCCTCTTCACCTACTTCTTTCCCCTCGTGAAATTCTTCCTCCTCGTACCTATCATCTTCGAACAGACCCGTAATAACATTCCACACGGACTCTGCTTCTTTTTCCGATTCCCTCTCCTCGCATAGAGCTTCTTCCTCTTCCCTTTCTAACCCAATATCTTCCAAAGAATAAGACACGTCGAACTCGTACTTTGGGATCTAACGAACGAAATTGAAGGAAATAATCGTTCGGTGTCGATGGAGGTCGAAAGAGTCGGAACGGCGTTTAATTTCTCATCGACACCTGCCAAATGCGAATACCTTGTGATCGTCGTGTTCTAACGCAACGCCAAAGGTTTGCTTCTCTTTCTGCGGGGGTGGCGTCATGTTTCGGATAATCGGGGGACACGGGCACAGAAATTCAGCGTGTACGTAATTGGAGACGTTGCACCGTGGAGAAGAGAGGGACGGCAAACGTGGCACCTGAACGTAAGTGAATACGGAGGAAGGAAACAGCTGCGGGACGAAGAAAACAGTCGAACGAATTCGCCGTAGCTGGATCGACGCCTCCTCGAGAAGGCCTCGAGCCGCATGCAGTCGACCTTGAAGATCGAAGATGATCTTCCCTCTCGAGAGAACGCTGGCGCGCGTATACGGCGTTGCTTGTTTAACTGCTCGCGCTGGTTTCGCGTCGGAGAAATGCTCGGGAGGAAAAGTTCCTCCCGGGACGTCGATTAAACCGCTGCGAGCTACCGGACACCGTCAGTGCGGATGCAACGCGTATCCTGCGGTGTGCAGGCTATGATTTCATCTCTCTATGTGCTTTATTCCACGCTGCCACGGTCTCCATGCTGATGTATGAAAAGTTTATTTATGGGAGACGTGGCTCGTTCGATCACGCGAGAACCGCGTGACGGTGGAACACAACGAGCTGAAACCCGACTATCATTCTGTTCGCCGGACGTTAAACGGCCAGGAATTAATAACCGGCGCATACGTGGCAAAAAATCTCGAAAGGTACGACCACGCCGGGCGTTGTTCTCGCCTTTGTCGTTTATCGTTTCTCCTTTCTCTACCTCGGTTTGTTTTCGCGGTTCTCGCGTACACGTAGAGGAAAACGTAGACACGATTGTTCGAAGCGAACAACTCTCTCAGAGAGAGAGAGAGAGAGAGAGAGAGAGAGAAAGAGAGAGAGAGAGAGCTCGAACGGAACGAGCCACCCAGCGCAAGCTCGGATTCAGTTTCCTTTGATTTACCAGGCCCGCTTGAATTTCTGCGCTTCGAACAATTTATCGTATAAGATCTTTCCCTATTTTAATCGGGGAATCTGCGCTCGGCTGATAAATTGCCGCGTTTGATTTCCCGAGTTCAGATTTCACCGACGATACGGGAATAACAGTAGTAACGGTGATTTGTCTTGGTCGCTGTCGGTCGACCGAATCGCCGATTACCATCTTCCTTCTGCCCTTCGTACGCGAAAAACTAAATCGCGCTAAGGTTCGCGCACGCGTGCATCTTTCGCCTTTAATAATGTCGTAACAGTGAGTTCACGCTTCACCGGGAAAAACGGGCGGAATAACGAAAAGATGCGCGCATTCGACCAATACTGGTCTTTGCTTCACGAACGGCCCTACGGGGATTAGATCTGGTGAAAACGAAGAAAGAGGAACGAGGCAACTTGGCAAGTGAACAAGAGACAGAGACGGAGAGTGGGGTACTTGAGGCCGCGTGGGCCGCCAAGACTGCATTCCTGTAGGATCAAGGATCCCTGCTTGAGTCGCGTATGTGTAAGTACCTTCTGTGTACGTGTCTCTGTACCCTGTCTGTACTGGTGTAACTATGTACCCGTGCCTCGATGCCAGACCGTATGCACGAGCACACGATTACACGCGGACTCCCCCTCACGAGCGCGCACACACACGCAGTTAGCGCGCGAATGGTCGAAGAGGGTCGTCGTTGTGGCCAAGGTTCGATTGTCAAGTATCGAATCCCCGCGGCTTTTTTCCCCGCCACGATATACATGCCTCGGCGTGCAGCAGGAAGAAGAAACAAGTTTTTACATGCCGATGACACTGACGTACCAATTTCCTGAGTTCCAGTTCCCGAATCTTTATAGCCGGCAGACAGACCGCGACAAAATTTATTGGCCGCTCTGGCGAACGTTTCGTGCGCTGCCAGTACACACGCAACGATTGCGCGGCCAGCTGCCCAGGGTCGAGATCGAAAAGAAACGGACGCGTACACGCTCGATGGATCGATCGTTTTAAATAAGAACCGTACGATCGATTCTCGATCCGGGGCCTTGTAAAAATGCCACGCTGCTCGCTATCAATAGCCGTCGCCGGAGGAATTCGGGAAATGTGATACGGAGGCAGTTCTAGCCGGTGTTTCGAGAAAGCGACAACGACTTCGAGAGGAATCGGAGGTGGAGAGGAAAAAAGGTGCTCGAAACGGAGAGAACAAGCTCGTTGACGAGCCAATGACGAACGTGCTTTGACCGGTGTTTGACGAGTATAGTCGACGAGAACGCCGTAAGGATCCATCCGGACGACGATTGTCGAAAATAGTGGCCGCTTTCCCATATTTCGCGTGATCGGTAGACGGGAGCGCGCGCGCGTGGTAAGAGTGGCAGAGGTCGTATGGTCTCGCGCGCATCCCAGGCCGTTCGTTGGCCTTTCCACGGATTTGATTTCCTTTCAAATCGACGCCGTATTCCTGGCTCGTCCATGCAGGCTGCGCCGATGGAAACTGGACTGACTGGGTTTAACGGCGCGTCTTTAAGCTCATGTCGGTGCCGGTCGTACGCACGTTGTGCGTGCACGCGTGTACCCGTGTGGCCGAGTGCGCCACCGCGCGCTCTTCTACGAGAGAAGGAGACCGCCGCGAACGCTGGAAGAACGAGTGTGCAAGTGTGCTGCACACACCACAGTCCCCCGAGAATGTAACCACGTCGAATCGCGTCGTGCGTCAAATAGAACGCAACGAGAGAGAGAGAGAGAGAGAGAGAGAGAGAGAGAGAGACGATCCGCAGCCTGCAGCGGATACCATTGTGGCCGGTTGCATAAACCCGCCATCTTGGTATCCTCAAGGACGCGCATCGAATCCTAAGGTCAACGCACTCGACTCACATCGGGTGCCCTCCACCTCCACCATGCTTCGTCGTTGTCGACTTCTTCTTCTTCTGGACATCCTTTCCTTCCTCCTCTGTTTCGCCGATCTCCCCTCTCTCTCTTTCTCCTTCACTCTCTCCCCGTCTGTCCCTCTCGCGGTGCTTGCTTTCCTCGTCGTTTCCCCTCTTCTTTCTCCTGCTCGTTCTCGCGACCGAGCCGGAGAATCTCATCTGGCCACGAGCTGGATGTCACTGCCATTAATCCCGCCGATACGGCCCTGGCCAGGGTCGAACGGAGCCTCGAGCCGTCTTCCTCGTTTTCTTCATCATCATCTTCTTCTTCTTCCTCCTCCTCCTTCTCTGCTGCCTCTGCTGTTCCGATCCTGCGACCTCCGCTTCTCGTACAGAATGATAAACGCAGGATATTCCGCGAACCGTATCCCCGTATAAAGCAGTAGGTCGTACGTGGGTCGCCGTTTAATCTAGGCCGATTAGACTGGAACTCGGTGTTGGAGAGAGCTACGACGTCGCAACGTTCCCGACACGAACGTCGAAAAAGATACGAACTCCACTTACGAGCCGAAAACCTACGAAAATGGAATATCCAACCGTTTCTCCCTTTCTGCTCTTCCGACGTTCCATTCGGTTGCGTCATGCTATGCCCATGTCCACGTTCGTTTCACTCCGAATCTCGTCCGAGGAGGCTCGACGGGATCGGAATTCAAATTTTTACGTGGCGGTCACGGGGATACGCGGGTCGCTGCGAAACGCGCCGGCATTTATTTTACGTAAGACCGAGCTCGGCGAGCAATAAAACTCCATAACACGCGAACGGCCGAAACCTCGGACTCCGTGAAGGGTAGCGCGCAACCGAGGACCCAAGTCGGTGACCTCTTATCGGGGGAACCGACCTCTTCGGCCTGAGGTCGGCCGATGGAATTGCCCGGGGCGGACACGAAGGTGTTAAAGCCTTTGGAATAGCCGTACGAACACCAAAGGGACAGGTAAATCCTGGCGAGCTCAGGGCAGCCAACATGTGCAAAAGAAACCAGACGAAAAATCAGCAGCTGGCAAGGCGAAGAGGAAGAAGAAGGAGTGAAAGAAGGATAAGGAAAGAAGGAAAGACGTAAGAATAAGAAGAAGAGTAAGAAGAAGGCGAAGAAGACGACGATGCGAGAGCTGACCCCAGCCATCTTGGCCCGCGGGGTTATTCTATTTATATCTCAGCCTTAGCTATATTTAGCTCACGAGAGCCTGCAGGAAAGCGAATGACGGAGGAGAGAGTTTAAGGGCGAGGTGAACGGAGAAAGAGGAAGATAAAGAGAGAGTAGGGAGAGCACCGAAGGGCCTGTCGATGGCTCGAGAACGCAAGGAACGAGAGGCGGGAAGGGGGGGGGGTCTGGCCCAAGAGACTTGGGCAGAGAAAGGAAGAAGAGCAAGTGTTGCCTGACGCGAACGTGTCGGTGTAACTGGCCTAACGAATACGTTAACGCAGCTCCGAATCCGGCTATTTTGTGACGGCGTATTGGTATGTACACTCTCTTACACGCCTCGCGAGTATGCCGAACGTGTACACGACGGTTTCGGCCGCGTCGATGAAACGCGCGTCTACAGGCACAAACCTTGGCTCGCACCTGCGCGTTATAAGTAGGCGCAGCCGCGTCGTATCCGCGAGCGTGGCTCGTGAATAAACGCGTGAGAATACGTCGTTACTTAAAGGGTTTTTTTCGATGGTAGCAGACGGAATAGACAGGCACGCGTGCGTGTACGCGAGTGAGTGGAGCCGGTGACAGGTATAGCACTTTCCAGTGTCGTACGTTGCATTGACGTGGATACATACCGAGACGTCCGCCTCCGATTGTACGATATTCTTGTGGTTTATAGAGCGCGCTCACTCTCGCGCGCCAGGCGCGTAATACTTTTGGCCGGAGAGCCAGCTGGAACGGCTCTCGAGTCATTGTTTATGTGCTGGCCGAGCATTAATAAACAACCACCGAGCAGATATGAGAGCGAGAATTATGTGCTCTATGTGGCCGCTTTTTTGCTCCATCGGCCTATTCGATCGGCGGCACCGTGACAGCCGCCATCGCGGCGGTTCCCTTGGTGTCGTTTCAGCGTTATCGATCCCGGTGGACGGTTGTCGATCACCGTGTCGGCTGGTTCCGCCGAGAATTTCCCTATCGAAAGAAACTCCGCCGTTACTTTCATCCCGTGTAGAAGCCGACCTATGTATTCGATTTCTCGGTGTTCTCGCCAGGAGAGAGAAACGCATTCCCGAAATTGCAGGATACGCGCAGAAAGTCAGCGAGAGGCAGTAACAGCGACGCGATAGACAGCTGACCGTCTTCGGGGCGGCAATATACCCGTGTCGGGCTATCGAGGTTATCGCGGTCTCCGCCGTAAATTCAGGGCCCAACAACCCTGCTATTCGCGTCTCTTTCTCATCCTCTCTCGTTCTTCGTCTCACCTTCTCTATCTTTGCTGCTTTCTCTGGCCAAGCACACAGCGAGGACCGACCAACTCTGGCTACATCGGTATTTCGCGGGCTGCGCGAGTACAGATCCTCTCCGTGACGGGGAGCACGGCTACGTGCAGCATGAAGAGGACCTTGTACGAAGGATGAGTATGAAGACAACCATATATCCCAGACGTACATACTAGCGGCATACCAGTCGTGGACACTTACAACCGGCGTAAGGATCTAGCGTCTTACTATGGTCGTGATGACCGGACATTCGCGGGGGCACCGGCAAACTGCCGCGTTAAATCATCCTAGCCGAGAGTGGTTTCATCTCGAGGACTATGAAAGGAGCGTCGATATGTATCTGAACGCCGGATGGCGGTTTTCTTTGCTCGTTCGCACCAGCTGGTTATGGGGCCGGCGTGCGCGAGAAAATGGCAGGAAAAAGGTTGTCGAGAGGCGAATATCGGTACGGCTCTCGTGATCCACAGTAATCCTATTGATATTGTTAGCGTAGAGATACAAAGTCGAAGTAGTACTCGAGTACCGTCTGGTTGGCCGATGTATCCGGTTCCAGGGTACCAAGGGACGATCCAGTTCGAAGATCAAAATCGAAGAAGACGCGTGGAAGCAAGACCGCCACAGTAGTTGGTACGGAATAGAATATTATTCTAAAAGAGACGCGGCGCATCCAAGTTCAAGTACCTTCGTCTCTACGTATCTTCCGATGCCATTGATTAAACCGACTGTACTCATCACTGATCCGACATCACAGCTCGACGTCCGTGTTCGAGGAAGTCGCCGAGAGGAACGTACGCGCTCAACGCTCGACAAAGCCTAAAAATCGGGGTTACACCCCGCGGGGTGTATTCCTCAGCAGGAAATTGTACAATACCGTGACTGCGAATTCCGTGTGTTGCAAGCGGTCAGAGCCGACCAACAGAACCGCGATTCGAGGCTTGCGCGGCGTGCCGCGTGTTTTATAATTTCATCGAATGAATTGGCATTAAGGTCTGTCGTAACGCGCGTGTACAAGCGTCGGCATCTGCGCTCGTTCGGTGACTCGGCACTCTCCGCGAGAAACAATCTGCCTGACTGACGTGCAACGAAAGTACGGCAATTTGCGATGCAATGACACTCTTTCCTTCTTTTTTTTTCTATCTGCGAGGAACTGCGATACGCCCGTCGGATTTCTCAGCGGCGGAAAGCGATGTCGAAACGAAATTTCGAGGTCGTCGTCGTCTCGTCACGTTCGAGACGATGCACTGTTCGCAGCGAAACGCGTTTCCGTTTGGACGCATCGCGACGCAATCTTCCAGTCGATGATTCGACGCCCGTGGAGGCTGCACTCGCGTCCAGGACCCAACGCGAGAACGCGGGGAATCTTAGTCGCGAGCGACGCACGGCCAACGACTCGCTTCGTTTTTGTCGAAAGCCGTGTTGGGACGAAGGGTGTTGAACGTGCCGCGGGCTAGCCTTCGTAATTCCCTTTTTCGACGCGTTGTTCATCATCGGGGGAAGAGAAACGGCTTCGTCTCCCAAGTGGAGAGGCTTCCGCGAAGTTCCCGCGACCGCCGAGACGAGTCCCGGACAAAAAGGAACGATCGTCTAACCGTGCTTCGAGTAGCGATTCCCTAGCGCGGGAAATCCACCGCCGCGAAGAAGAAAACCGCCTCGGGCGCGAGTCACCGCGTGAAATTAATTGCAGCGGCTCGGTGGTCGTTTATTACAGCGATATAAACGTGGCGGCGTGAGCGTTCGAATTTCTTGCAACTTTGAATGCACCGTGTCGTTTTTAATAATAATAGAACAACGTACATGCAGTGCCTTTAATGGACTAAGAGTACTGTAAGAACGGGTTTGAACATTCGAAAAGGGAGCAACCAGGAATCCAGGTACTGTTAAAACCAACCACAAAAAACCTATCATTTGTCATACATCTATTCGTATAATTATTTACCACCGTTGTACGAAACGTCCCGCGTATATCTCGGCCGAGCCCCGCGTAATGATCGAGTTTTCAATTACGTCTAGCCCCGAAACACAAACAAAGCGAGCGGTTACTCGCGAGGCGAGTGGGCTTGAACAAATTAAATTAATCTCGCCGCGTATCTGCGGTCGTCGTAGATCAGAAAGATGACTCTGTGGTTTGCATCGACCACGGTAAATCGCTGTCTTGCACGCGGGACTGTTCCCGCGATGCCAGTGCGTTTGGCGGAATTAATTAGAATTTTCGCTCACCTTTTACGACGTTGCCGGCCCTGCTCGTGAATCTCGTTCAGAGAATGCCTGCGCCGATCGCGATTTCGTTTCTTCAGTGTCTTCCCCTCGCTACCGTAGATCGGCCCGCCCCTCGTCAAAGTACCGAGGTCGCTGAAGGTGATCTTCTCGTGATGGTTCACGCTGGCGCATCGTTGTCGATCATGGCCTTGAAGCTTCACGGAGTTCCCGTGGCCAGCCTTTCGGCCGCCATTGTAGGCATGGCGGCCGTGGTCCCTCGGCAGACTGCAGTAAAGATTTTGCGAAGTATAGATGGTCTTCCCGAAGGGTTTTTCGTTGCCGGGACTCTCAACCGCCACGCTGCTGCTCGTTTTCGTAGGAACGCCGCCGTCCTGGCCGCCCTTCGAGCCGCCGCCTAAATGTTCGCGCAGCCATTTTCCCAATCCTCCGCCACTGCTACCGTTGCCAGCCTCCTGAACCGTCGACGAGTCCCCGTTCTTGCCTCTGAAACGAGTAAAGTGGGTTCACGTGTTGAGATACGTCTACCGAACGTGGCATGCCGCGTATCGCCGGTAAAAATCCATCCCCGATATACGTATGAGGCTACCTACGAGTATTTGTTACATTCGGCCAGTGATAAAACAAATACGCGTCTATGACGTTTTATTTTTAACGCGAGAGCATTAGATATTTTATAGTTTAAATTGTGCGAACATCGCGGGTACGTTGTAAGATTTCTGACCGTACAACTAGTCATAAACATGCATCTGCTTGCTCTTAATTTAAGTTGGGTGCGTTTCAAACGTCTTGGAATGACATTTAAGCGATCCCCGAATTGCTCTTAAGGCAAGTCGCTCGTTTTGAAGTTGTAGGCGACGTTTATCGACGAGTATCTTTTATATCGTTTCTTCTTCGATCGTTCTTTCGTGATGAAAATTGAGGGGCGCAGGGTCTTGGTTTTACGGAGAAAAACGAGAACCGCGATCGTGCCGGCTCGTAAAAATGAGCGTGCGGAACAATCGATGAAAGGCAGGAAAAAGGGAAATGAAGCGGCTTGGATCGCGAGCCGGCCAGTTCGAAACAGAGCGTCGCACAATAGAGATGCAATAATGGCCCCGGTCCGGCAGTTTCGATTTCAGCGTCGAAGCCGGCGAGCCGATGAAGAAAGACCGTGCATGTAACGAGACAAAAAGTGAAGAGAAGAAAAATGCCGGTGGAAGGGGAGAGGAGGCCAGCCAGAAGACGAACGAGAGGCGAATGAATGGCACACGGCCTCGGGGGAATCAGGGCAACTGCTTTATAATAATAAGGGCCATGTAGGACGAAAGAGAGACGGAGAAAGAACGAGGGAAGGGTCTCTGTGTAGTTAGGACGCGGTGACCTTGGCAAGGTCATCGCTACTTCTGGCCATCGCCGCTAGGAGCCGCCACTGCGTGGCTTGGTCTCGTCTTACCATTACCCGACTTCGGTTCTTCTTTATCGATGATTCTTTCGCTAGGCCCTCCTCCTTTGTTCTCGTTTTTCATCGAATCATTATCCCGGAAAATCAACCGTGGTACGGATTACTCGCGTGATACGATAACAGAGAACTTTTCGAAGGTTACGTTCGGAGCGAGTCAGCCACGGTGAAGCGGATGCAGAATTGGCGAACCGATCTCGAAGGAACGCTAACCAATTCTTCGCGTCATGGTTATTATCTTGATTTATGACGGGCCATGGTACCATCGAAAACGATCGAGACGTTGAACCGTTTCAACAGATAAAACGTACTTGGCGATTCGACGAGACGAAGCTTAATTAATTGCAGCAAAATTAATTAGCCGTGTAACGCAGGTTACTTAATTGACCAGCGAAGAGCGAATCTTAGGCATTCGTGATAAGAGGACAGTCCACCTCGTCGAAAGGCTAATCGAACAGCGAGATCTCGACCCCGGTCAGATGGGAAAAAGAGGAAGAAGGAAAAAAAGAATGGAAAGATACGACAAGGAGCCAGGCGTTCGAAATGGAACGAGAAAGAGACGGTTGGATGACAGGAGAAAGAGACAAGAGCAGTAGCCTCCAACCAGGAGTTTCGTGATTCTCTGCGTATTATCCAGTGTGTTACGCCACTGTATAAAATTCCGGTTCTGCAGCCCTCTCCGGAGACCGTTCGCGTACTCGTTCACCCCCCACGCTGTTATCTCCTTTGGCTTTTTTCCTGTCGCTCGTTTTTGTCCCGAGCTCCGCATGCTGCTCTTCCTCGGCCCAAAAGCGAGCACATTATCAGAGACCGCTCGTGAAATTTCGCCTCGGCCAATCAACGAGCTCGTCAGGTGTAAGGCGATTCGACCGTGTACCGGGAAGTAAGAACTGGAAGGCGCTATCTTGCCTCTCCTAACGAGAAGGAAAGTGATAACGCATTGGGCAATACCGTGACAGCTAATAAAAAACAAAGGTCAACCAACCACGGGAACCAAGAAATTTTATAACGAATACCTTGGCAATTTATTACACGATGGAAACAGAGTTTATTTAGGAATTTAACAATCAGTCGTAAAAAATAATTAGCGAAAGTCGATGTCTCGTAGAGATTTAGGAAGAAATTTATTATCGAAGAAATATATCGTTCCACGTCGTATAATCTCGTTTGTTTCCACGAAAGGTACGCCATCACGCTAAAACGTTGGATTTTCGATGTCAGAGACGAATCGGGTCAAATTTAATCTTCAAATCGACGATACTTAGCCTTGGCGATCCGCGATGTCTCCCTCGCAAATTTCTATTCGCTAAGCGATGCATTTGTATGCTCTCTGCTCGTTCCAGCCAGTCCGCTTCTCTTTTCGTCGGGCTTCGTTCCATACGACTCGTTCTAGTTTATTTGCCGACGCTATGGACCTTCGCGAGGGTCCGAGTTTGGCCAGTACCGACGAGCGACATTGTTCTAGAGCAGCAGCGTAGCCGTGACATTCGCTGATTAATCAGTTGGTTTCTCGATCGGTTTCTTCGTTTCGTTCGTTTTCGTCTCTAAATACCTGTCCTTGGTCACGATTCACTGACTTGCGATATAATTTCAATGCCAAGCATCTTATCGGAAATTTCGAAAATAATCGCTATTTTGTCGGTTCCGACGGAAACTCTCAATCTTTCCATACCAATATCAGGTAGGAATGAGTAATTAGGCGAGGGCAGGTTATCAGTATCGCATGCGTGAAATATAGTTTCCCGCCTCATCGAATCGCCTATTTTTTCACCTAAAACGACAGCCTTGACTAATAACACGCGACAGGTATCGCATTAAACGCATATCATTTTGGCTCCATAGAAACTTTGCTCTCTTACACCTTCTCGACCATGCGTTATTAATCATCGGTTGACTCTTAGATCACGGAAGCGGTTTATCAGGTCTTCGAGATAAATTGGAGTAACACGATTTTATGGCACACCCTGTATACGTTTGCCCTACACCTTTTCGTGGCTGGATGGCCTGGACTCGGGCTGGTTCTCGTCCCTCTTACTCTTCGTCTCGCTCGCCAGCTCTTCGGGTTTTGTGTGGTGGCTCGCTTCGCGAGATCCTCCGCTTCTTCTCGTTTTCTTCGTTCGTCGTCCTCTACGTGTTCGCCGTTTCCGTCCTTCTCGTGGCACACGGTTGCTTCTCTCTCTTCGATACACGTGTCTCTCCTTTTCTCTCCGTGGCTCGCCGGACGAAGGCAACGCGCCGCCTTTCCTCGACCGTGTTCCTGTCCTAACTGTCGCTTTGCATCCTTCTCCACGTCGATTCGCATCCGTTTCCTCGGATATTCGCCGATTCCGGCCCTTTCCGAGGAAACTGTATCACGATTTCCTTTAGCAATTCGACATCATCGAGGACGCGCAGTTGCTATTCTGCGTGATCTCGTAGCTCGAACTGACTCGAGAACCTCAAAACGCGCCCACGCGCCATATTCCAAGGTACGATGATAAGAAACCCGATCTGCAAGGGATATTTTTGTCGAGTGACCGACGTTCGTCTCTTATCGATCGAATAGCGTTATTAATAGGCGCCAGAGGCTAGTTTCAAGAGCGTTTAAGAGGCGGGACACGAATTTCGATGGAAAACTAGTCGTGGCACGAGCTGAACCACACTCGAGACAAACGCTTTCGTTAATTAAATAAATTCCGCTGTCAAAGCGCGGTTCA
Organism: Bombus waltoni; assembly: GCA_014737395.1. Taxonomy (NCBI): domain Eukaryota; kingdom Metazoa; phylum Arthropoda; class Insecta; order Hymenoptera; family Apidae; genus Bombus; species Bombus waltoni. The sequence continues at coordinate 4,291,847 of JACXII010000051.1, read as the reverse complement.
ATGTAGAATTCGTCCGCAAGAATTCCAACCTCGAAAGCCTCGAATCTTTACGTCTCTTCCCTTTTAGTTCAAATTTACATCCTCCATCATCCTATCTCGTCTCCAAACGACTTTACCAAAGTACCCGGAAGAGGACCCGAGACTCAAAGCAAACGTCGGTCCGTCTTTCGCTGCCTTCTTCTCCAAAAATCAAAACGAACGAAAAGCGAAAGTCTCTCGACCAATATCTCGACGGATGGTACCTTCCTGGTAGCAAAGGTCGAACGACGAAAGAGGAACAGAAGGACCCGACGATTCGTCGGTTTGCCTTTCGTCCGAATGCAAAGATACACGAAGACCGGTAAAACGCGAGCCGGCTGCCCGTTGCTGAATATAATGCGCGCATTATGTGGCTGCGTACCTATTTGGCGAAATTCAGCGTCAGCGTGGCAGTCGGTCGGCGCCTTTGAACCTCGACCGTTCACCGTGATACCTGGTCGCGGAAAGGCACACTCTCGCGGCCACGAACCAGGACAATGCACCCGCTGTCTTTCCAACGGATACTCGTCGTTCTGTGGCAGAGCAGCGCTTCAAGAGCACGAAGCTGCGTTCGTTCTCTATCCTTTCGGAGGCCTTATCGATCGTGATCGACGGGTACATCCGTGACTCGGCTTTCACGCAACGATGTCGCGTTGCGTGCCACGAATTCGTGGTGCGTGCACATCGCCGCTCCGTCTCTCCATATATGTTCGCGTCGCGAGATCAGGTCAGATCCGTGGCTCCGGACCTGGAACGCCGTCAGATCCCTTATCTCCGCTGACGACGCTCTACCAAGCGTACCAACGTATACGATACGCTTTCGTATCGGTCTTACCGATGCCCTGGCTGTTGTGACAGCCACCGTACACCAGTCTGGAGGATTTTAGGCGCGCCGGAATATCGGACAACGATAAAGCACTGGCGGAATTCGTAATTACGACCGGACGGGTCACGATCTGTCACCGGTCGCAAACGATTCCGTTGTTTCGCTCGAACGATTATCTAGCGGCTCAGCGGGACGCCGTTTCATCCTGAGTGGTCGATATTGTTCGTTCGGCTCACGGAAGCGTTCGGTTCGTCGTCGTCGAAAGTCTCAACGAACGATCTAGCGAACGATCCAGACAATAATCCAGCGAACGTGGAGGATTCGCTAGCGCGTGTGCCTCGATGGCACGTCGTAGAAGCGAACAGGGAAAACGGCGAGCGTTATTAACCCATTACCGCCCACCGATCGCCGCGGTTGGGTTAACATAATTCATGAAGCTGCCAGGGACTATAACGGAATTATGCACGCTAATAGATTTCAATCCTCGGTCTGGTCGCGTTGGTCGACGCACGACAAACTGTTATTAGCCGACCGAGCGATTAATCAAAGCCGGTTCCACGCGAAAACGCGTTTCTCCACGGTTCCAGCTTTCAGGAGGTTTTTCTTCGATCGTCGCGCGCTCGTTTCTCGTAGCTCGTTGGCTCCGTTCGACAAGATGAACGATACACAGGCGAGCGTGTTCACTGTGGGTCGCTGTGCGTGGACGACGCTTCACAGCGGTTGCGTTTTTCAGATCAAAGATAGCAATTAAGCCTTCGATGACCGTCATTTTTGTCGTGTGGAGGCGCAGCTCGTCGACCACGCTCGTGCGTGTTATCCGGGATATCTGCGCCAGCGTACACTTCCGCGACCCGTGAATTATTTTTTGCCACTGCTTGCCTTGCTGCGTCACCGATCGAATTAAACGAGTCGGACTTCGTTACATGCACCGGGTCGTTCGATCGTCCAAAGCGGTTCCACACGCTTGGAACCACGTTGTTCCCTGTTTTCGGGCGCACCCTTTTCAAGGAATTAAAGATTCCAATAAAGGTATTACAAATAACAACGATACACCGTGTTCACGCTTAGAGTGGCGTCGAGGTGGAAAAGAAAAAAGGACAATTGAGAAATGGTTTGAGAAAACACGACGATTCGCGGCCACGATAAGCGCGATGTTACCTGCTTGATAGAATCATTCGAGCTGTTCGTTTTGTCCCAGAAGCCACGTCGATCGACTTCGTAAATTGAAATATACAGAGTTTTTCAAATTGACCTTAGAATTCACCGTCGCTCGTACAAGTTTCTTACGGCGAACGAACTTACGCTATTTGTTCCTAAGTAATTAAATATCGCAATCGTGTAGGAGCGAATCGAACAGAAAGAGATGCGCGAAGATTCGATCGTCGTTACATTTTACGCCTCGACCAGAGACAGAGGTCGTGATCCAGATTACTCGTCCCCGTCGTATCTGCTTTCTTGGTGGCGGCTGAGGTCAAAAAAGTCGACGATTCGAGTGGAAGACCGCTTGCATCGGATTCGACAAGATCGTCCTCGTCATCGGCGAAGTCCACCGCGACCCTCCGTGGCAAAGGTCACGAGGTAAGGTTTTGTTTAACGGTATCGTCCGTCCGTCCACGATGCTAATACCTCTTGGTACACGATCATTACTCGGACTGTTGGGACACTGATTGGCTCGTTACGTCACACGATCTCACGCTAATGATCCCAACAAGGCACCGGATATCTTCGATCGACTGGACCGTTTCGGAGGAATGCAAACGGGTTGCGGGCTATGCTTGCTCGACTATGGACCGAGCGGGAAAATCGATCCGATTCCTTCGACTCGAGGTCGCTCCCAGTGTTGAATTCCAAAATACAAGGTTACACCTATGAGAAAATACCTATGCATATCTATGGTTGCGGTTTCGTAAACTCGTTCTTGCCTGTCTTCCATTTAACACGTTGATTTATCTATGTTCGGTATCTACGATATAATTCCATTGCATCCTCTGCCGCGAAGCAAGCAGAGTCAGATACTAATTAGTCGCTATCTACGCGTTTTAATCGAAGAACTTTATCTTCCGCGATTCCATTAATATCGTCTTTTATTCGAACCGTTTTACGGTTTTCTTCTTCGCGCGTAAACGCATTGCGATATTCTTACGCGTAACACGCTAATAATCATCGACGAGTGTATTTATCGGGCCTGAGTAAAAAGAGAACGCGAATTAGTCGTATCCGTAATCACGAGCTTTATACAGATGAACGCGAGTCATGCGTTCCTAACCTCTAATCGCTAATAATTCTGAGACTCCCGCCTTCTAATTACATTTGGCCGTGATTTGTTCCAATAATCGTTCGTATCGTTAACTCGATCGATACGACGGTAACTTCCACGTATCGACGTGCGCGTTTTGCCGCGACACGCGGACTTCCATAAGAGCGTGGCGTTCGCTCGAACAGTGCCGGGAATTCGAGGTGGCCGTCACCTTTTGCCGAGCATTCGCCGATAATCGCGCGAACGGAAATTATGCCCAGGTAACGACGCGGTGTTCTTGCGGGGCACAAAGGTTCGGCCGCTCGTGGAATTCTGCGCGCGTCACTGCGTCGCTATATTTCGCGACGACGAGTAGTAAAGCTTGGTGATATACGCGAAAAGGGACAGAGGTGTCGGTTTTTGCGCGGCACGGATTCGCGACAGAGGAAACCAGAGTGGAAGAGGCTGCTTTTGAAGATGGAGGATGAAACTCGAAGAAGGGGAGAGAAAAAGGGAGGACGCTCGCCAGCGAGAGGAGAAAAAAAAAAAAAAATGACGGTTGTCCTGCAGCCACGGTTGCAGTCTGTAAAAATGTTTCGCCGTACAGGCAACCGACGGGAGCAGAAGCAATAGTAACGAACGCATTTGAATACCGCCTGTCCTTGGAGAGTATTGTCCGCTTTCCTTCTTCTTCTCTTTCTGTCTCCGTGTCTTTCGCTTCGCCGCTGTTTCTCGATTCTCTTTCTCCTAGCTCCGACTAATCTAATCGTACCGACTGTTTCTGCAACGCGTACATACGTTCGTAAGTGGACGCGTGACGCGAGTCTCGACGAAACACGCAGCTACTTTATCGAAATTAGGGGAAAACTTCGAACCAGGTCGCGATCAAAGGTTTTTTCCAAACAATTCGATCAACTGTTTGAATTACAGCAACTCGCTCTGCTTTGTCCATTATCGTTGATAACGAGTGGCTAAAAACTAGAGCAAGCAAGTTCAGGGATTTCTGTAACCTCCTAATAAAGTGCTCGAGTCAGCGCGGACGAATCCAATCAGGAATTATAATTGGCTAGCGATTTTCCACGATTTCTCGATGTTGGCGCGATAACAGCGCGGAAGCAGCGATGTAAACTATAATCTGCGGACGGTGCCCCGATATACGCGTAAATATCTAATCACGCGGGAGAGGCAGGGCGTCGGATTTATAGGAGCGAAAAGCACCGCAGGAGACAAAGTTGCGCGAGCGAACGTGCAATTAGCGGGAATGTAAATAAGAAGATTATAATTTCGAAGCAGATGATCGCGGATACACCGCGGCATAGCCTGCGCTCCTCCTCTTTAACGAGTTGCCGCGCGCGACCTTTTTGCGCCAGTCGAGCCGGCCGACGCAGGTTTTCATATTACGCGCGCGAGCGCACGACACGGAGGGAGGAGCAGCCGACGGGGCAACAGTGGGCGTGCATATATTTGCTGTCAAACTACGAATCCGAGAGCTCTTTTATCGTGAACGCGTCTTATAATTACACAGTGCGGGTCACGCTCCTATAAACCACGATCTTAACGCTTCTGATCTTTCTATGCGATTCCAGCTATTTGTTCGAGAACACCGTGATTCTGCTTAGATTCTCATCCACCGACTATGCTTTCCCTGCAGAGAAAAATAGACAGAGAGAAGTTCCCCAAGTATCGAAAAGTTTCTCAAAATTATAGCGGATATCTCCAGCGCCAACTACCATATTTCCTGATATATTTATCTATCAAACGCTCGTTTATTCGCCACCGTATACGCCGTACAGTGTCTAGTGTTCAAAGCGGAGAAAGTGGGGATTCGATTTCATCCGGTAAAATCCTCCGTCTCGATGGCGCATCGGCATTCTCTTAAACCCTACGGTTGACTGTCCGCGAGCGGACAGAAACTAAGCTTTAAACTGCCGCATTAGCATCTCTCGCGATCTACGTGGCAACAAGTACCCGGTAGACAGACAGTGGTGTATCCTCGGCACCGTCTAAAATCGAAAGGTAATCTGGAAGCGCATCGAGGCTACTGCCGAGTGCCACGGGCGGTCGTGAAAGCGTCGGACGACCGGTAGGTAGAGCTGGAATAATCGGCACGGCACACCGAGCGGTCGTGGAAGCAACGTAACGTCTAGCCGCGAAATGGGAGCGTAATCGTGGAACAATATGCACGGGGGAGCGGCTATACTGTATCTCGAGTGGAACGGGAGGCAGCGGCGCGAGCAGCCGGTTACAACGACACTCTGTGTAAGCACGAACGCGTACCTGATGTACATACATTTCCGCGAGCGTTACATGCGCTATGGGTGCACCCCGCATGCGCGACGTAACGCGGTGCACCGCGCCACGGTATAAACATACGTGTCTTATGGTTCTACGCGGTTGCACGACGCGGTACACCTTGGCCGCGTATCGCGTACACGTGTTCGCGTACAGTTGCCCGCGAAAGTATTCGAACGTCTGTACATAGAAACCTCTTACGAATATATTACGTGCCTTATACGCAACATTTTGAAATTTTACTAGCAGCGTAACGAGACTCGGCTGTCACGATCATACCATTTGTAAAGTTTGAAACGAATGTAAAACTATTGTAATTGTTCGTTTATCGCGTTCTTGCGACTCGTGTAAATAACTTTCCTCGCCTATACTCGCACCGTACTACTCGTCGATAATTTTAATCGATTAATCTTTCTTCTTGTTAATCCAGGGTTATTAATTATCGTGTTCCGTACGAGATCGCTAGGTATTCTAATACTTATGAGCAAGGGTGTACGTGCATGCGTTTAAAGTCTACGTTCGTTGCCGGTCGACAGCGCGCTCCGGGGCAAGCGCGAGCAACGCTACGTGGGCTCGTTATGGTTTCTCCGGCTCGATAATGCTCGATCGAAATGACCCCGCCGTGAAATACGTAGCAATCACGGCACCGCGATATGCAGGACGAGGTGTGCGCGACCCCGTCGACGAAATGCCTGGGACGCGTACGGATTGAGACTTCAGGCGGTCTTACAGAGTCCTCGATACAGAGATAGTGCCTGGTGCCATCGAATAGCTACGGTACGCTTAACGCTTCCTTCGCGATTACTTCTTGGAAGTCTTGAAAAAAGATGGGACGCTTCGAAGAGCCAAGTTACCAACGATTCGTTTGTGCTTCTGGTTACGCGAGAATCTGGTTGTGCGCTGGCAACGACCAACGGATCGAAGGAAGTTGGAGAAGTCAATTGGTCGAGCCAAGTACCGGTGTAAGAAGATACGGACATGGCGGGTTCGAAGGTTGACTCTCTATCCTTATAAAATATTCATTACGCTCCGCTACTTTCAGGTCATTGGGGCTGCTGTTGGAAACGCGACCGCTTGCTTGCTGTTACTCTCACGGAATTCGATCTGGCGCTATGTTGATTAAGTGGATGACAAGTGGTTGCTGGCGCGACTCTCGCTTTACGGCGTGCTTCTAGAATGGCTTCGATCCGGTCGTGATTCCGGGAGGCCGGAATAGACACGACTTCAGGAAACGATAACTCCGGGTGTAAATAAAAATCGTTCTCCGGGTTAAGGCGTGAACGTGAAAGCGAATTTCTTCAAACTGTTAAACCCGTGCTACGATCGATAGAAAAAGATAAACAAGCTCGCTATATATATATATATGTATACTTATAGCCTTGGATACGCCACAACGATTTGTGACAAAATTCTCTTTCGCCAGAGATAAACGACACGATGCGACAAAGTTATTTCGCCAAACGTGACTAGACTATCGCGTAACTGTTTCAAACGCTCGACACCAATTTCCGGCGCTTCACGGCGGATCGGCGTATCGTCGCTGGAAACACGTTAATTACAACGGATGCTCGCGGAATAAATTTCGCGATGGCGGAAGAACGTCCTCGCACGCGAAATCGCTGTAACGATCTACGAGGGATCGTTGTTCGCGGCTGAACTGCATTTTTGCGGAAAGTTCGAACGAGGAAGCGGACGATCCGATGATCGAGCGATCGTTGTTCGGGGGTAATGTAACGTGTAAACAGCGCGTGCACGACTCGTGTTCGCGAAAATGATACGTGCGCGTCGAAAAAGGGAGGAGCGCGAAACGATGGGGGCTGTACGAGGAGGTTCGATCGAGCGAGGCACGTCGATTTGTTTAGGTGAAATTACGTGGATGACCTCGACCCCGGGTCGAGCCGGAAACACGTTGCTATAGTTCCCGTGGTCGGCGTCGACAGGCCCCGGCGCATCGAAGGGAAGATTAATAACGTTTCTTCGCCCTAAGAATAACTATACAAACGGCCCACGCAACGGACTACGTGCTGTGTTCGTGCGATAGCCTGGTATTTCGCTCGGTTACTACGAACACGTATTGCGATTGTCGCGCAGAAACAGCGGAGATTTTACGTAAATAACGGAATACGAAAGTTGAACGACTAGAAAAGATCTTGCTGAAGGACGACTCGATTTGCGATATTGCGAAATCGTGCATCGTCTTAACTACTGTATTTAACATTTTCGCGTAACAACGCGAACTTCCTTGAACAAAAAGCACGCGTTTCTAAGCACGTCGGCACCTATTATCGATGCTGGTACACGGCGGCTGACTAGAAAATCGTACGAAAGCGGCGCGGCGAGGAACGTGTTAACCAGGCAACGAGCGATAATCGCCGGCGAACGAGCTGGTAGAACACATTGAATCGGTTAATGCGACAAGAAACGGCGATGGAGCACAGTTATGCCAGCGATTTCGCTGTAATCCGTCGCAAATTGGTGTAACGGCGACCGAACGATGCTGGTATCACGTTCACCGTACGGCTCCGGCTTCAGCGAATAATTGCGCGGCCGGTTTATTTTTAATTGAATTACACGGGGACGCCTCTCTACACGGTGCTTCCCGTTGGATAACAGTGCCACAAAAGGTAGCGTGATCCATGATGCAAGAGAGCCGAGCGAGTAGAGTTCAGACGGCGGCCTGACTTCGACCTCGCTGGAATATAATCGACCGGCGTGCTCCATTTCCCGCGAGATCGCGTCGCCGATGGTTACCGAACGGCTTGGTTGGCACTCGGCACCCGGCACCGATGGAAGGGCGAATGGAAGCAGGCAACCACACGAACCGCCGATCCTTTTAAGCGACACGGGTTTGCACGAGTTCTAGCGGAGTTCCATGGGTGGAGCGTGGTTCACGAGGTCGGGTCAAACGGACGACTCTAGCGCGGCCGACGAGCCTCCTTGAAAGACGTGGATGCCTCGGGGATCGTGGCGGATGAGAAGACGAGAGGAAAGTCGCTAGAATCTTCTTCTAGAGAGAGAGAGAGAGAGAGAGAGAGAGAGAGAGAAATTTCTTTCGTATAGCTAAAACATGCGTTTGCAGACCCGATTCGTTGGTCGTTCGTGTGCTCTTTGTTCGCGGAAGTTGCCTATTTGGTATTGTAATAGAATAGAAAAGAGAATGAAAAGAAGAAGGGAAGGGTAAAGCCGAAGGAAAGTAGGTTTTATCTAGGACTTGTTAGATAGTGAGCAAGGTAATCGAGCGCCCACTGTTTTAAATGTCAACTCTGGATAGCTTTTATTTGAATAGGACCTGCAGAAAAGTCAAGGCAACGTCAATTGTGATAGTAGCAAAGAATTTTCCACCTAAAGTTGTATGAAAGGAACGTCGGCTAAAGGATTTCCGCGGGTTCCCGTTAGCTCGACCAAATGGTCGAGCCATTCATTTCGCTTTTCTTTGGAACATTCGCGGCAAGAAGAAACAAGAATCGAACGAATCCCCTCGGGGTTTAATTGCATGTGCAGTGTGCACTTGCGCGCCGGTCTTCTTGGCTCGGCTGATTCAGTCTGGCCGATTGCACGGCGAGCTTTATTAAAAACCTTTGTTCACGACGCGCACACGAACGCCTCTAATCGCGTATCGCATGCACCACCACGCTTCGGGACGCACAAAAGCTTCGGGACTTGTCCGTCAAAGCAGTAACGTAAGAAAAATCCTATTAACCAGCGTAATGAGGTTCCCGCTAAGCCGATTGCGACGCTGATTAGACGCTGGTGTAAAATGACATGCTAAAGTAATTAGGATCGGTGTAAAGTGACGTATCTCGAGTCGCGAATCTCTCTTCGTGGCTCGGGTTCTTCGTTACCCAATTCTAGATACAGTTTCGCCTTGGAAAATACCTCGACACGTAGCTTCCCTATCTAACAATGATCGAAGAAACGCATAGGTACGTCGCGCAAAGAAACGGCTTCCGAAGATTGGAGAGAAATCACGGGATACACGAGGCGTTAGATAGTAGCTTAAATACGATATTTAGGTGGGCGGATGTTAGAAAGTCTGCTAACGTGGTCGCGGTTTGTCGATCGCGTAACAGCCGTGCATCCTATCTTATCCGCGTTCGACAATTCGCCAATTACTTTTACGTAAGCGACCGGTGATATTAACCCGCGAGACGTGGCACGCATCTGCGCCTTTCGACTACTATTTTTCATCCACGACGTTCACGATATTCGCTCTCTCTCTCTCTCTCTCTCTCTCTCTCGTCGCGCAACAATTAATTACGCTGTGACGTAAATCACGCGACCACGGCATTTATTAAGAAGCAGGAGAAAAAAGAAATTCCTTTTCCACGTGGTTTCGCAGTATCCCCTGTATCCATACATCAAACAATCGCGTATAAATAATTCAGCTGCGATTATCCGAGGAAACTAGTCGAGGAGCATCGGCAATTACGAAAGGGAGAGGTAATTCGAAGATGGCCGACTAGGAAATTAATAGAACGGTAAGCAAGCCGCGGTCTACCCTCGGTACAGTCCCTTTTTCAAATTGCCGTTCGATCAGTAATCAGAGCTCGTTCGAGCGAGCGCGCGATTTATAACTTCCACTTTACTTCTCCGAGGGAATCGTTCGCCGGTTCGGTACGAATCGGCGCGAGTACTTTGTTCCACCTCCGGTTCTGGATCCGCGACCATTCAGTTCTATCGATCCGTGGCGCCGCGTTAGAAGACCCCCGCTTAATAGTTTCCACTTCGTGGAAGCTTTCGTCCTCGAAGGCTGCGCGATAAATCGCGTTATGGGATTTATCAGGGTGAAATATTTCGTTGGCAGTCGCCCCCTTTGGCGAGTAGTGGGAAACGTAGCGTACGCGGGCCAAGAACGAAAGAGCAGAGAAAGAGGGGAAAAAAGAAAGGAAAAGGAGGAGAGGAAGAAGAGGCGAGCGATCGAGAATTCAGAGAGCAGTCGGGTTTGCCGACCGGAGCGCTCACTGACCCCTGACGGCTCCGGCACCAAAGCGGACGTCACGAGAAACCTTTACCTTCGTTACCTTGCTAGTATTTAAGGATCTTCCTTGGCGTGCCGTACATACGGCTATGCAGGCATTTAGATCTTTATCCGATCCTCCCCGTCAGGAGCGAGTACTCCAGTGAACCTGAAACCTCCTCGAGAGCCATTATCGGTTCCCGAGATACTCGCCGCCCGCTGAATTACCTGTGAATTTCTGCCTCTCTCCGTCCTTAAGTGTGCCGTAATAGGCAAAGAAACATAGGCCGATGTTATTCGAATATTCAGCTGAACTTTATACACCGCATCCACTCCGGCTACCACCGGTTCGCTTCTCGCTTCGTTACCCTAGCCAGTCACCCTTCCTTCTCCGTTCACGCAACCAAGAATAATACACGTTAGCTCGTTAACGACCGAACAGCGTCCTCAGCCTCCCCTCCACTCTTCTCCGTGTTTGTAATTCCCGCGTTAAGTACTCGGCAATTATTCGAATTCGCGCGTGCAAGGGACGGCCTGGCCGATCCTCGGGACACGAAACCGTTTGGACGTAATACACGGGAACCGTCTTTAATCGAACCAGCTCGCGCAGCTTCCGAGCCAGTTTTGCCCGTTATCTTGACTCATCACTTTCCTTTGAAGACCACCGAAACGACGCGATCGTGGAAGGGGAAGGAGACGCTTCCCGATGTTATTTATCAAGGGCCGCTGTTCCTTGACGTTTCTTGCGATCGGATCATCGCTGATAACGGTACACACCAACGTGGAAGCACGCACGCGCGTTTCACGCGTGTCTTTGGCTTAGTTTCCTGTCGCGATCACGGACAGCCGCGGAGACGCGGACTGTTCGATAGTTGTACGATCGCGTACTCGCTTCACTCTTTTTTTTTTCTCTTTTTTTTGCCTTCCCTCGTGTACCGAGCGTAATAACAGAAAATTGCCGTAACGAGAGTATAATGTTCCAGCGAAATGTCAAGGATACCCTTTGAGAATTTGTTCGTTCGTTCGACGGCGTGTTTCGTGTCACGCTGTTGCGGAAAAAATCCCTCCTTTTAAAGCCCCGGCGCGCAGCAACGATTGCGACAGTGTCTTTCGTCATTTAGAACGTATCAAATTGGATCGTTGTCGGCGCGATTTTGCATTGTCGAGGAAACACCGTCCGCCGACGCGCGTGGGCGTTCGATCGGCCAAATGGATCGCACTTAGTTAACGGGGCGCAAAGTAAATGATAGACCAGAGGTTCTCAGGTATCGAATCGCACAATATTAAAACAAATGCCTTTATAGAGCTATTAATTACAATCAAACCGTGGGACATTTAGATTCTAGATTTTTATACTTTGAATAATGGAATCGCAACGTTCGCGCACTTAATCGTACGAATCGCCTTCTACGGAGGCAGCATTCGCCAGCAACTCGCGCTACAAAATTCGTGTACCGACAGTTTATCTGTCTAGGACGAAGGAAAGGCGTAACGCGTTCGACATGGCCGATAAACGTCGATCGTATCCGTTGAAACGTTCCCCCTAATTTTCGCCGAGGATCAGATGTAATTGCCTCGGTTGATTCTCGCCTTCACCCCTCGAGGAATAGCTGTTAAAACTCGCATTGACCGTGCAGAATAGCCGCGCGGCGTTATGCATCATTTATCCAGTGTACGAAGAGCGTCCGGTGGCGTGTGCGTGTTCTCCCCTGAGGCTCGCAGCCTTCAGAATGACATCGACTGTGGCACGTTGGTTCGCGAGACTTTGCGATAGACTCGCGTCAAGGGCAGAAACCAGAGAATCGCATGCCATTTATCACCGCCTGGTACGGACGTATTCTTAAGTGGATACCATTGTTCGAATACCTCCACGCAGATACCATCCGCGTCGATCGCTACGATGGAAAAACGTGGCTGGCAATATCGCGTCTACGAACCTATGTATACATATACAAACTGTTCCGTTTAAGAAGTCATGAATCGAAGCAAGTTCACAGAACGGAATACACGTACGGAGACTTACGAACCGTTCCATTGAATCGAAGGAAATCGAACGTTTCTAGAGGACCAAAGTGAAACGGAGCGCGACGACGCTCGATCAACGTCGGAATCGGGTCCGTGCAGATCTGTAACTCGATTACGTAAACTAATGATAGACAGCGATGTAGCATTTATGGATTATTTCGAAGGCTCGCTCCGGAAGATCCGAGAGTCGGATAGCGAGGTGCCAAGTTTCATAAGCACGTCCTTGCTTATCGGTTATCCGGATCGGCCTGTAACCACGCGGATTCCTCCCCCTCCCCCTGCCATCTCTCGGTTTTATAAGCCATACAGCGTATCGTATAGTACACAACAATGAAGCACGGAACGGCACGCTGGAAACCGTCTAAACGGCTTATCAGTCTTCATCGGATAATATCGGTGCTTGAACCTGAACGTAATGGTTATGAGTAATAGCCAGAGATCGTGGCGGCGCGGGGTCGGATCCGGTGAACCGTACACGGGAATACGAGATTCAGATACAGGTACCGAACTTGCCGCAACCCGTTACGCATTATCTACCTTGGCTAGCGTTTTCTGCCACCGATTTGTCTATTGTGCCATCACGACACCACGACGACGACCACGGTCGTGCGATTCCTTTCAAATTTGTTCCGGGCGGAATGCAAAATCAACGAACAATACGATACCCTGGTACCGGTCGGTACCGGTTACGCAAGCGTCTCTCTGGTCCACTCTTAGAGCTCGAAGATATCGCTACAAAGATATTGTTGACGATCTTTCGACCGTACGGATGGATCGATCGACCGGCCGAACCGGGTCCAGAACCCGGATGTTTCTTTCATCAAATCGATTTCTTTTCGTTTCTTTTTTCTTCTTTTTTCTCCCTCTCTCGTTCCATCGGCTCGTTCTCCGAAGAACGATAATCTATGATTCATTTTGTCGTTACGTTCGAGCGAGCGTTTGTCAGGGCACCTATTACTCGATAAACGCGCAATTTGCGCCTTTTAATCTATCGTAAAGCGATTTTCTGCGAGCTGTTTGTCTACGTATTTTATAACTTTGATTACATATTATACGGTAGAGTGGGATCGGTCTGCCTTCGGCTGGTCCGCCCGAAACGAAACAGCCGTAAACGCTGGTTTCCTGAATCGGCCGCATCGATCAGAGACTACTTTCGCATTTCACGGTTTCGTTTCTCAGGCCGTGCAGAAATTACACGTTAGACGACGACGACGAACCTTTCTTACTCGAGATTAATCGAACGCCGAGACCGGTGGGAAGAGTGGCCACTCGTCTCAGATGTTCATCGATTTGAAGCTCATTAGCATGATTTACATAAACGGAAGCTCCATTAAAACGAAGCTAACGGTCGGTCGAGCCGACTTACTTTTCCCTAATCGCAGAACATCGGAGTCGATCGAGCCTCGCCTGCCTGTTCGATTTCTCACGTAGCGGCCGATATAATCGCGATGAAATGCACGCATAACAGGCTCCAACAAGTGTATTCGTTCGCATGACCTCGTGTTCGATAAATAAAATCAACGGCGCATATCGGTGAAACGAAGGAGAATTTATCGACACGGATGCAAACGACGACGAGTATAAAATACGTCAGACGAGCGTAAAAATAAGTTCATCGTGTCCAACCATGCACGTTCGTGCGTATTTTCCGCGACTTACGGGTTCGAGTCTGTCTTTCTTTTTTTTTTTTTTTTTTTTTCGAAAAATCTACGTCGCTATAGTCGTTAAAAATCTACCGCCTCGGCGAATGATCGACTAACGATTTTCTCGCTGCGCGGCCAACCGAATCTCCGTTCGTACGGAAGACTTTCGTCGTTGCCAGGAAACCGCGAAGGCTGACATTCCCATTGATCGATTCATTTCCAAGTCATGAATAACGAAGATCGCTTCGAAGATCGTAGAATTGCGAAAGAAGAGTCTCCCCTGCATCGATAATCTTATTTCGATAATTCTGCCCGCTTCTTGTCCGAGAAGATTCAACCTGTGCTCGACTATCGGTATTATACTCGCAAATGACTCGATTAAAATGCATCCCCGACGAATCTACATATCCCCTGGAACGATAAAAACGCATTCATCCCCGGACCGCGAGGAAGAAAGGCAGACTCAAGGACAGCATTGTCGAAAAGGGACGCGGATAACGTTCGTGCAATTTATCGGCTGGATCGATACGAGTGATAAATATGCGCGTACGCGGTTGATTGGGCGAAGCGCGGCTGCGATCGTTCGTCGCGATGACCAGACGAACGCGAGCGAAGGGGAAAAGAGGCCGAGACGCGGAGGGTAGAAGGGTCTGAAGAAAGAGAAGGCGATTCATTAGTCGTACAACACGGAAGTGTTCGAACCGCACGGTTCCTCGACGTGTGTCGGCTCGGTGGTCGGTGTGTGCGTGTTTGCGCGTGTGCGAGGGAGCTTGTTCGTGCGTGGCCCGGGTGTGTGTGCGTCGCTCGAGGAGGCTGCAGGGCCAAAGTCGGCTGTGGCCACGGTGGAGGGCCTTATTATGCGCGACGGGGGCCCCTGGACGAGCGAACTCGACGTTTCGGTCGATCCGGCTCAACATTAAAACCCGGAATATATTGCGGTAATTCTTTCTGTTCGATCTACCGACCAGGGATCGTGTATCGGCAGTCACCGCGCTCTTCCTCTTTCCTTAAGCGGATGGCATATCAGAAGGACGTTTCTCGACGAGCATCCAGACGACTGCGTGCTCTAAGCGCGAATCGAGGCGTTCCAGCGCGTACCACTGTTATCCCGATCGTAGCCTGCTAGCTATAATTTAAAAGTTACATTATACGCGTCCCCGGTTAAACGTCTTCGGACAGTTGTTAATCTTATATCTGCTAAACGTCGAAACAACGAAGTAATTGTTAAGAAACACGAAGGAATATCGTTTAACGATCGATACTGTACGCGAGAAAGAAAATTACTTAATAAGAAAATACCTATCCGGTGCGTTGCGATTTATACCGCAAAATAATGTAAAGTCGATGATCTGGATTAAGCGTTAAAGCCTCGTAAGGCGTAGAACGTGCCGTAAGATTTTTTATCTCAAAATGAAATTAGCCGACGCGATCGTTCTAATTTCTTTTGTTATTAATAGATTTTTTTAACGATACGAATCTGGAACACTTTCGAGATACGTACTGTAATTCCTTTTCGCGAAGGAATATCACGGAAGGCTGACTACTTGGTTAATTAATACCTCCGATCTTCCACCGTACCTGATGTAAAATTTCATTCGCGTTCGCAGCAACGTGCATAATTTAGAATTTAGAGGCTCGTCTTATCGCCAGAATTTCGTTTGTTACGCGGTGCCCTGTTAGATTTCCCGATCGAGATTAATAAGAACACCGCGATCGTCTAGCACGGCGAGACAGAATTTATTTGGAACACGATAACGTTATTAATTCAGAGTGATTCTTCGAACAAACCTCGTTGTTCTTCGACGGGCTTGTTACCGTGTTGTACCAATTTACGATGTCCTTCCCGGTGTGTTTCGCGTGTGAATCGTTTATCGGCTGTCCCGGTGCAGGAATAGTTTCGTCGTGTCGCGATAAATCACGAGGCTACACGCGCCGAGTTCTTCGTTCGATGGGCGCGAGGAAAAAATCCTCGATTCGAATCATTTTTCTGGAATATACGTTTACGGGATCGCCGGGCCGACTATTCGGAAGCGAGTAACGAATACGAAATAGCAAGGAAGCGTACGACGTTCGTACGCATTTGAATTACGATAGTTTCGAACGAGAAAAATTCAAACGCGCTGCGTATTTCGATATTTTCAGGAACCTGCGACACATTTAAACGCTCTAACACGCCGCGAGAAAATAAATTTAACCGACTGATAAAATTTCATATTCTTCGTTCGATGCGTCGACTATACAAGAACTGTTATTCCTAACAATCTTAAAACCTGTCTTTTCATCTTTTACTTGAACTCGACTCCAGACTCGACCGTCTACCCACGACAATACACCCCTACACCGAGTATTTCACAAAAAAGCCAGTCGCATAAATCATTTCCAGCCAACACGGCATTTCTCAGTAGTCGTCGCGAAAGGTGTCGCGGTTTTTACCAAGACGCGAGTCCCTTTGCATCGCCTACACGCACACGCACACGCACACACACACACACACACACACACACACACACACACACACACACACACGATCGAGTCCACGGCTGTATCTGTCGATAATATCTCGCGACCGTTTCTTGAACTACAAATGATAATTACTTTCACAGGCATCGCGGCCGTCGTTGGAATCACGAAGCCGACTGTCTCGGATTCCACGGTCGACTATTAGCAAACCTAGGTCTTCTCACGCACCGCAAGGACCGCGAATTCTGCAGATTACCTCTGCTTCCTGCTTCGTCGCGGCTCATTCTACGGCTGCCGATCAACCGGTATACCGTTGCTATAATCCGAAGAATCCTTCGACTCGATGCACGAACGCTGCGAGCAGATTAGGCGACCACGTTGGGTTAGTTGGGTAATGATTGTCGGAGGGTTCCCACCGACCGACTAGGATCCCTTCGAGACTGATGACGTTCGCTGATTTACGAACTGGGAACCGCACGAGGGAACCGTTCGACGTTGATCCTACAGCTCTTTCGTACGTTCAGTTTCGTCATAGATGCCGACTGACGGTGGCTTGACGTTTGAATTCGAAAGGACAAATTGAGATATAGCGTTGTTTAATCGATACTTTTCCGACGATAGTCGAGGGTTATTTACGCGTTAGGCTGGAATAGAATCGCGATGTGTCATTGTTGGTATTTCGATCGAGAGATTATCGTGGAGAATGGTGACAAACGTCGGCGTTAGAAGGTAATTTTATTAAATTCAAATGAAATTTATACGTTTCGACTGCCAGACTTTACGCTAACGTTCGCGTCACGGGTTGTGGAACCATTAATAAGCCGCATAACGGTCTCGTGATTTTAATTTCATACGTTTTGCCAGTGTCGAGCATCGCGGCCTACGTATTTTCGAAACCGTGAAATTCCTTCGTTCGAAATTGGCCAGCGCGTACGTTGAAACTTCGATGATACCGTGTACGATAAGCGTAACCTACTTTAGAATTTAGAAGATTCAACGCGTCGCTACAGAAAAATATCGTTAATAGGTGGAAAAAGTTTCGATTCTAGAAATACTTTAAACGTCGTTTGCAAACCTCGTTTAATCCGATGAATCAAATTGCCCCAGTAAAGCGAAGAAAATAGAGGAAACTGCTCGTTGCATAAAATAAATCTCGCCGGTTCTAGCCTCGTACGTTTCTACTTAGACGCATTACCTCGTAACAGGTGTAATTTTACGGGCCGTGCCTCGTCCGAATGGTCTGTTTTCTTACCTGTTGCACTGCCTCTTCAGTTCCCGCCGGATACTGCTGCGCGTGCGGATGAACCTGAACGCTCCGCTGCCCAGCGAGTTCGCTCTCTTTTCTCCCTTCTCGAACATTGGGAGCCACTGCTCGGCCTGTAGGCCATTCTGCACGCTGTCATCCATATCTGTCTCACCCTTGATCGTCGCGCCGGAGATTGTTGCTATCGGTCTCTCTTACGTTTCTCCGCAGTCACTTTACCGCACCCTCGTCGTCCGTACGACCACGACCGTATCGAGAAATGAAACCGCCACGTTTACGGCCTGCCGCGATCTCATGGCAAAGTGTGTAGCAGCCTTTAACCTCTAACGGATCGGTCAAGTTTCTCGCGACGATGCCGATCGTCTCTCTTGATTAAACGAGCATCAGGCCGAGGAAAGTAATAGTCGGAATCTTTACCGTCCGATCGATAGTATTCCTTTCGTTTTGCCGTGCTCACGTTGCCTCGTCGGGTAGAACGATTTGCCCGTACAGCGTCTCTCTTCTCGCGACGATCGTTTTCCATCGAGAGACCGACCTGTGCTCGTCGTTTCCGGTATGGTCGCGCGATTAAATTACGCGGTCGCTCTTGGAAATATCTCCGAGTACCCGTTAAATTGCTCTCGATCGCGATTTTCAGATTACTCATGCGCGTGGCGTAGGCCGAAGCGGATTACATAACGGCCATCCTCGTACGCACGCAGCGACGCGCGTGTGCACGCACGAGCCTCCTCGTGACAGTGTGCTGGGTCCCGCGGCTCGCGCGACCGGTCTTCTCCTCGTCCTACCAGTCGACTTTGACCAAACGATCGGCCGATGCCACCCTGCGCACCTTACCTTCGCACACTATGCCACGCTCGCTTCGTGTCCGTGTCGATGTCCCTCTACTTTTCAACGCTCGACAGAACCAGGTACGATGCTCTTCCACGAATTCGAATTTTCGCTGGTTAACGGTGTTTTCTTCGGCGCTGCCCTTCTTCGACGAACATCCGGCTCGACGAAACGCCGCGTGCACGCCCCGAACGATATTCGCGAAACGTGCCACGAGCAAAGTCTCCGCTCTTGTTAGCGAAACTATTGCCGTAACCTCGACGAATACGCCGAGAAACACGATCCACCGAGATATCCAAGCTCGTAGTCGGCAGCTCGCGATCTCGTATTTCGTGGGCCGACCCGGAAGTTTTCGCGCGGACGGTCACGAACGGACGCCATCACGATGCCGAATACCGCTGATTTTCGTACCGTTGCGCGCGTTACGTCGCCTCACGATCTCACGCTGCGAGTTGATTTTCGCTCGACCCGGTTCAAAGATCGCGGCACACGCATTCTGCACCTCGATACCGAAACCGATACGGTTCGTACGTTGGAAAGTTCGGCGGTGATCGCGCGCCGTTTTCCCAAATCGGAACGCTACGCAACAGCGGTAGTTCCGGCTTCGTGGAAAGTCGCGTGTACGCGCGCGAGACGAGCGTCTGGCCGCTCGTTACCGCACTGATACGACGTTCCGTAGTGACGTTGAACGCACGCTCGATGTGGAATACCGGCGTCGGTGCATCGGTTCACCGTTCGCGTTCACGGTACCAGCAGCAAATGTGGCCTCGAGTGGTAGCGCTCTGAAGCGACACCTGTGAGGAGACGCTACCCTCTTCCTCTTCTTCTCGTGCCTTCTTCCACGCCGCTGTACGGCCGCCCGTCTCCCTTCCGCCGTCTCCTTCCTCTTGTTTATCTCGATAACGACGGCACCGTGAACACCCTCGCCGCTGCTTCTAGATCGTTAAGGGGCATCGCCGAAGCATCAGCGAAAGGAGACTCGATCGGCCGCGAAATTGTCACCGATATCTATCTCTCTTTACGAATCTTATGCTCGTTCGAATCTCTATAGTCTTGGACGATGTTTGACCGATTCGCGTTCATTGTCGAAACGATGTTAATACTTTGTAACGATATTTCCAATTACGGAGACACCCGCGGTGAAGATACACAGGACCGAAGCAACGATAATTATCAATCACGAGCACAGGCCCCTTTTTAATATACTTATTCGTTGATCCGTTGGATAGCCGCGTCTTTTCTTTTTTTCTTCTTCTTCTTTTTTTTCCTTTTTCTTTTTCTTTTTTCGATACACTTGCCAATTAACGAAGGTAAAAAGCCAGTCCGTCCACTTGGTCGCGTCTCTATTATAGACGCGAGAGGATCTTAACGATTATTACAGGGAATAAAACTACATGCGTCAATCGACGTGATCGAGCAACATCCTCGCAATAAAAGCACGTAGCGGCCGTGCGGTGTACCAACAGCAACTGTCCGGCGTTCCCTTTTCTCTCCTAACCCTGCGCTCGAGTTCGAGTTCCTTCGCGTTGGCTTTCTTGCGCTCCGATCCTTCTGCCCGTCGCCGAGCTCGTCGAATACTTGGTTCGGCGACTGTATACGTACCTATATATGTGTATCGTTCTGTGTATCCTATAGCGTGTGTGTGTGTTTGTGTGTGTGTATGTGTGTGCGCGCGCAAGTTGCATCGACAACAACAGCGACGACGGTAACGAGCGTGGATCGCCTGCGATGCGCTCGCCAATAAGGCTCGAGCTTAATTGCTCACCTGGTCGGTCACCGTTTCGAAATTCTGGCCGTTTTCCGATCGAAACCACCGCGAACGATTAAGTTATGAAAGGAGAGTCGGATACCAGTCATCGATTAGGCAGATACGAGGCAGGAAATCGATCGTGAGAGAACGTGGCAAACGATCCGCACCATTTTTGGCACGGTTACAGCGAATTTATGGGTAACTGGTGGCGGCCAGTGTGGCAAGCAACGTGCCATTATTATTCCGCCGCCATAAGCAGACATTACTTGATACTACGGTTAAGGAACGAAGAAACGGAGGAGGCACGGCAGCATTATAATCGAGTTGCGTCACGATAATATCAACTGAGAAAGCGGAAACAATAATTCGCCGGGCGGATAAGCCGCTACAGTTCATTCCACTGCCGCTCGTCCGTCTTTTCTCCTCTTTTTATCGCCGGCGATCGTTGCACCTGTGCTACGGCTCCTGCGAATGTCGAGCGTTTTCGGTATGATTTCGATGTCGCCAGAGTACGTCCCCGATGGCTGTGAAATTCGGTCGTGTCTTTTCCGCGCGTTCCCGAAGAAAGTTTAAACATAGGTTGACCGAATGACGAGTCACTGGACGACGAGTTAACAGGCAGTTGATAGACACGAAGAAGGGCGGGGGACAAAAAATTGGAAAAGTATTAGTATAAATTATCGCTTATCCGCGAACTCGGCTCGCAATGCCATAACGAGAACGATAGCGAAAGAGGAGGAGGAGGAATTACATTCGCGAAAAGAATCGCGTTACAAGAAGAGGAGATACTGCTCGTTAAACCGCGCAATTTCTCTTTAAAAAATACCCGTTGCCCCCTTCCAATTTCTGGATCCATCCGTGGATAATAATAATAATAACGCTTCTTTATTGCATATGAAAATATAAGAACAAAGCGAACAACAGGCTGAATAAAGGATAAATGTAGTTTACCTGTAAAAGCGGGGCCGAAGACGAGCTGCAACCACGCGCTGTTGTAAATTCAACCTTGAACATAACCAACCGAGTACGGGCGAAAGATACATCGAGGGATATAGGTACCTGGTTTGACCAAAAGGAAAGGAGGAAAAGCGAAAAGACGAGAATAAAAGCCCGGCATTAATATATCGAAAATATTTTACAAACGTATTAACGACGCTCGATTGTCCAGTGGGACATGCAAAATGTTTTCGAACGATCGGCCATTAGCAGTTGTCGTCGGGTGGCAGGGCAGTGTGCACGATGCTTAATGGCCGAGCAAGCGCAGGAAAAGCAAGAAGCAAGAAGCAACCGAGGGGAGAGCAAGCGCGTTCGACGGTGAAAACAGGTGAGTAACGGCCGACAGCCCCCGAGTCTGCGAGCACGTTGTGGAAGTCGATCTCAGGGCCGTCGAGTGTGGCGAACCACGGAGAGCATGGATGGTTCTCTCGTACGAGCAGAGGGTCACGGTCACGAGCAAGGTCGTAACCGCGATTGTGTGCACGGTGCTTAATGCATAGCGCCCGTGAAAGAGGATAATGGGCCCACGAATTTCGCGATACAGCCACGTCGGCCACACGGCTACGTCCTCTATACACACATAGCACGACCCTTGCAATTACGCTACGCCGCAAGCTCGTGCCTATCGACGCGGATAAATTGAAAGAAAACATCGTTATCCGACGTTATTTTCAGTCTCCTTCCTCTCATCGCGTCAGATGCCTGCCAGGATACTACCGTGAAAAATTCTATTCTCGATCGCACGTGCACCGACCTTGGTGAAAGTTTCGAGACGATTGCCGCGCGCAATTATGCCGTGATAATGCGAAGTAAATGCCAACCAAGTCGATATTGTCTCAGGCTTCGAAGGAAATTAAATCGCTCGATCGATGACTAAGATTTCGGAACCTCGTTTCCTCGAGTTTGTGTTCCATTATTTGTGAACAAATAACTACTACTATATTATTATATACTAATCCGATATCAGTGTTAGCTACCAGCGTTGGCAGCTACTCCGTGCTACCGAAACCAAGTGGACATTTCTTACCAATCACGTGGCTATATTCGAGGATTCGACAGACGGGTAAAAGAATACGAAGAACATAAGAATCGACGAGCGATACCGTAAGAAGAACAGCGAATAAAAGAGTGCCCACATAGAGCGCGCGAAACAAAATGAGATTTCCAACGATGGAAATACCGCCGATTCTAAGTTACTATCTCGACCCTTCAAAGTCCCTGCAACTTTAAGCATTTCCTTTTCCACGACGCAGTCGAATTACGAAGCTCGTAACCTAACGACACGGTCGAATTCCCAGCAAGTTTTACGCGCTCGAGAATGATAATTATCGCGTGATTCTCCATCATCGTGCCCGTCCGTATATTCTTTACTTTGATCGGCACGACGAGTGGCGGCAAGCCGGCGTTGAACGCTTTCCGAGGAACGCGGGTTAAAAAGGGTCGAGCCCGATGCTTTTGTCCGGCGACGAAGCGACTTGTCTGTGTGAAAGCGAGGCGCGCACGCGTATCCAAGATCCGCCGTGTCCATTCAATCGCAGGGTGTAATTATACGGAGTCGAGGAGACCGAGCATCGATCCGTTCGAGAGGCGTCGCTGACAATGGAGCCAGCCGCTGCTTCGTTAACCGGCCGATTAAAATAGAATGGACGCTGTCCACGCATCCGTCAGCTGGACAGCATCCGAGTGGTTCTTGCTCGCTCGAATCGAGGATGCCACTTACACTTTGGTAACAAGGAACTATTATTTTGCTCTTGTTGATTTTACGCTCGTGATAGGGCCGCGTAAAAGAGAAAAGACGAGCGAAGTCGAGAGGAATGCGGTGATTAGAACGGTTCTTCGGATGGACGTTGTACGTGGCCGTTTATGGGTCAGGTGATTTCTAAACTTTTACAGGGCTGCTAGATTCGACTATCTCCGATTGTGCAACGTATATTTCGTAAAAAGTATGATCCAGCTCTGAATGGTACGGTAGTAAGCATACGGTAGAAAGGGGTTGCTAGAACACTGGTTTCCAGCGAATCTTATCTCGCGTTGTCTGTAAGATGTCCACGCTCGAAGGGACAACACGTTGCAGTGATTTACACACGCAGCCGCGTGATTCTGTTACAAACTTTGCTCAACTCGAAACAATAGTGACTCGGCCGATGCCCATTCAAACTATGTACATATTTAACCTGGTTCGACGGTAGCGCTCGAGAGTTGAAATATTCCCTGTCGATGACTAAAGCAACTTTCTTCGGAAAGAACAACAACCTTCGAACACTTAGAAACACGTGCCGGTGACGCCCGTGACAAATCATCCTGACGTTAGTTTACTCTGAAAAGGTGCGTGCCAAACAGCAAACCTCTTGGCAATAAGTGCACGTTTGCCGGTTGTTCGAGCCGTCTACCGCCTACAAGATCTCCTTGCATGGGAAATGACGCGGAAGTGTTGGTTACGGTGGAAAAAGTATGGAAGCGGAACGAGAAGGAAAGCCACGAATATAAGAAGAAACTAGCAGCGTTCGTGCTACGCTCTGGCGCGCACTGTTCTAGCTGCGTCTAGCAGCTTCCTCGGGGACTCTTCGCAACGTCCGGTTTCGTAGTAGACGTTGTATCTAGGTTAGGAGGTCTTTCTTCTCTCTGGACGACACTTCGAACGAGTAATTTGTACCTATCCATTAAAATCTGCCTCTAGTGGGTGTAACGTAATTTCCAACGATCTCGGCAATTTGTTCGGCGTTGTAGCGGTGAGTTGAAAAAAAGTCGAAGCGACAGTACCGGACCTAAGCCGGCTGGCGATAAATTAACGATAATAGAGCCAGTGACGTTGAATTAAGCGTTCCTCTGACACACTAAGAGACCGGGTCTCCTCCACCGCGCCAGATCATATTTGCAAACCCGTTCAGTTACTCTATTTGCATCCACCGGTTGCGAGAGAGAACGTACGAACCGCGACGGGGTTCGCGAAAAAGTCATCCAGGAACCTGATATTGAGAACGATATCGTGTCGTTCGCAAAGACGAGGTTCGGAAGCAGTCAGGCGAATTCTTCGTCCATTATTCGCACACTATGGGGAGTCTTGTCTCCGTAACTGCTACGATTACGTTACGATATTAATAGAAGGTCATCGTCTCCGACGATCTTCTCATCCGCATACATCCCAGCGGACACGAAGCGCGATCCAGACGCGAGTTTGTCCCCGCGCGACGCCATGCGACGTCGCGACCCACGAAACCCAGGATCTTAGGAAATTAATACTCGCTGCACGCCAACACCGTCTGTCTAGTGTCGCGCACGTTCTCGTGCACGGCCATGAAAAATGATTAATAGCAACCGCGACGAATCGTCTCCGTATGCTAATTTATGTGAAAGTCATTACGATGAGATCTTAATTAGTTCCATCACAATGACGTCGCGAATACACTTTCACCGGACTACGAGTGTTGCGGAACTCGAGTGGGCGGTTGATCCGCTCTGTCTCGTTGTTATCGAGACCGATGGACGATCGATTTTCCGTCGCTGGTTTCGCGAACCACGCGATGTACCGTCCAAGCCGAACGTGGGACGAGAATGTTGTCCACCTCCACGGACGAGCTTCTTCTTCGCCGTGGTCGTCGTTCGTAAGCAACGCAGACAGCTTACACCAGCGACGTCTCAATGTTTCCGTGCTGCTTTATTTTTAATTACGTTCTCGCCGCCCTCGTTCTTCCTGCCTGTCCACCGAGTAGATTTATGGTTGACACTGAATTATGGTTAGTTACAATTTTGAGAAGTTGCTTTTTTGCCACCGCGGTGGATCATTAAGTACGACGAGGTTTCCTTATACGATGGCGGGACAAAATATTTTTCAATTTCTTCGCAAGGTTCTCCGAGAATTGAGTCTTGGAAGAACGATTCGAACCTTTCTAGTCTTTTTTCAAGGGTCGAGTCTACTCTCGATATCTATACCTGTACTTGTATTTTCCCAGTGAAGACGACAGCACATAATCCAACGAATTACAGTTACTCGCGCGCAGATAACCGTAAAATCTCTTCTGACCGAAAGGATCCGAAAGAGAGAGCTCCCTCTTGTAACAATCGAACGATGATTTATTTCGGTACCGAATAATCTTGAGAATCGGAGCAATCGTGACTGGACGATTCGAACAGCATCGTATCTGGCTCCGCTCGTGTAACGACGATGTCTCTGTACGTGGAATGGATGCTACCGAGCTTCGTGGAGTCGCGTTCTGTTCGAAGACGACCTATGATACGCGGCCACGGAACCTTCGATTATTTAGGTCGAGATAACCATTATGGTGCAGTGTGCCGATATCGCGGTAGCAAAGATATTGCTACCATTTTAATGTTTTGCTCTGAGAGCCGAGCTGTCTTGGGAACGCACGCACGCGAGCACGAGTTACGACACCAAACGGTCATTAAGCGGCGTCGTTAAAGGTCAGCTTGCGTGGCATTCTCGAAAGAATCGCGTTGACCGTGCATCTTCCGCTGAATTCTCTCAATGGAACCTTCGTAATCCTAGGAATATTTCATTTCCCTCGTATTAATTCCACGACGAGGTCTCTTTGTCACGTCGAGTCCCGGCCTTACGATCTCGAAGGATCGTGAGCCGGACGATGAGATTCATTGATCGCGTTAAGGGTCGGAGTGGGCTTAAACTGTTCGTGTTAGATTAATTTAGCGCGTCGTAACCGTCGGATCGAGACAATGCCGGGCAGCTAGAGAGTTCTACACGACTGTAGAGCGGACGATATAATTACGCTTTGAAAAGAATTCTCGTTGTTCGTGACGCTGTCAGACGGTCGTTAGTACGTCTACGAGCTGGAGGATGACGAGGAAGTGACATCTGACGGAGCCTCGTTTCGAAACCATCGTTTCGACAAAGACCTGTCAACGACGGAATACCAGGCGAACAGCGTCTTCGGGCCATGATTGTACTTATCTTTCACGACGAATCGCTCGCCGGATGACATGTACCGATATGTACCTACGTTATGCTAATTGAACGTCTGATCGATTCGTAATCGTTTCGCTGGATGATTGGTGAAACCGAAACGGGATCGGTCCGATAATCCGATCGATCAGGGTTCCTGGAAAACGGACGAAAGAAAATAATTTCTTAACGAGATAGCACGGTAGCAATCGCTGGGCGACTCGCAACGTTCATAAGCCTCGCTTGACTGGTCACCGCGGTAATAATATTCGTGATCTGTTTTACGTTCGTTTGTTCGTTTAACTTACGCGTTTAAATTATTCGCGGGCAAATCTAATCACACCCGCTGTCACGGTTGGTCGTTCCGTTGGGACAGCGTGAATCATCGTGGATCGAATCGAAGCACGTAACAAACCGCCGAGATACCGTGTTGCGATAGATAGCGTGTCGCGCTGATTTCCTCGCGACCACCGATCGAACGCGTTTCTTTCGCGTTATTCGCGCTTTAAGCTACGGACGTTTGACCGCCGAAGAGTTCTGCACGGAACGTCTTGATCGCAATGAGGATTTCCTAGAACCTGGCCGTATTGAATTCAGAAAGAAAAGTCGACCGTAAAGGATCGAGCAAATACGCTCGCTTGTATCTTTCGAATTCGGTCCATCGACGACGAGAACGAATACAGGCCTCGATGTCAAACGAGGAAGATAAATAGAAGGAGGACGAGGCATCGTAAAAATTTATTCGAAAGATTTGTCAGACGCAAAACGGTGCCCATTAAAAATGCGGACAAAGGTTTCTGGCGCAACAGGTCTCTGCTTTGTTCGCGTACGCAAAAGCTGTCGTTTACGACGCAAGCTATAGGTACGTGTAATCGCAAAAGGTTCCATGCAGGTTCGCCCTCGCGTGTACATGGAACGTCCGTGTATGTGCCGTGCTGGTAAGGTTAGGTTAATAAACGTAATGCGACGCCAGCAGAGTGCAACGTTGCCGATGCAGCCACCCCCAACGTTGCTCAGAGCTGAAACAGCGGGGGCGGAAGGGCGGGAGAGAGATATACAGGGTGTACCAACGAGATTTCCCTCGAAATCTCTCATTATAAAACCTCCATCTAATATCTTAATCTTT
This sequence comes from Bombus waltoni, assembly GCA_014737395.1. Taxonomy (NCBI): domain Eukaryota; kingdom Metazoa; phylum Arthropoda; class Insecta; order Hymenoptera; family Apidae; genus Bombus; species Bombus waltoni. The sequence continues at coordinate 4,264,511 of JACXII010000051.1, read as the reverse complement.
GTCTGTTCTTCCGTATTACGTTTGTAAACAAAATTCAGAATTTGAGATACACACACACACACACACACACACACACACAGAGGCACACGCACGCAAGCACGCACGCACTCGTCGGTTTGTAGGTTGGTTAAACACGTAAAGACTAGGACTGGAAAGAAAATGTAAATGGGATAGACAGCTTGGATCCTCCTTCTCTCTGGAAAGTACAAGCTCGCTACTTCAACGTTTCAATTATGACAAGGTATAATTAGAAAATAGCGTGTTAAAAGTATTTAGACAGATGTTGCAAAGTTTTTACCCAAGTTAAAACGAATTTGTTACGTCTGTGACACTTTGTAAACGACTCCTTTACGAAAGATACTTCTTCATTAGGACACCCGGTACATGTTTAAGGTCTCTCATTCCTGAGCGCTTATGCGATCTTCGTGCTCGTGTAGTTTTGTGAAAGCGAATTCGTAAAGCTACGCGATAAGAGCAGAAGAAACGAAGAAAGTTATGAAAATAGGACAGAGACTACCGGAACGTGCATCCGTGGAACTATTTTCTCAAAAGGGAGAGTACCTAAAGATACAAAAGCGCGATCCAGTGTCGACATAAAGAACAGTCGAAGCACGCCTGAACGCCGTGCATTGTATTATACATCTTTCTTCCTTATATGTAACGACGAGCGCGATCATTTTAGACATTAATTATTCTGCCATCGAGAACAATTCTCTTTTTGTCAGTGTCATTGTTCCTAGACAACCCTTCAAAGGCTACTTTTCACATTCAGCCTGTGTCACGATCATTTCCTATTCATGGCTCGGTCCACGGTGTATGCTGATCGATCGATTATTTATAAATCAGAAGCGGATCGTGCGTCGCGCGAGCAACAGCGGATATAACGCGATAACCCTAACAATTTGTATAACGCTGCCATCCGTAAGTTTGGAACCGTCGTTCAATTATTTATGAAAGTCGTTCCTTCGTCGATCCCTGTAACGATCGGAACGAAACGCTTCCATAATCATATACCTAATTGCACGTAATTCGCGGAAGATCGTAGGAAGACGTTCGGAGATTTTGAGAATCAAAGAATTCGCGATCGTTCTCAGCGATTCCATCGCATACCTCCGAAATGAACTCGATATCATTTCCTAATGAGAACTCGCAACCAGCGATAGAAGAAACGTTAAAACCAACATAAATTGCAAACGTTTATAGCTCCCGGCACTCTCGATTCTCTTTTAATGAAATTTCCTTCTATCGCTGGCTTAATATCTACTAACTGTACCAACATCGGCAAACGAAGGAACACAGGTCCTGACAGGCACACCGTGCGAAGGCCGCTTTAAACGGTAAAGTCTCGCAGAGTTCCTGGGTTGTTCCGCGGCGCACGTAGCCGAGCACGTAGAAGGCCCATAATCGGTGCATCGCGCTAGGACAATTAATTCAGCCGGCGGTGGAAGAAGGTGAGAAGATGATGCGGGATCGGCGATCTCGCTTGGTCGCGGTGGCTGCACCCGGATAATAATATTCGCGGTGTGGCCCTTTCGTAGCCGCAGGTGGTAGAAGGTATATACGAAAGGGCCGGCCCTGCTGGCGTGCTTTGCTCCGTTGCTCGTTCGCTTGCCTTCCTGACTGGTCGGTCGGTCGGTTGGCTGCCTCTCCTGAACACCTTGAAAAGAAAAGCTCGGCGCGCCTCGGTTGCATAATGCAAGGCGGGTCCGTGATTCCGTCAGCCAGTTTATCGGCCTGTCAAGTATATATACCCGGTTGACAGATGTTGCCACGGGGACCAGGGTGGTTCAAGTATCCGCGACACACGTTTCAACTGCCTTCCTCTCTTCCTTACCACGCTTTTCCATCCTCTTTTCCTTCCTCTCGTTACATCGCTGCGGCTGTTGCGCGCGCGCTCCTCTGCCTGCGAATATCGTCGCGACCATTCTGGAATTCGTAAAAGAGCGGAATGCGAGGCAATTCTCGCGCGAGGCAAGCGTATGATTATCGTAGTTCCGTGAACGGAGTCGATAAGCCGTGTATTACGTTGCCAGATAGCCGGCCTTGCGCTGATATCGCTCCGTTGTTTAGCGCTACTCCAACGATTTCCGGAGTACGGTTTTACCTGGCTCGCAATCGGACGATTCGTTCGATGAATATCTGCTATTCGAAAGGGGTTATAAATTGGAAGCATTCTCCGTTCCGTGATATAGATGGCGCGATTACCATGGAGGGGAGTACATTTTAAATACAGAGTATCGTGCTGCCTTTGTTCCACGGAAAAAGTATTCCACAAACGATCGTCATTTTTGCGAGGAAACGGCTGTACGTATATAGATACGACAGGATGATAGCACCTATCCGTCGTTGTCAGTACGCAGCTGGCAGCGTAGGTACGCGAGCGTGGAACGCCGAGAGGTGTAAATTATGCGCCAATCTTCCCCGGTTCACCCGTAACAATTTCGAATTATCACATTATACACTTTTCTATCGCGCGGGAAAATTGCGCGAAATTGCAGGCCGTACGTGGCGCCGCGACTCGGTTGCCCGTCCTCTCAGCCTGTTTGACATAGTTCGCGGCACGAAGCTCCGTAATCAGAAGCTCCGTGATGTTGGAAAGGTTTCGTCGGTGGCCAAATACGGCGATTCGTTCGGTCGTACCGTTTCCAGGACGGAGAACGACCGTGTTTGGCAACTTGGTGGAAAGATGCGATCGAGAGAAGAGCGGAAAGGATTCGAGGGGCGAAAGTTTCGGCGAGGATACGAACCATGGGATCCTTAAAACGCGGGGCAATTGAGAGACGGCGGTGGAAAAGCCGCGAGAAGGAAGCCTTTAATGCACCAACAGTCGCTTTGTTGTCAGTGATTTATGGGGTCTTATAGGAGGCACGGAGATGCCGACTGTCTAGTGTCATGGCATTTCGTATCGCAGTCACTTCGCTTCCGGGGTGTCGTGAATCAAGCGAACACGTCGCGACCAGCGCGATTATACGACCTCGCACGCAGGACACGTAGGGCCCGTAGGTACTCTGCCTGGGCTTTATAGTAGGTATACATCTGTAAAAGATCGGTACATTCGTCCAGTCCATTTATTGTCGGTGCCCAACAGTTCTTCCACGCCGCTGAGAACAGCTGGAAGATTTACGAAGCGCCGCTTCAACAGATCAAATATCTACCGGCAAGATTTTCTTTTCGAGCAAAGCCCTTATGTTGCACGCGCCCCTCGGCTTCGCGGTCTTATCGGGGAAAAGTTATTGTTCGAATCGCTCGCAACGAATAAAGCGGTTCTCGCGTCGAGCCGCTAGTTTTAACGTAAAATCAAATAAACAGGCGATTAAGTTACCTCGGCTCTTCGGCATTCCACGAGGTTCTTGTTACGGTCGAAAATTAAAGCGCGTCGGATTAGGAGTACACGTGTTCTCCGACCAAAAAAAAAAAAAAAAAAAAAAAAATCGGACGCACGAAGAACGAGAGACGTTGCCGAGCGTGCACCCGGATACTTTACGAGCAACCATAATGCGCATTAAACGCCCAAACGCGTTTATTGTTCGTTGTTGCGAAACGAATTTATTCCGGTTGTCTACCTGCCACAGGCGTGACGGTTTACCGCGCATTAATTATACCCTGAAGTTTAATTCCAAAGACCCGCATCTTTCCACGTATAATCGATAAAATCGATATCGAATAATGTCAACTTAAATGGTGCAGAGAATTGAAATGATCGCACCAGTGTTTGATACGCAACCGTAAAGGGAATAGGAACGCGAATAGATTTTGTTCGATTTCTCCATTGAATCTCTGTACACGAGGGGATCAACGAGACGCGACTGTCGCCGTGAAAGAGTTAATTCGTCCCGTTGAGACAGACCGGCAACTCGGCTGAACGATTCGTCAAATGGCCGCGCACAATCTCCGGTCGGTTGCCGAGCGGAGCTAGCCGGTGTAGGCGTCAATCGTAGGCTAACCGATCTCCGGATTAAACCATAGTGTAGTAGAGGACATGGAAAAAAATGGCGGTTCAACATGAGAAACGATCAGCTGGCGAAGCTTCGACGGGATCCCACTGCCGTGCGTTCCCAAGATACGCTTTTATGGCTCGCGTCTCCAATTTCACGCGCAATAACGAGACGCGGTACTTACCGTATAAAGGATCCGGACTAGCGCGGAAAAGCAGATGATCAGTTTCGCGGGTATCGACGTCGAAGGCACGACGATGACGTCGTGGGCGTCGATCGTGGCACGCGCGATCATCCGACGATCCTGCGGATCACGGCACGACCGGGATTCGCGATGAATCGACTCGTCAAATGGATTCGACGAATACGAGGCTGAAGAAAGAGGAGAACGAGCGTGCGCTCGCAGTTTCTACGATTCCCACGCCCACCACCGGTGGCCACGAGACCGCAGAAGACCGCTCCAGACTCTAACCACCGACATTACGTCTAAAAAAAGCCAGCCACGAGTTGATTTCATCGTCGTCGTGGTCGGAGAATCATGCTGCCGAACGTGGACCCTTTGATTTTGCTTGCCATCCACCTAAACGATCCAAGAGATTCCATTTCCCGATACACGGCTCGCGGTTCTTCTGGTACCTTGTGTACAAACATCTGTGTTTGTCGATTTCGATCGATGCTCACGGTTTTCAGTACAAAGTCTGATCTTCGACGAGTTGTACGATCGAAGGATGCGAATTCCGATGAAATTGCATCGACATTTGGGAAAATCGGCGCACTTATCTTCCCGCTGCTCGCGGTATTCTTTGGAATTTGACTAAACGCGACGATTCGTATATCGTATACACGCGTGTACGTACGTAGATACGTTGATCTATGTACGCGTGCGAACAGTGCATAAATGTCACGGATACAGTCAAGAAGGTTATCTTTATCGTCTGGTAGCTGAATTGCCCTGTTAAGTGGTTCGCGATTCCGCGGACGTCGAAAATTTGCCGCGAGACGCTGCCGAGGGTGGTTAATGTCACGTTATTCCGCTTTCTACGATCCACCCACTCGCGAGTCGCCACATCCGTGAAATCTTCGCGGCTCCGCGTTCGCTCTCCACGAGTTCGTACCTTGTCGCTGGAAATCGTTAAGTCGCGAGCCCGAGCTGGCTCGCAATCGCCGACCCACGCGTCTCGAAGACGTGGCGAGCTGGCGACGCGCGCGCCTTTGTGCTACAGGCGTTGCAGCGTTCAGATCACCGTTTCGACGACCGTTTGCGGATTGTCAGCCGCTCCATGATCGACGAACGATTTTCACCGGTTTCGTCGATCGCGCGTACAAGCTACAGAAGATCCGATTTTTCGCACAGACAGGGATTCCATAATTACCATCTCGCGTCGTTATTCATCGTACGTATAGTCAGGAACGAAGCGGAGAATAAGGTATCACGGTCTTCGGAATCTCTGTAACAAACAATCTTCGCGCGACAATGACGTATATCGCGAAACGTCGTAAAACGTTGTGAACCGCCGTGAGAGCTGCTTTTATCTTCAACGACGCGGCAATAAATGTATTCTTAAGCGATAAATTTCTACAATGTATATAAATGATATCTGCCCAATTTGTTTCCGCTATCTGGAACCCGTGTTGCTCTCAGTCAGGAAGATTTTTGTCCAACTCTGTTAACGACAACGTCGACCGAATCCCGATGCCGGTCGTTAGGCATCGAACGATAGCGCATCACCCTTGTCGTTATCAGAACTGTCGATCTTCATTGACGTTCACAATATCGCGTACAAACCGGATCTCCCTCGTCCAACGAAACCTTCTCGTGGACGGTTTCCCACGCGAAAACGCCGTCCTACGTTCGTGTAGTCAGGCATCTCGGTAGCGAGGTGTCCCGAAAGAAACGAAAAACAGAAGAAACACAGTGGAAAAAGAGAGGAGAAGCGGACAGAGAGAGATGCGAGCGCCAAAGTGGCCAAGAGGTAACAAGGTTGTTGGTTCTATAAAAGAAAAGTTCTCGCCAGCATAGCTGAGTGCAAACACATGCTGTCGGTGATAAGCGGCCGTTCGCCACCCATCGCGCGACCGACCGCGGCCAATCCGATAATCCGTGACACGCGTAATGATTTATTATCGCGTCAAGTCAAAGAACCGCGCGTTGATACTAGCCTCGCGATGATCGCAGTTCCCAATACGATATCGAGGGACAAACTAACGTGGTCCTCGCACGCCGACGACGCGGTGCAGCGGACAGAGTCGTTACGCGGTGAGAATTAAAAAATCATTCGTTCGATACGCTTTGGAATTTGGTCTAATGAGAAGTAACTCTGCGAAAGAGATCAAATTATTCGTAGATTATTTTTAGAATATCGCTATCGAGTTTTTAACGATACTACACGCGTTCTAATGGCAAAATGAAACGTTCTCAAGCACGTAAGAATATAACCTGGAGCGATCTCATCGCGGAAATTGATACCGCGTTACAGGTTGGCGAAACGATGGACGGTTGTCAGTACGTCAGTTGCATCTAATAAATATTTAGCGTTTCGTGCGTGTTCGAGAGGTTAACATGGATAACGGCGCGTGAGCCGCTCTTATTTGTTCTAGAACAGAGGACGAGCTACGGACACGAGGCACGCGGAGTTGAGATGATCGCTAGCTGTGGGACAGCGTTTTCTCGCTGCGAGCGATCCGAGAAATTGCTCGGCGACGAATACGTTCAACGAAGACGAACAACGTAGGCGCGTCTTTGAACCGGCGAATACAATTCCGCTGGCTTCCTCGATCCAGACCAGCGTGATTAGTTCTAGCGAATGGTACCGCTTCGGGGAAAAGGCAGAAGGAAGAAGGACACTGTTGCTCCGCGTGATCCTCCATTAGACGTTGATTGCTGCCTACCAACTTTAGACGATGCAGAGTTTCTAATCACGGAGATAGGGTGGGCGGGAGAAGCCACTCCTTTCTAAACTTTATTCCACGTGGATTGATTTATTTGAATAAGAATCCTGATCAATTCGATATATACGATTCGCGTGCACGCACATGTAATACCGGTTAAAATAAACATTTAGTTCGCTAAATATAACCTCGCGGCATTCTGAGTATATAACCATCTTAATATCGAAGTGGAAGCGGAGAGCCAAGATAGAAGGTAGAAAACGAAGGACTAAAATTGAAACGGAGGATGTATTCATAAGTATGCATAAGCATAAAGAATGAAAATAGCAAACCAAAATGAGAAGGGAGCAAAAACATAACCAGCCAGCCGGTACGGCTGAACGAGCGAAAGTGACGAACATTCAACTAGACCCGTGGTAACAGCACCCCACCACGGGGTGTCCCACTACTGCCGCGCGGTCACCAGTGAAAACCTGGATCCCCATGCCGTGGAGATGCAGCTCTAGCACCGAGAAAAGTTTCATTCATAATGCAATATTACATTTGCATTGCAAATGATGTTAGCGACTAAGCAATAGAAGTTTCATAAGGAATTATAATTGGTAACTCTAGTAGGATCTTTTATTAAGAAATTCCAAAGAGTCCGCGATGGAAGGAATCTAAACAATCAGAGACGTTTAAGGTCTAAATTTGTTCAGACCGAATCGGAGTAACAGGAAGTTTAAAATCATAAAATGAATTAGAAATACCATAGAATATAAAAAAAATAGCGGAATCGTAGAACGCCTTGAAGATTGCAATCAGGAGTTCGAGGAAATTCTATGGGCACGAGAGATCTCGAGAGATCTTCGCCATTGCAAACGTACCTCTCAAATTTGTGGAACCTCCCAAGGGACAAGACCTCCGATACCTCCTCGAATTCCTAACGATCGCGTAATCTCAGCGAGCTTCGAAGATCTTTAGAATTTCTGAAATTATTCGAATTTATGGAACCTCCTGTCATCTCCGATATCCACGACGAATCGTCAACAGCCACACGAATTCATAACCTTTGGTACGATATTTGAGAAACAGAAGAAATCGATGCGTTTGGAAATGTTTATTTTTATTGCAGAATATATATAATAAGAATAATGTATTACTATTCTTGCATGTGGTTCGTTTACATCACGCTGACGCGACTCAGGCACCGAAACAATTCTTTACCTATATAGTTTAAAGGAAGTCTCAGATCGGAGATATCATAACGAAAACGAGATGTAATCTATATACAAATACTATGTGTACAAATATCTACAAGTTCGGATACGCTTCTATTTGTTCGAAGTTGATGATCGTACTAACACTCGAGTACCGACGAATGCTCAAATCAGAAAAATCATTCTAAATACTTTTCATTTATTTATAAGGTAGAGCACGTTCCAATTCTTTTGGAACTCTGAACAGAATATTATCTCGGTCGAGAGATAATAATACCTTTAAGTTAACAAAAAGTGGTTCGCGTGAGCTCGCGCGTTAAGTAACTAATTAGAATTATGATCGTCGTTACTTAACAACCGTCTCGGCTAAGAGATTTATATAACGTTATCTCGACGTTACATCTTCGAATCCATCGAATTCGATCAGGATTCCAGTGTGCCTAAATTACAACATCGCAAAAATACAGGGAGAAAAAAATGGAATAACAAATCGATTAAAAATACGTCCGTATTTACACATTTTGCACTTCGAATTACAATCCATAAACCGGTTTCACACGGAGATAAGCGTATGACAGATACTAAATGTCATATTATACTCGTTTCGTGTATTTCGGCAACGATGCATACCTCTCGTAGGAAGGTGACAGACGAAACGTTGCAAGAAATGGCGACATTCACGCAGTACGCAGCTTGCAATACGTGTATCACGGTACGCGTATCTCCGTGTGAAACCGGCCTTACCGACCAACGAAAAAGACAAAGACGACGCTCGGTTCACATCGACGATCAAATATCGCGCGTCGTGCATTGAGCATATTCATAATCTCATACACCAAGTAACCTTAACTTAATTCATCTACTATGTACATGTTCGTTGGCTCTATCGCCAGCTTGATTCACCATGTACGTACATCGAATCGTTACTTACATTTACGTGATCTCGAATTTATAGAAAAAACTTGAGCCGCCACGCGTTTCTCCAGAGACGCGTGACCGAATACGCGGCTAACAAAGAGCAAGCGCAATTTACAATAAAAAAAAAATAAAAACGATGGTTGCATCGAGAATATCCTTTCATTTTTTTTTTTTTTTTTAAGTAATTCGTTATTTCGAGCCGAGTTTGTTCGTTGACTACCGTGGTTTGCACTTGCTCTTCGCGCACACGAGTTCCCGAACGTTCCTCGTATCGATAAAACTAACTTAACAACTCGTAAATTATTATAGAGTAATAAATGGTGCAGATCGCGCGGCGAACCGACGATACCGTGGAGCATCGTGGAAGTTGTAGCTCGATTTTATATCGCTCCGATCGAATATTCGCGTTTGCAGTTGCACGGAATTTTTTTTACGCAAAGTGTCTCCGAGTATGGCAAATATGGCAAACGTTGCGTGTTCATGCACATGCATATATGCACTCGTCATTTTCCAGTTCGCAATAGAGCCTAACTCGAGGCGTTTCGTGCCATTCACGAACAGATTAATAACGTCGAGTTCCGGAGTTGCCGTCGCGCATCGAATAAATACACAGTCGGCTGAGATGAGAAGAAAATCTTCCATCTAGATACTAGAAGCCGAAAACGACGAGTCATGTGGCGTTTCGCGAGGATCGGCTATTTACAAGCGTAACCTGACTTTTTCTGCGATCGAGATTCTATTTCTCGACGTACGTACTCGCGGAAAGAAGAAGAAAAAGAAGGAGAAGAAGAAGAAACACATTTAAATTCGCCCCTGCGCTTATCGTAGCAAAAATATTTCGTATCACAATGTTACGACGCAGCCAAAGTAAAAGCATACAGAAAATAGTAAAGTATTCTATCCGCGTGTCGTGTATAAGACACGTACCTGCGACAATCGCGTATTCGCGACATCTACTCCTTTCTTCCACGTTACAATTTTTACGCCAAGGAGATTTGAACAGGCTTGAGAACGACACCATTTTCATAACGTCGATTACGCGCCGTCATCTTGCTACCGCGTTATTGCACATACTTACGACAAAAGGAAGAGAAGCGCTTCCGCGATTGCTACATACAGAAATCGACGAATTAATTCGATTGCATCGCTGTCATTTCCATAATAGTTACGATTGTCGAACGATCGACACGCGACACCGTTGTCAATTCTGTATCGATAATTAGCTACCTCGTCGATCGTAATGCTCATAAGTTAAGATCGTATTTACATCGGAGTGACACGATCGTTCGAAGCGTTTCTCGGCTGCTGGAGTTCGATCGATAAAAAATTCCATTATCGTTCACGCTTGTCGCGCGAAAATTGCTTCCTACTCTCACCGCGTATGAAACGCCAAGTCGTCGCTATAATGGACGGAGTCGGATTTTAGGCAAGTGCCGACGCACGTTCGAATCGCTCACGACGATCAAAATCGTACGCGACCAAGTACAAATTTACCACATTGTCCCTAGATTTACGAGTCAAACGTACACCTCTCCCCTCTTGCTACCAGCAACCGGAGTAGTCGCTGGCATTATGGTGGTCGCTGTGATGGGTGCCGTACCTAGGCCGCTGGAGAGAGACGCGTTGGTACAGGACACGCTGCTGATCTTCCTCGAAGTGTCTTGTATACGATGACTCGGTCTACAGAGATCGTGGCCGATGCTGTTAGTTCTCGGCCGAATGTCCTTCCCGTGCACTATGAGCCTATCTATATTGGGAGGTTCGTGGCCATTGGACACGGAGGCGGCGCGATTCTCCCTCGGTTGAAGACCCGGCGACTGCGGCAGAGACATACTCCTGTCCTCTCGCAGTTGTGCAACCGGTGGACCTGGCAACGATGCCGATCGCCTGCCACGTGGATCTATCTTACCATCTTGAGTAGTCGACATCGTGGTAACCACGTAACCGAGTTTCTCGGGATTTATCAGAATGGGAGAGCGATCGTTATAGGTGTCGAAGGTAGACGGGTTACCGTCGCTGCCCACAGGACTTGACCTCTCCCCTATCAGAGGAGTGCTTCTGTCTTGGCTTATTAACGGCGTGGAACGTTCTTCCTGTCCTGTAATGCTACCACTCCTACTGCTTCCACTGCCCGATCCCTCTTCCTCGCTGCTGTTCACCTCGGTTAAGGTGGCTTGATTAGGAACGCCGTTGCTTTGATTCGTTGGTTTGATCATGGACGCGGAGGTTGTCGTCATCAGTCCTAGTTGCGTTAACTGCGACATCGTGACAGGTGTTAAAGTAACAGGAGCAACGAGACCGGCACTGGTCAAAGTAGGGGAGAGAACAGCCTGCGCCAACGCTGCCGCTCCAGATTTCCCGGTTACAGGCGTGCCCTCCGTTTCTTGAATGGGCGAGAGCACGACCTGCACAACCGATAGATCCGGATAGTGGCCGTTCGCCGGTATCACTCCTACGACGCCTGCCCCGATGTTCGCCGCGTTCGTCGCTGATAGAGCTAATCTCTGTTCACGGTCGACTACTTCTTTCGTCACGTCCGGCGTCGGTATGCGGGGTCGGTTCTTCAGAGAAACCGGCACCGGATTCAACTTCGTCATGGTACCTGTCGGGAAACGAACACGAATTAGACAAGCTTGTTACAGGATGATCGAGTTGTCCGCGTCTCGAGCCTAAGCCTGCGATTAAACTATTCCTAACGCCGGCAGCAACGATAACGAGGCTAACGATGATCGCGCCAATTTTTGCGGCTGCGTTTATTTTACCGCTAGAAAACGGTCCGCTACGGAGCAAGGAAACGAATCTTCGTTCGACCGTCTCGAATCGAGCCGAGAATGGAACGGATGGATAAAACGCGATTGGGTATAATTGCTAGGTATTTTTCCACCGCTGGCGTGGCTTTCCTTTTTTTCTGTCATAAGTGAGAGGAACGATTGGAGAAAGAAGCACAAGGTCTTAAGAAAAGTTTTTTCGAGAAGAATGATTCGCGATTGCGGAAATTGTTCGGATTACACAAGGTTACCCGTTGCATAATTCCTTGCATGCGTATAGCCAGGTGGGGAAAGCTTCCAACATTCGCGACACTTTCATTGAAAGATGTTTTTCTCGCGTCGCATTGGAACGTGCAGGAAGATTGCAGCTTTGAAAATGCCAGCGAAGAAAAGCGGAAATACATACGATTATCGCTCGAGTAACGGAATTGGAATTATTTGCTCTTCTGGAAATCATTTTTCTTTTTTTTTTTTTTTTATTTGTTGTTGTTGTTGTTGTTGCAACGACATCAAAGAATTCTTTTTCGTGATTTCATGGAGTACAACGCGGCTCGACTAGAGGCACCGATTATTGACTTTAATTCATAGAAACGGGAGATACTGTTAACGTGAATGCGCAGTCGTTACGTAAGATCGTATCATTATCATTTAAATAGTTAAATCAACGTCAAGCGAACGCTATTCCAGACTGTGCACCATTCGGCTGACACGCCTGAGAATTATATTATCACGTTTGCATAGCAATTCCTTACGTTTTAATTTGCTTTTATTTGTTTCTATTTTGTCGAGTACAAAGACGCGTCGGAAGTAATTTGCGTAAATCACTTGCCTTGTCGACCCATTCTTTGACTTCGAATGCTTTTCCGTCCAACTAGCCTGTCATAAAGGGACATCTTGAGATTCGGATTGTTCGTTTGCGGTAAACCTCCGGTTTCAGGGCTGCTATAAACGCTATTGTGGCGATTTCTGGAGAAGAAACCACCGCCGCTGCTGTAAGTGGTCGAAGAACTACGTACAGAGCCCATTCTGGTAATTTGTCGCTGTAGCCAATTTTTCCTTCGTTCGACCAACGGAGTATCGACGCTTTCCTATAATAGATGTAAACGAATATAAATATATCAAGTATCAACACTTCTCTGGAATAAATATTTTTCCAACGTGTTTCCTGCACGATCCGATCGTGACACGAAACACAGGTAGCCGGTTGTACATCGAGAGTTTCAAGTTCATCTGGTGACGTGTACTTACGTAATCGGCGTACATGTCATCCTGGTGGGTCTTGCGATGCTGAACGTGATTATGGATCTGTGGGCCCAATATAACGTTTGCATACAGAGCGTCGCTGTCTTTGACCTTATAATGCTCGGCTGAACCCTTTGGCTCTTCTCGTCGATACTGCTCGCTAGCCACCGTATACGGTAAATCTTTCGGCACGACCTCGTCCCAATATTGATCTTTCAACAGTTCTGGGTGTTCCTCGTGCATTTCGTCCACGATCATGTATCCAGCCTATCAAATAAACGCGTGACCGCTAATAAATATCAATCTTGCGACACAACAGTTGAATTTCAATTTCAATACGATTAACTTAAATTTCGATGGGACCGGAGAAAGTTGACCTCGTACCTTAATGTGACGATCTATAAGCCAATTTAACTCGATATCATCGTCGTCTTCGCCGAAAGGATTGATCAATACCTCGGCGACTTTCAGCCATCCCACGTAAAAGCAGAACTGTAACGAACGAATCGGATTGATCGATAGTTATCGATCGACCACGGCGATCGCCTTTTTACAAGCGTCTTTACCATCGATTTTCTTACCTGCAAAGCCGTGAAAAATGGAAAATACATGTCCGGTTCCTCGTATTTTCCGCTTCCGACGTCGGTGCGCTCGATAAATTGTCTGCCGAGTAAGGCGGAAAAGAAATACGCGTACAACGATAGCGTGACTACCTGGAAAACGTAAATAAACGGTGTTGAAAGTCGTTCGATTAGAACCGTGAATATCACGGCCCTAAAAACGTCGACTACTGGTAATTGGCGAAATAAAATTCAGTCATCGTTAATTTTGCGACGCGCGATAGAAGAAGGAAAAAAAAAACAAGTGGCTTCATTATAATTTGCTAATCAAATGTCCTCAGCGCGAGATTACCGACAGAACAAATGGATAAATTAAACGACAGAAATTTATAGATAGATGTTGCCGTGTTACATCATATTGTTCGATTCCTAGAACGAGTGTCGTATACTTTCTGCGTATCGACGAAGAACGAATAAACCCGGTCGAAGGTAAGAAACAAGTATCCATCGTTGGTCCACGTCGCCTGCATCGCTATAAATATCGCTTCTCTCGGAATTACTTTCTTCGTTCATTTTCAAGAATACCTTTATGAAACTTAATACAGGAACGCCAGTGCCTCGATGAACACGTACGTTGTTCATGGACAAGCTACGCCGTAGCTAATGATGGGCTCGGAGAAAGTAATACTGGATATACTGAAGTTGATGAAAAAAGTTAGAATCGTGATGAAACGGCAGAGAACGTTGGTCATTTGTAAGGTGAAAGGTTTCTTTGTCAAAGGGCAAGCAATTTCGTGCTTGGCAAACAATTACCTTCCTATTGGTTTCGTCCTCTCTTCGCGTCGTACACGCGTGGACGAACAGGTTTGAATGAAATCATATCAAGGTCATCAAGAGAGCTGCCTTTCTCATCGAAGGCCACCAGGAAACGATGGTTCATGCAAAGACTCGTTGTGAATAAAAGAAAAAGTACGATCGACGGATTATCTTTAGACTTTGATCGTCGCGTACACGAAGAGGATCGATACGCCGCACGTTGAACTGACTGTGAAAATTATTTCCGCCGTATCGGCGGACCGCGACGAGATTGCCGCTCGACTCGTTTGTCATCCTTGACCGTGCCTACTGCCTTCTTCGCCCATACGGATATCCACGATGTACTTATTTCTATGGAAAAACAGAATCGCTTGGAAAAGATACGGAAAGACGCATAAATCTTAATTTCAGACGCAAAATCTAAATTTGAATTTCAACTTATGACGCGAGATGCTCCGTTTCAATAATAACGTCATTCGAGGGAAAAGCGTGTCGTAGGACAAAGGGAAACCAGCGACGTGTATTCGCTGGTAATTAAAGCGCATTGTCGCATCCCAGGTAAATTGTTCCGTCCCTCTGTTTCTATCTCGCTCTTACTTTGGAAACTTATAAAACCTCTGTAAGCGGATACATGCTATAGAAACGTTCATGACAACCGATGGATACGGACAAACCACGCAGGTTGAACAGTATTCGGTAAACGTATTATTACACAGCGCGCAGAACCGTGCTGGTTTACGCCTAACCACGCGATTTTATCCTGCTTTTACCACGGGGACAAAGTGCGATTGGTGAAAGACGAACGCACGTCACGATTCTGTTTCGACACGAAAACACGACAAGGAAAATAATTACAGCTGAGTTGCTCTTCCTCGACATTCTCCGCGTACACTTCTCCTTATTTTCGCTAATTCGAAGCAATCCGACCGTGCGTTTATCTCTCGAAATCTTCGTAATGAAACGTCTCTGGTTTCTGAATTACCATCTCGACTCTCGTGGTACGGATTAATAGCACGTTTTCGTCGCGTGAGCATGCTCCATTTTCCAACCAAGAATCCCAAGCATTCTCCCCCATCGACTGATAAACTAATACGGAACACGAATCATCGATCGGTACTATTACCGGCATAATTTATGCGAGGAGCACGAGTTACTGGAATAAAAAACGAGCTCTGTTCCATGCCGCTGACTAACCGAGTGGTTTACCCCATCGTCTGTGGTCGAATTAAATGTAATCGGTATCGAGATCCTCGACGATTAACGTATCGATGTATTCCCCGAAGGAAAAACGCGATCGGTTTTTTTTTTATCGTACTTTTCCTCGTTCGATGTATTTAAATTTCGAATTTATCATTATCCTTGGCAGTGGATGACGCAATTTCGCACAATGAATGAACATTTTCTCACTGTTCGTGCAACGTCGACTGTGATTGATTCAGTTGCCCATCGCGCTTTTCAGATCTGTGTTTATTAACAACTTTTAGAGAATGCCTTTAAAGTTGAATTTATCAAGCCTGAACGAAGATCGTCTGCCAGGCATTGGCCACTTATATACGAGATCATGACGCGAACGACTCTTTAATACCGCGAAAATAATGGCGTTCGTAGCCGACAATTAGGGACGTTAGCTGATGAGCAATTAACGTTGCACAATGGATACGTGGCTGCTAATTGCGAATACGAAACATCTTTCCAAGAATGGATCCGTTTTGTTACTGCGCCGCAATAAATCGAGTCCTTCGAACTGGATAAAGAGAGCCACGAGCACATTGTTAACATCGATCTTGGGTAGTTGGTAGCTTTTTAATGTCTGCCGTGTATTAAACGAATGATGTTCGAGCGTCGGCGGCCTCCGCAATTACGCATCGAGTCTTTTATCGATGATATCGTGTTGCAACCAGGTGACGTACTTTCTAATGATCGCTACTGCCTCGAAGCTCGTTAACTTCTTGCTATGGAAACTACTCGGCCGGGCAAATTGAAATGCACCGTTCGAAGGAACGGCCGTTCCCTTAACGCCGGACGTGACGACTCGCGTTTGTTGAAACTCTCGCTAAGAGATGAGCACGAAACAAGCTTACAAGCGTTAGAAAGATGTTAGAGAGATTCTATTGGAAAAACTTGATTAGAGGAAATGGCGAGAGAAAACGCTGCATTGTGAAGCTAACAACGGAATTAAGACTTACGCAAGCGTGCGCTGCACACTGTCAACAGTATCAAAGCGACGAGGTGGTTACGATGAGAATCAGCTCGGGATGAAGACGTTCGTTTAAAACACTTGGCATTTCTCAATGGCGGTAAACGCCATCGCAATTACCCGGCTTCTCCACGATTTCTGAATGAGATTGGAAACAGAATAATACCACGTTGTGCCATTCCTTGATTAAATCTTCGCTTTTTGTAACGCTTGTCAACGAGGAGAGACTTTAAACTTGCACGGTCTATCGGCAGATTCGAAAATTTCATTCCGCTGAATGTTGCTTCTTCGCCTTGCAAACAATTTCACGCGTCTAGTCCACCTTCGCGTTCTCGAATATTCGACGATTTATCGAACAGAATATTAAAAGAATATGTATTAAGAGCGACACGTGTTCGAACGGTGACGCGGTTTTGCAGAATATTTCGATACTCACCTGAGTGTAAACGAGAGGAACGCAAACAGTGTCGTAACCAATGAGCGCGCCAAGCCTCTTCCGGATGTCGCTCAGCTCGACAAGGAGGGTTTGCACTACTTGGTCGCTAGTTATTAGGGCCTCCCTCCTGGCCCTGTTGATGATGTTCGTCGCCCAAACCAGAGGCATCCAGTACTTCGACATGGCCGCTTTCTTGTTCATCATCTCGAAGATTTTCTTCTCCGACTCCATCATCAGGCCTGGAAAGAAATAGCGGGATCGCTAGGTCATTTTCACTCTATTAAAACTTTCGAGCGTGAAGACGAAACTATATCGAAGTAGAAACGTGGCATAGAGATCTCCCGCGAACTTTCACCGAACGGACGGTTACCGAATTGTCGCTGGCAAACCGATAACTCGGTTGAAACGCGAAGAGCAATGGTTATCGAGCGGCAATAAGTCAAACCTGTCTCCATCGGATAAATTCATCCGCGATACGTTAATCGATGAAACGCGTTTGCATATGTGTCGCGTTATCGAGCGATCCGTACACCTCACAACGCGACTTTCGCGCGTCGATTCGCCGCTACGTAGTCGTTTACTCGTTACGCGAATGCAAATGCACACGAAACTTTTTAAACTCGTCGATCCTGTGATTGCCACGTGTACTCGCGCATCATTGTTTAATTATATATCCGTGGTTTCTCGGAACATGCTAGATATTTTACTATTAACATCGTTCGTTGCTTGTAACGTTTCGATCCTTCTGCATCGTTCGTAAGATCTTCTGTCGGCATATTTTACAAACGTTATACGACGATCCACGAGCGTGATAAATTCGAACACTCGGAGATCGTTACACGGTATCTATTAGCGTTATAGGAAGAAAGGGCGATTTGTTTATTAGCAGGCAATACGACGATTATGTAATGGCTTGTGGCTGCTCACGTGACTGGTTCGTAAACATGAAACACGTGGAGAACGATGCACATTGCACGTAGCCAAGAGCGCAATCGAGAATACGCTATTAGTCAGGCGATGGTCGTCCCGTTTAGAAGAGCACGTCGAATAGCTAGCTATAACGCCGCTAAATGTAAGACCGCCGATTTCCGAAAGAAAACTAAACACTCACTGGAAGAATGTTAAGTTGCCGATTTCCGTCCACAATTCGCGTTACGCGTTTATTACATAACTTTCAGCCGATATTTCCCTGAAACGAGATAGCGTTGCGGTTGCAATTAACGATATTATTGAAACTTTTACGCGTCTCGGCGAAATATTATCGTACGATTCTCACAGAAGGAACGTGGCTCGATAAGATAGTGAAATTTCCTGATCAACTTCGCTCTCACGTAGCATAGCTATTATCTCATGTTTTTCGTCAAACCGATAGTATTACGATGTAACGATCCTATTAACCATGCAGCTACATTTAAGCGTTTATATTTAAACGTTTTTGAAATTATACGCATTACGAAACAAAAAACATACAGGTATTGCAATTGATACAGCTTTTCTCAAAGTTGGAATAACATATGGTATCATGCAACGTCTAACGCCTGTAGAGTTCAACATGTCGGCAATTAGTAAATGACCTCGAGATCGATAGTGCCCTCTTAGTGGCGTGCAATAAATAACGAGTGAAAAAGCATTGTTAGAAAACACCTTTCATAAATAACAGTCGATTTCACAAGCTGTTGCTTTCTTGTAGGAACACGTTACGCGTCCGTGCGAAATTAAAGCTACACGCTTCATCTTCGCTCTATCGTTATTGCGATTGTTTTGTTGCCTCCGCCGTGTATGTGCTCTCCCAGCTAATTAAACGTGTTACCGGTCTCGAGTTTGTATCCTGTCGTATCGAAACACCTCGTATAAACAAGTGACGACGTTTTCTTGCGCGACCAGTCACGTGAACGAATCGTCGTCGATGGCTGAACAATTGCAGACATTATGTTTTGTGGATGCAACAGAAACGTTCCAGACTCTGTCCTGGTGGACACCTTAACGATCGTCCCCAGACGAAAAAACCATCTTAAAAGTCATGGCCGATCGCAGCGAGCGTCGTAACTACTCACGATTGGTATTCGATCGGTTAACGGGATCCTGATAATTTCTCTCGGGGGGAATCTTTTTATTGTTACAGCAGAAACGGGTGCGTTCTGTACGGACGGTATCTATAACGAAGCTAGGAGCGAACGGCCGAAAAAAAGCGACGCCATCGTTCGAGCGGTTATCGAAATAACTCGTGGCGTCATTCCACGACAAGTAGCCAGCCATCCGAAAGAAACAGTCTGCCGGATCAAAGAAACGCAAGTGTCGACGTGTAGTTATTAATGGTGGCACATATGTTACCGAGCAGGTTCAGGTAATGACCTTAATCGCAAAAACCAACGCGCAAAACGACGTTGGTACCAATATGGATCGCGTACGTGCCCGTCTTTCGACGTACGCGGACCATTTCTCGTCCCTGTTTCGAGCTTTCGGGATTTTCTATTTGCGTTCATCGCGAGACTCGCGTACAAGAAATTCGTATCGGCCGTTTATAGCTGGTTGAAATCTGTCTCAAGGATAAATCGTACAGATATTTTACTGTTAGATGAAACTTATTGATGGCGTCTTTGCGTGGAGTGTTATCGATCGTCGATGGAACTAAATCGATTGTGGACGTCACGCGAGCATTCTATACGATCGAAACGGTACGCCGCGCTACCGGCCGAATCGATATGCAATCGGTTCTTTATTCGGTGTGTACGACCTTGATGCAATCGCATGGTCACATGGCTTCTATACAATGAGTTCGAGAATTTGCAACTGAGAGAGTCGTGAGCGATAACTCATCGTATGAGTCACGCAAAAGTCACGAATGCGACATTGCGAACGCACCTAAAGTACGCTGGGACGATTAACATAATGCTTGATATTTTATCAATTAGCTGTACGATTAGAAGTTGCAGATTCTTCATTTTTGTAACGCGGAACGACTTTAAAGCAAGAGACAATGTCATAGCGCTGCTTTCGTAAAGAGTAATTGGCTGATAGCAAATCGATTATACAGCTGTAATTTATGTTAATACATGAGCGATAAAATTGATCGAAAAGAAACTATTTATTATTCTATGCGGTTTATTCCTGGAAACTGACGTTAAAGAGATTAGGTTTGCCCTGGTTAAAAAAAAAAAATAATATTTGACGGTCGTTCGGGCTTGACGAAACTCAGCCGCTTTCGCACGTTACACTTGGCGATTTTCACGCGGAAAAATACGCCACTCCATCCGCTCGAAACGAAATTTTTCGAAAGCGCGCGAATATCGTCGTTCGGAAGTAACTTGTGCTCGCTTTCACGGGCTTTATGCTTAGCTCGTGGCATCGATTTATAAGCAAAGTGGAATCGGTGGCAATGACGACGACGACCTCACGATTCGATGAAAATGTCGATGACACTGTAACGTGACGAATTTCGAAAGAGAATCTCGTCGGTTATTTCACGCAATCGATAACCGCTAACGAGACGAAATCGACGTTAATTACGAAATCATTCGCGTGGAAGCGAATCGGATCTTGTCGCGAGTCATTTACACCTCGAGTATGTAAGTCAATAACATGGATCTTGTGTAGTCATCGCGAATCGAATATAAACGGTGCGACAGACTGTGTACGATCGTTATTAATGACACATTAATCGTGCAATAAAGGCGGTAAAATTTCTGAACGTCGGCAAACGCGGCGTTCCATTATCAGTTTAATCGTGCTAGGCGAGCCCGTACGTAACGGATAACAGTAGTCTCGAGCAAAGAGCAAAACAGTTTGATTTTCAGAAACGATTACGCGGCGACCAAGGCGGAATCTAAGAAAATTACGTGGTCGCGCAACCAGCAGGTTCACCGATTGAAACGGCTTCGACGAATAAGAAGAAGTCATACTCGTTTCTGAAGGATGTTTACCTCTCGAAAGCATCAGCTGAAGACGGAGATAAGACGGAGCTAGAGAGGGAGCGGTCCGAGCACAACTCGGATGCACAACGGGCTTAAAGAGGAGAATGGTTATAGGGGTCAATAAACGCGGGGATCCTTGCTCGGCTGGCAAGGTCGCCACGAAGGTAAAAAATCAACCATACTCCTCGTCTCTCCTGCTTCTCATCCTTGCCTGCCCGCTCCGCCGCGCCGGACCGACGCTGAAAAGCATCCTTCGAAGAAAACCAGTCCCCCAGTCCAGTTCGTACTTCTTTAAGCCCGATCCACAACATGTACTCCAGCAATTTCTGGTGTCGTCATCGCGGTCGTAATTTCAAGGGTGAAACTGCGTTTCGACTTCGCAGCGGAGCAACGAAAACGCACAGTCACCCATCGACATTGAACTTCATAAGCTTTCTGGACGCACGACATCGCGATACGCGCGTTTTTGGCGCGCATGACCGGACACGCAGCCAAGCACGGTGTCGACGCTTGGCGCCGGTGAAACTGGACTGATTAGGAAATATCGCCGCGTAATTAGAAGCGGGCAAGTTTAAATCATTGCGCGCACACGCGATCATGGATGCGCCCTGGGTGTCAATAGAGCTGGCTGCCAAAGAGAAAATCGACTAGTCCACGCCCGTGAAGGCGTGTACGGGCGACTATTCGCAGACACGTGGAACCATACGATACAGTCACGATACCGCGCGTCATTAACGATTTCACTATCAACGAATGACCAAAGTCTGACTGGTGAAATTTGTTAGAACCTTTCACAGTTTCATGGCGTCTAGAAAACTCCGAACTGTGCCCAGCGATAATAAGAATCGGCTGGAATAGTGTCTGTTCGAGATCTCGTCGGAAGAACCTCGTGTCCTATAAAGATATTGATTTTTAGATTACTTGTAGATCTGAGAGAGGCGTTCGATACTTTGCACACCTTGGTCTATTCGCTCTATCCGTGCATATCTCGAGCACGTTGGTCTTAATGATTTGATGTTAACGTTTGTAAATAGCTTTAAATTTTATCGTTATATTTAGAACTGCGACAAACGCGTTGACACTTCGGATATATTGCTTCCGAATATATGAACATGAGAAATGTTCTACAAACTCGCCGCTTTGTTTCTTTCTGACGCTCGCGGCAGAGGAGTAATAAAACGATGAATAATAAACGAGTATGAAAATACAATCGATTTACACAGATGCCAGGTGTTTTGAGTTGTTCGTCATCGACGAGTTAATAACGCTTCGTTCGCGTGATCGAATTCAAATCAGAGTTCTAACGAAAATGTCAATGCGACGACGAAATAGAAAAAGTCGAGAAAAATTCTACGAGAATCAAACGACCAATAAACGTTTATTCAAACAGAGAAACGGTCAGTTGTTATTTATTGCTGCGTTTTCTTTGTTCCTGCGGATCCGAATCGGATCGAAAAATTCGACCTTTCGCAAGACTGACCCTCTACAAGGACGTCTCGCAGTCGCCGCATTTTCCGGCATTTCAGAAACACCAGCAGTGGAAATCAGGCCATCTTACGCTCAAGAACATGTACACTCTAACTGTTCGTGGAAAGGTCAAGGAAACAGAAGCAGAAGCTAGCGTGTTCCGTTAATTTTAGAACAGCGCCTCTATCGCTTCCATGGTCGACACTTTTTCTCTCGATCCACGATTTAAGAGACAAGCAGCGACTTTTAATCAGCTACTAAATACGTGCTAATTCAGCGAGAAGGTTGAATTTGCGCGTTACAGCCTCGCAATTTCGCGATCTTCCGTTCCCATTGAAAGGATTCGCAGCATTGTGCTCTTTGATTTTCCACGCCCGTCGACACCTCTTAAAATCCCGCGATCGTAATCTAGCTTGCGGATCCATCGCACGCACGCTCTCCAGGCGAGTAATTATTTTCTTGCGTATCGAACAGGCGCCGATCGGTCGACATAATAGCGGAGAGAAACTCTCGTCGGAACAATAATTTGTGCTAAATATAGGTAGCGCGTGCGGCGTATTACGGTCGACCGAGAAGACGATGCATGCGACCGGCACCATGGATGGATATGGAGACAGTGTGGAGCGACGAAGAAGCGGTCAAGAAGAAGAGGAAACGGGTTTTCGAGTTTCTTGCCCAGGCCGATGTGGACGGCCACGATGATGACGACGTCGATCTTGGAGATAATGATGATGATGGTTCGCTCACGCGCCACCACCGCAACTCTCGCGAGCCGAAGCCGCATCTATCGCGAGCTCGATATACTAGTCTAGCCAATTACCACCTGTAGCCGGAGATAGATTAAGGCTCTCATTATGTCTGGCTATATTTAACGTCGTCTGCATACATATCCTATCGCCTGGTTGGAACCAGTAGTCGCGTATGAGCGTATGTAGATCTCGGTGCTGTACGTAGAATCGCAAGACTTTCGATATATATATATATATATATATATATATATATATATATATATATATATCGATGCTGGTCGATGCATTATGGACGTACAATTTTCCGTTGATAGCGTGCTACGTGGACATAAACTGGCCGATTTCGATAAAACGGCAATCAGAACTAGCGCGATAATCGTAGGAAAAGCAAGGTCGTTAAGAGATGAAATTAATGGAGTATATGCGGCATATCTAGGGAACTAGTGTGTACGACTAATGACGTACGATAAATCGAAGAAGGTTCGAGAACGCGTCGGGGAACGCGTTGGAGAACTCGAAAGGCGCCATGGTAACGGTGAAAATCAATGGCAGCGATGGGAGGTTGCGGCGTCCGATCAAGAAATCGGCAAGAGAACGACCGAGAATCGTGAGACACGCGGCCGATAGAGACCCTTCGAGGAAACCAAAGACAGTCGGCGATGGTGATTATCTTATCAAATGACATAGTATCGGTATTCGAGATCGACTATAATTATCAGAGGGTTATTTTTATACATACCCGAAGAGGAAGGAGAGAGAGATCGCGCGCAGGAAAGAAAAAAGGACGACGACGTAGCAGGTAATAAAAAGGAGCCTGTTGTAACGTGGACTCGGTTGGGCTCCGGGAATAGACTGTAAACTACATGGCGCTGGTCCGGTCGGCGCGTACCGCGAGCAAAACGAATATCTCGCCAAGAAGGAAAAGGAAAAGGATGAGGAACTGGCGCCGGCGCTCCGCGTTTCTAAGGCCTCGGCTCGCTTCTTGAAAATTACCCGGACGCACGTGAAAATTGCCTGGCGGCGTGAGTCGTGCCGTTCGATTTACACCGGCGACCCAGCTCTCGAGATTCTTTCGAGCCGATGGGTAGCGTCGGAATTTCCAGACCGCGATCCTCGCGGAATTGGTACGCCCTGCTAATAATATCGCGGATCTCTCGATACTAACCGATCGGCAGCGATATTCATGCAATTCGTTCCTGTTGTTTTAATAGTTACTTGCACCTACTTCGACGCTCTCGTTTATCGACGATCGTTAGCAGCGTAATATTCTTAACATAAACCTGTAAACACGTGTTTCATATTCGTAGGGAACGATTACACCATGTTTTATTGAATCGTCAGAACACAAGAGGCGGTAATAAGGCTCGGTAATTCTTTTTCACTTGTCGATACCAGCACCTATTTCGTGTCAGTAGTGATTTGCATCTGCGTCTTTCGCAAACTACGGTAAAAGTCAACGACCATAACGGTTGCGTTGCGATGCGACTAGTAAATAGAATCGTTTGCAATTTAAGCGCTCTAAAATCTGCTGTGCGCACGTTTTCGTACTGTTACGCCCGGAATACTCATTGCAATTGCCGAGAATTGCAGTCGGACGTATTTGACGTTTTCTCGATTTGTTTCGGCAAAGAACACGATCGTACGTTATAAATAGAACGCAATGTTTACTATTTTATGCATAGGTCGCTGTTCTAAAATTACCAGCGATGACCTTCTTAGTATTCCATGTCCCTGTTAAACACCATTTGCTTTCAAACAACGTTGCATTTATCCACGAACAGAAATTGTTTCAAAACGTGCTATTTATTTGGCAGACATAAAAACAACACGAAATACGTTCGTCGATGTCACAACAGCATTGGCATTGACACATCTCAGAAAAGACAAACTAGAAACCAGGGCCAGTGTAGTCTGAAACGTAGCTAGCGAACGATCGAATGTCTCGTTTGTCCTCTAACTTGCTCCTGTCTCAAGATCATGGCTAGGTATGTACTATGTTTTATTTACGCGACCATAAATATCGGCATAATCCTTCGGAAGGACGTAACACCGCAAAATCACAATTACGTGTGGATGTTACTGGTCGGCGTTCAACGTCTCGCATTTAGAGTAGTGTTCGCAGTCGCTTGAAATACTGTTTCGTCTTTTTTCCTGAAGCTTGGGGAATACGATGCATTCTCGCTGCATGAATTATTGATGGAGATCTCACGCGACGATCCGCAACGTTTTGTTGGCGAGACAAGCTCGTTTCCAGAGTCGCCGCAGAACGGATTTGGATCGTCTTTGCGAAGTTCTTTTACCGTGGCACCGGCGAACCGACGGCACGTTTCTTTTGCGACTGGTGTGCGTGATGCTAACGTGTTCACGTGTCCACGGAGATAATTCCACGGAAGGATCGTTTCTTGTTATCGCTCTCGTCACTTATTTCTCCGGCCACGGGGAGCATGCTCATGTTCATGGAAGATTCGCGGAACCGGCGCCTGAAAAATGCGTGCTATTTCTAGTCGACATGCACATCCTCGCCGCTGCCGCCGCCGCCGCCGCCGCCGATTGACAAAAACCACAGCGATTCGAGTCGTTCTTTTGCATCCCGAGAAATCACTTCTTTCTCCCTGTTTAAAGATACCGTAAGCGTAATTGTGAAAATCGTTAGACGCAATTTCTGTCGATCGCACTAGATCCTCTGACAACGTTTCAGATAAGAACAGTTACAAGTATCTAGTTACATTCAAATTAGAAATTTAAATTTTCGGATCGACATCTTTAACTTGAAATCTTCAGATCCAAATCCTTAAATCCAAATTTACAAGTTCAAATCTCTTAATCTCCTAAATCGAAGTGTTATGATCCGATTTTACATATTACATTCAGATTTTAAACTCCTTTTCAAACATTGCCTTCGAATTTTAAATGAAAATCACGTTTGACAGTATGGAATATGACTTTGAAAATAGCGCCGTAGTATTTTATGTTTCGGTTGCGCGCGCTTCTTTGCCGATGTTAAACAAGTATGGCGAATTGAGTGGTACCAGCGTCGTGTGTGAATTGTTCTGAATGTGAAATTTGTCACGACTGTTTTGTGTTCATAGAGCGAAAGGAATGCATATCTACTCTGACTTGTTCTTTCCACGTACGTATTCAAAGAATGTGTGATAAATCTTGGTTTATTAGTCTATGTAACTGGAATCAGAATGCACGCGGACAAGTAAAGGGACAGTGTGATGTCTTCCAACATCGTGACATGCTTCTTAATATATCTGTGAAATTTCCTTAAAATAATACTCATAGCTCTCTCTCTTTCTCTCAAAACGATAATATCACGAGTAGTAGTCACTTCAATGATAATTTATAATACTTGCAAATTGTATCAAGTATTATTCTAGTAAATATTCTATAGGATTCTTTGGTGGGAGGGGGGTTGTGTTTTAGCGAGTTTGACATACACTGTATTTTAAATTACGAATGTCTGCTTGTTCGCGATAAAACAAACAAATACGCGTAACACAGACGAAATTTGTTCAACGTAACCACGTGCTTTCAGAAGTGATCGACAATTCTAATTCTAACGTAGAAGAAAGGAAATTTTGAAGAAAATGGCGGCCACAAGCAACGATAATGGTGAGTCGTGTAATTTGTGAATAGATTGCATGATTATCGGAATTTTAAAGACTATTTACCAATGTTCGAAGCTGGCGTATCTTCCTTTTTCTTTATCGGTAGTAAGGACAGATCGTAAACTCGTAAATTGCTTTAAGGTTTTCAAACATGAAAAAAAAAGTGTCGAAACGCGAAGTAACAAGAGCGTTAATGATTTGAAACATGTGTACAAATAACGTTTCCATCAGAGACATACAGTTACAGATCGCTGGGCAATCGTTCGAAGGTTATGTATGACACATGGTTCAATTTCGATTAAATAACGGTTCCATCGCGCAAATACATTGTCGCTTATCATACAATTGATCCATACGAATTACTTATTAAGGACTGATTGTAATTCTTCGGGGAATGCCAAAAATCTTGACGGCTCTCTCTCTCTCTCTCTCTCTCTCTCGCGTACATTTGTCGTTGAACTGTCCTTGTTACCATAAGAGTCGCTTAATTGTATAGGAATTGGCATGTGTGTTAATTGGCTATGCGTCCTTGAAGTAGCAACCGAGTCCGTTCCCAAATTATATTTCGCATTGAACTCTTAAATCTTTAACTGCATTATTAGTTGATCCATTTGGTAATAAAAATTACAATTCGTCGATCTTCGTCAAGATTTCGCGCTCGAATCTGTTTGCTGGCCAACGTATAGATGCAAATGTAGACAAAATGCTTTGCGGCGAATAACAGACGAGATTATTCGCATAGAAAGTAAAACAACGATTTAATATTTCTCGTCAGAAACGATTCTTACGTAACAGAGCAGTCTATGAATGTGGATGACAGCGGAATAAATATTTTATAATGTCTGCTCTGGACAAAAGTTTATAATATCGTCGGTTGTTCCATTAAGTTACTACTTCTCTTCTTTTTCCAACGCGTTACAACAAAAATATTTGTTCTTCCTCGCTGCGTTTTAATACATACAATCGCATTGTACGTTTAGTTCCGTAAATAGCTTGTACTCAAAATGAGAGCCTCTAGAATCGACACGCGTTCCTTGCTCTCGTCGAATAAAAGAAAGTAAAACGATTTAAGTAATATATATGAACGAGTAACTCACTGACCAACGTCTACGATGTGCTGAAGCGTCGGGAACCGTCTCTTCACGCGCAAGGAAATCCTCTGAAGCGTAATGACGTACGCGAGCACCGCGTATCTTACGATGTTTCTCCTCATCAGTCTGCCTCTCTCGTCCTGTAATGTGAAAATGTTTCAAAATTATTACCTCGGGCACTCTCTTTAGATGTCTACTCTTACGGCGCGTGGTATACATCGAACTGCGCCTATTCGTGACCATGCGTCAACGATAATTTCTTTGTTAATGGTCATAGAAAAACAACGTAACGCGTGATTCTCAGAAATAACTTTAACGCTTTCTACTCGAAATTAAAATGATTTCACGTACCGAACAAAGTGCTTTCTGTACAAAAAGAACTGAAAAAAAAACCGCGAGATACCGTTTCTATTAAGTACGACTTCACCAAAGCTTTGACTAAGTAACAGAGTAAACGTTTCTTTCGTCTCTATGTCTCGCGACTATGTCTCTCAAGGCTATCGAACGGTATTCTATCACACGTCTATTGCAATGGAATATTTATAAGCGCGGATTAAACAAATAAGCAGGGGAGAATCGAAGGAAATCGGTATCATGGGGAGGTGTCTGCTTCAAAATTCGTTTCCGAGGCTGCATGAATGCCGGACACGTTTCCCATGTCTTGTACACACTTTCCCCTTGTTCTCTTGGCCCGTGATCGCGAATCGTCACCGGTTTCGAGCCGATTCCAATAATAATCGGAGAAAAATCCACGGTGGCGCCTACCGCGTATTTTTCCTTTCGTTTCTGGCCAACGACGCGTGCGCATTTTGTAATCGGCCGCGCGTTTTGTAATCAACGACCATCGCGGTAAACGATCGCGCACGCTCGCTGGAATGTCAATTTAGTCGGAAATCGCAGCCAACGGTTCCTGGATCGAAATTTTCCACGCGCGATAAAAACTGTCTCTTTGTAAATGCGTTTACATGAAATGGAACGGCTCTGTGGAACGATTGTCGCGCCCGCCGCTAACCGCAATCACCATTGGCAATCGTGTAGCAGATAATCGTGTTGGTAATCGTTAATTGGACAACTGGTCGATCGGTCGAATCGTTACGTATGTAGAACACGACGAGATTCAGATGAAGCATTTTGTGGATCGAGGCACGTCTCGTTCGCTCGATATAATGCATGCAACGACCGAAGAAAGTTTGTCGAAACTAAAATTTTCGTTTAGCTAATAACACGTGGACGGTGAACGCTACGGCGGAGGCCACGTGCTGATTTAGAACGATCGCGTATCGCGATCTGAACGAAGAAAGTTGCTCGCTGCGAACTGAGCCGTGCGATCCACTGAAAGTCCGAGGAAACGCAATTTATTCCTGATTAATTAAACTCGTACGTGGCGTGTTCCGCAAATGTTTCAACATCGTCCGTTCATTTGCACTGCTCGACGATCGAATTACGCTTTCTTGAGCTTTACGTTAATTACGAAATATGAATGACTGGCACGTTGCTTAGAGGCACGCCGATTACAAGTAAATGTACACTGGTGCATACACAGTCTTGTAATTAAGGAATTTACTTTTTACATTCTCTAGATTTTCAAAGACTTCTATTCTCGCGAAATATTCAGAAATGTGAAAAAAATGAGGTTGCGCTGTATTCCATAAAGAGACTCCATTTTTTTCTTTTTTTTTTTTCTTTTTCTTGAACCAGTCATAGTTATAGATTAATTAGTTTCACCTTCGTACAGGTTCTTCGCATTCTTTGCCCGAAGCAATGCTACGCTATCAGTCTCTCTAGGCATTTGAAACTCGCGCAACAATTCACCGCAAAGATTAATTCGCTCGCCGGGCTCTAGACGAGTTCTTCTCTCTTTTACTTTGGCCAATCAATCGCAATCTACTCGGTAAATCCACACGAATAAAGGGAGAATAAAGTCGTATCGCTCGAAGATGTAGAAGCTTGTAGATTTCGTCAAGGGTTTCGAGGCGCTTCGAGGCGGTTCGTGTTTCTGTAACGAACATTCGTGTCCCTTCCCCCTCCCCCCTCTCCCACCGGTTTTCTACGTTCAAAAGACAGACGTCCCTTCTTCCTCGGAATACAGCGACTTAACGTCGCGCGTGCAAAAATGCACGGCTTGGCAGCTTGAAAAGGATCCTCCTTACGGGGGAGAAGGTGGGAGTCGAGGCATCCTTCTCGCCTCGGGGCCTGAATTCCAATTAGATTTCAATGAAAGGCACAGCCCAGAAGCTCGTGCTGCCCACTCGGCGCTGCTCATTCACAAATCCGATACTTTGCGTTACGTGACTACATGACCGCGGCTCTCTTCTACATACGTAGAAAACTACAGTCCCGTTCCGCGCCTCGAGACCTTGTCCGTTGACAACGTGTAGAAATTCAGCTGCAGTTCCAGGCAGCTGCCATTGTTCGGTCTCGAACTCTCCGCGTGTAACTTTCTCGCGTGTGTGACGCGATAATCGGAATCTACGATACGCGTTACATTGATCGAATCGGCGCGTGTAATTGTTTCACCGTCGTCGTACGTACCGTGTATACCGTGCGAGGTGTGGACCTCGATACGGACACGATAGGAGAACACCGCGCGAGAAGAACGTCGTTGCACGAGGAAGCGATTAAACCCTTTGGTACTGGATCGGCCCGTTCTATTAATACGATATCGTTAGCCACGGAAACTTATAGCCAGTTTCGCAGTGTGGTATGCGTTCAGCAGTTTCTAACCGGGTGGTACGTAGTGCGAGCACGGTCTTTGTAGAGCGTTGATGGCGGCGGTGCAGTTAGCAGAGAGCAACGAGGACGGACGTAACACTCTTGTGCGCGAGGTAGCACAACGCGTAGGTTCGTCCTTCTTTCTTGCTACGATGTATATACGTTGCACTTTCACTTCGACATTGTGTCATTGACCACACAGCTGGAAGACCCTTCCTCGACGAATTCGAAGTTCGAGCCACGAAGTTCGAGCCACGAAGCTCGCCTCCGACTTTGTCGAAGCGGTCGTTACCATGCTCGTTCAAAAATATGTGAGATTCTCGGTAATCGCGGTAACCAAGCTCGAAAACCTTGATCGTTGACTTAAAGTTGGGGCAAAAACTAGGCATTTTGGAACGATCGAAGATACTCAGGAACCGCTGGTTCATAGAAACGAACTTTCGTTTTCGGTTTAAGCGAGACGATCAGAGAAAGTAACGATAACAAGCGGGAATTTCTTGTAAGGCGTGCAGCGTGTGGCGCGCGCGAACACGTGTGCCAGAAGTTAGAATCGCATGCAAAGGGTCACGCGAATCGCGTCTCGAGGAACCGCGTCTATCGTTCCTGGCTATCTGTTAAGCGGATGTACAAGAGTTACAAGAAGATTTGCTCGCTTGCCAATTATGGGATGATCGCTCTTCGCATTTTTTTCACTTCTGGGCGTGGCGTGACTCCGAGAGCTGGCACCTACTTAGGTTAACGACACCGAAACGTGTCACGGCAATTCATTAGCGTAATGAGACAAACGCAGCGACAACTACTATCCGTGCAAGGCTGCGCGTTTATCGTTCTTTTGAGCCGCTTCGTTTACCGGGAATTTCATCTTCCAGTATAACCGTTGTTTCACGATCCTACACGAATACGAATTCGTCGAAATGTTTCTTTCATCCTTATACTTACGTTACCAGGAATAGCTGCACTGATAAAGAGCGCTAAGTTGTCCGGCCAGGGTAATAGTTTATATTGCTCCCACCATCGCTTCACCACCAGACTCACGTAAAATCCCAGCACGAACGACATCGGTATCGATTCGCTGGAGTTCCCAAAGTAGTACCTGATCTTTTCGAAGATTCTGTAACAGACAATCGTCACGAATCCTTATTGAACGTAAATCATCGTCTATTATCTTCCACGTGTGTTTCTTCCTCCTAAACGAATAGTTTCGAAGGAACTGTACTACCCATTCGAGCAATTAACGAAACGTTTCGCGAGACGAATCGAACGTTCAGATATTACGCGCGTGTACGGTTAAATATTTGTTTAGTAATACGCGTGGTGGAATTCTTATATTGCCTCGCTTACAAGTGGAGCAAGGTTGAGGTGATACCGTCATCGAACGAGATACCACTACCGGTCTTATGTACAGCTAACTCCTGCTAAATGGGAATTTCCATCTAGATTTCACAGGTGCTCGCGAAAATCTGTTAGCGGTTGGTCCTATCTATCTTAGGCACTCGACGTAACCGACGATGAGATTCGACGTTCAATGGAACTTTTTGGAACTTAAAATGCTACGTATGTACATTTCACGTTTGCGAGTTTACCGTGTTTTGTTTTTGCATAAGAGTTATATATACGAAAGTCAAAGAGTTTAGCTTGCAATTAGAGCATTGTAAGGTTAATGCACTTCTAGATTTCATTCATTGCTTTGGTTATCACTTAATTCCAAATTCTATTTACTCCCCGATAGATAGATAAGCGAAGAAATTCAATAAATTATCAAACGAATTATCAGACAGTTTAGAAAGGCCTAGCAATAATTTCGTTGTAAAGCCGAGGAAAATCCTAAAAATGATTATCAATTTTTTCGTAAAAGTTAGCAAAAGATATATAAAAGGACTTCAACGACTTTTTGTAAATTTTAATCTCAAATAGATTAAAAACTGCCGAAAACACGGTGGTAGGAGAAAAAAAGTTTTATATTTCTGTAGTAACGTTGAAAATTCCACTAAAAAGCTATAATTTATCGTTGAACATCCTTGCGATATACGATGAGGTAAGGCTTTATTTCGATTTGGCGGATCCTCCCTATGATTGTCGGGTCTGCTGGACCCTAAGCCATCCACGAACCGGCCCTACGGTTCTAAATTTAGACCATGCGAATCGAAGCGGCTCAAAGAAGAAGGGTCTTTTTTAACATCCGCCAGCCTCGTGCATCGTGCTTCTTCGCTTCTTTTTTTATCCCGACGTAAATAACAGGTTACGTTTTTATGCGTTTTTTAATACGGAGCCCGGACGACGACGAGTCGACACATTCCTCGGCGTATTGTACAAAACGCGCGCCTCGTAAGGGAGGAACAATTTTATTTACGATACACGCAATTTAACTACACGCAATATACGTATGCCTGGAACAGAAACGTTAAAACGTCTTTTCTTATGGACACGGTTCTCGTCAATCGTTGTAACATTATGACGTTTAGATTCACGGTCGGTGAATTTTCCCGAGAATCGTGACTTCTACGCGATGGTGACTCTGGAGAAACGCCATCTCTATTTAAATTAATTGAAATATTGACTTTTATTCCCGCGATTGACGGCCGTTTCTTTTCACCAGCGATTTTCACGGGTTTATCGTGGTCATCGTAAAGTGTCCGGCAAGAGAGAACCGACGAATGAGAAACGCGACGATAAAGAGAAAACGAAAGATGAGAGAGAGAGCTTAACTAACCGAGTTCTGAACAAAGGAACCAGCAGCGTTAATATCCATAAAACAGGACTGTCGATGTTAACCGGCGAAATATAATGTCGATTGACGCGTGGAAGGCTTTGTTGCTCGACCAAGGTCGATACCGCGTGGGTTTCACGACGTAAACTTGGCGGTTATGGCAGCCGATACACCACTCTGTTTCGTCCACTCCGTTTTCCTCCAGATAAAACCGCGATGAAAGAGTCTTTGTCGTCGAATTATTATATTATTGTCTTCTTCTCTCATTTTTCTGTTTTTTTTTTTTTTTAATTCAAAGGATCCGTGTCATTGCCATTCGTGAAACTTTCTGGAAGGTTTTGCGAAAGGAACAGAGAGAAAGATTTCGTTTCTTTGTTTTTATCGGTGCGTCTTAATTTCAAGGAGATAGGCTGCGTTATCGCGAGGCGCTATTCTCGACCGGTTAAGGCGTCAACCTTCGGCTCGTGGTGGAAACTTCACCGCGAGATGATATTTAAATGAACGTATTCATGTACTCACACCCGCTGTTGCTCGTTCAGCCCGTATCGATATGTAAAATTGATGAGGTAGTAGACGAACAGGTAGGCCAACAATTCCCGCCAGATTAGCTTGTAAACAGACCCCCGCCATCTGCGAAGAAGAAAAAGAAAAAGAGCTCTGATGAAATATATGCTTATTATATAGCTACTTACGTAATCGTCGCTTTCATGTAATAATCGTATTAAGTATTGACGTCGTATTCTCGTCGCTCGACAAATTTATGCATATGGATTTAGATATGTACGTTTCTCCTTCACGTGCGCTATTCTCGTTTTACTTATTTCGCCTTACAAAACGCAGCGAAAAAACTCACGCTCCTTGGCTCGTGCCCAAAGTTCAAAGATTTGTGTCGATAGGTCGTAGCTCGTTTAATAATCTCGATGATGCGGCACTTTAGAAAAGCAGCTCGCGTAGAATGTGACTCGTTTCGATAGAAATGCAGCAGCAGCGTACAAAAACAAAACGAAATGAGTCTCCTTTTCGATGTTCGACGATTATGACGAAATAGGTATGAGGCGAACGGCGCTTTCGATGGCTGCCATTTTGCTCGTTTAGAAATTAGATTGCGAAGAGTGGAACGTTGTCGCGCGATCGTTTCCACGATAACGATATAGGGGTCGATCGAGGTTGGACACACGCTATTCGGGAACTGTCAAATCCCGGTCAAATGTGTGTCAGGGTTAGAACGATTTTACGAGCTTCGAGAGTACATCGAATTCGTAATATTTTCGTGTCGAAACACTTCGCGCATATGGTCCCAATGCTTTACATTGCAAGTGCACGTTTCTGGATTCATTGTTATTCGTGTATTTTATGGCGTCATTATTGGTTGGGAACGTCGTCGAGAGATATAATTGCGGCAGGCACGTTGAAATCATCGAAGGACGGTTGTATCGAAGGTTTCGTCAATACCAATCGCGAAGCGACAATGACTTTAAATTCAAATCCCGCAACTGTAGATAGCACGATGAAACGTAGTGCAAACGAGGCCAAAGTGAAAAGCTGTGGATTATCGACGGTCGTTTCTGTTGTTGTATCTATAATACACTGTTTGGCTTGTTGGCTGTAAGTAAACACGTTGACCACGTTCGTTTATCGATTGTCAAAAACCTCGTGTATCGTAAAATTGTGGTAGGAAATTCTGATACGAAAAAGAATCGTATTTACGCATAAATACAATCCACAAAGGGGAACACAGTTTATTGGCATTGAAATGGCTACGAAGAAAGAAAGCTATGTAAAACCATCTCGGATATCCGGTGCATTGAAAGTACTTTATCCTAGTGTATTCACAAGACCGTAACAAGCGGTAGCGTTCGATCGTGGTTTTCTAATCGTCGACTGGCACACAAGAAGATTCCCAGGAATTGTTTTTCTATCGAGATCTCGCTGGAACGTTTCATTTCTTGTCCACGTCGAGTCATCGATCGTTGTAAAAGATTGTACAAACAACGTACGAAATTTGCCTGTAAGCGTTATGAACAAAGTTCCTGGAACATGTTTTCTCAATGACGAGATCTTCTCGCGAAGTACATGGAATTAATATTTTCGGAAATCCCATAGGAAAAAAAAAAAAAAAAAAAAGAGGAAACGATACGTTGGAAACGAGTGAAAGTATAGCGGTACACTTCATATCCTACCACGTACGAATACGTCAAATTCCAACGTTTCTCAAACACGTTTCGAAACATCATAAACAATATTAACACACACTACTCCGTGGACTCGCATAGGACGCTTCTTCCCTGTTTCTCAATAATTTTCGTGCAGAATCGCGACGATTCCGCGACGAGGTTGCAGCGGACGACGAAATCGTTGCGTAACTTCTCGCGCGGAAACTTTGTTGCTAGATGAGAAAAATCACGGTGTCTATGAATATCGAGTTATTTCTTTATTTGCATGTCAGTAGGTCATGGTAGAGAAGCATTGTGCCACACCATTCATACGATACGCGACCGCACGCCCGTGAAACCCCCACGTGTGTAAGTGCGTGGCGTTGCACGCGTTACGCGACGTTTCTGCGTATGTTCGCGAGCCATTACGCCGACACGCGAGCCAAAACGATTGCGCGTCATCGCGATGGCCGATTGACTACGGATCGATCTTCTATGATATTTGCGAGATTTATCAGGAATGTGGAATACCACTGTTTTATGCGAGAATAGTTTATGTGAGAAAAGCACCTGCGAACGACCTGCGAATGCAGTAAACACGTTCATTAACGAGCACAATGATCGATTCGTTTGACAAAGAAACAACAATACAGCAGTTAAGTTGTTTTTTCTCCAATTAATCGTTTCGCTAGGCTTTTCGTTATTGCGATTAAACGAACTCGTCTCCTGTCTGTGATTTGCCCCACTCGGATAAATTGCGCAGACTCGTGAAATGACTGGGCAAATTAGTTTTTTGCAGATCGTTCGTCGATCGTAAGATCGATACGTAGATCGTTTCCGATGTATCCGTTGGATCGTGTGGATCAACATCCACGCGATCCAGGAAGATCTTCCACCGAACAATTGATTTATGAAATAATACGTAACGATGTACAAGGATGAATGCAATTAAGTGGTCGAACCAATGGCGCTGCATACCTAACCGCATCGTCAAAGATAATGTACATTGCGTCATCGACCGGCGGTGATTTACATAAATTTGTACGTTGGATCGCATCTTCGTCCGGCGATACTTTACGGGGTAAGGTAGGAACATCGCGAATCACCGCTGGAGATGTTTTCCCATTCGCGCGACTCGCATAATTTTCTACGAATTAGATACATAGTGGTTGCGCGTGATCGAGAACCGCCGTCTATCGCTATAAAAACAACGCGGTTCACGTAACTTTACGTCACGTTTAACTATCTAATAACGTTACAAATATTTTTAGTGCTCTACGAAATACTGATCATTTTCATCGAAACGAATGTTCTTTGAATCGCGCATATACGGAGCACGAGAAACCTTAATAAGCATCGTGCGAAAGATACGCTTCTCCAATAATTTCAAACTCGACCTTGTCGAACAACTGTTCTCGCTCTTTTCCTCTTTCGTACCGCTCGTTTCGTTAGAACATCAAAATAGTTGAAATTATTCCGTCTCTACCTATCCGTTAATACGGACGTGGAGAGTAGTAGGCGCTTTGTAAATTTCCTCTGTAATAAATTCAGATCCCCTACCGGGCGATGAAGATTTTTTATCGACGTCAAGAGATTCCGTCAGAATGGAGATGGCAGCGAAGAAGACGTTGATACAGGTCGTAAAGATTAACGTTCGAAGCGAGAGGTTAACGATGTACGCGCGTGGTCGAGCTAAAGCGCGTATGCATCTCCGAGTGAATGGGCAAGGGCTGTCTTACAGCGGACCAGATGTCGAGCATTTATGCACGATCGTTATAACATAATGCCGTAGCGGTGATTTAGCCTGGCGCAAAAGTATTTCCTTTTTCGTCCTTTCTCCGCTGGCTCTCATGGTTGTCGCGGTTTCAGAACACGAAATCAGCCGTAGCGCGGTTAAACCTAGCGTGTTTCTGTAACTCCGAATAGAGTTTAAACCGCTGTTGCTTACCTCTGATTGCCGTGCTGTAAATGCCACGGACAAGACGCGCTGGTGGTGCGATCTTAATCATTCACTCCGGTTTCCATCGATGCGCGAAGTTTCTTCGCGTTTCCAGTGTTTACGTAACGACTGTTTAACACGGCGAGAGAAATTTGGAGCGATATCTCTATGCCGAGCGTTATTATTACACTTAACGTTCGCGGTAATCGTTTTTGTCGCTTCGAAAACAAAACGGTTAAGAGGCGGAAAAACGCATGGGAACTTTTTCTATAATTAGCCGGTGATTTTCGAGGACGGTTAATACGAATTCCGGTCGGAGACGACCAAAGACGCGTAGGAAGTGACTGGTGCGCTATAACTGCTTTCGTATCACCGCGGAATGCTAAATATTGCTGAAACGTGAGTCACCGTTGCGTTTGCTCCGCTAACTAGCCAACAATACTCTCTACCTTCGCTAAGTCGATTATTTATCGCAGCTGCGCCACCATGGGCACGAACTGTGCGACAACGTTCGCGAAACGATCTAGATCGGAATCACCGTAATACCGCCAGGCGGTCGCTATACTTTTTCACAGCGTAACAGGACGGTAATAAACTTTGGTTAATTTACGCGATCCGTATAACGTATATTTCGCAGCGAAACTTCGTACGTCGTTTGACACGTTAACGGCGAAACAGCTGCGCTTTCGTAGCGTAGCGTAAACGCGGCAATTCCGCCGAGTTACGAAATAATTACACGTGGAACATCATCTTAGGAACGTAACCAGAAAAACGTTTGCTCGCTCTCGGATAATTTTACTAGCAATTTTAGAACGGTGGATCGATTCGTTTCTCAACTGTTCCTACAACGCGAGAAATTATTTTTTATCTCGAGAGTCGACGTGGCATGCGAATTTTATTACTAGGCCGTTAATATCTTTGCAAATACGTATCTTTATGAATGTAGATAACGTCAAATCTTCTATAAATGGGTAAAAATCCGCAATATATTTATTAGCGATAGGAAGGACACGTTGGACATCGTACACGAGCGATGTCGCGTGTTCTAGCGCGCGGAAGGCACTTTAGACGAACGAGGAGAGGCAAGACGATAAAACAACAACACTGTACAACGAAGTTGCTCCGGTAAGAGGGAAATAAGGAGCTTGATCCACGCTCCTGGATGGCGTAAAGTAACGGTCCACCGGTCAAGGCTCGCCAAGGCCTTTTATCGTTCTTGTCGGCCAGACTACATTATACTTCTCTCTACGATTTCGTTTCTTCGGCTCTCATTTCTCTCCATCTTTCCGGATTCTTAGTGCACTTGGTTGAATCCACACGAGCGTACGTTTCTTTGCAGCGCTCTCGAGCAAGAGTTACATCACTCTGATTTACCAAAACGGCTGGTTCGTGCGATACGAAAGCGGAAGTGAAATAATAATCACGACATGGATGCTGAAACATAGTCGAATCGCCTGTTCCATCTTTTCTAGGTTGTACGTACTTTACAAGCGTTGGTGAATTATTTATGAATGGCCGCGGGAACCTGTCTTATTGTTTGTTTTCCTGTTCAAAGAAGCTGATGGGTACTGGGGTCTTTCAATGACATAATCGATCCATTTACGTTCTTCTTGTTGCACGTGGAAAAAGGATTTCTTTGACATTTGTGACCAATCGGATAGTAGTTGGACCAATGGGACGTGGCAAAGTGCGCTTTGGAAAATTTCGCGCTACGGAGCGAGCAGAGGGAAATGAGACGTAAGATCAAAATTGGTGCGCGTGGTAAACGCCATATTTTTATCGCGCTAATAATTTTGCATTCCCATATATAGGCATTATAATTTGGTACGCTATTTGTTTCTCGAACCGATAGATTCTTTATTCTAAAGTTGGTGATTTCAACTACGTATTTAGAATTCGTCATGATCACACCGCAATACATCAAGCCATCGATGAAGAGATATCCGTTTCCTCTTGCGTTTTTCATGGTCACGGTCATTGAAGCCTGCGCGTACCTTCTCTACGCCCTCCGAATGCTTCGATAAACATCTTAATCGCATTTTTTTATGTTTGAAACTGCATAAGCGCTTCTCAGAAAGAAATTACCCAGCTTCGTTTTATTAGAAGAATATCCTAACAGAACGCTGCATAGAAAAATCCGCTGGAAACAGCGTTGCATAATTAGCTTTCTGACGGCTAAATCACCAGATTAAAAATGTATTTCCTGCGATCTTTACGACGGTGTATCGACTAGTCCAAGGTTCGCCCGTTGTTAGATCCGATCGAAATGTATTTTACTACAGTTCCTTGCTCCGATCCGTTTACCCGACATTGAAGGATAGGTCTCCATCGAATTATGCTAACGTCTTCTAAAACGAGCATTGCAAACGGATTCTCTTGTTCTAGAGGCTAAAGTACGCTTAAGCGTTTCTATAAACGCTTCGTTCGTAAGAAGCTCGAAGCTTCGTGGTCGAGCAAGAAAGGAACGTAGAGGAAACGAGCCTCTCGGGATATAGTAGACGAGCCAACTACGGTTCCGTGAGGTGGAATGCGATAACTAGTCGAACTCCTCGCGACTCGTCGACTCTATCTTTTTTTACTTATCCGTTCGAAGATCCTTTTTTCCATTTGTTGGAAGACAATAACCGAGGAAGGTGGATCCTCGGCGATGAACAGTGGCTCGCTGAACGATCCTTGGTTGGGCAGAAGCACCACCAGCTTCTTCGAGGCGTTTCCAGTGATTTATGGATCGTTGAATTCGCGGCTCAATGCATGATTTATGGAGTTCTCATTGTGATGGCCGTTTGAGAGAAATATGAATTGTGTTTGGAGCCGATTTACTCGAACCTTTGCACGAGCCAGACGTGACCGCTTTGAAATATGCGGAGCTATTCATTGAAAGTTCAAACGGAAAGGAATCCGAAAGACGCAACAACTTTCGCGATTGCTCGTCAACGTATCCTTATTCTGTACAGAATTTCTTATCGGTAAATAACGAATTAGCAATTTGCTAATAAGTTAGAATAGATAGACTCGTTTATTTTTATCACTGTACGAGATCGGAGTCTGAAAAATGACTTGAAGCGCAGCGAGTGATTCGACGCTGCGATCTTGTACCAGGAAGAGAACTCATCCGCCTACGAACGTTGCGGTCGGTCTCGTATCGAGAACGAATCTCGATAAGTATCGTTACGAAAGCCAACTGGGAACAGGTGGTCGAAGAACCGATACTGACGCGAACCTGTGGATTAGCGAATAATATAGATGTATTTCGATCTTCTCGCTGTTAACTCAGCATCGCTATATCACGCGTGACAGATGCCGATTTGCGCCTGCAATCACATACGATTGTCTTCGACAATAATAAAAACATCGTCGCATGCAAACGTCAACGCGTGCATCCAAGTATTGGCAATAGCTTTTAAACGTGTTTTCTAATTAGACAACTGAGTTATTGGATTTTCAAACGCGTTGATTTCATAATTACGTAGGAACTTGCTCGCACTCTGTAAATACGAAAAGAGGAAAATCGATCTTTTCCTGCAAATGCAACGCGACTCTCGAGAAATGAGATTATCCTATTTTCGATTCTGATGAATCAGGCCTTTCCCATTGCGTAGCCGCGTCGAGAACAGCCGTGGGTACGCACAATACGCGATATCTCGAAATCATCATCTCTAAAGATGCAACCAGATTCGATAACAGAGTTCCGAAGGAAAAAAAAAAAAAATGCGGTTTCGACGTAATTTCCTCCATCCGAAGACGCTGGCTATAATCCTATGAAAGCAATTGCGGAAGTACGCGGCATGGCCAGTTTACATAAGCACGGCGGACGATTAGCATCGACCATTTGGTTGCTAATTAATCGCATTGTGAGGAAGAAGGTTGATTCGACTGTTGAAAATCACGCTCCGCTGGGCTACAAGACATATGCGGTTGCTAGAGAATCACGCGAGAAACGCCAACCATCCTACTGTTTGCATTACTAATGAGTTTATGCCGCTTGATGAACGTTTCTCGATTAATTCCAGAAAGGTAAATCAAACCGGCTAGTAGTCGTAGAAGGAAACGATCCTGTAGAGATTACGATTTAAGATTTCGAACGTCGATGATGCGATCAAAGAATAAAGGCTCGATGTCTTCCTCTTAATGGGTAAGTGTCGTCAGTGCTAAATAATTCGAAGAATTTCGGGAACGAATTGATCGCCCGATTATTACAAGTGGTTGCTAAGTGGTCGTTAACCGCTGGCCAAACACTTATTCGGCACTACAAATCGCCTTTGAAGAATTTCTAGTAATAGAGTACTCAAGCATTGACGGTTTATTATGCCGACAATGTCAAGAGGAATGTATTTCTTGCCAGATACTCGCACTAAATTCTTTTCCCCTATTATAGAATGGAACGACACATTCTCTTCCCGTTCCTCAGGCCATGAAAATAATTAAATCGCATATTGACTAGTGTTTAGATGAGCGTTATACATACCGATGAGTTTGATTGACAGTGACACAGTTACGAGCAACCTTGTATCTCGAACCGAGGTGCGAGAAGTGCGTCGATTATGCGTGGAAGGTACTCGCAGGTATTGCGCGTGTGTCACCTGCCTTTGGCTGCTTCAGCGCACGATGTTCGTGCCAAAGATCCAACGTTCGTATCGTGTGTTTCATCGTCGTTCGAACAGAAGAAAAATATTACACGGATCGATTTGTCGTCTCTGACGATTATTTATCGGTTTTTCTGTTTCACGATACGACGGAAGCTTCGAACGATCGACGAATTTCTTAATCATAGAGAAAATACGAGTTTATTTTGTTTATTGATGAGCTCGATACGTACTCGCTGCTATCTATCGTTTTCGAGGATCTTCCTGTTTATTTTATTTTAAGGAAACGTGGAGTCGAATAAATGCCAGACGCAAGGTCGATTCTGGGAACGATCAGGTGGTTCGTCGATATTCATGGGCTGACTCACGAATTCGTCGCTCCATTTGACTTACTGATTCTCGGGAGGTTCGACGGAGACTGAATATTTTCTTAATCGTTATTTTTATTTCTGCACGTTCACCTTTATACGGGGGTCTCGATACTGGTACAAAGTAGGTTGATAGCTAAAACATTCCTTGTTGAGGACAACGAAACGTAAATAGCGTGGAAGACAGACTCTGACAGATATACGAGATTATATCTTAGCTCGTAGATATTTCGCAAGAGTTACTTTGCAAGTGTTTTAGTTAAAACAAGTGGCGCCTCTTTTTCTTTACGAGGGCAGAGAAAGACAGAAGTTTCTCCTCGGTCTCGCGACTTTTCCAACGACCTCGTTTTGCATCTGTCGATCAAATGAAAATCATTTGACTCGTTCTGAAAAGCCTCACCGGCATATTGATCGGTCGGTAGTCTCCTTAACCTTTTGGCAAGAAAATTATCATCAAGGCAACAAATTGTAATTGATTCCTCGCTCTAAGCAAGATAATACCAATGCGGGCAACAAGGACGCGAGGCTACAAAACGTTGCATAACTAACGCCGGTCACGCTCCACGGAGTGATGCTCCTCGTTCGTCCTCACTTTGGCAAACTTCTCGGTCGCTTCCTTGATATCGACGCTTCTGCGCACGTGAAATTGGCCCCCTGTCCAAACGATAGAGATTCCCCTTCCTCTACGTGCTATTATATCGAAAACACAAGTTTTTACAGGAACGTTCTACTTGAAGAAGAAACGAGTCCAGTACCGATACTGCTAGTATTAGGTTGTCGCGAAAGTTTCTTTCCTTTTGCAAGGAAATAATAGATGCACAAACTTTTTTCGTTTTATATTATTTGATCGAATCATCTACGAACCATTTTGTTCTATTTC
Source organism: Bombus waltoni (assembly GCA_014737395.1). NCBI lineage: Eukaryota > Metazoa > Arthropoda > Insecta > Hymenoptera > Apidae > Bombus > Bombus waltoni. The sequence goes on along the minus strand of JACXII010000051.1, from coordinate 4,221,377 downwards.
TGTTATTACGATCGTACATGATTCGACAAAAATAATATAAACGTGGGGCGCATCCGTTATTTCCTTACAAGACGAAAGAAACTTTTCGGACAACCTAATACTAACTATTATGTACAATTAATACGATATTGGGCTATGGAATAGAACAGTCGCGAATATAAATAAAAGTAAAATTTAGATAATGGAACGTAGTAATTTTATAGGCATTAACAATGGCTTCTCACACTACATCAGATTTACTAAGCAGTCTTGATCCTTCTATGTCAGACAAATTCTCAGAAGACAATAAAAATTCCTCCCTCGAGTAGAAAATACAATATTCCGTTCATAGTATAAACCGTTCGATATCGTCCTTAACCTCAAACAGCTATCATCGATAATACCAGGAACTCCATATCCTTGAGAAAACGCGGATTTCTTGAACATTCGAGATACGAAAGTAAGTCGGAATCCACGAGCCGTCCAATTGCATCCAAAAGGCAATCCGGATCCGAAAGCAGGCGGTTGCTGGTGAAATTGAATGTCGAGGAGCAGAAGATACGACCGGCAAACACCGGTCACGCTGTGCTCTCGGGGATGGTTTCACATTTTAATTAGTAAACGAGCAAAGCCGAGTGCCCGTCACACGTCTGACAGTAAAACGTTTATTTCGCCATTGCTCCTCGCAAAGGAGCTTCGGACGTCCCTGTGTCGTGTCGTTTAACCCGCGTACGCGTATTCCTCTGCGGCCCGATCAAGGACCAATGGAAACTTTTCAAGAGTGCCTCCGCGGAAGAGAAAACGAGTTCCCTGTTCTTGTTCCGCGCCTGTGCCCGCCCGAAAAACGTCTATCCCCTCTTGCGAGCACCGAGATGCAAATCAGTCAAATCGCAGGACTTTCTTAGGTCAAAGTGCAACGTCAGAAAGTAAATTTTAATGGAGTAACTCTTATGAAATATCTCTTATGACAGAAATATTTGCGTCGCAGTTAACAGCCTCGAAAGTTGTGAAGATACGCTGCTTCTTCGTACGATAGTTTCTCGATTTATCGAAGTTTGTAAATTAATCTAGGCATCGAGCGTTTCGCGGCCAAAAAAAGAAAAAAAAAAAAGAAGCGAATAGAAAAGTGGATTGTTGTAGCGACTTCTGGATAATCGACGTCGATTATAGAAATCGGTAATAGGTAATTTTGCAACACAAAAGAACCAAGAACTTTGTAATCAATTTTTCAGCCAACATCTGACTCTGTAAATCGTTAGACTAAATTGTTTCTTCTTAGACGCGCTCAGTTTCTTCCAGGAAACGATCGAGCAAGTGCACGTACAATCCTTGCTGACGAGGGAGAACAAATGGTCGCGAGTAAGAAGCGCATCGAAACAATTAAACTGTTCTTACACGCGTAAGGTTTTTACAATTATTCTCGCTCGTTCTTCGCGTTTCTATTTGCCGAAGGGCGAGAAAAAGTTCAACTTCAGCCTCGCAAATATTAGCAGAATTGAGTTTATCTTACGAGTCTCAGAACGCAGAAATTATTAAGGAAATTTTGCTGGAGGACGATCCTGGAAAGAAGGAAACACCGGGCCATCCGATGTTTCTAGGAGGTTGGATAGCGACACCGCGTTCGCATAAGTACAAACATACTCGCAAGCAATCCGATGCATGTACACACACCTGTACTGTGGCGTGCGGGAAACGCGCGCGCGTCCGCGCTTAGTACCCGCTGCAGTCCGCGGAAGACAAGAGAGGTGAACGAAATGTGTGTCATACGCTAGGAGCGTGTGTGCGGTGCGCGGTCTGTGTCTCATTGTCATTCGGCGTAGTGCGAATGCAACAACGTTCGTGCACCCGGTTCGATGCAGCCTCGTGAAAGAAACGAAGACGGCGCGAGGCAGCGTTAAATTCGCGAGAGAGGCGCGCACCAACTCGACACAGCTGAACACGACAGGACACGACAGGACGGTGTGTCGTCGCGACACACGAGCACGAACGTGACCAATCGGTAGCGTCGTTTCGACGCGCCGCAGACCACCGATGCGCGCCGCTGCAATACGGACTAACCGATCCCGGTTTTTTGCATTCTTATGAGACGCTCCTGATCGTCCAATTTGAGAGACAATGGCCTAGTTCCCCGAGCGCGCGCCATTACACGATTCCTCACGGTCGCCTATCGAAGAAAGTCGTCGCGTTCGGCTGTTCGATCGTCGCCGATCGTCGTCTTCTCTGTATTTAGACTCGAGGCAATTTCATATTTGCAAAGAGTTTTAGCGTAATTTGTAACGTTCCACAAATGTATACGAGCGATGGATTATCGGTAGGAATTCTCTCTTTTCGTGTTTTATCGCCATTCGCGCGATTCGGGTTATCAGCATCGGATGGGAAATATTTTCCACGTGAAATCAGACAGAGTTTCTCGCTGTGCGTCTTTTTCAAGATAATTCTACGTGGTAATGCTTTCGTGGAGTAACTGCGCACGGTGTTTGGTTCGGTATGCTAAATTGATTTCACTCCGTTAGAAATTCTATTTCCGAGTTGGCGCCGGCGACGAGGGATCGAGAAGAACCGCGGCGAACGAGAAATATGACGAGTCATTTGAAATCAGGCAAGAATTCCTGGATTTCACTTTTTCGCGAGCTTGCGGACGAATATCATCATCCTGCCGCTTTATCTTGGTCAGTCTTCCGTGCACCGTGAAAACCGTTCTTGCTTTCACGCGTGCGATTCGCTGCCATAGTTCTTCCGTTCACGCGCTAGGCCTATTTAGCGCGCGTGATCGGCGCAACTGTTACGCGTGCATGTGTATACAGGTATACACGATGGTGGTTCTATATCGATGCTCGGATTCTAAACCTGGCAAAACATCAGAAAAATAAACACCCGCGAACTTCTACCGTTGCCTATCGTGTCTATCGTAGTGGTCGGTTTAACTTCTTCCAGCTAGCTCGTAATCTACACGCGAACGCACTATTTCTAACCGTCAATCAGAAATCGACTTAATGACCACGCTTCTAACCTCATAACAGATCGGCAAGCCTCGAGAATTCATACGGTTAATGATTACTATCCCAGCGGAGAATCAGCCGCGATTTTCTATTCCTGGATAGTGGATTTGTATTTATAGATCGTTCTGGACTCTCGCGGGTATTTATAGATCCTCGATCGCGTCGTTCTCTTTGGTTGGCGAGTCCGGTAGGCGGATAGGAAAGCTGGTATGGACTGTTCCGGAAGACTTGCACGAGAAAAAGAAGCTTCTCGCATGCCGGTTCCATCTCGACCAGCGTGAAACTCCACGATATCAGGAACCGTATATTGAAACTGCTAGATTTTCTGTATGCCGGCCTCTTTACCACCATTCCGCGTCTTTTTGCCTCTCTATTACGTGATATTTTTATAGTCAAGGCGTATTGGTAGATGAGCACGTACGATCGAAGAACATTTGCAATATACACACGATGAGATAAAAGGTAAAATGGCACAACCTTGAGGTACACGGCACAAGTCCTCTTGTTCTTTCGGTTTGTTCGACACGTTCGCCTCGCAAGCCAACCGTATAATCTATTGCGAAAAATGATTTAGCTGCCACTATGTAAATCAGCGTGCAACGATACACGGTACGTCAAGTACCTCGACTGAAAATACAATACTTGTTCGGAAGAGAAGGATCGAATACGAATATTGGAATTGCACGGCGATATCGAAACAATCGGCTTTTCAAAACTGTACTTATTCGCGAGCGTTCCGAGCTCGCTGAGCTCGCTGGTAAATTACAGCTAACCACGCGGCGATATTTCCTCCGAATCGAGCATGAAATCCTTACAGATCGCGTTCGTACAGACGGCAACGGCGACACTACGGTATCGTTTTGCGTGCGCTATCACGAAAGTGTTTTCTATTTCTGGAAGTTGCTGGTTATTTATAGATAGTCGTCGGTCGTCGCTATTACTCTGCGCGCGAGGAGCGTGTGGCGCGGCGTGTAACGAGCCTAGGAAAGCGAGATCTTACGTGAAAGCCGTTAAGGCCGTTTTCAAGCTGGCGCCCACAGTCTGGAGAGAAACCGAGATCAACCGAGGATCCACCAACGGCGCGGTTCTAAAGGTCGTGGAAATGTCAATAAACGAGCTTCGGCAAGGACGTTGCAAATCGTATGCAACGATATTCCGACTACGATTATGCGTTTTCACGAACAATCGCGAGCGAGGAATTCGCGATGCGATTCTGCGTCGACAGAATTTACCTTGCGTCACGAAAATTTTTGTTCGTGTCTTTGATTAATGCCCGGCCGTTTATTTCAGCCGCGGAAAATGATAGAAAATTATAGATTTTTTTTTCGTCTCTCGATTATTAAGTCGAGTCGTGCCGGTACCGCGTAGAAAAACATTTCCGCGAGTTTGGCTCGTGTAAAATCCGGGCAAGATACTAAACGGAGAAACCGATTTTACTCGTGATTGTACACGTGCATCACGTGCTTCTTCCGTCAGTCTATTGACAGTCTTAGGTTTGCGTTTCGCGCGTTCACAAATGTAGCTATGTCGATACCGTTGAACGGATACTATTTAATCAAGCGATTCTGTTGGTCTGTTGTCCCGTTCTCAGAACTCTGCTGGCTAGCACGATGTTTAGACTTCGACAGGTAGACAAACCCATCTTTAACTGTACGGATGATCATCGAACATTTACATAAGATTCGTCGTATAACATATAATTTAGAGTCGTTTGATCTACGCGAGCACCGACGTCATCGAGTACCGAGCAAAGTTGCGCAATGTACGGATGGTTTTCCTAAACGAAAATTAAGTCGTCCATCGACGATAAATAATATTTAAAGGATCGTGACAACATCGCGCCGACGGAAAAAATTTACAACAAATAAGTTAAAGAAGAAAAAAAAAAGGAAACTTTCAACAAGTCGAACATTCGTATCGAACACGGTCAGACGAATCAGTATCTAGATAATAATACAATTGAACGGTACACAATAAACGTGGCACGACATAGGGGTATTCAAATACTACCGTTTCGTTTGGTCGTAAGCGACAACTGGAACGAAAATCCCGTGGCAGAAGAGTACAGAAACAGCGTACCGATATTCCACGTAACGTTCGAGTCGTTACGGCTAAAATCAATGTATCGACGACCTTATTTCCTTAAAACGTACAGGCAAGCGTTGACCGAGCACCATTTCTGTGCTAGCGGGTTTTACGTGCTCCGCTACTGTGATTCATATAACCGTACGTTCTGAGGGAAAAAAATCAGGACAATTTCTGTTTCGACGCGTACCAGCCTGTTCCACGACCATCTAACGTATCGCTCGTAAAGATTGCGAATCGATCGAACGACAAATATAAGAAAACGAGGAAAATAGAACAACGATCAGAAAAGTCTAAACGTTATTGGTTTTCCTTATTTTCTGCACGTGCGTTTACAGAATCCTTGCCCAAGGACTCGGCTGGCCTCTCCTTCTTCACCTCCTATGCAGCCGGGCTCTAAATCGAGAACACGGTACATCGAGTCGAAAGTTAAACGTTGCACAACGATCCACTGGTCACAATATCGCAATATCTTCGTCTTACATGGCATGCCGACTATGTAAACTGTCTAGAAGCGTGCTCCAGTATCTTGGAACGCTTGGTTCGGGCGCACGCGTGTCGAAAGTTTTGCTCGCTTTGCTATTTTCATACGTTTCTGCTCAAAATACGAATCACGAATCGTGACAATTTTGCAAGTCCATTCTCGTTACGGAACGTCTCCGTTTACTTCGCGGGGAGGAACGCGAGCGTGTGTACGAATTTTAGCCAGAGAGGAGGCCGGTCGAACAGACCGTCGCGTCGTCCTCTTTCGTAGTCAGCGTGAAATTAATCCACCGCAAGGAAAGTGAGAGCACCAGCTTTTCGATGTTCCGTGTGTGTGTGTATGTGTGTGTGTGTGTGTGTGTGTGTCGAGAACCGTCCGTAACCTACCATGTCGCGTTGTTTCCTACCGTTCCGAGCTGCGAGACGATAATGTCGCGACTCGCGACGAAAGACTCACTCCGTGGTGGAGTCGATGAAGGGACAAAGTGCAGATAGCGCGAGCAGTGGTGTTCTAACGATCGGGCATAGAGAACAGAGCAGAATGAAAACAACTACAGACAACGTAGCTTGGAAAACTTGTTGCTAAGGCCTCGTTAGTGCGCGTCAGATTTGTTCAACCTGTCACACTGTCACCAAATTTCTGGCCGATCTCGATAGCGTACCACGAATCCTAAAATTCGTCCGATTTCGTCTAAAATAAACGAACGATCGTTGGGGCAAAGAAATCGATATCGTAAACTCACTTGACCAGGATCCTCCAGAAGCAGCCGAAGCTGGAGCCGTTTGGCACTTCGCTCGCGTACGATATAGTCATTTTCTACTTGACCAAGTATACACCGTGCCTCTATCGCGTTTCTATCTTCTTCCTCCGTTTCGATTTCCTCCGCCACTTGTTCCTATCGTTCGATTTAGTCGGTACCTCGCACCGTGCCGTTGGTGTTTCCGGTGGAGAAGTTGTACACTCGCGCACATACGGCGCGCGGGCCGCCGAGTCTTTCGCCGATCCTTGATGATCGAGGTTCGATTACCGGGTTCTATCAGGTGTTTCACGTTCGGCTTACCATCAGGAAGCTTCTAACACGAATAAACGGAACCAGCTGACCGGACGGACCGACTGTCTGCTGACTGAGCTCCACTGACAGACGACAGGACCAACAGAGAACGGGGCCCGACTGCCACCTCCACCTGGGCCTCAGTGCCGTGTAAACGTGTCTCGTTACCTTGCTCCTTTGCCGATCGTTTCGTACGCTCGAGCCAACATTTTTTCTTATTACTTTTTTCTTGTATTTTCTTATAAGAATTTATCTTAATTTTGGCCGACTTTGTATTTGACGCGATCCATGGTAAAAATCGTTGAAATATAAAACGGGTTAACGTATTGAGAATACCAGTTGATAGATACAGTAAACGCGCTAGCGGATACTTTAACATTTTGGAAAGCTTCGTTCTAAAATTAAAATTCATCAGATTCATCGATGCTGTACTATCGAGCAAAGGTTCGTCGAGCTTATCGACCACAAGTTCCACGCACGGTTTGCCAAGCAAACAGATTGTCGTTTGTAAAATATTTTTCTTGCTAATTACGATTCCTGGAGACACGTCGAGGTCCCGAGGCACGCGTCCAGTCCGAAACGATCGAAAGAATTTCTATTGGTCGACAAAAGGATTCGCGCGCGTGTTACGACACAATTCACGAAGAATTCTTTTAAAAATCAATGACACGCCTCGCCTTTCAAATGGATCTGCTTTCGAACCAAGTAAAAGGAGAGCGTTTCTGACCTGCTGTTTTCTTCTTCGCTCGATATCAACACGACTAGTTATTTTCACAATTCTTGCTTCTCCGTCGTACGTTTTTAAATCGGAGATATCGCGTTAATCCTTCTTTTCTTATCCCTTCGTTAATCTTTAACCGACAATCTCCTCCGGCGATTAGAATTGTCCAACTTCTCGATAATCTCGAGATCTTTGTGGCTGCGAACAGATTTTGTAACGGCGCAACATTTTCTTCGCAGAACTCGAAACCCTCTCGAACGAGAATTCTTTAAAAAACAGCGCCGTTCTTACGGCACTGTTGGCGTTCGAATGCTGTAACATCGCGGCTCGTGCGGCTGTCGCTTTACCTGACCATTTCGACGCGACATCTCGCGATCCATTTCCACACTGTTCTCTCACCTTGCCGTGGCCTAGCCTGCGGCGTAATCGCGACCTTCTGATACCATCCACCGGTCACCTACCGCTTTTTTTTACACGTACCACGAGTAACGTATCTATTCGCGTAACCTGAAAATTCCCTACTAATGCTGAATTCTAGCGAAATGTTTGAACGCATGACGCAACGACGGAGCTACGGATTTGAATTTTCATTTGAAAAAATATCGTTTCAAGTATGAGTTCAGAGAACTCATGCGTATGCAAATCAACGAAATCTCCTTTGGTGCTCTTCGGAACGTATGTAGATAGGTCATTGACGTCATCGATTGGATGAAAACGACATCAGTGATTCACAGATGAGGAGAGAAAAAAAAAAAGAAAAAAAACGTGGGTAGACGCGGGCTTCGTCATCGCACGTATTTGCCTCGTGCTTCGAGACAAGCTGCGATTGCAGACGAGATAAGTCGGGGAAGTCGATCGAATGTTATTTTTCTTTCGTTGAAATAATCGATCGAAAGCCGCGAATATTACATATTCGATCATTTGTCGAGCAGCATGGGACATGATATATTTAAATACACTTTTTACAAAAAAAAAATCATCACAATTAAACGATACGATATTATTTAGAAAGACGATTTGAACGATCACGTTTTGATATCCTTTTGCACGTTGTATACAAAGTTCGCTGATGTTTGAAACAATTTCTTCTCGAATTCTGTAATTCGCATTCGCACGATATTCGTGACGCCATTCTCACCTATGGAACAGGGCAGCGACAAGAAAATCTCTTGACAAACTTCGTGATGACCCTGCGAACGAAATTCGTCCGATCAAAATCGAGACCAGCGATATTACAAGATTCAAAGCAATTTTCTGCGTAGAACTTTCTTTTCTAGTCTGAATCGCGTCTGATCTGAAATTCTTACGTAATCGACTTCGATCGCAAAATACGATCCGAGTCACGGTTTAATCGAAAAGTTTAGGTTTAAAGTTTAATTAATACTTGAACCAAAGTCGAAACCGGAATAACTTTCTGCGAGTTGGACAGAATGGCCTCTACGATGTTACCAACGGAAAGGCCAATTGCTGTGTTGGTATATCCTTTCAAACACCTAACCGTGCTGCCACTGTAAGACAAGGGAAATATTCATTTTGTCGATTCTTTCTACGAACCGAATATGACATTATTTTTATAAAAAGCAGGAGGCTAGAGCTCACAGTCTGACGACTTCCTTGGAAATCTCGAACCATCTTTCCTCGTCGGTTTCGAGACCGATATTCGGCAGAATGTCGCGAAATTGTACACCAGCGACATTTATTCCAGACCAGAGTGGAACTAGGAAACGTCAAACGGACTTAAACAGACGCGATACGTAACGTGTGCTTTCTCCTCCGGCAAAATGTAAAAAATTAGATCACGTAGAGTACGCGTCGAATTCGCCGCAAACGTGGCCGATTTTCGAACTCACCCTGACTGTCCCCGTGCTCGCCGACGATGTAAGCGTGAACCGAGCTCGGCGCTATCCCTATACGATCGGCGATTAAGTAACGAAACCTTGCTGAATCGAGATTAGTCCCACTTCCGATTATTCGGCTGACCGGTAGTCCGCTCACTTTCCACGTTACCCACGACAAAATGTCAACTGAAAGTAAAAGTTCCGTTTCTACTCGCGGCTTAACATCGACTTCGATGCATTGTCTTCCGTCGTACGGATAAATCCGAAAATTTCTCTACTTAAGTCGTACTTAACCTGGGTTACTGACGATCACGAACACGGCATTCGGACTATAACTAACCAAAGTAGGTACAATGTTCTTCAGAATCTCCGAATTGCGTTGGACCAAATCTAACCGCGATTCACCTTTTAACTGTCTCACGCCCGCAGCTATGATGATCACCTTCGAGTTGCTCGTAATACAAAAATCTGAAACAACGTTCTTCTTATTCGTCTATCTGTTCGATCGTTTATCACGCTCTTTATAATTAAACCTCTCTCGCGAAAGTTGTCGCATGCTCGACGAAACAAATTTTTTAAGCGAACATCGTTACCTGTGTCGAAATCTATGCGTGGATCTCCTAAAAATACCGAGCCGTGATTATAATCCATTCCTTCCCCCTCCAGCTTCTTCGGGAATGCATCGACTATCGCGATGTGCGGGGTGATGTTCTGCGATGAAGCAACGGAAAAATTATAAATGCCCGAGCGACTCGACGTGACTTTCCATCATCGAGAATGCACGTGTATGTAACACGAGGACATTTTCCAGGACTTCTGGCATATTCCTGGATTTAGTCGCCGTGGATTTTCACGCCAGACGTCTATCGAACTTTCACTCGTGTTCAAAATAAACCCGATAGCGTCGAACGTTCGATAAGTACGTCGTTCAAGGGTGGAAAAGATACGAAAGAATGGTACCGATGTACCTGGAAGAGAAGCGAGTTCGCGCAGGCCACGCCGACCATTCCCGACCCTACGATCGTCACCTTGTGACAGCAATCTCGTACCGGTTCCGAAAACTTGCATAGCAGCTCTTCCTTCAGACATGGTGGTCTGAAATGAAAAGTTATCATTTTATCGTAACACTGGTACACCTTCTGTCAATTCGATATTCACGATGCATTTGTCGAGTTACGACATATGAAATGAGTGGTATTTTGCGTTTAAAAGAGGCTACGGTCTTGTTGGTACGATTCCAAGCTATGTATCTTTAACGACGATCAACTTCTCCGTATTCCAACTCTTAATGTACTTTTCAACGTTCTTTCTCTATCGGCTCTTTCTGTTATATTCAACGATCTTATTTTTATACCGACTTGGTAATTAAGAAAGAATCTCGTGAATCGTTTAATTTTAATTTGACGAAGAAGAAGTAATTTGAGCTACGCATTTCATACGTAGAAATCCAATGTCGAATAGATGTTAAAGAAAGAGCGGTCAGTAGGTAAAGGAGTATAGATCGCTTACACGAAACTGACCGCTCTCTGTAAATCGTTTCCAGCGGTGGCGTCTTTGCCAAAATCAGCGGACGCGATTTTCTTCGTCTTGCCACCGGCGAAAATGTCCTTTAGTATCGTTGGCGGTAAATTACGACGAAAGTGTTTGCTGGCCAAGCTTCTTCTCGATATCAAGCATATCATACATTTCAGACATGTCGGCAGCGACGAAATCGACAGCATGCGCGACAAAACCATTGCTTCTGACACCTGATGATTTTGTTTAATTCCCGTGTCCCCTCTATCACGTAAAATGTCACATCGCACAAGGTTAATTGACGTTTCATAAAAAAGAAGGCGCTGCCGATCATAACGCGTCTAGTGAATCGTCATTGCGTCGGTTTATCAATTGTTAAACAATCCATGGTTACAAGGATTCGAATTCGGCGCACGACGCGTGATAAATTTATCTTATAATAACGAATAGACTTGCGATAAATCTTAAGATAGAAATAATCGTTTCATTGGCTTAGCTAAACGGTATTGATTTATTAGATCACTGGTATAAATATACAAGACAATGTGCGGTATGTTTGATAACAGGATCAGTTAGGAAATAGTACTCTAGCTTTCCTATGAAAATACAGATCAGTCTATGCGAGTATCGTGAGGTAGACATTGAACATTTTGAGAATCGTCTGACATCTTTCACAAGTGTAAGATAAACGCGAATTACGAATCAATTTAAATTTCTATTTCAAGTTTTGTCTGATCGTCGTATCGTGACTGATAATTGTTTATCGTACGTACTTGTACTTCGACTTATCGATTAAGTATCTTGTCTTACGTCAAATCATAATTACATACATCGTAGAACTACTTTATCATATAACTTATACGTGATAATAATATAATTAATATGTTATAATATATAATATCGTATTAAACCAATTGAATGCAATAAAATCTGTCGTAAATGTTAAACATCGATACAACAGTAATTAATACTTCGTGGTCACGCGAACACATATTTTTTTTTTTTTTTTTTTTTTTAGAAAAGATTATTCTAACCACTGAATAATTTATATCGTTCATCGAATCAGAGCGTGTTTTTGGCGTGTTTATACGTATAAATAAAATTTAAATATTTTTAGTAGCACTCTTAAGTTTTGGCCACACGAACTTAAGTAATAAACCGTAAGTAGAAACCAAAGGTTCTTGTCAAGAATCGATACTTTGCGTGCATAGACACACGCATTGAAATTGATTTACAAGACGATCGATTCCATTCGTTCGGGAGAAAGAGTTCTTTCGACGCGCAAAACGAGACAAATTACTTAGAATTTTAAATCCTTTTGCACGTCGTGCATCATATCGGCCGACTGGTGCAGAAGAGCAGTCTCGCCCTCTGTTAACTTCTGTTGAACAACGCACGAGACACCGCTTTCACCCAAGGTGCAAGGCAGAGACAAGAACACGTCCTTCTTGATTCCGTGGTATCCCTGAAAATAATCGAACATGAGGTTCGTTGCTCACTGAACGATAAGTTCAGAAACAGAACAATTTTTTAAGCGTCTAGACGTTTCGATTTGCAATCCACGATGATATCGCGCGTTACTTATATAAGAAACACGAGTTATCGACTTACGGTAACCATGGTAGATACGGCGTGAACTTGGTTGGAGTTTCGCAATATAGCAGACGCGAGATTCGCAACGCTCAAACCAATGGCCCACGATGTGTAACCCTTTAGCTTGATCACCTCGTACGCGCTATCTACGACCTGTTTGTGAAGTTCACCCCAATTTTCAATGTCCTTGTCGGTACCGACGTTTTCGTTCAGGTCGCGCAATCTGACGCCAGCAACGTTCACTCCAGACCATACGGGCACTGAAAACGATACCGAAACGAATATTACAAGCTACCATCAGCTTCTAAAAATACATTTCACTCGTCGTTCACGTGAAAATTCGGTGAAATTACGACCCAAGTTTGATAGCGCGACACTCTGTTTCCGCGTGCGCCCTTATCACAGATAATAATCGTTAATCAGTTGTAAGCACTAAAAAAGCAATCAACCTTCGAATATTGCGCGTCAACGTACCACTCGTATCGCCATGCTCTCCGATAATCCAGCCGTGGCAGGATGTGGGTGCGACGTTCAATTTCTGCGACAAAAGGAAGCGAAATCTGGCGGAGTCCAGATTGGTTCCACTTCCGATCACTCGGTTCTTTGGCAGACCCGAAAGCTTCCACGCCACGTAGGTCAGAATGTCCACCGGGTTCGAGACGATTAGAAGAATCGTGTCCGGGCTATATTTGACCAGCTGCGGAATGATGCCTTTGAAGATATCTGTGTTTCTTTGAACAAGATCCAGCCTAGTCTCGCCTTCCCTCTGACGAGCACCGGCGGTCACAACGCACAAACTAGAATTCGCCGTGGCAGAGTAATCAGTACTGGCGTTGATCTTTGCGTTCTTCAAGAACGCACTACCGTGTTGCAAATCCATCATCTCTCCTTTTAGCTTATCCGCCATTACATCCACGAGCACCAAGTCGCTCGAAACATTCTGCAATACGGAAAAAATTGAAATGGGAATCGTTGTTCGGTAATTTATAAATATTCAGACTTCGTAATGTAGAACTTACGTCTGTTAAGATGCTGAAGGCACAAGCCATACCGACTTGGCCGACGCCGACCACGGTAACCTTGTTTTTTCCCGTGGCAACCGGCTCTATCACCGTGTTTAATAATTTATTCTTCAACAATGCCATTCTCCTAGAAGAAATGATTATATCGTTTAGTTTATAATAGGCTAGCCGACTCTTGTCTACTTTCGAATTTTCTGCACGGAAAGGTCGATGAAGGTCAAAAAGGTCAAAATCATACCGTGCGCTCATGCTATTACGCAAATTTTTAGAAACGTTCTATTGTTACAAAATTCTTCTGCTTCGATCAGCAGTGGTGTCAGAATAATTATCTTTTATATCGCAAGAATTCCTCGCGTTTTATTTATTCGCATACGAGTCTCTCGAAGCCGAAAAGGTTACGCAAATTTTCAGAGTTTCGAAATTTCGCGACTTTTTCATCCTTAAAATTATACGTTTTGTTCACGCAAAGAATAAAGGAAGAAAAGATAGAATATGTTAGTCACAAGAGAAAGAAATATCTATAAAAAGAGTATCGTTAATTATTAATTATATGGCACTCTATATATATGCACTTAGACGAATCAGGAATGAATTTTTGCCATTTTTTTTCTGTAACGGCAAATAAAGAAGCAAAAATTTTCCTGTTTCGTAGTTACCATACCGATTACGCGAATGAAACGTAGAAGGTAAATAATACAAGCAAGCTCGTAAGGTGCCACTAGTAGTACGTCAAGCACGTGTACCAGCGTTCCTAGTTACATATACTATAGAATTACAGGTTACACAGGAAACTGCAAGCAACTACTCAAATAAATCAAGCTGAAGAAGTAGAAACAACATCGAGAGCAGATTTCAGTAGCCATCACCGACAGAAAAATACACTAGCAAAACGAGCGAACAAATTCTATTAATCAAGTATCACCAATTGAACAATTCACGCAATACATAACTGCACCGTGACCCAGTTTCTTCTATGGGAATGGCGTCCCACATCGCGTAGCAGGGTTCATCCTTATACGACGCGTCGCGTTATGCACTGACTTTCAAACATCGACGCATCGACTAATCTCGTCGAGTAATAACTCGAAACGCGACGAACGTAAAGAATAAAACATATATACACTAACCTCATGGTTGCTTTAAGAAAGAAAAACAGAAAGCAGAGAAAGAAATGAAGCTAACACCAAGCAGGTTATTTGGGCGGTTTACCAGGAGATCCGTACGTCCAACTTGTCTGACAGCTCAGAGACTTCTGTTTGCTAAGGTGACCTTGTCCCCGCTTTTTATACCTCCCATAGGCTTCAGCCGGCGCGCTGGGAGCTGATGAAACCGGCAATACGACCGAGTATCGCTGAAATGATAAATTCGCGTTCGGTTTTCCGACAAATTTTCACATTGACCCCGCGGCGGCACGTGTTGATCGTTCGCGGATCGCGTGAACGTTATTTCGAATTCATCGGCAATTTGGCTGATGCAGCGGAGCACGTAGATCGCGGCATAGATTTTCGGAAATTGAAGGTGACGTTGCGCACGCGTCGCATGACGCAACACACGTTCTTTTTTCCCCGAAGAACGTTTATCGATCCATGTGGTGCTTTCTTCTCGATCCCCACTGCGCGGCTAGTAAAAATCAGCTTGCAGGATGTGTCGTTTTAAGGGGACTAAAAATACATACGATTGGGGTTCGTGGAATGCCATCTAACTGGATATTTTATTTGGATCGACTACTGCGTTAAATTTACTCCGACTGTTTTGACAGAGTTTCGTATAATTCGAAAAGGAAGTTGTGGATCTAATCGACGCGCTCGATTATTTTTATAGCGGAATTTTGAAGGTAATGGAATTTGTAAACTTTAGGCAACATACGTAAGTATGTTGTATTTATTAATTAGCTTAATCTTGTATGTCTGAATTTATCCGCCAGAAATTTTATCGAAACTGTTCCTCCAATTTTCATTATCGTCGCTCCAGAAATTGATAGTGCAATGAATGATGTCATCTTCGGCAATCGTGGTTTAAGTTTCATCGTGGTGGAACGTACGTGTCAGTTGAATGAAACGATTAGTGTCGACCAATCCCGTTGGACGACGTTTGCAACAAGAGGGATCCCGCATGAAACGATAGGCTTTTTCAAAAACTCGTGTGCGAGAAATTAAACCTTGCTTAATACTTATCTCGAATCAGCCTACAGCATTCACCAACCTTTTTATCGAACAATCTTGTCGATAGTGTGTCACAGATATAATATCGGAGCGTACATTTTGCGCGAATCTGCTGGTTTGTCGGAATACACATATCGGCATGTGTTCCGTTTAGCTGAATCATATTTAGGAATACCACGACGAATGCAGTTGAGAATGACGCAACGAAGCTTCACATTTTCGTCGCTTCACGTTCTACGTGATCACGAACACCTTTTCATCTACTCGTCTTCCTTCTCTTTTATTCCTGAGCGTTATTTTCGTTCTTCCTACGTCTCGCGTGATTCTGCATCCTACACAAACAGTGCTAGCGCCAGTAACGGACGGGAAAACGTGACGCCCGTCACGTTTTACAATTTCTTTGAATTTGATGCAATATTACGTTGGATCATCTCTGTTAATTAGCTACTTCTTTGTTCTTTGCCTAATGGATGATTACAGGAATTCCGTTTCCCAATATTTGATAAGAACTTAGTATTTTCATTTTTAAGCGTATAATAAGTGTCGAAGTTTGGCAATACATTTGCGATCTCCGCGAAATATAGATGTATTTGTACTAAATATCTTGTAATTTTTGTACTACGTCTGAAACTTGATCAGTATTTAAAAATGGACAAAGACGTCTACCGTACTCTTACCTATGCTGTCGAAGATTAAAAATTATCGCTTCGAAACAAAGTATCGTTTATGTTTTCTAGTTTGTTTACATTAAGCTTAAATCGCTGACCTTCAATTTTTTCCGCGTTTTACCGTAATCTAATCGGAAGAAGACGGGATGAAAGGTTACTACATTTCGCAGAGATAATGCGTTTTTGCAATTGCCCTTTACACGCCGGGCATTAAGTGCGACCACCGCTCCGCGTAAGAAAAAAAGACGCTCATGGATGAAATTGACGTTCTCCGAGTAACGGAGCCGCCATCCGTCCCGTAATTATAACCATTTGCATCGCCGTGGCTAGCGCGTTTCGTTCTCTCAAACTGGCGAGAAAATTGAAGAGAAATTTAGAAGGGAACCTGAGCGATGATTCGCCTAACGCGAGCACGCAGCACTTTTAACTTTTTTATGATTTGAAAGTTAAGTTGTTCGAACAATGCGCAACTATGGTGTCATCGAACTGCGTATGGTTGCATAATCTTCGCATCACGTGTCTCGCATAATGAACGAGTTGAAGGTGTTAGCGTCAACGTTCGAAATTAATCTATGCACCTAACTGTAAAAGCCGTACGCGAGATAGGGCAACTTGTCGCAAAATAGTATGTAATTTGTAATTGCCTAAGGCTATGGCTTTTATCGGATGTCCTGTTACGTATATGGTATTCTATATTCTATCTAATCGTTAGAGATATGTATATAGGAAAGTGCGATATTAGAGTCATTCACTCTACTGACAGCGAGAACCTTGAATGAATCTTTACGTTTTTTATTTTCTTGATAGATAAGTAGTATCGGAAGATTGATTGGATGATTAGGAGTTTATGAATTTATTTAAGAATTAATATAGCGAAATGAAGATCGTTATTGATTTGTCATTACTTTTACAATAGATGATAAATTTTTGTTTATGATAAAGTTTATTTCCCAGAAGTTACGATGCGCTGAAGATGAATATGTTGGCTTTTGCATGGGTTGCGCAATAATTACAATGTTCCAATGTTTCTAGATAGCAGAAATCAGAGACAAGCAGGCAGATGCGCTACTTGACAGAGCATTTATAATATAATCGAAGCGCGGTTTACCTCGCAAAAAGATAATGTTGTCTTCGTGAACGTATAATCCCATAATATTTCTTCCTGTAATTGTTTTTCCCCCGCGGCTACCGATCGTTGCCTTGATATTAATCCGTAATCAAAAGGCTGTTACGTTCGTCATCAATAATTTTCTTCTTTAAATTCTGCCAGATATTAAAGATACTGAGATCAAGCCGAATCGATACATGGAAATATCTTTTGCGTATAAAATTTGTTTCACAATAATCCTGACAATAATCAAAGTTCACCGCGCTAAATCGCTCCGTTCCATACGATTAATTCTAACGCGTTACGATCTATTACGGTGTTTTAAGACACGACACCAAGATAATCACATGCGCCGACTTTTACTGCCAATTAGTAGACAGTTTCATTCGCGTCTTTCGTTAAGTCGCGTCATGATAAATTAATCGATCGCACAAAGCGCGAAGCCAATCGTCCAATTAGCCTCAATTTGGGATGCAACGTATTTTTTTACAAGGTGGTCGACGAGGTTTAGCACCCGAAAACCGGACTTTGTAAATCTCGCGTGATTCGATATTGCTAATTGCATCGCAGTTCGGTATCGATCCGTTGGAACGCCGCGATCTCGACCGACTAATTGCGTATCCCTCGTGCGCTACGACCAACAAATTGTAAAAGTAAGTCCCTCCGTGCTTTTCCCTTTTATTTCTTTCTCTCGAGCAGTACTATGGTCGTCACTTGCACCGGATGTCTTGCAACCGTTAATCTCGCAATCGTTGCAACGAGCAGCGAATGAAAAGAGGGAAGAAAAAGAGGCAGCCGTTTCAATCTTAAAAGGGCAAATACAAATTGCTGCTGCGTATAATCTCGCTCGGTAACTTGGGCGGAGATCTTACAATGTTGCGTTTTTGTCGACGCACTAGATTACCTCTGAGAATGTACGAGTTCTTGTACGTTTTGCCAAAGTTACGGGATACCGAAACAAATCTTCGTTTGGATTACTACTCGAGCGAGAATTTATTCCCTGCTTTTGTCAAATATTTCAATAAAATACAGAAAATATTTGCCCCGAACTTTCCTCTTGCGACTGATAATTTTAAAACGTTGAATTCCTTAGGTGTTTCCACGTCCTATTCGTTGAAGCGTTCCTTGTTCAAGAGATAAATACTTTAATATATTAAAAGGTAAAACACTTTGATTTCGTCGAAAAAAAGCAACGACAAATAAAACAACGATCGCGTTTATTTAGAATCCTCGCACTGAACAGAATCGAACGTGGCTTTAAGCCTACCTTTAAGCCGGACATTTAATTTTATCGATAATAGAATTACTTTAGTTGAATAATTTGTTCTCTTCTACTTTTCGACGTAATGCGAAACCAAGTAAACGGCGTTGAACATTTCTTCGCTTCTAGAACATTTATTTTATCTCCGTTTTTGACGTAGAGAACTAAAACGAACGTAATTACACGTAGTCACACACGATACTTCCTATTAAATTATCCGAAAAGACCGATAGCCTGTTACATTGATCCGTGTTACGTTTATCCATTAAACACGGGTGGTCGTAGTTGGATGAGTGCGGTGTTAAAAGGTGCATTCACGCGTGCAAAAGAAACAGAGAACTAGGATCTCTGGAAGAGGAAGAGTGTAGATCGTCGGTGTACTCAACAAGTGATTCCCCCTAACTATAAATAAATGCCGGAGGGACGGGTTCGCTCGGTCGTAAATTTGAAATCGGGGCATAATCGGCGTGCAATCTGGAATCTGGCGCGGATCGAGGCTCCGTGGCTCGCGATCCACCGCGCGTGCATTCTCGATTGCGTTTTATGCGCCGGCTTACCGTCGACGGTAAAGCTGGATCTGACTATTCGCGATCGGTAATCCAGGATTCTGCCATAAATCAGCTATCTCGTCTAACAGCCGTATACCGATCTCGCGTAGAGAAATTATTCCGCTGGAATTACAACCCCTAGCCTCATTATCTTGGCTGTGTTGACCTCTCCGAGACAGCAATTTCACGAGTATGCGATCCACGTTGGTTGTAAACACCATTCGTCGATGAACTTGCAAAGAATCATGATCGAAAAGGAGGAAGCGTGCATACGTGGATGTGTTATCACCTAGCTGGTAGGAGATAAGTAACTCCCGTGACTGATACGGCCAAGACAATTTCATATCGGCTTGGAAACTTTAAAAACGACGGCATTGCTACCGTATTCGTTTCGGTGGAAAATTATAGTAGAGATTAGGCAGTTATTCTGTAATTTCTGTATTGTAAAAACCGAGTTATCATTGAACTCCGATTGATCATTGCAAAAAGGTCCTAAATATATCGTTATCTCCTTGTGCTATCTCGTTTTACAAGCACAACCTTCAGACTTTAGTAATAGCTTTTTGCCCGTCGTTGTTAAATTCAGTAACACGACGAAGATACTTAGCCTGGCTAAATTGAACGAGATGCTTTTGTATTTCTTCGTCGGTTAAAGGTTAGGATATAGAAACATTTTTCCGTTACGCGAATTAATCGGTTATCTTTACGGCTGGAATTTGGTCTTCTTCTGCGATTTCGATAGATTCGAAGTCGGGATCCGACTCTAGACGGTCACGTATCGTATTAAGGGATGCAACCGCGTTCGTCTCGTACATACGATGCATTATTGCGGAAGGTAATTACTTTCGCGAACGTGTATCTATAGGGATTCGATTAGTTGGCTGTTTTCGTTCAATTGCTTACCGAGAGATTATACAATCGCAGAAATCCACGTCGATTAACTGAACCGTCGTCAGATTGGTAATCTATGGAAATATCCATACGTAATATTAGGTTCTCTTATCTCTCGACATAATTCTTAACGTGTAATTGAAAAGCAATCAAGCTTTTGCAATCTCAGATTTGACGTATCTTTCGGCGCGGTTCTTAAAATATGATTGAAACGCCATCAAGCTTTTGCGACTTATACCCGCGACGTATCCACGTATCGTATCGCACTTTTTTCTTCAAATTAACGGCAAGTGCGAACTATTTAACAATTCGATACGATACGAGAAACCCCTTCTAATAAATCTTAATTAATTTCGCGATAGAGAACCCGACTGCTGTCTGCGATTAAAAATATCATGGGTAACCGGTCGCGAATAATTTTCCACGTGGTGCCGCGTGCTCGTTCGAGTTTATCGCGCAGACAAGTGTAACGAGAAACGAGTTTCGCGTCCGCCACGGCCGAAACACGAGAGCACGAATCGGGACAGGGATCGGTTTCGGACAATCGGCCAGTATTGGCGTGATTTTGTGCCATTAATCTTCTCTCGACAATTAACTGGCTGCAGGGCTAACGCAATGGCCGGCTATTAATTACAATCAACGCTATCTTACGCGCGCCGGACAGATACGACGTTTAATCTCGCGTCCGGAAACCTTCGCTGCCCGAATTCATATCAAGTTCCCCGTTCTAATCTTGCAAAATGAAATTGATATATAAAAATTTCGAAATTACGCGGAGATACTGGCGATCGATCATCGGCTTGTTTCACGATTCACTACTCTCGATAAATCGGTATCTTGAGAAAAACCTCGGGAGAAAGGGAAGAAAGATTCTGAAACGACGAAAGGTTTCCATAAGTCACCCGAGGCAGTGGATTTATCTGGGTTCTCGTTGTACCCGGCAGATGCCGTCGTTATGAAGATTTTTTCGAAAGATTTTTACGACAGGACTTTTCAGATACCAATTGCCATCGATATTAATATATTATTTTAGGTCCACTTGCTATTCTATGTCAAATTATTGGAATAGTCCTGATCTAGAAATTTATTCTTGGAGCAAACGAAGTTTGAATTCGAATCGTTATTTGAATACATCTCGATGACACGAATAAGTAATAAATGGCCGTATCGAGATTCGCTCAGATCGACAGGCCGAGATATTAAACGCTTACTGAGAATATTTGTCACAGGGCGTGCACAGGGTACATAAATGTCGCAGTTATTATGAATTACGGTTCGATTTCTGTGCGACCCGATGCCATATATTTGATTTAATGAGGTAACAAATGCACCGAGACCTATAGCAAGAACCCGAACAGGTGATTAATCGCACCCTGATTTCTACCTGAGAGCTTTGCCTGGACGCGTCCTACTTTGTTTAAAGTGACATCTATTTCAGAGTAACAGAGTCTCCGTTCGTTAAATCTTAACTGGCTATTGGAACCTAACCATCTTATATTCTTCTCCATTGACGGTAAATTAATCTTATATATATATATATATATATATATATATATAAGATTAATTATATATATATATATATATATATGTATTAGCATACGCTATGCTTCTGTGTCGTTAGCTAGCCCAGTCTATCCATTAATCCTTTCACGTTTATGAACGAGAAACCTCGCGATAGCTTGGACGAGATATCTTGCGTGTTTTTCACCGAGACGTTCGACTGGATGCGAAGGAAATGGTTATGTTACGCGCTATATTTTTAGACACGCGATACACGTATGTCTTTATTTATTTCGCATAAATGTCGGGTAATAGACACGTGACGTAACTACGCTTTCTTGTACAATCGAATCAACGCTCCTTATTACCGTAAAGCCTACGCGAACACAGAGAGAAAATAGAGCCATACTTGTGTCAAAAGAAACAAAATCCACAGGTATCGTACGGCGATTACTAGAAAATGTATACAGAACATAAAGGAACTAAACGTCGCAGGCCCGAGTTCTCAACAAGAAGCAAATTTTCTTTACCATTTCCCGAAGCTATCGACCTTTTGTCGAGCTATCTATCGATTTGGATCCCTTGTTTTTACGAGGAGATTAGTCACGCGCGTAGAATCCTGCGGGCGGCCGAACTGTCCGGTCGATTGATTCACGGGTTTGGCAATGGACCGGGAACCAGGAAGGACAAGGTAGTAAAAAGTGTGGGAAGAAAGCAGAAGGAGAACGTAGGACGAAGATGGAAGTACGCAATGGAGACTGGAGGGGAGCAGAGAAAAGTTGCCTCTGTTAATGCACGTCAGGGGTGAAGAGATCGGAGGTGCTCTTGGGTCCGTTGATTAGCGGATATCTTAATTACTGATTGGCCGCACGAACTAATTAAATCGTAACTCAATCAAGGGTCGACCTGGCCCCCACGCTCCGTCGTGTACCGCGGCGGTTTTACGACGGCGACCGAATGCTTTAAAATCTGCCGTGCTTGCATACGTGTCGTGGTCGCTGCATAAATGATCCGAACGCATCGGATATTGCACTACAAGAGGGGAGCCAGACAGTGTTCCATCGGCCTCTGGCCACTCTCCGCTCGTTCCTCCTTTTTACTCCTACACGCGTTCCTTTTTCTTCTTGCGACGCGGCGGCCGGGCCACCTCCGCTCGTGGTGAACCGAACCCGGTGCTCGAACCGGCGGGGCATTATGTCGGGGCGAAATAAAAAGTACAGTAATTAGTAGTACCTACCGCGGTGTTTCGCTGGTGAACGATGTCCTCGGGATCCTCCTTCTTTTTCGCTCGTATTCCGACGCCGAGAGGATTATGGATTTTCCTCGCGCGGCTCCTCGACCGGATCTCTTTCCAAACGTTGCCGATCGGAAAGTTCGCAGAGCGATATCATATCGTACACCTTCGAACGAGAAGCCGAACGATAACGACGATTAACGATGGTAAAATCGTTCAAGATCGTAGGGAAATAGACGATTCGATGTTGTCAAGGGGAAACGCGGAGGAACGGAATCGTGTTATTAATTTCGTGATCGCACGGCGCGATATAAATTATGTGCTCGGGACTCGTCATCGGGATAATAGGGGAAAACGGCTTCGCTCGAGAAGAAGCCGGTGCATCGGAGATGAAGACGTTGCCGCGCTCCCCGTCGTTATTGGTGTGGCTTCCAGCCGCAGGAAACCCCTCGTAGCCTCTCTTTACCTCTCATTTTTCCCCTCTGTCGCAACGCGCATTCGTTAGCATGTACAATGAATCGGCCGGACAATGTGTCGCCGTGCTCCTGTCGCGAGAAAACGACGAAGAATCCGCTGGTGGTTGGTCGTCGCGACGACAACGAGCCGCGTTTACGTTATAAGCCTCTGCTCGTTATACGGTTACTCGCTTATTTCGAGAATACAAATGGAGAAAGAGGGCGAACGGCCATTAAAAGCAGCGGGCATCGGCATCGTCGCCACGATCGCGTCTCTGTTTCACGCGCCTTTTCCAACGGAGTTGGCCGGCTTGCTCGACGAAATTTCGACTCTGTAATCGAGGTAATGAATCACCGTCGATTATTTCGTACGAAGCTTATACCGGCGACAACGGTGCTTCGCTGAATTCCATGAATAAATTTCTTCTTCCGGCAAACCGTAGCGTTAAGTAGGAACCCGTTGTCGGATTCGTTATTGAACACGGCTATCTCTCTCCCTGCGGGAACGACTTTATCGAAACGAGAGGTTCGACGGTAGCGTCGAGGAGCGTCGACGCGAGAACTTGTTGACTAATGCCGCCGCTGACAAAGACAAAAGGCCGGTATCGGCGAAAGCGAATTTTATAACAGATTGCCGTATCGTTGACCATCGCGCGTCTTCGAAACTGGCGTTCTTTGTGTTTGTAATAGCGATCGTTTTATCACGACCGGTCGCCGGTGGCGGGACGGTTAACCGCTTCGTACGTCCGCCAATTAATTATCCCTGGTCTACATTAATCTCGGCAAATTGGCCGAAATCGTGCGAGTGGCGTGCGCGTACAATTTATAGCGCCTCCCCTATTCATCGGTCGTCGAAAGAAAAAGAAATGAAATTCGGTTCGTAAAACAAACTGGCCGTGCTTCTCGAGCACGGATTTTGCGTATGGATTCTTTGCCACCGAAATCTCATCTCGCTGTTGGTTATCGTGCAATTTAATCAATGCAACATCGTTCTTTTGCGTCACGATTGAACATTCGGAATTATGCGCGCACTACCCAACGAACGTACGAGTCGACGAAAGCGACGAAAACGTTTGTACTTGGCGAGATCGTAAAGATTCACTCGAAAGTATGAAGAATTGATTTTTGAGTCTCGTAAATGGCTCTGCACGAGGCCTCGGTAAGTTCTTGCTCCTCCGGCGTGTACGGATGACGAAGAAGCGTTTGTATGCCGTTTCTGCCGACTATACAGGGCAGTGACATGTAGACATCTTTCTCCAGGCCGTGTCGACAACCCTGGCGAACGATTCGCAATTAACAATCGCGTGT
This sequence comes from Bombus waltoni, assembly GCA_014737395.1. Classification (NCBI taxonomy): domain Eukaryota; kingdom Metazoa; phylum Arthropoda; class Insecta; order Hymenoptera; family Apidae; genus Bombus; species Bombus waltoni. The sequence continues at coordinate 4,196,955 of JACXII010000051.1, read as the reverse complement.
TGAAACGCAAGAAGAAAATAAAAGAAGGATTATATCGTTACCTTTAAGTAGGTAGATACGGTCATGCAGATACAAGTATTTCGTACGATGGCATCGACGACTTCGGCCGCGCAAATACCAGTACCCCAGCAGCGATATCCCTTCCTCGTGATAAGATCTCTATCGGATTCGATTACTTTGGTATGTAGTTCACCCCAGGATTCTGGGTCCGATTTAGTACCGATATCTCTGTTGATGTCTTTCAGTTTAATGCCCATGACTGTCACGGCCGACCAGATGGGTACTGTTGGTCAACGTTCGACGCACGTTCAGAAACGATTAAACGCAACGATGATAGAATACGGTACGCTTATTACCAGACGTTGGTCCGTTTTCGCAAATTATAGAGGCCTGCACCGAGTTTGCCGAAATTCCAAGCTTCTGAGCGATGAAGTACTGAAACCTACAGCTGTCCAGAAATGTGCCCAATCCCACGACACGGTGCGGTGGGAAGCCTGAGAGCTTCATGGCTGCGTACGACAGTATGTCGACTAAAACGCCACGTAACGTCGTTATAGCCACACGGCGTACGTGCATCGATATTAAAAAAACGTAAAAAAGTGCAACTACGAAGCCCGATAGATTATACCTGGCGCGGTCACGATTAAAAGTATGCTGTTTGGCGCATACTTGCAGACCTTGGGGATAACGTCTTTAAAAATATTCAAATTCTGATCCATCAAAGTGGCTTCGTCATCGTCGCTCGTAGCTCTATCCCCCACGGTGATCACGCAGACCGTCGCGTCTCTAGCCATGGAATAATCTGCGATGGTCCCACGGTTGATAAATCATCGCGATTTTCTTTATTAACAATCTCTCGGACGCAAAAACGGCTGAAAGATGAAATTTATTTTCACCTTTGGTACCGACGATCTTCGGGTTGCCGAGGAACGCCGCCGCGTGGCTGATGTCTTCCGCCTCTGCTTTCGCCAATTCCTCGTCCGCGTCTATGAACACCACCTCCGAGGCGAGACGCTGCAACGAGCAACAGAACCGGGGATTATAAAGAGTAATTAACGGGAACTAGCCGACGGCCGGGAGTTATTACGCACTCGAAATCGTTACGCAATCAAGACCCCCGGGAATCGCATTAAGAGTACGTGGTCGCGCGCGCGATCGATCGCGCCATTCGAGCGATCCCTTAATGCGAAGGATCGTTAGGGTCTGATCGTCTGTTCGTTCGAGCGAGACCGACTATTCCGCGAGAGGAGAGGACCACTTTGTCGGCGTTCGCTCGATCACCAGTCTTCCCTTTTGCCGATGTTACGTAACACGAATTTGATGGAATTCCAGATTTTTCACCTTGTCCTGGTAATTATCCTTGGCGTTTAGCAGATTGCGTCGCTAGTTTTTGCTCGGAACGTCTTGATCGAGCGATATTATTCGTCGGTCTGGCTGTGGACGAATAGCAAAGAAAGCTCGCGTCAAGCTTCCTCCTCGTATTGTGATAATTCTTCTATCGCACCGATTCTTCGTCCAAAGAAAGAGCTATTAGAGACTTGGAGCGTCAAAGGAACGCGGCTGAAATAATTGATCGTGCATCAGCAACGTTCCCCGGGGCGATTACGTATTTGTCAAAATCTCGTTTCCTCTTGGTAATTGATGTTCCTCTATCGTCTAACGCCTATAATTTCGTGTAGAAATTTTTTCAGCGACACCTCGGGCATCAATCGCTGCGCGTTTTTAACTCGGTAATTTCTCTTAATCACGCTCTAATTCGTCCGGTTGAATAATAGGGTATCGGTGTGGGACGAGCGCGCACGTTTTCGTAGCAAATAGCCGATCCGTATACCGCGGTGCACGCTTCGTCCGCTTTCGTTTCCGCGCCAGCAGATGGACACATTTTTCTCTGACAGATGGTGCTTTCACACGTTAAGACAAACCCGTGGCTACCAACAGAAACGGCTTCTTAATATATTACGTTACGCCCTTGTGCTTCCAATCTGTTATTGTACACCGCTTAATCACCATACTTCATCAAGCATGACTTCCGCAGCATGCATAATATCGCAGCTGATGAAGTTTCCTCGCCAGCTCATCGGTGTTCCTCCCTTATGCCTTCTTTCCTACTCTTTTTTTCTTCTCCTTTCTCTTTTTCCTCTCCCTACCCCTCGTCTAATACCCACACGTATCGCGCGACCATATTCAGCGCTAATTAACTCACAAAAACCCTCCTCCGCCGTGTGTGTTTTGTAACGAGATTTTTAACGACGCGTGACCGTGGACAACGACGAGAAGAGAGCGAGCGTACCAGGCAACTGAGACGAGGACCGCTACGAACGCGTTAACCATTCCCCGGTGAAACGACGTGCGTCGTGTAATTTGCATTCGATCGAGCAAAACCGATCGCCGAACCGATTTCCTACTTCTCGCGCAGTCTCTCATGCGGTTCTAGTTACCTAGGCCAGCCAGCGCTTCGCTCTTGGCTACCCTCGTCGATTCCGCTTCAGAGAAGCGCAGCTGATCACAGGTCGCAAGGTACCGAACGTGTGACACTCGATCCGTCATCAGGTCAGGTTCTATCATGCTTCCGCTGGATTAATTTTATTATGCAGCGCTACTTTCTAGCCGACGTAGTCCACTCGTAAACATTGCCATTCGAACTCACGACTATGTGCGAATAATCCAACTATGTATATATTTCACTTACTTCCGTTCGATCTTCGAATCCTAACGACCGTAACTCGAAACGAGATACAGCTTCGCGAGCAGCAAGCTTTTCACCATCAGTACCGACCCGTGAGATCGTTTGTACGATTTAATGCGACCCGACGGACATGACACGTAACAACGGGTCGGGAAGCGACGAGAACAAGAAGAAGATGAACGTCTTATGCAAGCACTACCGAGCGAGTTGGGCGTAGCGGGCTCGTAAGGTGGACAGTAAGTCGTGGAGATGGTACTGGAACGCTGGTACCACGCGATCATCTCGTTGATGCGATCTGCCAAGCCAGGAACGGCCGAGCAACCGCACGATTCACTTCACTCTCCGCTTCTTCTTATTCCTTCTCACTTTCCCTTCCTTCTTTCTCCTTCGTCATTTTCTTTGTTGTCACGATATATTACCCTTCGATCTATTCACCTTGTTCGTCGTTACCGTCGCTATCGCCAACATTTCTGGTGACGTTAATGAGTTCGATGGTTCTTAAGGATATCTTCGAGTAACGTTTATTACTCGGTTTCACAAGGAAAATTATAATGCAGCGTCCAAGGGAGTGCCCGTCCCGGCAACTATCATTACAGATCTTGATGACAGACTGAAATGGTAGCAAACGGGAACAGCGTGGCCACTATTAGGCACATTGTAAACGTGTACGGTGTTGTTACTCTACGAACGGAATATAACGACATTCAGACCCGCCCCTGACATTCACCATGCGCGGCCTTCATTGTTTGCCCTCGTAACGATCCACGGAAACCGAAACCTCGAATTAGTCGCCCACGTTCATTATCTCCTACCGGAATATGCTAGCGTTCCTATTACCAGACTGCCACTCCTTCCACGATTCACCCCGTTTTATCCAAGCCTTTCTCTCGTCTAACGACGTCCGTGCAGTCATCGTCGCTCGCAGCGATGTATGTTTAATTCGGGTCGGTCGTTCGATCAGTCGTTGATCCATCGAGGGGACCCGAGGATCGAACAGTAACGCAATACGAATCGCAGAAACGTGAAATTATTACAAAAAAAAAACGTCGCTTTCCGCAAACTTCGTAAAATCGTAAAGTCGTACAAACTCGGTCTCGTAATCGCGCAACAGCAGGATTCAATAACGCGAGTCGACTCGAGGCAAAAATTGTAAATGAAAGGGTTGCGTTAACGCAACGCTGCCTCTTAATGGGTTAACCAGCTGGCTCGCCCTCGTTACCTATACGAGAAGAACACGAAACGTTACACTCTAGGGAACAGTGAAACGATTCGTAATGACAGCGTCGTTCGTTCGACCTTGCACCGACAAAGAGGCGGGACTTTTCAATTTCGTTTAAACCGTCGCTTCCGTGGACAAGCGGAGGTAAAGGTCTCCACCCGCGCACGCACGTAGAAACGAGGCCCTTGGATGAGCGAACGCGATAAGGATTGGATGTCCTCGTAGACGGGTATGGATTTCAGCTTTCTTCTTCCGGCGACTGGAATAAATCAGCGACGCGACGACTCTGCGGGGGCGTGCGACGTGTAAATGCTCGCGTTACGATCCGATAACGAGCGAAGGGAAGCACGTTCCTCGTCCTCTCCCTCGTTCTTTCTTCGTTCTCGCTGCTTTTAAGTTCCAATCTCTCTGCCTTTTCTTGTCGCCGAATTCCCTCTTCTGGTCTTTCGTGGATCATTTGCATAATATCCCATTTGATCCCGGCACACTAACGAGCCCACATTCAGCCTTCGTCCCTCGCTCGAATGCACGTACACGAGCGCACACGCGTACCCAGCTATTTCTCCGACTCCTTGCCCTTTGTCGACCACTAGAATATATAGATCTAGTAGGTTTGCTACCGCGACGATGATTCTCCTTGGGCAAACACGAATCACGCGCGCTGGTGGACTGGCGAGGGCTTGGACGTTGTTTATAGACGATCGTGCTTTTGATCGCAGTCGCAAGGTCTTTTGGTGTGTTTGAACAACCGCTCGATTTCTTCTCTTTTTAATCCTTTCTACGCTTTACTCGTTGCTTAGTCACCGGTTTCTCTCGAATCGTGTAAACTTTTTTTTACCGTATGTTCGATGTTCGAAGAACACGACTTTCGGCTTATAAAATGTTCATATTTCTATGAAGTAATAGGAGACTTATTCGCTTAGGTTCGTTGCAGTTTTGAAATACGTTTTGAAATAAATTAAGGCGGAGGGAGATTGAGACACGGTTAGGTTAGAGATACAAAATACTCGACGAACCTTGAAGAGAATCGCGATTCCGACGGCGACGCCGGTGTAACCGCTGCCGACGATGACGATTTTAACGCGATGACACTCCACGAAATCTTCCGGCTGCTTGGTGAGCAAAAACGTCGTGGTGTTCCAGACGGTATCGAGTAACTTCTTCTTGGGTACGGCCATCGTCAATGAACCCGATACTCAGGACTCAGGTGTAGCATCCCGAGGATTCGATTGAACCGAAAATAGATCAGTAACCTGCAGTATCTGTGTAATACTCCATAAATTTCATCTCCGTTTAGTTAAACAACGAAAGTGACAGTCAAACGTTGCATCGTTCTTTAAGTTTGAAGTTGTCTATTCACAGAGCGGAACGTTGATTGTCGATAAGATCGAGATCGATCGGAAAGGAACAAAGATTATACAGCCTTTTCGGTAAACTGTTCTTTCGATTCCTCTTTACCGCAAGGTAATGACGAACGTACGAAATCGATGGACAGCTGTCGAATCGGCACAGATGGGATACGCCATTATCGGACGTGTATGCGAATTTCAATTTCCGCTTTGCCGGTCACGCGAGAAGACTTTTTCGTCGGACACTCGAGATCCAATTGCTCGTGGCAGCACCGGGCTCCAGCACGAATATTAAATTGCTAATTGAACACTGCGCTCCGCATTAACCACCCTTGCTTCCTCTTTCGCCGCTCTATTGCCGGAAATGTTCGAACGATCGTCGAGTAAATACCAAAGCTGCCCTCGGTCTTCCCTCGAATAGGTCAGCATACAACGCGAAGTTATAACACGACAATGGTAATTTACAACAAATCGCAACTACGTGTGCTTGTATATGTGTTGCTCGTTCGAGATACATTCTCCATCTTTCCATCGAGATACGTCGCATCTCGCGATCAACGCGCGGATGATCCATCGACGAACGCCACGAATAGCTGATAATAGGACGCGAACTACACCAACGACCGGTCTTTCGATAGGGACACGATAGTTTTCTAGAAAGTCAGTTTCTGTACTGTCATTTATTACGACGATCGAGTACCCGTACAGAGAACCGGTCGCCAGGTGCGCGCGTTTGTTATTGATGAAGACGCCTTCTAAAACGTTGCATCCTACGCCTCGATCTCGCACTCCTTGCTGCGTAATTTCCGGTAGCACGCAGTCCACCGCCTCTCGCGATTACTCTACCACGTCCCTCCTCCTTTCTTCGCTCGTTGCTATCTACTCTGTCTCGTGGTTTGTCTCCTGGAGAATCCCGCATTCTCGCAGTATACTTCGAATATTGTCGGCACACGTCTGCACCGCGGACTTCTCCTGTTCGCTCAGCTTCTGTCGCACGGTGCAGTACACACCCTCTCGACCGATCACACAGGGCACGGACATGTACACGTCCTTGTCCGTACCGTGAGCGCAACTCTGTGAACAGTATTTTCTTCCTTTGAAAAGCACGTAACTCGGTTAATCGGTAATACATCGATGAACATGTGCTGCAAAAGTTCGACGAGAGTTTTAAAGTCTTACTTCGTTGCGAAGTAAGGATATACGTAATAAATACTTTTTAGAACCAACGTAAATTCGTAGCACATTGAATTTGTAACGATCGAGGATTTCGACTCACGAGAATGTGCGTTGACGCCGGAAGCACGACTTTGGTGTTCCTAACGATCGCATCGACGATCTCCGCCGTAGAGACAGCAACGCCCCAACAACACGATCCTTTCTTCTCCTCCAGTTGTGTGCCACTGAAACGTGCCCGCGCAAAATGAGTTTAAACGATCTCGTTCCCCTTAACGATCTCGCCGGTAACGATCACTCACACGTTCTTTACGTTGTCCGAGATTTCGTACCACTTCTCAGGGTCGTCTTGTTCGCCTATCCTAGGATTTATATCCCGAAGCTTCATTCCACCCACTTGGATGCTCGACCATATAGGAACTACAAGAGATACACGGTCCAATATACGATGATAGTTCGTTATTGAGCATAAAATACCAGACATGTCTCCTTGCGCTCCGACCACCATACAAGTAACCGAACTTCGCGCCACGTTTAATCTTCTGCTCACAAAGTCTTGAAACCTGGCGCAGTCTATCAGAGTACCGATGCCGAGGACGCGATTAGAAGGAAATCCTGATAGTTTCCAGGCGATGTAGGACATCACATCGGTCGGCTGAGTAACGACCAGGATGACAGATTTGCACGCGAATCTCGCTACAGCAGGTATGATTTTCTTGAACACCTTCAAATTGTGTCTGACGTTTGGACTTTCGCCGGATGCGGTTTCGTGAGTGCAAATTATCACCACTGCGGATTCCTTCACCATACTGAAATCTGTCGGTAAAAAATCAACAAAACAATTATATCCTGGTAATAACGTACCTTTTTGCCGTACGCAGACAAATTTCCACCTGCGTTTTCTAAATAATTGCTCAGTCGTCATCCACGCTCTAATACAGATATTCGCTTATTCGTCGATCGCTCGTCATCCGCCGAGATTTTCACTTGCACAGTTTCGACCGATCAGCCATCGTGCAATTCCGTCAACGACAATATGCTTGTACCACGAAGAAGAAACGTCTTGAATTCGGCTAACGCGCTTTCGTCGAATGCTTATGCGAAACACGTTCTACCCTAACCGAGATAAGAATACCAAAGAAAGGATCGTTAGAAGTCGGGCATCCCTTTCTGGAAATCTCTCGGTGGATACATCTCGTTCGGTAATAAAGTCATCGGAAGCTGCTGGAATACAAAACGCTGGAAGGGATCGAACGTACGTTTTCTCTCGTATCCGAGAGGATTCTCTCTTTTGTCTGTAGAGATGCGCCGATAACCGCGTACAGTACACGACATAACGTGGCCGAGACAAACAAGAAGTAGCTCCGATTTTAGGTAACACCTTTACGGAGCTTGGCGTGACCTTGTATCGCAACACGAGATACGCTCGTTGCTACGTAGAGATGAGGCTTGAGATAAATTAGTCGGTAAAAAGCCGAGTCTGTTCTACTTGTTGCGCAGGTAATTGCTACTCTCGGATGCGGGCGACGTTAAAGGGAAACCGTGTGTACGGATGCGAAGTAAAAATTGGCGAGCAGAATATTTCAAGAACGTCGTATCGCAGCGCCGTGAGCACTCGAATTTACCAACGATTACAGCGTATACTCGCTAGTAAACCGTGCAAAAACGACAACCGAGGGACACCAGATCCACTCGATCGAAACATCCCGTTTAAAATTCAAAGCCGAAGATTTACGACCGCGAGATAATACAAAATGAAATCGGCTGGAAACACATGTAGCTGCAAATCGTGGCTCACGAAGTCGCGTCGTCAGACCGGTAAATTGCCAGCTCGAGACGGTGTTTCCATCGTGGACGGCCGCGAGAGAGAGTCGAGCTTTTGTTCCCGAATTCCGGAGCAAGGTGGTATATTTTTTTTTCACCAGCGAGCCACGTTTACTGGCGGAGGCCGCGCACGGATGACAGAAGGACGCTCTGCGCGAAGAACGGAGAAAGGGAACCGGTGAAACCGAAAAGGGAGAAAAGAAAAAATATGTATCGTGGAGTCGATCACGGCCGAGATAAATAAGAGTGGCACGGAATTTACGAGCTGGCTGGTGAAAAGCTCGGGGAAACGCTCGCTGTAGCGTCCCGCGTGTAAGCACGCGGCGATGTAGATGAGCAACGAGATTAAAGGACAGGGCCAGGAGAAGAGGGAAGGATCCGGACCTCGGAACTCTGTTCGCCGTCCCGAAAATTCATCTCTTCCCCTCTTTCGGGACGGTGACCGTTCTTTCTGACCCGTTGCACGTTGACAGAAGGTCCCTTGACGAGCAACTCGATGAGACGGCAGCGTCTTTTAAAAGCGGCACTACGTGGATCGAGCCGAACGATCGCGATCGATGCTCGCCCCAGGCATCGCCGGTTCTCGACGCATCGATCCGGCGTTTCTGGAATTCGACCTGTTGCAAGGTGGATTTATCAATGGCACGTCCACTGACACGCGGAAGGAATTACCATGCCGAGGGATCAGCTTTCGACTTCTGGTTCTTTGGCAGCGAGTAGGCAAGTGACGACCGAAGTATGTACGCGGAACGTTAGTTACTCGTTTCGTTAGCTGTTTGTATTTTAAATAAATGTATACGTAAATGTACGTATAAATGGTCGATGTCTTGGTCGTCTTCGTGTCTCTGATTCAGCGTTAACGCTACCATGCGCCATCAAATGACCGTTTTCGAAATTTCGTCTAGAATTTCTCGTATACAACGTTACTGTATCGCCGTGTAACTTATTGATTTTTCCTATAATATACGTACAACCCATTTTTCAATACTCACAACTTTCTTTATCGTTTACTTTCCGAAAGACATTCCCTAAAATCTCTTTCTATATTAAGATACTTTTTTTTTTTTTTGAAGCGCTCATTCGACCGCTCATGGTAGGATTAGGTATACATGAAATGTCGGTAGGTTTAGCGTTAGACTATACGTCGTGTATCTTTTATGCGTCGGTATTTCATCTTTTTAAATGATAAAATGATTAAATCGATCGAGAAGTCCTGCGATTCTTTTTTTTTTTTTTTTGCCGATTGCCAAAGGGAGTGCGCTGTTGGAAACAATTGCGAAAGAAATCGCGAGGAACGACTACCTCGTAATTCAATTTCAATTTCCATGAAAATATTCATCAAAATCAATCGGATCAAGATACAAAGTCATGCGTAACATGTATATGAGACTGTCAAGTACCTGACGTGCCAGTTACTAGAGGACACCCCAGGAAAGCTCCAACGTGCTGAATATCCTCGGCCTCGGCGGAAGCCTTGTTCGCGTCGTGATCGATCAGGCAGACCTCGCTGGCCATTCTCTAAAGATCACGGGGAATCAGACGGTTGATCGAACGTGGCGATCCGCGCGGCTCGCTCCGCACTGATACTAACTCTCATCAGGATCGCGATAGCGCAGGCAATTCCAATCTTCCCTACGCCGATGATGGACACTTTGACGCGATGCGGATAAACGTCACAGGGACCAAGCTGGGTCGTTATCAACGCGTTCTTCGTGGTGGTCGTGATCGGCAGCTCTTCCTGTAATCACATCCATAGTTGAATAATCCGAACAACGTAAAAATAGCGTAATAGAAGACGGCGTGAATGATCGCAGATAGCAAGGCGAGTTTCGACAAATAATCGCTCGTAATTGCAATTTTCTTATATTTCGATCTAGAAAGTCGATCAGCGCAGCTTGCGAACGACTCGATTAACAACCGCGTTGTAATCAAACACTCCATAAGGAAGATATTCGGAGACTTGCATCTTCGCATTCTTCCCTCTCCGTTTCAGCTTCGCTCTTGGCAACTTCCGCGTCATCCATTTCGCGAGACCTGAAATCGTAAGCGTTTAATTCGCCTGTTTCATTGGCGCGATTCGATGGTCGAATATAAGCTTTGCGCTTACCGGTTAGCCCGCTAATTGGGTGCAAGTAGAGTCGTTCCGCGAGTCCAGTTTGCCAGCTACTCCATCCACGTTATCGTTATTCGCCAGATCGTCGAGGTGGTCGCTGTTCCTTAACGTTCTCGCGGTCAGAACGGCGAAACGGCAGGTAGAGAAAGGTCGTCGTTTCGCTCTTATGCAGATCCGGATCAACCTACGCAATAACGACGTTCGAGCAGAGTCTTCTCCTGCTCTCAGGTATTTCAGACTAATCGTGCTCCCCGTTACGAGAAACTCTTGGTGGAGAAAGAGCACGGGAAACTCTGGCGCGGAGGATAACGACGGAAGTTATCCGCGCTCCTCGCTGTAAATTAGCCGCAGGTAGTCGCCCCGGGAGCGCAGGTACATCGCGCCGGATTGTTCATATATTTCTGCCCGGTACCCACGCGCGTCCATGTAAAATACATTATTTTTGTGCATCAATCGCGGAACCACGGTCCCCCTGTGTCTTTATTCACCGGCACCGGGCAACGATACGTTCAGAATAGGTGTATATTGGCAGCTTGTAAAAGCTCTGCCGTCAGCTTTTTATTATCGATCTTTAACCAGCGCGTACATTCCGTTTGGAATGCTGACCGGTTTAACGAGTGTTTGCGCTTAATGAAAATTACGACTTTGAAGGAATGGCAAGTACTGTAAAATTATGGTCAAAGTTAAACTAATAGAGGAATTGACGTGTTTCTAAATATTAAAATTCTAAATATTACTATGTATACGCCAGGGCTTAGAATTTATACGAACCTGTCAAGAGACAAGCAGTTCGTGTAGCTGGAGTTTATATATCCGGAGTTCGTTCGATTCTCCGACGTGTGATTTTTCGTTCGTACAAGCGGCATTTGCGCGCAAATGAATAGATTCAATTAACGGAAATTGATTTAATTCGACAGTGATCGAACGGCTCGAGTAATTATGACACGTGAGTCAACTCGGTCTGTACGTTTCGTTATCGATACGATACAACGTTCTCGCGCTTCCAACTTGAAACGAAAGACGCCTGAAGTTCGTCAGACACTTCTCGCGTAAGCGTACAGTTTACACGTGCGAGCAATTCGCGTGGACCCGATTCGCCGGCGAACAAAGAGCGACCGAACTCTTGGCGCGAGGCTTTCTCATTTACCTTGGACCCCTTCGATAAATTACGCCCCCTGTTTGCTCGGAGCAGCGGCAGCCGAGGCGTTCCCAGTAGTTGGAACGTCGCGGGACCTTAACACACATTCGAAGATGGATCTTCCTCTCAGTGGAGAAAGAAAGACGAGGAGGAAAAAGAAATGGAAGAAAAAGAACGGGAAGAGGAAGGAGCTGGTGGCTTTTTTTCGAACGTGGTCCTCGCGAGGGAGCGCCAAGCTACGCTGCTGCTGCAGCTTCTGCTGCCGTAGCTGCTACACTCCGGACACATTCAATTTTAACGTTAATAATCACCGGGAAAAATGACGGGCTTAAATGCGGCCATTCATCAGAGACGATCGATATTGCGAATGCGGCTTAACGACGGAGAGATAACATCGAACGTCCCGGTTCAGAGTTATTGAATCGCGTCAAATAATATACGAGCCAATAATGTATGAATAGTCCTGCAATTATGGGCCCGCGATCGTATCTAAGGGCGCGTTGTAATTTAGTAATCGTTCGTTCTTGCCGACGATTCGACGAATATCGATGAAGCTCGATTCCTGTAAATGTTTTCCTTATTTTTTTAAACACTGTCGTGGAGCATGCGACAGTATCGATATTCGATAACTTCGAGCGAGTTCCTTACGCGAGAGTGTGCTGTAACAGTTTTTTTCTTTTTTTTTTTTTTATCTTTCCACGATCGGCCGTGGATTTTCCAATAATCCGTTATCACGAATTGTTGCATAATTGGATAACGCGTACTGTGTATTTCTTTCGAGGTCAGCGATACACGGGATCGCCCGTGATGCTAGTTAAAATCGATGTCTATCGATTAAACGATCGGCCAGAAATACCGAAGCGAGGATGTAATTTGCAGACGGATGTTTATGGTTAAGCGCGGCAAGTGGGAACGGAACGACCCGCGCCTAGATAATTAATTCCCGGCTTTAATTAATCATCCGCGCGATTTTATCGGGCTGGGTCAAGTAACAACGATCGCGTAAAAGCCAGTCTTTTATCGGTTATCGCGTTGGTCGTGCCGCTTGATTTACTATCGCGGATCTATCTGTTCCAATTAACGAAACGGCCGACCGTCTATGGGTAATTTCCAATCTGTCCGGACGATCCAGCCACTCGTGGAATCGCGATTCGCGTTTATCGCGTTCGCCTTTAAAGAAGGACACGGGAAAATAAAAGAAGAGGACAGCAAAGGAAAGAATCGCTAGCAACAATAACCGGGCATCGCCGCGGGCGCTTATGATTAATTGGCGTGGAACTCTAGCGAACGCTTTTTTAATTAACCACCTCCACGAAACGTGACAGCGGGAGAGCTGGAATCGGCCGCGATAAAGGCGCGATCGGTCGATAACGATGTCTCCTGCTCGGAGCGTGGAGCAAGATTCAGCCGAGCGAACGGTGCAAACGATTCGCCTTCTCGAGATAGTCCTTGAAGGTTGGTCGTAAGCAACCGATCTTCTGGTACTCGGGTCCAGTCAACCGATCCGGACACTGGCTCGCGCATGCCTCTGGTGCACAATGCTTGGTAGTACTGCAGCTGATACAAGTATGTTCGCCGTGCAACCGGAATTTTAATTGGCTATTTGTTTGTCCGCTACACTTCGCGGCGCTGCTATTGTCCAACCTGCCGGAGAAGAACGATCACCGTTTCTTCCCTTCCCTCTTCTCTCTCTCTCTCTCTCTCTCTCTCTCTCTCTCTCTCATTTGGTTTGCTTTTCACCGACACGGTATTAATCCGACTCGAGGAAAGTCTTGCGTTCGGTGAGAGCCCGATCTATCTCTCTTCCTTCGTTCTCCTCGGCCCTCTTCGCGCGATCACTCTTTTTGCTGCGAAGTGGCGCTCGCGTCTAGGCCGCGCCATGGCTAGCGCCTCGAGTGAGGTACGATTTTTCGATGCCTCCCTCCCCCGTTTCAAACGATCCAACCAAGATTAAGACCGGATGAAATTGCAGTTATTACCGGCCGAAGACCGGACGAGGGCCTGCATGTATAATCCCGCATCACAATACGTATCGTTTCGCGGTACCACTTATCGAGTCATTAAGCGTTATGCGGTGTAATTGCGCGCTTTTTACCGAACCGTTGCGTTGGTACCACGACGGACATTAATCATCGATACGATCTTCTTTCGACGCCGCCATTGCGAATGTCTCAATTTACTCGGCGCTGACTACGGCGCGAACGCGTCCCGACTTCCCTCCGTCGGTCCACCACGGATTTATCTCCGTCGAATCTAATTTCGCCTGCTGCCGCCTGCGCGGCGAAATACGAATTTAATTCGGCCGACCACCCCGTCCCGGTCGGGGTATTCTGCTCGGTAACGCGCCCTAATAAATTAGCAAGCGACAGGTTCGCGATTCGGTTTAATCGCCGGCGCAAGAACCGACGCGGACCGCTTGTCCGTCTGGACCGCGTGCACGCGAGCGCGCGAGAGACCGGCCACTTGCCCGAAGCGGCCACGAGGAACGCTCTCTGTACTTTTTTGCACGCTCCGTGGAACTTATTCCAATTAAAATCGTACCTCTATTTTAGGTCAGCCTGCGGTTCGGCTTCGAATTAAACGGCCGCGCCCGGTCCACCCGGAGAAAGCCGCCACCATCTCCCAAATAAGCAACCAAACTCAAAGCTCGTCGTTTACGTAAGTATCTGATGATCGTGAGCAAACTTTGTTCCTCTATCGGCTCGATCTTTACTGTTTCAATCGTTGAGCTTCTACTTCGAACTCTTGCCGAGTTCTTTTCGAATTTTCGTGCACGAACTAAGGAATAGCGCGGAACGTCCTAACTCGCGATACGTACGTAAACTCGAAAAGAATCTCGTAACAACGCTACGAATATTTCAATACGTAAACTCGCATGTCATAAACATCGCCGCCCACGAATCACGAAGAAACTGCCAATTACAAGAACACGGCGAAACTTCAAAAAAAAAAAAAAAAAAAAAAAACCCGCCAGTCGTAAAAACCCGCCATCGCGAAAACCTCAACCTACCGCCTGTATAACGTCAGATACGTACAGTGGAAGCTCGATGCAAAAGTGAAACCACTTCGTAAAAGCAACCGTTACGACCAATCGGATAACGTCCCTGACAGCGTACGTGCACGCGTGTCTGTCTCAGAGACGCGGGAGAAAAAGCTGCATCGTAAGTAAGATCAACTGAGACGGACTTTCTCGAAGAACGTCCCTCGGCTAGAGAACTCGGACGCGTATTCGGTACGGTTGTTCGGCCATAATTGCAACGTTTACCTGGTTACTAAAAATCGAACCGCGTTCTTTCGATCTTCCTCCGCGACGCGGACCTTGAAGCACAGTCGTAGGAGGTCGGGACTAACACCGACGACCCCTGTGGCTCGCTGAAATATCGCGCGGACGACGTGCTTCGTTTCGATATTCCTGGCCCCGGGGCCTCGATGAGCGGTGAGACTCTTGGAAGAGATCGTAAGGGTCGAGGGGTGGAGGGCGCGACGAGGGTGGAGGAGGGCGTCGAAGAGAGACCTCTCGTTTTATTACACCGTATCGGGAAGGGGCGAGGCCGATGCGCAATTGTTTATGCTCGTGTCCCGCCCTATCGGACGCATCGGATACACTCTCGAATACCTACCACGTATACGCGCTCTCAACTAAACGAAACGTGCTGGCGTGATGCGTGGTACACGCACAGAAATGCCCTCGTGTTCCTCCTTCTCGCCAACCCCTTGCCCGATCCATCTCTTTGTTTCTTCGTTCGGGCTAAGATTATTAATGGCGAGGGCCCCGGCTCTCTTCGGCCTACCCCCGAGTGTCAGTTCCTTGACAATGACGAAGTTTGCACCTCGGGCCCACCTCTTCGCCCCGTCCAAAGATCCTATGGTACACGCGTCGCCCGTCTTTGTGCCTCGTTTTTGTCCTCGTTCGTATGTGCCAGCCTTTTCAGACGAGGTGTCTTAATGCGATTGCTGCGTATGTTTGGATACGTTCGGGATAACGGGACCCGGTCACGAACGACCCGGCTCCTGCCGAGGTATCGCGAGAAACCTAGGATGCGGTTGTTCGTTCCGAGTTAGCGCGATAAGGGACCAGGTTCAGGGAACAATTCTACGTTAAAGCTGTCGGAACGCGCGAAACGACCAACTTGCAATCTGTCGTAGCGATTTTACAAATCAAATAGCAGACGCGCAATTTCAACGATACTAAAATATACATACGGATAAGACGTTGCGTTAGACATTTTCTCGTATATTTTTGTACCTTAATTTCCTTCGTATAGATTTTATGGTCGTTATGGTTTATTGGCTACCGGTAGTTCTAACATTAAATCGCTGGAAATCCGATATTCCGATATACCAAGAAATGCGCACGTGTAGCTTGCATCGAGGAGGAGTTGCGTAACAACAACGTTCGCGTTCGACAGGCTTAACGAGCTCCGCGAGACTCTCGTTTCACCTAGGTTCGATTATGTCCGCGGCAACGCTGCCCGAAGTGGATGAATTTATTTCCTGAAGTAATTGCACGGTCACGGCTGCTGTAGCGAAACGGCTAGAAGCGCGGCGTTACAATGGCAAAGCAAACAGAGTGGCAATAACAAGTCTCATTATTTACGAGAATAACTGTACGTTAAAGGGCAGGCAAGGCGTCGAACCGAACGCGCTAATAAAAGCCTCATAATGGACAGGTAAATAGACTCTCGGTGAGCGCTGATTATGCACCAGTTCGACTTCTATGTAGCTCCGGTTAAAAACGACGATAGAAGACCGAGGGAATGGGCGGCAGGTGTTTCTAAACGATCCTCGTACGATTCAGAACGCTTAGACGCGCAGCTGTTCCTCCGGTTATATCTGATCACCGAGTGGACTGATTTCCACTCGATAGTCATCTAGCTAACTTATGCTCGAACCACCGCTCCTTTATATCAAAACGACCGTAATCTCGCGTCCGTTTCTTCCCGCAGACCTCCCAGGTCAAACGGTTTCGCGCGAATAGTTGAAACACAGCGGGATCGTTCCTTTGCAATAAAGACGTAAAGCGTTGGTCGCTAAGAGAAGAGCAGCCTCGGTCGTTAGCGGAACGAATCTAGATTCCATCGGAACGGCGCGGTTAATTGGCGCGATAGAAGTCTCTGACAGGGGGCGAACGAGCCGATGAAAGACTAGGAACCGCAACAACGGTGTTCTCGTGGCGATAATTAATACCGCGATTCGAGAATATGGCGCGCGATGGCGAAGGCGGAGGAAGGAGGAGGAGAAAGGCAGGTAGGGAAGGTGAAAAGTGCGGTAGGAGGTGACGGTGAGACGGACGATCGGCGCGCAACGAAGAAGGTAGTATGTACGAAGGAGAGCCGATAAAATCGCGCGAGCGAGAACACTCGGGTATCTGTCGGTATTCGCCGGCGCCGCCGTCGCGGTACACACCGCGTTCTGTAGCATCCAGCATCTCCGTTTCTCTCGCTTTTATTCGTCCTCCCTGCCCGATCCATCTGCGCAACAGCCGTTTCTCCTCTCTCGCTTGCAGCTTGTGTTTCTTCGCGCCAGCTTCGAGCACGGCGCGAAAGAAAATTAATACTCGGCGAACGCGCCGCCATAAAGCTTCCCCGCGACGCGGTAATTACGTAGGGCCCCGTATTATGCGCCCTCGTTCCGACCGAGTACGCTCACGTGCTTTACGAGCTTCTGCGCCTAATAACAAAGGGCGAACGGTGAACGATGACAAGTGGAAAATATCCGAAAACCTTGAGAACATCGCGTTCTTCCTTTTCCACGCCATTCCGCTAACAATTCAGTTGATGATACGTCCCCGGGCATTTTATCGTCGTCAAACCTTGGTCGTTGGTCCGGTTTCGTTCGACGCTCGATTCTTTTACGACGATGGATGTGATTTAAAGCGAAACCAGGCTGGAAACCAGGTTTCTTGCGAGGAAACACCGACACTAATAACGCAACAAACAAGACGGCGATTACGCGCGAGCTATATAAAGTGTATCGCGCTCTCGTTCGATACGCTTTTATGATCGTGCTCGCACCGCGCAAGACCGTGCTTTACATGGCTTTACGCGTAATTACCAACTGCCTCGCGACTACCAAAGGTTTCAACGTGTGATTATCAACGGTTGCCCATTTTCCCGGCCAACGAGAATCCAGTCGCCCGGTCTCGTTCGACCGATTCGAGCATCGCGTTCGCTCGACGATCGCTACACGATGCTACGCGCGATTACCGCAACAGGTGAAACCGGATCGCGACTGCTCGCTACAAGAAATTATGTCAATGGTATCCTTTCCAACGAGAGTAAAATCGGCGATTATATTCGGAGAGATTTCTCGGAACGGTTTAAGTCCGATGGAAGTGGACGAGCTGTAAATTAGAAAACTTGTCAAGGGAGGCCTCCAACGACGGCCTCTTATATTCCTCCAAAGAGATTTAATTGAGAGGAACCTATGGCAAGAAACGTTTTTATAAATTCGATTAATTCCCCGACTCATGCTACTCGTGGCGGTCGGTCGAGTTATACAGAATGCTCCGATAATTATTCCCATCTTTCGAAATTGCAGGCAAACATCGAAATTATACAAATTTTCAATCGAGCTGAGAGGGCGTACGAAATTGGTTTCTCCTTATTTGTTCTCTTTCGCTGGTTTCTTGTCTCGCGTAACAAACGCACGGAAGCGAACGTGGATGCAAACTGGGAGATTCGTTCGGCAATACACTTGCAAAGCCATCCGGCCTATTCTAAAAGCCACTTTGCATTTATATGAGCGCGGCGAGCACGTACTACGTATTCGGTTCGGGTTCCATCGACGAAACGCACGCGGTTCGATGCATACGTTTATCCTCTCTCGCGGGCAACGTTCGTCTTTCCGCCGCGGTTACTCGCCTAGCCGTTGAGCTGGTTGTTCGCGGCAAGGGTAGAAAGAAGCGAGGAAAGGGGATGAAAGAGGCGGAGGAGGAAGAGTACGGAGTAATCGGAAAAGGAGAAGAAGGTGAAAGAGAATCGAGGCGTACCGAGAAGAAAGAGAGGCCGCGAGAGACCGAGAGTGGATGAATTATGTTAAACGCCTGTTTAAATACATGTACGCCTAGGGGATACACAGAGCGCGCGCGCGAGTCAAGGAGGCCGCGCGCCCCATTCGTCTTCTCGATTTATATTAAATCGCCCCTCGAATGACCCGACAACGCGGCTTGCCTTCTTCCTTTATCCTCCTCCTCTTTCGCTCGTTTCAACCGAAACGAGCGTTAGCTCGCGTTTCTTTATTTCCTCTCTCGGTAACAACCCCGGCGACGGCCATGCCTCGTTTCGGATTAAAATACCGCGCGGTTTAGTACACGCAGGAGCGTCCTTTCCGCGTCACCGTCTCTTTTCGCTAGAAAGATCTCATTTGGAAAGTTTGAAAAGGTCCCGTGGCTCGGGTTAGTTTAATGGAATCGTATCACTGTGCAAAGATTCTTGATTACGAAACTGTGCGAATTACGGCAAATTTTTGAAATCAACTCGTTAAGCATGAATCGTGTATGAGCGACTCGAATGGCGAAGACTCGGGCAGGGATTCAGGAATCGCTGGAAACGTACTAATTTGCTAATAGCTCGAGTGGGACAAGAGGGTGGCTCGTCCTTGGGAAACAATCAAGGAAGACCAATGACGCTATTGTCTCAGGCTGAACTGCGAACCTTTCCACGAACGATGCGCACGGGTACGCGTCGTTGGTCAAGGTCGCTAGCAAACGATGCCTGAGCGAACGTAATTTACAGAGAACTCCTTGGAACGCGTCCACGGATGGAATATACTTGACCGTGACGCTTATCAAAGGTGTATAGATGCTGCCTTGTGAGAATCTCGATGTTGGCATTAACGTAACAACAACCTCCACGCGTCACGTTCATGTACTCGGTCTTCGTAAAAATTCTGATGAAAAAAGAAGCGGAGAAAAGATTGTCAGACACGGCGAGTTTCTCGGTTTCCTGGCCGATTTTATCATTTATCAAGAGACCGCCGTCGTGGCTCGATCCTAGCCTATCCTACTAGCATCCTCTCGGTTCCGTATGTCTTGACGCACGTCCGCGCGTTTCTCGTTCGGCTCAGGGAGGAACTGGCTCGAGCGGAGCGTGGCCAGTCGATCATAGCTGATTTACTTTATGACTTCTAGCTGTGTGTACCGCAACGGTATACACAGATCGCGGCAGATATACATTCAGGTGTAAAAGCGGCTTCCCATGCCTGGCCACGGCCGAGTCAGTCGGACGTTCGCGGAAGAGGAAACTTGTAAGGTTAGCCGCGAACCATCCTCGACGATGTTCGATGCTCCGCTCCGTGTGCAGGTGCACGGTCTCCACTCGGTGTACGATCGCCTCGCGAGCATTCCTACGGACTTCTTCGTCGTAACATTAAAATATCGCGTATGACACTTGGCTCGGTAACCTCCTCGGAGAGAGGAACTACGATTCTCTGGCTTGTTAGCTGCGTTATAAAGTCAACGATAAAATTCGAGATCGCTGATTCACGATCCTATTTACGTTTACGAGAAATCTTTACGATAAATCAGAAATTTGACGGGCTTTAAAAAATCCCGTTCGAAAATGCGCTCGTAATCGATATCGCAATTTCGCGACGCGTTAAATACTCGGCCCATCACGAGTAGATCGAGCGGAACGAAACAGCCGGGAATACGGTTCGGCGGGATGCAAACGAGCATCGTACGAGGGTCGAGGAATTTTTTAATTTGCCCCCCTTCGCCCGTATCTTTCGTCGCCGATCTTCGATAGCTCGTACAATGGCGGTTCGCTATTACTAGTTCTAATTAGACGATACGTCCCGCGGACCTATCTAGATGTATACGCGCGGACGTATAAGATACAAATCAACGTGGCGGCCGGTGTCGATTCGTGCGATTCATCTTCGAGGAATCAACGGAGCCGAGCTCGCGAACGCCGAGTGCCGCGGGACATTACAAACTGGCTGGTAATGATAATGAATAGAAGAAGTACGCGAAGACGCGTAGCGGTGTTTCATCGGTGGTGGTTCCTGGGGTCTGTTCGAGCAAATAAACGATAAATATTAATTGAAATCGGCGAGATAAAACAAATGAATCCTTTTGCCACCGGGACGAACGCCGGTCACGAGCCAGCTCGCTTTCAGGAGGAAAAAAGGAGGGTAAGAAGCATACAAAGAAGGGAGGCGATGGAAAGAGAGAAGAAGAGGCAGGTATGTATGTAGAGGTACGCGGAATCGTGGCTCGAATCACGAAGGGAAGCAAGACGGAGCGCGTTCGACGAAAGGAGAAACGTTGCTCGCGAAAAGAGACCGAACGATCGGCTGGGAGAGAGAAGTTTGCTCGGTCAGGTAGAACGACGCCGCCGCGGCTTCGACCACTTGATTTATATAGAATCATATCTCCATCTGAATGTCTTCATTTTTAACGCACGACCGCGCGATCGTTCCCTCTCGTCCAAGTTCGCACAGCAGCTCCGTTTCGGATGGCGCGTTCCCATCCCGCTCTGGCGCACGATCGACAGGATTCACCGACGCGCGGACAGAGAAGCGACCGACGAAACGTGAAAAAAGAAGGGAAAAGAGATGTTCGCGCTCGACGGTTTAATTTCTCCGGATTCGCCGCTTCTCTGTCTTTCCCCTGGCCTTCTTCGCTTCTTTTCTCGTCTGTTTTTCTTACCCGTCTCCTCTGTGGCTTCGTCGAGCGCTCGATCCCGATGCGTGGTAAACGTCATCGCATGTGCAAACGAACGTGTGCTCGAACGGATAGGTTAAGGAGGAGAAGAAACATCAGGCCCGCGTGGAGAAAAATGGCATTACAAGCAAGAACCAGAGTTCTTCCAAGGAGCCTGAAGTCCTAGTTTCTCTGGAGACGAAGAAATCAACGACGACCAACGATGCGGCGCTCTCTACTTCCGGTAAACCGGCTACAGAGGACATTGGAACGGAAACGAAGCACGAGGACAAAGAAAGTGAAGTTAGGGAGCGCGACAAGAGTAAGAGAGAATCCGGCCACGCGAGAACGCACGCTATAGTCGTCAATCTGGACGATAAAAGTAGATTTTCTGAAGAAGTCACCGTGCAAAAATGCAACTAAATTTGACTCTCGGTGAAAACTGAATTAAAGTTTCGAATCAAAGTCTTCTAGTTATTCTAGAATCCACTGCGAAGACCAAAGATCCGTGTTCGAGGAAGTGTAAAGCTAGGGAATTTGGTGTTGGTTTTTTTTGTTATGACATATTGGTGACATTTATTTTATCGATCTGTCAATTCAACTTTCGCGTTATTTTTTCTATAATTAATTGTAGGCCGAAAGTCGAACGAATGATCTAATTACGTAGCTAGTGTGGTGTCGACGCGAGAAAAATTTCCTAGAATCGGTCCTCATTTTTTAACTTGAACTGGAATTTTAAAATAAACTTTAGTTCCTCGAGATTTAAATGTTTTTTTATCTAATTATCTAATTCCATAGCTACCTGATTGCCTAGTTATCTTTTTACCTAATCCCCTAGTTATCTTTTTATCTAAACCCCTACTTATCCAAATATCTAACTCCCTAATTATTTAACTCCCTAGTTATCTAATTATCTATTTATCCAATTATCTTTCTATCTAACGTGTATATGTTTCCGGCCATGGCGAGCACAGGAATTAATACACGCGCACCGATCGCCTCGCAGAGATCTGTCCGCGTTATGCTCGATGTTACGGGCATTTTACGCGGGACGTCGATCGAACGCACGGCGAACCAACGATGCGCTCGTACAGGACGATTTCGTGGCACTGACGCGTGGAGAATCTCGATTCGATATTTTCGGCAATTGAACGTGCTTTAAAATGGCGAAGTTAGGTCACTCTCGCCGCAAATGAGAAAGAAACCGATCCTACCGCAATTTCTACCGACCGTTCCCTCTTTCGAACTTCTTTAAAGCGCTTCTTCAAAAGTACGGCGTTTCCTCGATAACCTCGAAACGACGATACCCTACCAACCAACAACACCTAGCGCGATATACTTTCCCTTCCGGTGGAGAGAGATATCGTCGTCGATGACTCACGAGCTCGTCCAGCTTGCTCTCTCGACGAGTCGATCGAAGCAGACGTGACGAAGGGTTAGAAGAGAGTCTCGATCGAGGTATCGTCTGAACTCTGGAGAGTCTACGACGATCCTTTTTGCTCGCGTCGTGTCTGGAGGGTACTCGTAACGGACCCTGACGACTTCTTTCGTACGATGACCAGCGATTCTCGACAGGCTGCGTGCTGACGATTGCCTTCGATCCCATTTCCGACACACCCTCGCATCGTTACCAGAAGATATTCATCCTTACCCGTAGCCGCGGATCATCGATGATGTACGCGTTCCAATCATGCCGCCGGTGCTCGCGTTTACGAAGCAACGGTGCTCTATCGTGACACAGGTATCGTACAGGAAACGGTCGAGGCAGCGTGTTATGTGGTTTAGAAAACGGGGTGGCTCGCGTGATGGAACGTTGCGAGCATAAACGTCGATGGGATGAAAGCAGCAGGAGTGGTATTTCGATGATCATCTTTATTCGGAGGCTGTTCGGAGATGATGTCTGTTTTGCATGCTCGCTATGTAGCACCTTGTGTACGTTGTGTAATAGTCGGAGCAATCGAACGCGATTAGAACGTCGAATCACTGATCGGAGCGTTTAATGTGTGCGGTGTATAGAGATGTACGCTCGCGCCGTTTTTACGTTGCTCGTGTACGCGGTTTTGTTGCGGAGGGAAATCGCGATAAGACCGTAGATACAGTTTAACCGCAATGTGTATCGTTACCTGATCTCTAAACATTATGGAACGTTCTAATACAAGATGCGGAAACCACGGTAACCGAACTCGCAGCGTACTGCCGCGATCCTTTTCATTTTTATACCTCGCCAACGCCACTTACGAGTCGAACAGCACAACCAACGAACCCATCGTCTATCTAATCGTCGCAGTTCAACACACATTGACCGTACAACGATCAAACGACGCGCGATATGTTCTTCCCGATGCATTCCCAACCATCGTCCAAACGGAAGATCTTTCATAGCCGTTCGCCGGGCAAGAAACATAGAAACATTCGCGATACATCATCAATCTCATTAGTTGGCAATTACGCAAGTGTCCTCTCATCGAGCGCCGCCACGCAGCTCCGCGATGATAAATTCTATCGTCTCTCGGCCGTTGAAGCGCGCAGGTGCACAGTTTCGTACCGTAAGATTCTCTCTGCTTCGAGTCGCGCACGCTAACAGAACTTTCATTTCTCGGCTGCCTGTTCTCTCTTTTATTATCGTTCGCCTTTCATCCCCGCGATATCGCGCGGCCGGTAATAACGCATGTTGAGACAGCGTACGGTAAGGTGCCGGATACAGCGACCGTCGACTGGACGCGCTGCAGTTTTGCTTTACGACGCGCCTGACTGACGTTTAATGCCGAATGGCGTCCTTTAGCGCCTTTACCGCCCGTGAACGCTTTGACCCGGGGCTGCCACCAGCTAATTCTTCGCAGATTTCGCCGCGAGTCCTCCGCCTCGCAATTTTCATCTTCTCGTCGCTATCGAGGCGGAAGAAACGCGATTCGTTTATGCGAGAAAATTTCTTTCGAAGGAAAGAAAAGAATCAAACGACCCGATGTATGATCGATATGAATGCATTTTTCTATCTACGATCTATTTTTTCTGAAAGTCGAAGGTCGATAGTTGGTAATCGAAGCTCGTTGCTTAACGAAGAATAATTTTTAATGCATATGTATATTTGCGGCAGTTGAATACGAGATGTGGTTGCAAGATGAAGTGTTATTGCGTGTCGTAAGGACGGTTTTATAATGCGACACGAGAAGGTAGGCTTGATAACTTCATCAAGCCTGTATACTCGAAAAAGGTATAACAGATGTGCCAAGCGACACTTCTTAGTTCCCCGGTTTGAGAAACTTTCCCCAACGTTGCATAACAGAGAACATTCGTGCGAGGTAGACTGTCCATATACATATGCCGTAGATGTTTGTACGGAGTCCACGCTACTTTATGAAGTATCTTCGGCTGCTATATTTCAACGGCGACTCTTCTAAAACAGGTCAAAACATTTCTTCTGTGGATAGGAAAGAAATTAATAACTGTTGCCTAAAAATTAATTTCCAATGGACTTCCATTGCTTTTCACCCGTATCAATGGCACGTTTATCCGTCGTAAGAAATCAAAATTATTATCGGTCGAAGAGGAAGCCAGTGCATCGTACGATCGGCACTTACTCTCACCAAGATCTATCCAACGCGCGCGGGACTGAAATTTATTGTAGGAGCCGTACGACGCAGGGGGATTGAGAAAATTAGCGTACCGGACGAGGAATTCCTGACACCAAGCTGCGAAACGGGACAAAAAACAATACGAGAACTTAAATACAGGCGTTTTTCTGAACCTCCATTCGCTGGGAGAAATACAGCCTGCGTTAAACGGGACGTTTATAGCGCCGTGAACAGAGCCACATTGCCGCGATTTGCAAATATCTTACGCGAAAGGGCGTGGCCAGGGTTCACGATATTCCGGACCGTCAGAAAACACAACTTTCGGCTACGTTTAATGTCCCGGCTATCGAAAGCATCGCACATTCTGCGACGAACGTCTCGCGCACTTGACGTCCGCCGCAACGGACGCGTGTACCGACACGTTCGACGGTTTATCCAGCGCGATTAAACCTTATTTATCCGACGATCATCGACACGGATGCGTACTTTGTGCCGGGGTTATTAAAATACCGAATATCGCTACACCGTTATTCCGGTTATTTTTCACATTATCCGTCGCCGATACTCAGTCGCAGTTTCCAGGTGTAAATACACGGACATGTGGCGAATGAATAATCGAAATTTCACTCGTTTGTACGTTTTATTTAGGTATGTTCGTATCTTTTTCAGGATTTTATATTTTTTTACTTATCTCGACTGTTTTTAATACTTATCGACGATATTGACACGTAATGTATTTTACCGATAGGGAAGTTGTTTCGTATGGCAGATTCATACAGATAGGTTGTATCGTTTGGATGCCAGGTTGGATATACGTAGTTACTTACTTCCCAGATTGGATATCTAATTTGTACCTGGCTAACTCGATTTCATGCTGTTCGACAACAGTCGGTTAGCGTCTATTTTCAGCCGCGACTCGGCTACATAGCGATGCGTATAAACTTGCGCCAAGTACCAGCAAATACGTCACGGGGTCCCTTCAGCCAATGAATACATTGACCTCTGTGAAAGGACTGATCAGATCCTTGTTCCACGCTTGCCGATACTCGCGCTTCAATTTCAACCTTTAAATGACCTATTAATTCGCGAATTCCATTCTTGAACTCGAGAAACTCTCGTAAATTCCATTTTGTTGCGTTATCAAAAAAAAAAAAAAAAAACAAAAACAAAAGATGTCTTCAAAAGAAAATTGAGGATACTTTTTACCGAAGTTGCACGTACATATAACTTAATCGAAGCGACGATTAAAACGGAGGAAAGTGTTCGTTGGTTACCCAAAACCAATTAAAAGTTACGCGTGGCAATTAATACGAAACACAGAGAGAATTCCAAGAGGTAAAATAATCGGAGTCGATTTTAATTACGACGACGTGTATGGCTTCTTGTAACCGTGTTTCCATGATAGCGGCCTGTGAGTTACCGGACGTTTATGGCGGTGTCCGTTATTCGATTTTATGCTAGGGACCAATGGTAATAACAATTACGATGGCAAAGGTGGTCGGTGCGGTGTCGTTGCTGACCATGCATAATCGCGTTTCTATCCCTGCTGTTGCTGCTTCAACAGAATTTGATGTAAATACCGATCGAAAGGACACGCGTTAATCATTGTGTCACATTCTGCGATCCATTGATTCATTGAGAAGCAAACGTTGTTTACGATGTGTTTTTAGTGACTACCTAATTTATAAATTCTGAGGATGACGATAATATACGGTCTATGCAAGATTTACAAGTTATGAGACGTTCATCGAGGAAACTATTCTATTCTTATCCTCGACGTCGTTTAACGCTGATAAATTCTCAGTTAACTATCGACGACATTCAGCACTTTAACCCAGGAAGCCAGAGGTTTATCGTCGCATCACGACCCTCGAGAGCCGCGATATTTGTCGTTCATATCCAAGGATAAGATAAGCGACGCACCTGTTCAATGGCTATAAGACTCATAAGTTACTACCAATTATCAACCATTTCCCTCGAAGACCATCCCCATTAATCTCCGCAAAACCAGGTGTACGCTCAAAGAAGAACCATTATCGTCTCCAGCTAAAGAAAATCAACCGAAAACTTACGCGGACAGATGGAACGGCGCGGTCGAACCGCGAGTCCGTCTCCGTTTGCAATGTTTCTCGCGACGAATGAGTCTCAGTCCGCGGATAACTCATAAAGCAGGCTCGTTTATTTCATCGAAGCCCCTTTGCGGAGCCGCGTCGTTGCTCGGTTGGCCGGCCACGTCCTCCTAGGGACCTCTACGCGGCTGAGTAACGACATTTTCGAAATATGTAGGTGCTCGTCCTTTTTGTTGGACCAAAGTACAAAGTCTCGAACGTGAAGGAGAAAAAGAGAGAAAGAGAGAGTTTCTCGCGTAGGGCTTCTCGAGCACGCAATGATCGCCGATGGCGCTCGCGCTCGAGCGTTTCTACATAGAGGAGGACAACACGGGGAACGTGCACCTGCAGCCCAACATGGGAATCCCTGGAATTCCTCGATCAACCGGCCACGTTCTTCGGTACGATAGATGCAAAGCGAGCCTTGTCGTCGATAAACGACAACGTCCCGCGCCTGTGAAAGACGCCGGTTGTTTAATTTATACGGAATACGTAGAAGGGTTGCGGGAAGAGGACCAATGCACGACGATTACGCATCGAAATTTATCGACATCGCGGTTTTATGATCGTCCTGCCTCGTTAGCCACGCGGTTCCAACGTACAAATTTTGACAGATACATCGCAAATCGTTCTAACCGGTCGATAATCCTGCGTTTCGATTATTACAATATATCTTTTTACTTTTTCGCCCATGGTCCGATGAGCGTAGAAACGGTAGAGAGTTTGGCTGTTTGAACGAGGGTGAAGTAGTAGACGAGATAAGAAGATTATGAGATGAACCGCGGAATAAGGATGATGATCGTGCGTAATCGTTGTCCGAGTCTCAGTTTCGCAGCAATTCTTGATAGATCTTGAATCTTCGAAATTTCAGTAAGGCACGAAAGTCTCGGAAGCCTTGGAAAACTCGATGGATCGCAGAAATCTTGAAAGTCTGAGAAAGTGTTGAAAGTCTTCGATGTCACGCATTCGATAGGACTCGAAGCGTTTCGGAGTACGATCGGTAGTAATACGTCCGTGGAAACGTTTCTCCACCTTTCGAATATTTTGAATAACCGTCGAACGACAAAGGTGGTGCGTGCAATTTCAGTTGCATGGTATTTTACGAAGCGAGTATATATTACTCTTGCGTCACGACAGTTCCCATACGTATCGAAATCCCGTTGGGAAACTGTATACGTACGCACCTGCGACCTACTACGATCCCTCCATGAAATTCCTTCGGTGACAAACGGCTTAGCGTGAGAGCAGTGCCGGAGTAATATATAATTGCTCTTCCGGAAACGAGACGGTGTTAACGAGACGCGTAGAAATCGTCTAAGCCCTGCACGGAGCTTTTCGTTCGTTAGAAAGACGAGCTTACCCCTGAAGAAAAACGAACGACACTAATCATCGAATTACTTAGCACTTCCATTACCGTCTGTACCCTTATGATCGTCCTTTTACATTCTTTCTTTCTATGATTTATATTTCGTACTGTACGTACGTTATTTCCATAATTTCATACTCGGGCAAAGAGATCATTTCCTATTCTATTTAAAATCCCTTAAAATCGCTAAAATTATTTAAATAACCAATAATAGCTGTTAAATAAGTAACACAAGCTATCGACATAATTGTTGCGTCTAGTATTCGACAAAATAATTTAGGATATATCCGTTCGCTTAGACAATGAAAAGAACCGTAGAGACCCAGAAAGCGAAAGAATAAATCACCAATCGTGTCAGTGATTCACGACCACCCTCGGCTAACCAACTGGGTCACTCGATAATCATCGATCCAGACCTGATCTCGAGTCACCCTTCCAGTAGCCGTTCGAAGTTAAAAAAGAAAAAGGAAAAGACGAACGACCTCGACAAAACATTCCCCTTTGCCCGATCATTTTCATATTTCTTCTCGTCCCGTGTCAGGATCGAGCACCGAGTCAGGAACTCGGAATAGCCGGAGAAACGACGTGGTCCGCGTTTGGGCTCACGCACGATCTGGATAAATTGTTCACGGTGGAAGGGTCGACCACCGGTGCAGGACAAGCAACCGTGTCCGTAGAAAACAGCTGAATTCCTGGGATAAGATAAAATAAGGGCCTGGATAATCTAACACGGCCCTTCTCGTATTCCGATGGTTCAATTTCTCGGTGTCGCGGTCGACCGGTACACGCTCGATCTCGCCGATTCCGGTTACGTCCGTTTAGCATACGTTCGAATCGTGTTATCGTGGTATCGAGAATGCGTCCCCCGCGGCTTGGAATTCGCGGCGAGCGACTATGTGGGAGTAAAACGCACCCCGGCGAAAAGAAACGACAGAGGAGTTGTCGCGTACCGGAATCGTTTAAGCGAGGTGGCGGCGTGTTCGTTTCTTAACCGATATCCGATATGGCTTCTGCGAACGCGTTCGATCGATAGAAAGAGAGAAGGTCAGGTGTTTGGTGGTATAGTTGGCGAAAAGCGGAGTTTGGAACGATTGTGCTATTGCACGTATCTCGTGTTAAGTAAAGGCATCGATGAAAACGCGGTGCAAGTGCGTTTTCCCTCAAAAACGAAACAAATATTGGAAACGACTCTTCGAATCTGTATCAGATCTGTGCCAAAAGGTCGTAATCGTTAGATCAGAGGAAAACGAGTCTGTCAAATTTCTATGGAAATCCGTTAAAACCTTTAAGCACCCTCGATCATCGTCCCGCGTAAGAGCATTGTGCGATGACAGTGGAAATAGTCAGTGGAATGACAGTGAAACAGGGGAAATATAGTCGATTTCCGTGTCATTAAGGCGGCAGACGAAAGTCTGTTCTGTAACGTCAAGGAAGAAACACGTTTGTTGGTATACAGTAGACAGAATGGTGTAGTTGATTAGAGAACGGAGCGGGTTTTCGAGGAAGTTGAGGAGAGAGAATATGGGACAGGTTTGCCGAGGCGTTCGTGGAATCAATTAAGTCTCGTCAACGCCCAGGATCCACTTAATTAGAAGCACTTGCTGTTTTTGCCGGTACTTGGTTAATTAAGATTCGCAAACAGTGTTTCACCCTTTAATGGTCTGGGCACGAGAAGTCGAAGCACGTTGCGAACGTCGTTACTTCGAAGCGGAACGTTGTGGCTGAAATTTATTTATATTAACGAAAACCATCTTACTTTAATCGTGCGACGGTCGGTCCTACAGCTTTCTAAGAATAACTACTCATAAAGTACTAAGTAAGACTCGTGGTTAATGGCACGAGGGGCTCATAGTAAAACATGTACGCGGCTTCAACCACCATTCATCCTTCGACAGATGCACTTCAACGGCCGAGAATCGTCCGTCGCGGAGAACACAGCACTCGAGTCTCCCCTGTCGGCCACGAAGGTCGAGGATTTTGCTGGAAGAATCCCGGAATGCTCGACCAACACGTCGATCGTTATAGTCGTCCCACGAACACGCGTTTATTGTGTTCGGTAGCCATGCAGTCGGGGGTGACAATGCTGGGTGTTTAAATGGACGACTCGAGTGCTCGCGATCGTCTCGAACAAGATACAATACCACGGAATAGATAATACTCAATCATAGTAGAGGCTCAATGCCACGGCAGCTCATAATAGCCCTAATGCAAACGGTGAATAGGCCTCGTTGCTCGCGCAACCGACACTCCACGCGTCCACTTCCTTCGCTGACTTCTCCATTCCTCTTCCAGTGTGTACATATTTCTCTGTAAATCTTTTCTTCTCTCTTCGAGAAGACTACTCTTTCGGTTTCCTTCTTCCCTTCTCCCTTCTGCGTGTCTCGTTGCTGTCCCTCGTCATTGAAAACACCCAAGAGCGGACCCGTCGGTTCCATCTCGATCTACCCTCCGTTCGACTCCATGGTCCACGTATGTCCTCCCTGTACGTATCGTCGAGCAACGAACGCGCGTCGTTCTTGCCTCCGGATGAGAAAGGAAGACAGACAGATCCAGAAGAACGTATAGTTAGGTCGATTGTTCGGATGAAGGTATTGTCGGTCGGTGTATTTTTGTTTCTCGTAATGAACTATTGATCGCGAGAACCGGCGATCCTTTCACGCCGCCACGGGGCAGCGTTCGTTCGGCTCGTCTTCGCTCGTGGTCGCGCCAGCCACGGTGAGATCGCCTTCCAGAGTACGATCCAGAAGAGGCTCGATGCCAGGAAGAGAAACAGAGAGAGAGAGAGAGGAAGAGGAAAGGAGAGAAAAGGAAAAGAGTGGGCGCACGCATTCACGGATCATTACGCGACAGTGACGAATTATAACGACGCGACCGTAATGCGTCTCCTTGTACAGCGGGCAGCGTTTTTGCCACCGGGATACTGGGATCGATAGAAGATCGAGGGGGACGGAGACCGGGAGCAGAAAGGACCACGATGGGGATACCGAAAGGAGAGGAGAGGCAGCAGCCACGGTAGTGCATCTTGTCTCGTAAACCTGTTCCTCTTTTCGCCGCTCGGAAACCGCTTTTATTTACGAGTGCCTCGCGTGCCGCGGAATTTCGAATTCGTTCACGGCTACCGAGTCGCGGATCGATGCCTCTAGCTGCCGTGCCCACTTTCCAGGATCGCCTATACTGGGTGTGTCTTGGAATATGATTTCGGTGGATGCGCGTTTCGACGAGCTGTCACTGCGACGAACGAGCCGCATACACTCGCAACAATCTACGCGCGTATTATTTGATCGTTTCGACCTATCGAACATAATCGAACGTTCGCCGTAATCTTAGACGTTCATCGACTACGTGGATCGTGTCTACAAGCGATGCCGCAAGAGATAATCGATCGAAAAATGATAACTTGCTTCCATGACTAATTCCGAATCGTTTAATACCAAACGTCGTACGTATTCTCTGAAATATGTCCATTGAGATCAACCACGCACTTTTATCTGCCAACGAATCGACTTTACGAGTTTCCCTCCAAACGTCTGTCCAAAAGCTGACCCTTTTTGAACAGGTTCGTACGGTGGTTGATGGTTTTGACGCAAAACGGTTCGGAGATTACGTGATCGATAGGACGGGCGGAGATCGCGCGCGATCATAAATTATCATTGCTTAGCCGTTGTTCGGAGCCGCGGTTCCCACGTGGTAATGAGACAAGCGTATCTATCTCCCTCTCGCCGAGGCTTTTTCTCCTCCACTGTCTCGCGGCGACTCAGGACGATTTCGTTCTATCGGGGCAACAGTCGGTGAAACGAGCGATAATATATTACCGGTTGATCCGATCGTTGGCTGTCATTTGCGCCGGACGGCTCGGGGATTAATTAGCTCGACCAATGCTTCGAGATCTCATTCGAACGACTCCCGTGCCTCGATACTTTCCTTCGTCTTCTTCTTTTACCTCTCGTCTCCCATTCGAGATCCGTCTTTCTTCGTTCTTCCTCACCGATCGTACCTGCTCGACGGTTCTTTCGAGTGAACGACTCGAGAGAGCTGGCTCGATCTCGCCTCGACATATCGGAACGTCCGCGCGGTGGAACGCGCGTGCCTGATCGTCGTTTAGATTCGCCGTTTCTGTCTCCTTGACTCGCGGTACCACGGTGCATCGTTTCCGCGCGGATGACAAAGAAACGCGCCGATGCGCTTGCTCGTAATTCAGTTTGCTTGCGGTCGCGACCGCGTGATTTGCGAGCGCCGAGGAACGCGTATCGAGTGGATATAGCTGGTAGCCGATCATGGGCACCTTCGTTGCTCTCGCGCCGAATCTATAAGGTATGCCAGTGTCGTGTCATCTAGGAAATGTACGGTTACGATATGCCAGGTATCTTGAAACTTAACGTACGATATACATAAAGTCGTCCGTCGATGTATCTTAAGAAAATTTTCGAAATAAACGTCGCAGCAACGATGTTTTCTCTCGAGAATTTCATCTTCTTCGCATCACGAATCCTCCGCGTTCCATAGTAACGTCTCCACGAGCTGCTTTTCACGCGGAATCACATCGCAATCTTCCGCTCGCCGATCTTTAGAATTCCGTTCGGTTCGGCGATCTAGGCGGCGATTCTCACACGTTCCTCGAATAATCTCGATCCACGGTGTTCCACACGTCCATCGCGGCAGGACAGGCGAACGGAGCCGCTCGACCAGGCCAGGATCCGAAGGCAGTCCGGACGACAAACGTAGCGGCTAAAGTTACCGGCTGCCGAGCCGTTAATTCGTCTCGATCGAGTGCTTAGATAAATCGACACGTTCTCCGGTTGGACGCGGTCGAGCGTGGCCGCGGTCTCTCGGGGATCTTCTGCGTTCCTCACGGCCTGCACCCACTCAACCCTCTTTGCCTCGCCACCTAAACCGAAGCCTATGCGGCCGGCTGACGACCGCTGACTGCTGAACGCCGACCTTCCTCGATAAGCCATCTGATATCCGGTTAATGCCGAAGATAAATAACAATTATTTTATAATTAAGCGACCGACCGAGTGGGTAGTAAATACACGTCCGTACGCTGGAACACCTCCCCGCAACTTGACACCGTCTGTTGCCGCTCATTCATAAGACGTGAGAGCGGCATCGATCAAGCTTGCCTAGTTGGCCGGATCGCAGCGATGGGCTGGATTACGGCCGAGTCCAAGGACTACGGTGCTTGTGACCTCGCGTCTACGTTCCTGATTGCCCGTGGAACGCGCTGATTTCGCGTAAACGTCCGCCAGGTGTTGAGCGGAGGCTACAAATGCAAGATCGCAAGGACGATCGCCACGTTTTCGTGCGATTTAATCGACTCTTAGTCCGCTACACGTGGCTATAAAAAATCAGTAAAAGTAACAAAAGGACGAGCTACGGCTAACTCGGGTTCTTCAGGAATTCGTACGATCGGTGTCGTTTTCCATCTGAAACCAACCGGCGGTAAACGCATCGAGATATTTATCGAGCGCGGGTCGCGTTTGACATTGTCAACGAGAAGCAAACGACGTGGCGCGCTGCATTTTCGCGCGAATTACCGGCGAACGATCGGCGGGTGGACGCCGAGGGAACGCCGGCACGAAGCCTCGCACCATGGAAATATTCCTGGAATCCCGCGATCGAGTGAACGCGCAACAGTTTCGACGCGGATCCAGAGCATATTTCCGGTATCGAAGAGTTAGTCTCGCGTCAACGGATGAGATTCGTTAATAGCCGGCAGGCAGCAATTCCATTACGATTCGAGGGATCGCGACGACGATGCTCGGATTTCTTCCGTGGCCTTTCCCGTCCTCTGGCTCCCTCCCTCTCTTTCTCTCTCTCTCTCTCTCTCTCTTCCTCTAAGTCGGTCGGACCGCATAAAATAAGACTGGCCGGGGCCGTAAAACGGGCCTCCCGCCGTAAGTTACGTCTGCCGTATACGCATAAAGCCATTATATACCTTATACTGTCCTGTAATACGCTATAAAATCCCGCGTTGTATATCTAGGCGCGATATCATCTGGGTTAGGAGCACCCGTAGAGCACACGTCCTGCTTCTCCGTCTTCTCCACTCTCGTCCACTTTCTCTTCGTCTTTCTCGTCGAGCGGCTTCCACGATGCTGGTAGAACGGCCTTCCGCGCTAGCAGCGTACAAGCGTCCAAGTACGTACTTACCGGCGCTGTCTCTTTTACTTCGATCGGGATGCCCATTATTTTCGCCCTCGATGGCGAAACCTTTCCGACGGCAAGGAACTCCGCCATGGCCGTACGTCTCCGATCCGCGGCCGTGTGCGAAACAACCACCACCGTCGATTACACAACCGTCCCAGACCTTTTTTTTATCCTGATAATAGCGTTGCCCCCTCGCGCTCGCTTTTTTCACCGGATCGTAATTATTTCGTTGGCTGCTTTCTTTTTCTCGCCGCGATTTTTCACTCGTTATCCCGGAATCTTGATTGCGTTCGAACCGCGCTCCGCGCTAGATTTACGATGTAACTACTATCGCGTTTCGTTCGGCTATAGGGGATGCAGGATCGGAACGAAGTATCCGTTCAATTGCAATGATCCGAGCGATAAGAAAACGAGAAACGATGCTAAGGAGTTTCCTCAATTAGCTTTCCGATTATATATAGCTTCGATCTCTTGCTAGTGATTTTTTCTTTTTACCATTATATCTTACGTTCCGTAACTCGCTACAAGTATTTTACTCGACAACAAATTATCTTTGATCCATTTTCGAGGCATCGCGAAGAAATCACGCGGCATAATAAACCAGTCGATTTTCGATGCGAATCGCGAAAAGTAACGGCCAAGGCGAGCGGTAAAGCGTACACCGCGAGTAGCAGCGCTGGTTCGCGCGTTCCATCGCGTTCATCGTTGGATCTCGCGTGGATTCGGTTACGTCGCGCTCACCGACCGTTCGCTTCCGAACGAGATAACGCATGTCCCGGCACGATGAAGCACGACGGGCCATAGGACAGCGAAGGAGGTGTTACATTACGAAACTCCCGAGGCACAGAGTTTACGGGATACGGAAGCCACGTAGTCGCCGGCTACCGAAACCCTCGCGTATTTTCACGCTGGTACTCGCGTTGCTATAGAGGGAGACGGTGTCGATTACCGCGCATAACGCGACTCCGCGTATCGACGCCAAAGGCCACGCTTTGTTCAACTTTGTCGACAGAGAGACGATCGTGAAAAAAGCTCCGCTCGAGAAATAAAATCGTCTAGCTCGCCGGTGCGCGATTTTTTGCGCAGCTCGAAACCAGTTTGATGGTCGATTCAAACCGATCGAGCTATCTCGTTTGTTCCGTGCTATCGGGCAAACTTGGGGAACAGGGCAAGGGCTGGTGCTCGATAGGTAGGTTTACGAGGTAATTACCGAGGGGTAGATGGAGATATACGATACACACGCGGTAACTTGGAATCAGTTTGTCGAGGACTATCGCGATATTTCGCTCGAGAGTTGTATAGAGAGTTAGTTGCGCAGCGATAATAACGATGGCGATGCTGAGTAAAAGAGAACGAGACTGGTTTCTTTTTATCGTCGCAATAAATGTAGTAACGTACCATCGTACGATCATAGATAATTTCTAGAGGACAAATACCACGCGACCTAATGAATTTTTATTTAGTCCGTAAAACGACGATAAACGCGACGTTATTAAGAGCGTGTCGAACGCGATAACGGCTCAATCCGAACTCAAACGGCTCTATAAGATACACCGGTAACCACTTAGGCGTGGTTACAGTTCGCAGGGTGGCAACAATTTGTCAACAGGCTCGGCATGCAAACGGTCGATCAACGAGTCAGCGAAGCGCGTCTAGGCGAGTAGCATGTTCACGCTCGTACTCCGACGACACGGAGCAATCGCTCGCGGAGTCAGGATTCGTCCACAGGCAGAATCGCGATGTGTATACGCGTCGTCGCGGAAATTTCGCTCAAAGCTCGTTGTTACGAGCTGTTGGCGGGTCGCGCGAACCGCAGGATCGTTTAATTCGCGGTGAACGCGATCGTTCATCCGGTGTGGCGAGTTTCAAGCCTCGAAGTTTCCGCGAACATGCGAGTAATTATCTCTGACGGATAATCGTCGGCCGCCTATTAACGGCTCACGCGGAACGACGTCTTGAAATTGCAGCTAATACTTTGTACAATATACAATCGCGTTTTACGAGCTACACCTGTAGACCGTTAGCCCCGCCGGCCGGATGAGCTCGGCGAACATCGTTAATTAACAACGTATTACCACGTGATTTCTCGTAATACCGTTTCATTATCGACCAGAGAATCGCAAATTGCGGCCAACTGTGAGAAACGTACGAGATGTTGAGCGAGCTACGGAACTCCGACGAAAGGTGCGGCGAGCAATTTTGGTATAGAATACTTGGACGAACGTTATGCACGCGTCTAATAAATGAACGATATGCGGAAGGAAATTATAAGCGTATATCGCATAAAGAGCAATAAGAGGATTTGTCATCGATGCGATGTTAAAGGTATTCCAGACATGGTCATGTGGATGTGGTTAAACTCGTGCAAGTGGTATTTAAGACCACTTAGAGGTCATTCAGATCTAATTAATGGAAACCTTCGAGTTCGAGATTCCTTAGAGATCGCATCAAGACTATTCGAGGTTGTTTAGAAGCTATTGGAGACACGAGGGGTGTTTAAGATCGTTTAAGTGGTCGTTTCGACGACGTATAAAATCGCTCGAAGTTC
Organism: Bombus waltoni; assembly: GCA_014737395.1. Lineage (NCBI taxonomy): Eukaryota > Metazoa > Arthropoda > Insecta > Hymenoptera > Apidae > Bombus > Bombus waltoni. The sequence continues at coordinate 4,160,065 of JACXII010000051.1, read as the reverse complement.
ATGGAAAGATCGTCGTTTCAATGTCACTATTATGCAACATGTAATGCAATTACACGTATACCATATACAATCGCTCGCCAAATAACAGACCTTTCCTCACAGACTGTTGCGATTTGACGTATCGCGCCTGTTTATAATTGCGACTGCGCGGTACTTGCGAACATTTAATTTGTAGTGGAACGCCCACGTAGATGATCGATGGATCGTCTAATGGGTCAATGGATCACGAGGCATCTAGGACTTGCGTGTACGCGCCACGGGAAACGTAGAAACCGAATAGACGCGGATAGTTGATTGCCAACAAGCGGAGAACGCACGGTCGCCGCGCGAACAGCGCGCGTTGCCGCGGTGTGTAGCGATCGCTCATCGACCAGCTCCAGGACCACCGTGAATCGCCGTCGTAACGGATACGTGTAATCCGCGAAAGAACTTTTCTTTGGCGGCCGCGACACCCCACGCAGGACAAATTGCACCATTCCCTTCTCGCCTCACCCTTCGCCCCTTTCCTCCGTTTATCTCCGCGGTGGCTACGAATAACGTTACGGCGGTAATCCAATTTGTACGCGATGCAGTCGCGCAGCGGGAAACCCATTGACGCGCGGCTTAAAGGTTCACCAAGCCGGGGGAATCTGTTCGTCGGGCAACAAGTTCGCCGCTTTGACCGGGCCGTGTTCGAAAATCAATCACGCGGCTAGCGAATGCGCCGCTACTTACGCGGCTGATAGCGCCCTGGACAATGGTCATTCGTTGGTAACGGGACGATACGCGGGATTAAAGGTGAATCGCTATAGTTTTTATACGCGCTTGTTCGATTTGTACGTCTGCGATCTTGTACGGTGAATTGACTCGTACTGTAACATTAACGAACACTTCTGTAGTTTCGCCGAGGTTCGTTGTTCACTTCCCGAAGATTCGAACACTAGTCGTGCACTCTGAAACTAAAGTTAAAGAATTTTCAGGAAATCGATCGAACCGATTCGATCGTTTTCGAGTGGCTCGTACGTATGGCACGAACGTCGTGTGAAACTTATTTTGTTAACGCGCGGTAAATATGCGATAGCGAGAAGTGGATGAGGCCATCGACGCGTCGGAAGATATATCCACGATACAATTTCTTTCCGTTTAGGCTTTTCTAGGTTGTCGAAGAAGAAGAAGAAAAGCCGCGAATACCCTGAAGCAATTAAAATCGTGTGTATGATAATAGGTTCTGTATCAATCGGATCTTCTTCGTTCGTTCTTAACTCGCATGAGACGGATAACTAAAATACTGAGAATCGTTCTTCAACGGCGGACGGTAATTATAATCAGATACTTATGGAATGATATCTTGATACACCAAGCGCTGCTACAAATTAATCTACCAATTAGTATGTACGTTCGATTCATCGTATACCGGCAAAAACTAGCCAGGCTTAATAACAGTCTGCCTGGAATCGCATTTAGAGTAGTACGTACGCGATCTAATCCTAAGTGAAACAATTTCTCTAAGCTCGTTCACTCTGGCTACTCATCGCGTGCATATCCGTGCATCGTCCACGTTGGAAGAAACAAACCGCCCAGAAGTCGTCTTATCCGGGATGCCAATTAACCGACGTTCATTCCGATACACGGGAAAACCGAATAACGGAGATCGACGGGATAACGCGATTCATGATACCCGGTTGCAGGAATTTTGCAATACTCGCGCTTCGATACCGCGATATCTCGCTGCGTAACCGTTGTACGCGAATGCTTCCGCGCTTGTGATGCGTCTTCGTTGAGGTAAAAGCGAGCATTCCATCGGGCGATATCTCAACTATATGTCGAAAGAAATTGAATCGGACTCGACGCGAACGAGTAATATTTTCGCGTGTGTTTTTCACGACGCAATCTTTTCCATCGGCAATTATTCATTGGGAAAATTGTTCGTTACATAGTTCAGACACTGTGTCCAAGTGTGTGGCGTTTCTTCTGTACTTACCTAGGATGAACTTATATAGCCAATTTTGTGCCTATCGATCTTCATCTTAATCTTATTCGCGAACACTCGCTTGCCTGTATTTTTCTACGTTCGATGTACCGTAGCAACTTGATAACGAGCAAAAATTCGCAATTTCTGCAAGATACGATAACGATACCGCGGATGACGCCCCGTTGCGGATATCGTAACAGGTTCTCACGGCGTAGCGGTTACGGACGAATTCTAAATTAATTCGAACAATGCCACGAGGCAACGTGGTGTTGCTGGCCGGTTGCTGGTCAGCCGGATAACGACCCTCGTTTCCCCGAGGCGCAGCCGGCCGTTCTGCTCGATTTCAGAGCGTAAACCGTGTAGAGGTGTCGGTCGTATCCATAACGAACAATTCACGATGAAAATAACTCTGCGATGTAGTACAATGGAGCCCCCGTGCGCGCCAGCCGCGAGGAGACAGAGAGGCCATGTATGGTGAACGATGGTGTGGCAGGTAGGTACCTTGCTTCACCGAGCCCCCTATAGAGAAAAGGAAAGAAGAGAAAAAGACAGGCTGGCTTGAGAGAAAAGTTCCTCCCTCGAGCTGTTCCGCGTGAAACCAACGGCTTCCATTCGCCGTTCAACTTCCGAGTCATCGTCGATTTAACAATTAATTATCGTATAATTGAACGACGAAGAAAGTGTTTCGATGGAAATGATTCCGTTCAGAGAATTATTCGAAAATTCACGGTCTGCATCGTTGATAATCGACTAGCAGATACCTGTTTTATGATAAAATTACAAAGATAAAGAGGTTTCGAGCACGTTGTAGCTTCGTTGTCGGCTTTTCGACGAACCGTATCGTGAGCAGAAAGATCCGATAACCCATCTAATCATTCCAAGTTCGATCTTACCGTCGATGAGATCACCGAACGAGACACCTCCTTAAAAATACCAGCACCGAAACACTCGTCGGTTTGCTTCGAGAAGGAGAGAAAAACGCATTACGAAACTGACGTGGCTCGTTTCGCTTCGAACCGGCGGAGACAGTCCGGTTGCAACGAACACCAGGCGAGCCAGTCGCATTCGGGCCCCGCATTTATCACGCGTATGACACTCGCTGTATGCTGCAAACGATGTAAGACTAAACGCTACACGCGGCGAGAATTCAGTCCTTGAGACGGTATCTTCTTACCTAATTTCTGTCCTCGACGGAAGCACGACTTTTTGCAATTACAGAAGACGATGCTCGCCGAGATTCGCGTGCACGATCCGCTTCGACGCGATCGAAAACCGCCGTCGTTCGAAATATCGTCGATCGACCTACGGACCCCAATGAGCGACCAAACGGCGCTGACAGACGCGTCCTTGGCCCGACGACGAGCCAATCGATTCGCCCCGGAGATAATCGTCGTGCGAAGGAGAAAGTCGTGAAAGACCCATCGCTTTCGAACACCCACGATCGATCCGTGAATTCCAAGGCACCCACTGTTGGACGATTCGGTACGACGATATTACCGAAAATCGGTGGAGAGCGCGCGCGTTTTGCGACGGCAAAATTCGCGGATCGAGTCGAAAGCGGACGAGGCACGCCTCCCGGGGGCGAGTGCTTTTTACCTCTGGCCGATCGGGGCGCGACGTACCGCGCGCTGACTATAATATCGAATATATTGGATAATGATAAAGCCGCGAGCACGTATACCCTCCGCGCACGGGTGATTGGTTATTAGTTTTGGGACCGCGATACGATCTTAATGGGAATACTTAGGTGGGAGGCTCCGAGACATTGAAGATGATCTATACTCCGACCCGTGTACACGCATCAGGACCGGCTGATAGATCGACCGACCCTGTTCGTGGACCCTACCGTGCTTCCTTCGCCCTTCTACCCCTCTGATTCCTTTTTTCCACCAACACACCGACGATCCGTAATCTTATGCATGGCTACGTACACGCACACATTCGTTGTGCACACTACCGGACACCGTGGTATGGACGACGGTGGTGCGGCAACGGCAACGGACAACGAGCAACGGCAACCCGGCAACAACACAATGCAGCCAACACTGGGACCGATAAGATCGGGATCCGAACTGCTATGTCGAGAACGCCCGCTGGGATCCACGCCTTTTTTGCACGCAACCTCCCGACCGTGGTGCGTACATATATCTGCTACCTCCCCTTGTTCCTCTACCTACGTGGTTCGTTGTTATTATTAGGATGAACGAGGTTTTCCCCCTTTCTCGCAGTTCCGGAACAGAGCACGATAGAAAAGAGCGCGCGGCCAACGCAAAGTCACTTCCTACTACCGGTAAGCTACCGGACATCTGCTCCGCATTCTACCTTCCCAGCGTTTCCTGATCCCGCGTACTCACGCACCCGAGGGATTCTGTAACCCTTTCCTTCTTTATTTTTTTTTCATGCATGACCGCGCAACAGTAGCTCCGATATACCGTGAAAGTGGCGGGCAAGTTAAGGTTGATTTCGTCTAATCAGGCAATAGAAAAAGAAACGGTAACCCGTGAGTTTTTCAATGGGCAGCTCGTGCATGTAGCTGGGAGCAAGGGTATGAAAAGTCGGACAAGTGTCGGGAGGGTTTCAAGAAAGTGTTATTCTTCCATCTTTCCCCCCTCCCCCTTCGTCGGTTAGAGTTTCGTGTTTCGCCGACCTGATCGAGAGTATCGAGAGAGTCGGTGAAATAAGAAGGAGAGACACGTAGGTCGGAATATTGGACACGTAGGCTTTTTGCGATCCCTCGTTTCTACAGCGTGGTTCACCGAAATTAGATTAGGTTACTTATGACATCGACGTAACTAAATCACATTCTTCGCGTGTTCGAGTTCTTTGCATGCACCTTTTCCCGTCGTTCCGTTTGATTTATAGACTCGGGATATTCCGCTCCCCATAAGCGGCGCACGGCGAACCAGTTGCTCCTTTCGGAGCTGTGGCCCACTGGTAACTCGAGCAAAAATAACGATTGTTCCGCTCTTGGATCTCGCTTCGGAGAACTGTCGTTCGGCGCAAACATGAAGTTGTACAAAGACCCGTCCGCGCATTGCAATTATACGATCGAATTATTCATTTCTCGATTTACATCGGGACTTGCCTTTCCAATTAAGAAGCACGAAGAAAGTAACGATTTCTTAATCAAAGAAAACACGTTGAGAGAGAGAGAGAGAGAGAGAGAGAGAGAGAGAAAGAGAGAGAAACTCGCGATGCGCGTACATTTGCCATTTAAATACCGCTATTTGCATTAACGATGGGAGCCTCCCGAACTTTGGAGAAAATCAACGTTTTAAATCCACAAAGCCGTCTCACGAGGGGAAAAGTTTGACGATTCGACGGTAGCTCCATGAATCGTAAAACAGGCGTCAGGGGCTACGTGGGTGTCGCGTGACGCGCAATTTTCTGTCTAACAAACGTCTGGAATTATTCACTCGCACCAGGCGGCACGTTCTTCGTGATCCGCACGCTACGAATTCGCCCGACGAGACGACAGTGCACGCGGCGAACGTGTGACACATCGATGCGTGCATGAACTATAAACGTCGCGCGCGAAAAATACGATAATCGTGAATCTGCATATTCTCCGAAGCCTCCGCCCGTCTCGACGTCATTGGTCCCTGCATTTACATGTATACGTACGCCATAAACCGACGACGTCTTATGAAGTTGCCTTCGCCGTTGAATGTCCCGCGTTTCTGTCTGTCGTGCGACACGAAATATCGCCTGTTAATGTTTCCTCCGTGGATAATTAAAAGAATAATATAAAGAAGCCGTATAGAGAGGTGTATGGTTTAATTTGGACAGAAATTTGGTTCTTTCGAGAGTTTTGAGCTAGCCGCAGGGGAATTTTGAATGGAACGGATCTTCGAACGAATATTACATACACGCAGCGTAGGCGTGAATAGCTTTACGAGCACCAGGTGTGATCGAAACACCGCTTTCAATACGGAATTTGGTGAGCCATTGTGAAACGAAAAGACGGACTCTTTGGAGTTGTTTTTAACGCCGTCGTCTTCGCTACACAGTGTTTCAAAATGAAATAAAAACGTACGATACGTGAATACATACGACGATACTATCGCAGCCTTCAACTTCTCCCGACAGGTTCATCGCGAAATCATCTTGATTCGCGCTTTGATTTCCAAGAAAACTCGACTTGTCCGAGGGACACGGTTCGAAACGCGAGATTCCTCGAGGCTACGAGGCGAGAGATTCGCGATTTCAGCTCAAGGAACCGGCAGAGGGGAGAGAGAGAGCAGAGGACGACGAGGAGGACGTGATGAATCCTCGCGATTAACACGTCACCGTGGAAGAGCGTGTTTAATCAGCGCGCGGAGAAGACGCTGCGGGGCGTCCGCATTCGGACCGTCGGCCCTGTCGTTGCAACCCTTTCAGGCAGGCTGGAACACCCCGCCATAAATAACGGGGCGTTCTCGAGCCACGCGGAGGGATGACGACGATGGTAATTGTGAGTTACGTCGGTCTTTCCTTCGGGACCTGCTCCTTCGTACGCGTCTCCAACACACCAAAGGTAACGAGACTGATCAAAAGCTCTGTCCCTTTCTTACGTTCTTCTTTCGCCACTCTTAAACGGGCCACGACCAGACAAGCGCACGCAACATCTTCACTCGCGATTTACGAAGATCTCCCTTCGAAAATCGAGAATACCGTTCGCGTGATTCTTTTTGGGAAGGTTCACGCTCGGATAAGTGGAATCAGTTTATAAGGATTTATTCGATCGGTAAAATTTCCTTTAAAGAAACGGACTTGGTATAAAAGGACCGTATTTATTCCACCGTATATTAGTAATGTACTGTCCGAAACACGTTGTTACGAATGTTACGAAACACGAGCAAGATAATTTTCCTTCGAAAGTATATATGTATATATAAATATTAGAATTACGTGGGCTTAGTTAGCAATGGGGAAAACGCCTACGTATTTCAAAGACAACAATCACCCGCTGTGAAAGCTTGCTTAAGAAACAGATAATCTCGGCTTCGAAAAGCGACTCGTAACGAAAGATTCTATCGTTCTATCCCAGCGACTGCCAATTAACATTTGACTCGGACGATTTTCTCATAGGAACAGACTGAGCGCATTTCGAAAGTCATAAGATCGGCCTGATAGAGTAGCCTCTGTAACAACCGTCGAATTCTCGATCGAAAATCCGCACGGAGCCGTTGTTTCACGCGATTGTTGACGAGGTAGCGAGTCATAAGTAAAACAGGCGATACGATCGAGCGTTTCACTCGATCGACTCGCGAAAATCGTCGTCGTAGTCGTCGTCGTCGTGCAGGTGAAAGTTTCCACGGTAGTCGCTGTTGCCCGTGGCGTAATGCCAGTCGCGGACTGAATATCCCTTGAATTCAATAGCGCGAATGCAGTCGCGTGGAACAAGACACGAGAATGCGACCGACGAATAATAACGCGTAACGCCGCGCTGTGGCCAGGAAAACAGAGCAGCTGAGAAAACGGCGACGGAAAGAATGGACGATAGATATGCGCGAGAAAAAGCATCGATGTCGACGTAACTGCTGAATCACGGGGACACTGAATGAGCCAAGGTCGTCGTGACGATATAAGAATCTATTATATAGTCGCATCATCGAGTCATTGCGCCGTGTAAGCAGTATCGTCGAAAGATATCGCACATTTGCCACGTATCCCTTGTGGTTATTCATCGAAACGACAGTTCCACGTTGGATGAGTCAATATGCGAGGCAAAGGAGACAGAACAGGGAATGTGGAAAATGTACCGTTAGAATGTGACGAACTTTCCATTTTACAATTCCTAGCGTCGAGACAATTATCCGTCGTCGTGTCCTCTATTCAACGATTCGCGATAGTCGTTCCGTTGCTCGGGGAATTGTTACTCGCGATGAAACCTTGCGATCGTTTGCCGCTGCACCGTAAAAGCTCGCATCCAGCCGGAAAAGTGCGGCATTTATCAACATCGGCCAACAGATCGAATTTAAAGCGTCGATCTTGCCATAAGAGGACGCGCCAGGCAGCAACCTAGCCTTGCCAAGATCGGTAACAATAGCCTATTCTCTTCGCTCCGTACGCACACGAAACTTTCTTCCCTTACGGGTATTCCCGATATACGATTCGTGGCGTCGTTAATTAATTCGGCAACCTTGGTTCGCGCGAGCAAAAACCCAGAAAGCACGAAGCGAGAGTAGTACCGTGTGGGTCGTTCTTCGATGACCGGCGTCGTCCGATCTTCGCGATCTTCAAACTTTCTCTCCTTCTCTCCGTGTCCGTTCTCCGTAGTCCGGCTACCGTGCCACCGCGTGCGTGGCCGATGAAAATGGCACCGACGTTATTAATTAATCGAAAGTCGAGCGACGTCGTGGTCGTTCGTGCACTCAGATCGACTCCCTCCTTGTTCCGCTCGCACGAAGACCGAGAGAAGACGCGCACGGGAATCGACGAGAGGCAATATCTCTGCGATTAAACGCGGTGGCCCTTCGGGACCACCGATCATCTCGGGAACGAGCGGACCTACGGTTCGCCGGCGAAGTCGTTGGACAAAAACCGGGCGCTACGCAACACCGGACCCATAAACAGCTTTTTAGGCGATCAACGTGCGCTTGAATATTCAACGAGCGAATCGTGGCGCGCCGCCGCGGCGGACGGAGACGCGCGGCAATTAATATTGATTTTATTAAATCGAACTTTTTACACGGGCCTGCACTCTCTGGCCAACTGTCGCGACTGCTCCGCGGCAGCCGAAAATACGCGCGGCTCGCATGCCACGCGGCTGCCTCGCGGTTTTTCCACGCTTTCGACTTCGCGGATATGGCCTTGCGCGCCTGTGATCACCCTCTTTGTATCGGTGTCGCATTTTTCGGGGAGAGAAATCGGTGGGAGAGGGTACGCGTTCTCGATGCCGGTTCGAGCCTTCTGCCCGTTTTTTGCGCAACACGGAATATACGTACGGACGTCAATTTTGCGAATTAATTCGGTTTTCGCACAGGTACATTTAAAGATGGCGGTTGGTCGATGTAATTTTACCGTAGAATCTCGACGAACGTTAGTACGCGTCCGAAATGAATTGGTCGCTCGAGGCCACTGGCTCCATTGTGCACGACGTTGCAACGGATGCAACGCCGAAGCAATTAAACGGCCAATTTGGCGTACGTCGCCATTAAAACGATCGTAAAGCTGCGGGTTATTATCAATAATTAAATAGATCTCTGATTGTACCACTGGTTTATATTGCAATTTGCTTCGTTTGTGTTGTCTTTTTCCTGCACGTCGGTGCAGGAAACGAAGTCTGCGTTATTAAATCGGCACCGAGGTGACTTTTCCTTCGATGATCGATACCTTCGCGGATTCCTTCGATCGTCTCATCAAGCTTCATCGAGCTTCGATAGTACACGAAAAAAAATGGAAGAGAAAAAGTCGCGACGCAACAACCACGCAACCACGAGCGACGCGTACAATTTTGCGAAGCAAAATCTTCTTTTATCGTCTCTTACCTGCTGTTTTCAGCTCGGTGCTTAAAGAGCGATCGTTTCCCGGCTCTTCTTTCCTAGAACCGAGTGTCAAGTTATTGCCTGATCTCGCTTTTATTACCTCCGCTATTACGCTGCCGACGTTTCCACGATCATGAGAAACGAAACGTTCTCTTTAGAACACCATAAATCGGACACGTTAACTCAACGTCTATCTAACGTTTGACCATCGTTTTCCCAGGCTGTACGAATTAAATCGCGTTTGGTCACTTTCGAATCGCTCTACCTGGTACGCGTGATTTCAGTTCGACATTCGGAAGAACAAAGACCGTATCTTCCGACAAGTAAGAAGACAAAAAAGAGAGCGCAGTCATACGTATAACGCAATATGAAGGAATTCGTTAACAGAGGCAGAGAACCGAGACAACCGCGAATCTGCACGGGCGAAAAAGACGGTTCGATTTACTCATCGGAGCAAATTTATTTGGCCAATTCCGCAGGTTGGCGATGATATCCCGACGGTGAACCATGGAAAAGGGACAAAAGCAGGAGGGTGGCGTGATCGGTGGCAGATGCAGTGATCTCAGTGGGACGCCAAGCGGGGCGTCTCAGAAGTGAAGACGTTCGAGTAATTGGCCCTCTGGTTCGATTTCAACCGTTGCATCGCAGCCACGCCAGGAAATCTCGATTCGAGGGTCCACCAACCACCAGTCCCCCTTGGCTCTCGTTACAGCACGAGCAGAGGGAACGCGAACAGTGTCGGCGGGGAGCTACTGATTACAGAGCCGTCCGCGACTCCCTGCTCTCTTTGCCGCGCGGCTGGCCAGCGAGTCTCCTCCGCGCGTCTTTAGTCGTGATCCCAACACTCGCCATCACCTTGTACTCTTGGTACACGTGTTACCTGCCGCGCATAATAAGGCCAGTCGTGCACCCTACTCCCTTTCGCTCCTATTCCCCTTCTTTCGCCAGATAGCCTCTTCCTGTTTCTTTCTTTTATCCTTTGATCTTTTTCTTTCTTCTTTTCTCCGGTTGCGGTGCAGTCCGCGCAACGTCCAACGATCGAACCGATTCGTTCGCTTCTCGGAAGCGAGCGAGCGCGACCGCGAGCACAAACACAACCGCTTCATTGTTTACGACGAACGCCTCGATGATTCTCACGACCCACGAAGCGGCGAGAGGATAGCCAGGAGTCCGGAGATCGTTACCGCGATTCGTTGTTACACGGATGACGGCCGATGAATAGAAATTTTAATCGATTCGGCATTAATTTGATCGGCGCTTTATTGGCGAAATGACGGCGGAGCTCGTGGCCGATAGGGGCACGAGTCACGTAACGTTACATCGATCTGTGGAGAGGCTCGTTAAAACGGCGATTCACCCCGGTCGGAATGCTGACTCGCGGCAGCCAGCCTGCCGCGGAAGGCGTGGATACTGTCACGCTTGCGCGCGACCAAGACAATGACGCGGTGAAAACGACGATCGAACGCTACCAACCGGGAATTCTACCGTCCTCGTGAAACGTTCTCCAGGTTGAAAGCGACGCGGAGAAGAGAAGAGAAGAGACGGAGGAGAGTTTCTCTTCCGTTCGTTCGTTCAGTTGGTCGTTTTTGCCACGAGGTCGGCCGAGTTGATGGTTGCGGCTCGAGCGACGGAATTTACGCGGCTGCTTAATTACGCGCGCCCTTTCTTGCCCACTCGTTTGCGGAATGTGTTAATTTCACGATAGCGCGCGTTACGGAAGGCGTGGACGTTGTCACGCCTAGATAACAGGAACACGATGACGAAGTTGAAAACCTTGAATCACCCGCGATACCATCGGGACGAGGTTCGTCGCGTTTCACGCGCCATCCTGTTGCTCGATTTTTCTCTTATAATCGTCGAGAATAATCGCTGTCCTTCTGTGCAGCGCGCGATCGTCGCCGTTGGCTGAGATGCGAGATCCACGCTCTTACGCCCCGATCGCCATCATCGTTCCAGGCACCGCGTTCACGTGTGCGAATGCGCGTGTAACGATTTTATTATGTATGCAGCTTTGGTAAAAATTCCCTTTATATTAGCCAAGACGAGTTTCGAGCATCTTTCGTTATAGCTACACTACCGATCGTCTCTATTAATCACTGCTTAGTATACGGACGTCTACGTCGCTGTGACCATCGTGAAGCAACAATTAGAGATGACACACAATCGACCGTGCAATTATCCGACAAATTACGGCGAATTATTGGCAAAGTATAGTGCCATCTCGCGCGACCATCTATGCACAATGCATCGAATCGATGTTTACGACGAAACCGTGGGCGGTTTGCGTTAAAAGCGGGTTTCGTATCGCACAATGTGCCACGATTAGAAAAGCGTGGGACGAATGACACAGAATAACGCTTGAATAGATCCGGAACGCGTGTTTAGCTGATCACCTATAGTTCGATCGGTTCTGTATTCATCCGAGCGTCTTTCTCGCGTAATCGCCGCGTTGAATAACTCCTTGTCAGCCACTAGAAACGAACCTCGTGAAGCTCTGTTTGCATACACGTGCGTCCCATTATCAGCGTGAAATCTCTCTCTCTCTCTCTTCCTCTCCCCTCTTTCTCTGTCTTGTCTCTTTATATCGTCTTCATCGTCGTTCGTTCGTTGGTACGAACAGAATCCTTCTCGAAGGATGAACACGTTCGCGACAGGAAACGCCGGAGACATCGAGCGGACAGTTTTTCGAGCGATCGACTCGCAGGTGGTTTTCGCGACGTCGCGTGTTCCCGTCGCACGATACCATCTGCGCCACTAATTCCCGACGATTCAGCGAAAGTGACGAGCACTGCTCGTAAATTTACCCGGTAAACCGGGCGGAACGGTTCCATTGGCGACTGGATAGCCGGCTCTCGTGACTTATCCAGCGACCACGAAGAGCAGAGGAGCGAACGCGCGCGCGCCTCGGCAAACGCGAAACCACGTTCAAGCGGACAATGGGACCGGCCGAGAGTTGCCACACCGGCCATTGTTTTTGCGCCGCCACGTCGTCGCGCTTTTTACCTGCATTAACGCGAATTGATTTCACGTGAAACTGGCATCGTACACCGTGAACCAACCGGTGAAATCTTGTTCTCGTGCGCCAAAGATGCGCAGCAGCGTGCACGTTGCTACTAAGTGACGGGCCTTTGATTTGTTGGTCGCTCGACCCGAATAGAATTGGAGAGACTGAGCGCTTTGAAACACAGAACGGTATAGAGCAAGAACCAATACGGAAAGTTTTTAGGCTGATCGAAGCGTTCACCGTTAATTTGTTACCGCAAATCGATCAATGTTCGGTTGCTTGTGAACGCCAGTGTGCGATGCTATGTATGAGATACGAAAGCCAAAACGATCAGGTCCATCGAAGTTAATCGTTTGATTTATGAAAGTTGGACGCTAATCGTGTATTGTGATGCTGTGAGAAACTTTCAGGAGATAGAGTTAATCAGTCTGCTTTCCAAACGATTCATCCATAATTCAAACACGTCAGATATCGCAACGACGCGCGAGGATAAAAACAATGGCCGAACAAGATGCTAATTGTCTAGGATAATTAGCTTGTTTTACCAATTGGAGCGCGTACTGGAGCGGTTAGAAGAAGCTCGCGTAAATCAATCAGTCGGTGTACGAGCGTTTCGACGAAGGATAATTGGAGTAGCGACAAGTTGATCAGCGCGGCTTCTTTCTCCGTGTGGCGTGGAATGGAGCGGATCGGATTCTACTCGTTCGATGTACGATCCATGGAGCGGTGTCGGAGCCCTTAGTCATCGACTGGCCGCATCGCGAGCGTGCCTTATGAGGATCAAAAGAAAAGAGTAGCTCGGTGTTCCGCCACCCTTGCCACCTAATTATTTATTCCAGCGCAATGACCTCTCGATCTTACGTTCTATTCCTATCTCCCTTTCTTTTCGTTCCCTTCTTTGCCTGTTTGTCTCTTTTTTATTTTTTTCTTTTTGCTCGATAATAGATACTTCTTCCGTATAAATGATTTTAAACGACGTTTTAAAGACACCAGAGGATATTCCAGTAACAAAGTCATTGGACTATCACGCGGACCGGCAACACGGTATGATTCCAGCGCTCATTGCGAATCAACCGGTGGAAATCCGGTGCAACGAACCATTACCGAGAACCAACGAACAGAGAGAACATTGTTGCGAGAACAGATACATCGAGTCGAACAGAACGTGCAACGTTTCGTTCCAACCGCATCGAACGTTGATCGGTAAAAAGCGCATCTTTTAAACGTACTCCTGTGACTCCGTTATCGAGCGGAATATTGCTGGTTGTTCTTACATGTTCGTGTGCGATTATCTTGACGCTTGCTCGCAACGAAGGTGCAGACATTAGAATTACAAAATCCGGGATGCCAAACGGTTCGAACGGCGACGCGTCATATGTATCGCTATTCGGCATTGTGTTCGAGCAATTGTCGGAGAGACGGACAACGGAGGAACGAGAGACCGACAGGGTGAAAGGCAGAGAGGGATTCCTCTCGCTACGTCCATCCGTAGCCAGTAATGTTGATTGCGAGGAATCCCGTATCGGTTTCTCTCCTCTATCTGTTCTCTCGGGTTTCGCCGCGGTTCTTGTCGTCGCGCGACTCCGCGTCTCACTGCGCCTCGTCGCCGCTCAAACCGCTCCCGCCAGGATGCTCGGCTCCCTTCTTCCGCCACGAATCGAATCGCGATCGGATGTCTGTTACCGATGTCAATCTACCTTTTTGCGCTTCCGTCGGCTCGACGAAAATCGACCGAGACACCGCGCTGACTCGACGATTTCTCCTCCGTTGCCGGTTCCCACATTTCTTTTTGCCTCTTCCGATTCGCGCTTCCTATCTTCTTTGTCCTCGATTCGACGAATACGACCGATTTTTCTCGGATTTCGGCGATGAGTCAATGGAGTCGCTGGATACATGGCTGTAATCGAATATTTTTGTCGAATTCACGCGTTGACACGTTGGTATTCTAAATGTTATTCCGAAGGTTGTTGTTCGGGTTGGCGTGAACGCTGGAGGTGAGGATTTCTAATTCCTATATTTAACGGAGTTGACACCCAAGATAGGGAACGTAGATCTTAGTCTTTGTGACATTAGTTACGTGGTGCTTCGTTTCGTTCGTCCTTCACGAATCCTTCCGGGTTATCAGGTTCCACTCCAATCAACAGCCTTCGCTAAACACGAAATACAAGGCGTTCGTATACGACCAACGTTTAATTTTAAATTTATCGATTCGATCTAAAGATCCGAGATAGAGGAGATTTCCAGATGACGCGTCATGGTTTCCTTCGTTAGAAATATTACCAAACATACCGAGATCGTATTCGTCGCGTCGATAAACTTTCAAATAAAAGATACGTACCACGCGTTCCTGTCATTAACGCTCATTCTCACACTTAACCAACTTGTCACGACTCTGGCAATAAATACAGACAAACGATGAACGTTCTTTGAAAACGTCCCACGATAGTTGTTACGAACATGGTCGACGTTCGTTCGTTCGCCAAAATCCTGTAATATTCTTTCGAATATACCGAGATCCTAATCGCGCGCAGACTAAAAATGACGAGGGGCCGAGAAATGGTACAGGTGACCGAAGGTGAACAAATAATTATGCAAATAGACGTACGATAAGATCGACGAGAAAAAGCGGCGCCGATCAACCGGCCCATTAATATCTACATTCCTTCGACGTGCTTCGTAGGTTCACAGACTTAATTCTGCCCGAAGAATGAAATTCCAGTATCGAAATTTATGGAGACACGCCAAGTTACAAGAACGCTTTCCACACCGTTTTGTCGCGTCTAAGTACGTGTATAAATCTCTGCTACGTTTTTTCCCTATCGCCTCGTACGGTTTCGACGACGCGACGCGTAAAGTACCCATTTCCGCTTATCTTCGTGAACATGTCGGCGAAAAATCGCGAGCATTTTCGCGTTTAGATGCTAAACTTCAACCGTTGGTAGGTAACAGTCTTCTCGATCTAATCTTCGTCGCGTAATTCCTAGCAACGATCTCGAATTCTCGTTTTATTGTCGTCATACTGGCAGATCAAAAGGATTCTTGTATTGTAGTATCTTAAGATATACTATTAGGTTGTCCCGAAAGTTTCTTTCCTTTTGTCAAGAAATAATAGATGCACAACCTTCTCTCGTTTTATATTATTTTATTTCGAATCATGTACGATCCATTACGTTCTATTTCTGTCATTATGACCATACATGATTCGACAAAAATAATATAAAACAGAGAACGCGGTGCATTCATTGTTTCCTTACGAGACGAAAGAAACTTTCCGGACAACCTAATACATCTTGATCATTCTCGATTAGCCTTCTTTCTTCTATTTGATCTTGCTATTTTTCTCAGTTTGTCCTTTTCCTTCGCTCTATCACGCATCAATGTGTAACGTGGATTTTTCTCTTTCCTTTCTGGTTCTCCGTTTGCCTGTAATAGCAATTCGTTCACGCGCTTTGGCCTGATGCGCGCACGCTTGCGAGTGCGCGCGCGCGCCAGCGTGTTTTATTGCCGTGAACCATCGACATTCTTCCCTCCCGTTCTTCTTTTCTTTCGCCCTTTCCGCGACTCCGACCACACTTGCTCTCGACGCGTGCGTGGCCCTCCTTCTTCCGATCCTTCTCCCCTCTCGATATCTCACGGTTACGCTCGACTTCTTTTTATCTTCTCTCCCACCTTCCTACGCCGCTTGCTCCGTTACCTGTCGAACGAACACCATTCGAAAGTAAATCCATGGATTTCGAAGGTGGAAAAAATGACGATACCTCTTTCTCCTTTCGATAAACATAGATCTCCGATTCGATCAAACGACCTTCGATTCCTCTAAATATTCGTGACTTGAATTTTCTATGCGGACAAAGATTCGTCCGATCTAAATCGTACTGGAAGGAAATTCCCGCGGCGTGCACGGAAACTCGATTGATCGCCGTGGAGATCTCGCGCGAACCGCTCACCATGTACACACACCTCGGCGACGAGTTAGAGCGTACTCAGGCCGCAGGGATTACTAGGAAACACCGGTAGTTAATACGAGTCCTTCGCCGATCGTATCGGTAATAGAGGATCTGGCAAGAGGTGTGATAGCACACGGGACTTAACGAAGAGCAAGAAAAACAGGAAGGAGCGATGTCAAGTCGAGACGTTCCTCTTCCCTCGAGACACCTTAGCGCAACGGTGAAACGACCGGCCATGAGGCAAACTACGACGACGACGACGACGACGACGACGACGACGACGACGACGACGACGACGGCGACGAGAAAGCTCGAGAGTAGGAAGAAACAGAGGAAGAGGGAAGCTCGGTTGACGGTACTCGTTATCCCGACTGACTGCCAACTCTCGAGCAGTACTCGTTGCGATATCTTCGCAGATTCGTATCTAGGGTTACAGATCTTGCTTGGCGTTTGCGTACACACACGCGTATACCCGCGACGCTCGCTGATCCGGGAAATCTTTCTGCCTGCGTACCCGCGAACAAACAGGGCGTGGAAGAGAAGTCACTGCTTGAAAAGACGCATCGAACGGCTCGTATATGTACTCCGGATGACAAAGAAATACAGTGCTTCCATGAGTACCGTTTACCGGTATAGCGAAAAATCGATACCGATGTCGATAGAATAAGCCGATAAGTTACGAATTTCCAACTTTACGTGTGTATGGTGACCCCAAAAGACGCAGCAACGTGGCTAGAAGACCATTGGTCCACACTACGGTTCGTCGATTCGTTTGGTAGGTTTTTCGTGTACAACCGCGGAGCACAAGCGGCTCTAGACTCTAACTCTCTCTCGGCCCATTCCCCCCGTTTCCACTGGCCCTCTCTGTTCTCCTCGTATGCAAACCGGCTTTGCCATCGTGAAAACAAAACGACGAGAGAGAGAGAGAGAGAGAGTGAGAAGGAGACGAGGAGACGGTGCTTGAAGGCACCAGGAAACAATCCTCCTCCCTCTCCTTTCTTCTCGATCGTCCTCGCCGCTGTCCTCCGTTTCTTCTTCTTCTTTTCCGCTCCCTCCTTCCTTCCTGTTCTTCTGCCTCACCCTCGTCCCGCTTCTCATTCCACCATCCCCGGTTGCTTCTCTTTTTGTACGCGACATCAGCGACGCCGTGCAACATCTACGAGATCGGCGATCTCTCGCCGACGACGACGAAATCGTCCTTTCTTCTTCCTTTTTTTCTCTCCTTCTCTGATCTCGTCTTCCGTGTGATACAGAGAGGCAGAGAAAGCAGGCGCAGAGAAGGAAGGCCGTTTCACGGATTCCTTCGAAAACACGGCCGCGACTCCGCTTCGGACCTCCATTACCAGCGCGATCCCTGCCAACGTTCCCCGAGAGATTCGAGCCAGTGATTTTGATAAGGGCGACACGCTTGTGAAGGATATAATGTATTTAATACGAGAGATCGGCCGGCCGATTAAATTTGAGCCTCTCCTGTTCGCGCGATCTCGCTCTCTCGCGATACCCACCGCGCGGCAGCTTTATCGCTAGACATATATATTAATTGTCCCAATTTTACGTCACGCTGGATTACACGGGCAAACAAGTCGCGATAACCATCGAGAAATATAAGATCGTCGGCTAAACGAATCTTAACGGCCTCTCGAAGCTCGCCCCTGGACGCTTCGCGTAATTAGCCGAATATTTACTCGAATATCCTGGTAGCTCGTTTAGTTAAGAACAGCGACAAAAGTCGCGGCCGATCCCAACGTCGGACGATTTAATTTTCTCGCCGAGTTTTATTTAATTAACCACGGTGTCGATTAACCTCGTGAAAGGTGCGCGGTCTAACAAAACGAACCCGGCTCCTACCGTGCCAGCCTTAATAGGGTGGCAGAAGCTACCCCGGCTCTTAATCTCCGCTGACGGTGATGATTAACGAGGCGCGAGCGATCAACGCTCGCGGTCCCACCGTTGCCACACCTGTCGCCTTCGAGCGTTCGCGGGGTTAAGTGGCAAGAACCCACGAGGCGCAACAATCTCGCATTCCTACGGGACCAAGCAGTAGACGCGAACACACGCGAAGATAAATAGACGTAAGACAATGGGGAGGGACCAGTGTTCTTGCGGCGTTCTCTGGGCGGAACAACGAGTTCACGTGCTTGGAAATTTGCATTCGTCCCACCCCTCGATTCGTTTATAAATCACTGGTCGGCCGTGCCCTCGCTCGCGCCCTCCTCGCTGTCCACGGGATGTTCCCTTGATATCGCCGCGAGAATTGAAATAACCGCTGATGAGATTCTGTTAGCGATAATGGAAATATCGCGTGATACGTTGAAAAGAAAAATTCCAGTTCTCGATAGAATTTTTGACAACACAAAGGCATCTGTACGTCGCGTATAGCCATTTTTCAAACTTACCTCTAAAAGCGACGAATCCTTCGTTACAGATTTAGCTATATCTACCATTTCCATTACCGTGTGCAAACGCTCGCGTTTGATATTCTAACCTCGCGGAAAAATTACATCGCTAACGAATCTCTGTTGCCTTAACCCGAACTGCATCTGCATTTATCACTTCTGTTATTTCTTTGTCTAACGGCGTTATTCTTAGAAACGCATCCGTAATTACCCGATGATCACTGACCTTGCCTACGCGTTCTGGAGCGATCAGAAGCAAGACACGCGAGGCCGTTCGGGTTTATCGCGATCGTACGAGCGGCGCGATTACAGCGTTAATGTAAAACACGCGCGGGGGCACGGCCAGGTATTAAAAGCGACGAGTATTATGCTCGACGCAAGAGACGCTCGACGAACAAGAGGAGGAGGAAGAGGCCGAAGCTTGCGCGGTACAGATGCTCACCGACTGTTCTATAATTTTATAGCGCTCACTTTTATCACAGCCTCTAATTAATGGCCTATAAATTATGTGCGACGAGTCGTTAATGGCCGACGCACACACGACTCTCGCTTGTGTATCGTCGAGAAATCCCTTTCTCGCGTACACGATTCTCGTGCTACGCGTGAGATTCGCTCGAGAAATTGTCGCGAATTGATCGTGTTCCCGCTTCGACAGGTGTTTCGCACTCGTAGATAATCGATCGTCAAATTGATATGGCGGCTGGACAAACTCGTGGAAACGACTTTCTCGATTGCGAGGAACGACCACGGTAGAGACCATCATACTGACATACCAGACGTCATAATGTGAATTACAAATCGAAATCAATACTTTATGCTCCACTAAAGACACCGAACGTGTACGCGTTGTTTCTTGTATTATTTTTGCCTATTTTCGCACCGACGAGATTAAACAACTAAACTGAAATCTAACATAACCTGTCGTAGTTTACTACGACTTAACGAACCCGATCGAAGACTCTAAAGGTCTTTTAAACGTGCCCTAAATAAATCCTGCACTTTTCCGTTTTAGTCATTTTGCACGATCGAGCCGCGCTATCGAAACGGTACTCGCAGCTATCTGGCCAGCGGACAACTCAAAACTCGTTCCATAACCGTGGCCGTAACCGAAAGCGCAAACTTTAAAAAGCCCGGCCAAGGGTTCGACTCTGCGAAAGAAAGAGAAAGAGAAACGCGCGAGCGTATGTGGCTTCGGCATAGCTGCCACCACGTGTACGTACACGCACGCACATATGCGAAACGATACGTACGCGAAGAGAGAGGCTCATTGCCAAAGCATGCAGGCTTGTCTTGTACAATTTGCTCGAACATGTCCGTCGCGGTCGGAACGCTCGTTTGAACCGGTCGGGGAGCGTCCTCTCTTCCTCGACGAGATGAAGAGGATACACGGTGCCTCCTCACGGTCCCGTGGGATCGTGCACCGGCCAAATCCACGGTGTAAATTCCCCGAGTCACTCCTCTCGCCTCCTTCTGTCCCGCTTTCCCTCGTTCCAACCCTTCGATCCAGCTACCTCTCTTTTCCGTCCGGTCGAACGGACCGCGATAAATCTGTACCGCCTATCCTGCTCTACCACGGCCACGTTGAAAAGTAGAGATCGAGAAGGCTGCTGATCGTAATCCCGTGTCGACCACGAAAAATCGCCCGAAGAAATGCCCGGATTTTGACTCGACTGCTCGTCGATTATCCTCATCGACGAACGTTTATGGTGTCACCGAGGTTAAAAGCGATCTTGTCAAAAGATAGGATGCTGCTATTGTGTCTTCGAAATGGGTTGGTCGTTTAAGGATATTTACCTGTTAGCGAATAACTCGATTGCATTGGGGTTTCGAGAAGAGGAGCGCGTGCCTGTGAATTTGCGGTTTCTATTTGTAAAACAAACGGCGAAGGATCGGAGAACTTTACGATATGATTAGCAACGCGCTCGCGGAAGATAATAAACGAGAGGATAAAAGACAGAAACGAAGATAATGGAGTTTCTTCGAGTAACGATAGGTTTTACAGAGATTCGAAGGAAAGAAAGCGCCTTCTAGTTCCGTTCGAGAAACGTTCTATGCAGCTACGAGTTTCTTACCCACGGAATTCGATTCAGTCGCGTAATTAACGTATGGCGCGGAATGGATGCATACCTCGTTATTAGAATAATCCCCTAGCGACGACTAATTAAAATACAATGCTCAGCAAGAATTCGTGATCGACGCTGGCGCGCTGACAGCTCCGGAAGCGGAATTCATCTGTCAAGATGATTAACAACGCGTTAATTAGGCGGACGAGACGCGGCTTATGCGAGCTGCGTCGACTGCCGACAGAAAAATGCGACGAAGCAAAAAGCACGGAACGCTGCGCGTTTAACGCGTGCGATTAACCTTCGATTCGATGCGGCTAATTTAGGAACGCTTCGTGTCGTTACTGGACGTTACGTTCTTCTTGCTCTTATAGCTTTCACCGTGTAATCAATTAACGATTTATGCACAGTCCACGCAGATTTGTAACGTTACATGCTTCCTTCTGTGCAATATTCTCATTGTACTAGTAGTGGAAGGAAAAGAAATCGTCCATTTTCCCAGCTCTCCGTGTTTTCTAAGAATTAACTTCAACAAATACATACCATTCTCGTATAATAATAAAGTACGATCTTTCTTGCTCGTATTTATCCCATGTACCTAGGAAACAAAAGAATCGATGAATATCGATAATACCTCCCAGCAAACGTTAAACGTTGGTTAAAATTTTGTCGGTAATCGTGACAGGTGCGTTTTCCCAGCGAATGACCAGGATACGACGGTCGATCTCGTGGAAACGATCCTTTCTAACTGTACAATCTTGTTGAGGTTATTATGACGAGTGTTCGAGTCCGATGATCAGCTTGCATGACGTGCGCGCGAAGACTGATGCTCGCGGCAACGTACACGGGATTGATTACCGCAGTCAATAACGCGGCTGTGTGTATTGATGAGAGCACGGGGAACGAGAGAACGTTAACAGGTCAATGAAATTATACCGTAACAAAGATTGATGCCGGTGTGATTGATGATTGATGATACGCCGGCTGTGTAAGTGGCAAAAAGCAGTTTCCACCTGATCAACGTAACTCCGTCCTATTTGTTCGTCTATCGTTACAATTTGTAATCCGACTTTTGTATGCGTGGAACGCCCACGCAACGGGCCGCAGGCCGGGGATTCTCGTTGCAACGAACGAGAGAGACGAGCCCGTCGAAGCCGAGCATCGATCAGCCTTCATCCTTGCGTTTTCAACGTCTAAATTGCTTAACCGGTGACCACTCCTACTCTTATTTATCAGAGTTATCGGTACGAGTGTCCAAGTCGTCGAGTAAATGTTTTGAAATATGAGTGGCATTTGTTGCAAGTTCATATTCGCTTAATTAAAACTCGAGCTCCATTTATACACGATCCAAGTACGTACATACGTGGTTAATATCACCTGCTATGCAACTGCAAACTATTGGGTCTGCAAGGTCAAACGCCGTCCTCGTCTCTAACGGACCACGCTGTAACACCGTCCGTATATCGGCGTATTCCAGCGAAAGTTCGTCGATATTCTCGCGACACGTCGTCAACGCAGAAGGAAAGGAAGAAAGAAAAGAAAAACGCAAGAGAAGGGGCGGCAAAAGGATAACGACGAGCGCAGGCATGCCGAAAACTCATCGGGCCCCTTTGTAGCATCGAACTGGCGCGAGCGTATGCGCGTCCGAACCATCGGCCGGTGGTTCTCGCCGCGGTGA
Source organism: Bombus waltoni (assembly GCA_014737395.1). Lineage (NCBI taxonomy): Eukaryota > Metazoa > Arthropoda > Insecta > Hymenoptera > Apidae > Bombus > Bombus waltoni. Next base: position 4,137,557 of record JACXII010000051.1, on the reverse strand, counting down.
AGGACGACGGTTAGCGCGGTACTAATAAAAATAATTACGGTATCCGTCGTTGCTGCACGTCGTCCAAATCGAAATCTGATAAGGAAGTTAATAAATGCCGTAGCCGGACGCGGTGGACAAGCCACGTCGAGGGGCCACCGGATCATCCGAGACGACTGTACCGTCGTCGTGGTCCTCTCTGTTCCGATGGCCACTGCGGAATGCGTCGTCTTCGGTCCCTAATGATTCCCGAACCTGGACCCACCAGGGACCCTGATGATATCTAGGCCGGACGAACGTTTCTCGGGACCCGCAACAGGGAACCGGCTCTCTCTCTCTCTCTCTTTCTCTTTTTCACCGTCGTGATCCTCGTGGTTAAAACCTCCCTGTCGTACTGTCGACGCCAACGTCGATCGGCGTGCAGCCTCGATAGAATTCTTTCGGAGTTAAGTGTTACTAATTTAGCGATTACGATATTAATCATCCTGCTACCGGTCCCCGAGCCGACCAGCCTACTCTTTTGACTCTCTGTTCTCGTTGAATGAGTGGCGAGAGATGGATGATCGAGGAGATGTCGACGAGCGATGACCACTCTCTCTCTCTCTCTCTCTCTCTCTCTCTCTCTCTCTCTCTCTCTCTCTTTCGCTGATTTGCGTACCGCCGCGACTCACGCCGAAGAGAGGAGAGGCTAACGATTCGATAGCTCTGCTTGTAATTTAGTGATTCGTAGAAATACTTCCGACGATTCTAGGCAAGACCGCGGAGATACGATGGACAGCAATTGACTTTAGAGAATCTTTGAGGGACTCGAGAATAAAGAAATTGATTTTTAAAGTTTGTCTTTGTCAATCCGTCATCTTCTAAGAAGAAGTACCAAGGAAGTAACAAGAAGAAGGATCCTCTTCCGGATAATACCTCCTAGCATCTACTCCACTGTTCCACCAAATTCTACGACCGATCCTTGGTTTTTCATACGCCTTCTCCGGCGTTACGGATCCCAGATGGTGTGGATCCCGCGATCGATCTAAATCTCGACTACCACGAGTGAGAGCATACAAAAGCGGCCACCGTGTCAGAGGAATGGGGCACTCGTTCTCGTTTTAACGCCTTAGTGTTGGCGTCGCGCGTCGCACGCTCGACCTCTTCTTTTTTTCTTTCTTTCTTTCTTCCTCCTCGACACGTTGGTTCGCGCGATAACCTTCCGCACGCCACTTCCTTTTCACGGCCGCGTGTGAATGCGGCCTAAAGCAAGCACGGTCCAGGAGGCGGCTCGATCTCACCGTATTGTCGTACGGTGGTCCCCTCGACTCGTCACCCCTCGACTACCTCCACCCTCTGGTCCACCGTGACGCACGAACCGTTGGGGATGAATGTTCGAATCCGCTGGCCGAATGAATGGCGGAGTGATGTTTGTTTTGAGTGCAGGTTCTCGCGCTTTGTCTCAGCGGGAGCCGCCACAGTCGTTTTTCGACGGGCCCGTCTCGCGCCCTCTCGTTTCTTTTTCGTCCAGAACCTCCTCGCCTCTCGTACCCTCCCTCGCCTCTCTGGTCCTCCTCTGTTTCTTTTTCCCTTTATTCGATCGCTCTTCTCTCTCTCTCTTTCTCTCTCTCTCGCCGATCGAGAAACACACAGCCGCCACGAGACTTTTATTTGATAAGAAAAAGAGAAGCAAGCTAGTCTGTCGGCTCGCGGAACACACCATGCACACGATGTGGGTGCGCCGAGTCTCGCGCGCGCTCGTTTTAGAATTTCCTCCTCTTCTTTTTCCCTTTTAATTCTTTTTCTTTTTCTTCTGTTTTTTGCTGGTATTCTTGCGCTCGATTCAACGTGCGATCAACGAATTCGATACTGGCAGTTATTCCGGACAAACGCCATTGTTCATTCTCGTGCACAGTATGTATGTATTTCACGAAAACAACGGACAATAACGTTCATTGGTCTATTCTGAAGCTCGCTTCTTTCTCTTGCAAGGTTCGCCTCTCTCCTCGTTTTGTTCTGGCTGGTACGCTTCTCGAACCGTTTGCGTTTCAATTTATACGATAAAATGGCTTGTGTGCCCATCTTTACCGATACGCAAAGAAGCATTATAAAGCGGTATCTCCGGTATACTCGATCCATTCACACGTACGTCCTCTGTTTCTCTCATTCGCACTATCTCTCTAATTTACTCACGCGACAAAAACGCCGACCTTTACCGGATTCGACTCTCCAGCCGACACGCTCGCTACTGTTTGCCTTTCGTTACGGCATTTCTTCAGCTTTCTTCTTCGTTAATAGCTTCCTCGGAACGTTTCGATGCTTTCGAAACTTTTCTTCTTTCTGTTTTTAGACACGATTTCCATTGAATGCATCGTGCGACTAGGTAGTCGCGGTATAATAATCCAAACGTAAACATTACGTTTAGGAATTTTTTCCCTAAACCGTATTTACCGTAACGTTATCGTTCGACTTTTTGAAAGAACGGTCATGAAAATCCAACAAATTTCCAGAGACAGAAATCCAGCTTCGAAGACGAAACCATAGTTTCGTGACTCTTAGCGTAATTAAGTCACAAACGTCGAAGTCAGGACGCGTTAGGCTGGTATTTACGGAGATCTTAAGGTGGCATCTTCTCGGTCCAAGTCCAAGATTGTTCCATGAATCATCACTTATCCGCTTTTCACGGTCACCTCGTCGCGCTATTCCTTAAATCCGACGGGAATCCCTTTCGGTGGCTGAAGATGTTCAGCCGCCTAATGCCCAACCTGTACATTTCCATGCAAAGCGCTTCAAGCAGTCCTTGTTTGTTTCGGCGATTAAGATTCTCCTGGCTATCTTTGGAGATTACGCGACGCAAGCGCTCATCGAGCTCGAGTGTTTTATCGAATGCCATAAGAGGACTTGGTCACACAGATGCGAAATCGCGTGGTTTTTTCCGCCTCGTTTTAATAATCGTTCGACCGTTGGCAAATTCCATACGTCGCGTAAATTTTCTTTCCAGATATTTAATTATCAAGAGGAATGGTATAATACACGAAAGAAGGACGTTGCTTAAGGTTGAGTATTATTTAAATAGATTCTGTTCTCGACTTCCAAGCGAATAGAATTAAGAGCCTAATGTCAGCTAACAACTTGCAACATTTCAGCACGAGTATTCACTAGTCATGCAAGATAACTTGATGTTGGCCATGTAGGTTACCACGGCCTACGCAACGCGATACACAATATCCATCAGCTGTACACTTGCTCAACAATTAATTGCTTTCAATATTCTCGCACACAATAGAATTGAACAATGACTATGGCTATGGACACGACCACGCGAAACGCTACATTATAACAGAAACAGCCTTCCATAACATTCATAGAATGTACGATAATACGTACTCTTATTGGTATTAATAGCAAACCGCATCGTACAAAGAACCTCATTGTTTCAAAGTGTTTGTGTCGATCTGAAAAGTAGCAATTCCGGTAACGCTCAAACCACCTGCCAATTTTACTCCCAGCAAAAAGCTACAGTCCCGGGCACATCTTCACCTGCTCTTCATTTTGGTGTTCGTGGAATTTCTCAATCCACAAAAATCGTATCATGGTGTAGGAGATCGCGATCCACGATGAAGATTTTCCGAGAATCGGAAACGAGCTTTGAATTACACGTGCTACCGTGCGTGACTGAAAGAGCAGAAGATGGATAGACTTTGATAAAAATCCGCGGTAGAATGGCACACTATCGGATTTTTGTATTACTCTAATTATCGGAATAATGACAATTTTACGATTCGTCAAACCGTAATAACAAAGACAATTTCAACCAAAGCACCGATCAAATTCAGAAGACGCAACGATCAAGGAAAAGGGTGACCGAACGAGAAAATGGGATATGAAACACAGGAAGGAAGAGGTGGAAGGACCTAGCGGCGTGATGCTGCGTCGAGTGCCCGGTAAATTACCGGCGTACGCTGAAGAATCCGAGCGTGGCTCGGGTAATTCCACGGACGGGCGAGGCGGTATCGGTGGGTCGCATCTCCATGACAAATACTGGCAGAACCTCGCGTGGACGCAGATCCTATCTGCATTTTATTCCCGCAGATAAATGGGCGGCCCGCGTACAATGCCGCTTCGCTGCGCTCGATGCTCGCGCGTACACGTGTATACGCGCTTTCGACGGAAAGCCATGGCGAGCCAATATTCCGCGCGTAGCGAAGCGACGCAAGAAATCGCGAACGATTCGCGTCGATCGAGCTCTTGTAAGGGTTCGTAACCGCTTCGGAAATCAACGCGCGTCTCCGCGCTTCTTCGAGTCGCTTCCGTTGAACCGATCGAATAGAAAGCAGCGTTCTTGCGTTTCGTCCGCTCGCCAGCCTTTCAAACGCGATGCTGCCTTTGACAGCGACGAGCACGGTATGCTCACTTTTATTCTCCGGAGGATTCTCGATAAAGATTCTCGCGGTGTTAAGATAGAAGGATCGTCGAGGAATCTTTCTTCCTGCTTCATAGCGATCGATACCGAGTTTCTTTTGCAGTATGAACGTGGCCAGAGAAATATGTAGATTGAGTTTTCGTTTGGAAATATGATATGGAGATTATACGATGTTGCATGAGGGAATAGCGACGCGAATTTATATATCGAGACTAACGTAACGTGACCGACGTCGGCTGATCGGGTTTTTGGCACTAAACCTACCACGCGCGGTCAAACGAGCGGTTTTGAAATTTCGTTTAGAATTTCTCGTATAGAACGTTACTGTATCGCCGTGTAACTTATTGACTTTTCCTATAATATACGTACAACCCATTTTTCAATATTCACAACTTTCTTTATTGTTTACTTTCGGAAAAAAAATTGGCTAAAATCTCTTTCTATATTAAGATACACAATTTTTTTTGAAGCGGTCATTCGACCGCTCATGGTAGGATCAGGTATACACGAAATGTCGGTAGGTTTAGTGTTAACTACTAGTGTTACTATGGTTAGTATTTTCACGAGGAATTAGTTAACACTGTATATAGATCTCAATAGGGTAATCAGGCAAGCAAAATGATTAGATCGAAGAAAACAAGTTCTTAAGAGAACGATGTTTATGAGGTAGCTATCGAGTTTACATCAGATCGTCACGTGAGTTTTTATTTTTGAGGGATTAATTGATATAATCGATTAGAAACACTCGTCTTTCGATCAACCTTTTAAGAAAGTAGCCAACAACAACCAGGAATATCCTTTATCTTCCTCGCTATCCTATTTCTGTACGATATAATCATTAAAGTCTCGAGCGATACATTAAGGTTTTATTATAATAACCATACCTATAAAGCGTATTCTATTTTCAGACAAACTACCCGTGTTACGAGCCTGCAAAATGTGCAAGTGTTACCAAGTTTTCAACGATTTCCTCGCGTTCTGGAGACGCAACGACCAACAGGATGCAGCGAACGCGCGTAATAGCAGCGTCGACTTCCCATAGCCTCGCGCGCACAACGATTTCTATAACATAATGTAACATATTCGCGCGGATAAATGGCGAACGCGTAATGACCGGCTTTCGGTGTTACAGAGGGACGCGGTGATACCAATCGCACGCAACGTCGTCTACGCCGCCCTGCTAGGAATCCAACGTAGCACGCTTTTACTTGCACGCAACGAACACTCCGTGAAATTAGTCCCTCCAGAATCGACGATGAAACGGTAATCTGCATGGACACGGGATAAATACCTTATCGTGCGTCTATCTACCTTTCCTACGCAGCGAAACAAATATGGGAATGTTGGACGAGGGCAGCCGGTAAGTTGTTCTGATTTATACCGCGTATCGAGATATTTCCACACGGGGGATTTCCACGCAGGACGTAAGAGAGTCGACGCATTTTTATGCGAGAAAGAATTATACAAGTAAAATAATATCGATTAAAACCTAGAATAAAGGGCAAGTCCGCTATACGAATAAATCTACAAACACGTGTAATTCTTTCCTCTGTAATACAAAACCTTGGTTCCGAAACGCTCCGCCGAAGCAAAAGTGCGCTAAAATTGCTGGCCGACCGCGTCGCAAAAATATTCGCAAACTCAATGGTGTAAAACCAAGAGAAGATTAATATCTGGCAACAGGGGATGACAAACTATAAATTACTGAAACTGGAATAACTCGAGTGGAATAATCCGAAACGGAATAACTTCCGTGTCAATGAAACGAAGCTCGTAGGGCATCACGAATCCTGAATATTTAAACAGCCGACGATAATCACCCCGGAAACATGGTCGCGTAATTAAGACGTTCATGGCGGGCGGTGCAACGGCACCTTTTCCCCGAGTAATTTAAACTCGTTCTCGGTGAACCGGCAGCCGCGACAGTTGAGCGCAGATACGATCGGAACGGTACCGGTCTCCCTCCGACTCGAACGTCCGCCAATCCGTTTACAGGAAGCCTAATTAATTCCGCCTCTTACCGGGGTTGGGCTAGTAGTTCCCTTATCTGTCTCGATTAACGCGAAACGCGGTTTTATCAACGTGAAATTAATTCGTTCGTCGGAAACCAACCGCCCGATAGTCCTCTGCATACAAAGGGTCAAAGGTTTCGGCTTTATCGCCGATGATCTACGTGAATATCGGCGAACGTAAGCGGAAACAAAAGGGATAGAAGTTGTATGAGATTGTAAGCGGAAGGTTTGTAATAAACAAACGTACGTCTATATTTTTTATTACGCGGTACGTGCGGATTTCTTTGTACGAGTTATGCTTGATATCGCGCGGCTTCTCACGATCAAGTCCCTCTAATTATAATTATCTGTGGGAAACACGAAATCGACGGCGTTACTTTGCTACGAGGAATATATAGCTTCTGTTGCGAAACGTGGCGCGGCGTGACGATCATTTGCATCGTCCGCATAGAATTCTCCATTTTACGAGCGATAGATACCTCGTACGTGAACGATAAGGTACATATGCGATAGAAAAAAACGAAGGTTTACTTAAGAACCCATCTTATTGTCTATCTGCAGATAAAAACTTCGTGCGTCAAGTCATTGACACTCCGACGCGAAGTAAGAAGCAAACTCCACCTAACACACGGAATCAACCAAATGATTTCTTCAGTACACCGTATTAATTTAATATATAAAACACCCGTTATACGGTCTCAGAAGCTCGGATAGCTCTGCAAACAGCGTGGAGAGTTGAAAAGATACTCGCGAGTGGCGGGAAAAATTTCCGAAGAACGCATACGCGTGGAATTTCGCGTTATCGTCGAAGATGAGGTACGTGCTGATTACCGAGCTGCTTACACCTTCCTGTACGCCCGTGGCTCTTCCTTCTGTCCCTCTCTCTCTCTCTCTCTCTCTCTCTCTCTCTCTCTCTCTCTCCCGCCTCCCGCGAAATTACAACGCCGCGCTGTGTTCCTCGCGCGAGCACGGAGGCAGAGGGTCGTAGGGGCAGCGGACGCAAGGAATCGAAGGTGAAATTACACCAGCAAACTACGCGCCTCGGCGTACTTAGAGTTTTACTGATTGCAAGACATAAAATGTAATTGCGAGGTGGCCCTAGAAGAAACACACTGCAAACCTTTCGCCGAGGTTTTAATAGGATCCTCGCGAATCCCGACTATCGACCGATTCGAATCCGGTTTACAGGGTGCCGCGGAAACGCATTATGACATTCTTACCCGAGTTTCTCAGCTTCTTCCTCTTCTCGCATTCTTTCCTACGCGAGAGGATTGTTAGACCTTCCGTAACACGATTCGACGATCCACGCCGGCGATTATTTCACACTCGCGAGGACAGACTGCAGCTTTCGACACGCTTGTCCAGTTCTCTTCCTTTCTGCCTGGGCCGGTTACAGCGTTCATTAGCGGCCCAGTCCGGTCCATTAAGATCGATTATCTCGATACATAGAAATCCACACTCTATTTGGATGAGATTGCAAAAGCAACGCCCGCTTCCCGTGGCTCTCTCGCCTTGAATCCGATCGTTCGCCCCTGCTATACGCGTAGGATAGGTGTAGCCTACAGGAACGTAGCCCAGCTAGTTGGAAGTCCGTTGGGAACTCCGCTGATGGGCAGTGGCGCGCAGGCTGGCGTCGGGAAGACAAATCGCGAGTCCCGTAATTTCCGTCGATCAAGGTCGCGCGCCTCGCCACGCGTAATATACGATCCTGAATCGATCGGACCGAGATTTTACCCGGAATCGATTTGAATGAAACACGGACCGCCTTGTGACAGAGGCAGCTGGTCCGTGGCGGTGGCTGGCCGGTCCAATTAGCTTCTAGAACCGAGGGAGGAACCGGAGAAAGAATCGAAAGGTAGAACCAAAGAAGAAACTCGCCTCTAAAAGTCGAATCCACGAACCAAACGAGAAGACAACGTGGAAGGCTTTTAGCTCGCGCAGCACGCTTACGGTGCTTCACACTTTATTTATCTACATCTCTGTTGCGCCGCGGCGATGCGCTTTCGGTGCACGGGCTTGGCTGGCAACCTACTTACGTATATGGCGCACCGGGGTGCAAATTATGCATGTTGCAAGTAGCCTTTGCTCGACCCGCGTGTCTTTTTATTGCTCGGAATATTTTAAACGGCACATCGAGCCCGGTCCATGTAAATATATGGAGATACGGGGCGCTACAGAGGAGCAAGTTCGCGATCGCGCCGCGCGAATATGGTGTCCATTATCGCTCTAAATTGTGGCCTTCTGGAATCCAGGTGCCGTACACCTTTAACGAGATCGTGAACATGTTTCTACAAGAATTTTTTATTCACTCTCAACGTCGTTATGATAACGTAAAAAAGCATTATAATCGTAAATTTTCCAAAAAAATTCCCGCCCAGACATAAATATAGACTTTCACTCGATAAAGCGAAAATACGAGAACAAAATACACAGTAGGAACTCCTCCTAATTCCACTGAAAGAATTTCTCTGCTTTCACACGGTCTCTCTCTCTCTCTCTCTCTCTCTCTCTCTCTCTCCCAAAAAACCATCCAGAACTTGGCTCACTGTTGGCCGAAAACTCGATTCGTTTCGCAACGCATCGAAGCTCGTACACGTTGAGTCGCGCGCGCCAGTCGAGCCAAAGGAGAACGTATGCGGTCGGGCGGACATTAGCGTGGCACCGGCATAAATTTGTACGCGGCCGATACACCCCGTGCACCATCCTCTGTGTCCCTCTGGCTCTTCCTGTTTCTGCCGCCTCGTACGGGGCTTGGTACGCGGCGAAGGTAGACGCATAAGTCTTCCGTCTGGCCGCGAGGACACCGTATAGGATCGCGGCCGAACATTTTCCGTGCGCAATAGGCGGCGGCCCGCAACAGAAACGGCTCGCTTTCACGGGACGCAACCGCGTTTCTGTTTCCTGAGGTTGTTAAGCACGCATTTGGTTTCGACGACGACGCTGCGCGGCCAACCAACGCATAAATACGTGTAGGCAGCGCGTGTTAACGGAGGCGGGGCGCGTTTCGACCGCTCCGTGAGCCTCGAATAGTTTTCGTGTTTTCCCGTTCCACCGCAGGCGACCGTTCCTTGTAATGGCCGGAATAAATCTTCCGCACGACTCTTCTCGCGTCTAGTAATTGGTCCCATGGAATTCTCCGTATCGCGTAAATACTGCGTTTGCCGGTGACCTTCTTACTTTTCGCGCGCTGTCTGGTTTCTTCGTGGAACGTGAAGTAGGAATCAATATAAGGATTAAGAATCTTTGTTCGCATAGAGTATATTAGACGCGGTATGTCAAAAGTGCACGTAGTACGATTACTTAGGTAGATTTTCTGTTTTTGTATGATTTGAAGTATGATTCGTATCGCATTGATTAACTTCGTAAATTGGCAAGCGGAAGTTCCACCGATGTCACGCTATGTTCGGAGACGATTCGCTGTCATCAAAATTATTATTTCTTCACAGCCCTCTCTCTCTCGCTCTCTCTCTCTCTCTCTCTCTCTCTCTCTCTCTCTCTTCGTGCCATATCGCCATATCCCATGAATTCTTCCACATTTCTCAATCTACCTCGACTACAACTTGTCGCCAACGATCTAAGCGGTTGTTGTCACCGCGACGTTGTCCGGCGTATACCGGCGCGGCGATGAAACTTATGAAAGGGGCCGAAATTCTCGAAAAGATGGTTATCAGCCGGGCCGTTTCGCAATAAGAGAACGAGTGTCCGTGGAACGTGTAACTTCCAGACAGTCGTATGTATCTTGGGAGAGCTGGCCACGACGCAGCTACGCCGCACAACGTCAGGGACGAGATTTAGAGGCCGCGACGGCGGACAATGCACGACACCTGCAGCACCTCGAAAAAGAAGAGCGTAGATCGGGGCGAGGGTGGGGGAGGGGAAGAGAGATAGAAGACGAAAGGGATAGGGCGAAGAGAAGGAAGGAAAGGGAGGAACGAGTCTCACGAGCTAGGCGAGGAAAAAGGAAGAGGAGGGAAGGTTCGTCTGGAAGCGGAGGCAATAGCGTGGTTCGCCTATGTGTACGGAGGCACGGAGAACGGAAACTGGTACCGGTAGCGCAGCGGGATAAACTCGAGAGACGTCTTAAAAGGTCCTTAACATACGTACCGGGAGGGACGAGCTACATCGTTCCGGTGCGGGAGCACGATGCATGGAAAAATGCTTATTCAACAAAGGGACACAAATCAAACAACAGTGGAACGTGGACGTCCTCCACATTGTTGCAAAGTGCCGACAACGACGCTCCTCCTTGTCAACTATATAATTCTTATACTCGCCGGAGTAGGGTCTCGTGACGATATTTCTAGATCATCGTAGATAGGATGACCCACTGTTACCGAAGTAGCGTCCCATACGGGGCAAGGATGTCTAGGACGAGGCTAAGCGTCTAAGGTAACAATACCTCAGCCCACATGCTCTACTTAACTCTTGCAACTGCTCTTCTCGCTCCTGTGCGCCTCCGAACTCGAACGGTCGATCGAAGATTCCCAGGAACGGTGGCTAGTCTAGCAGCGTTCGGTCATGCGATCCTCCGAATACTCGGCCGGTTCGACGAAACGGCCGCCTCCGTGGGACGCTCGTTCGGCGGAAAATCAATTATACAGCCAATGGTCGGGACTGATCTCGCGATCTTCTTGTTTCCTCTGCTGCCGAAATGACTTTCGGTAGCTTAGGACCCCCGCTGACGAAGCACGCGGTGAACTGCGAGATCAGCCCCGGAGCAGAGCTGCTGCGAAAAAGACGAAAAGAGACAAAAAAGAAAAATTAAACAACAGGAAGAATAAGAATAGGGGGGAGGATGAAGGAAGACGAAGAGTTGCAAACGCGTTTCGTGGTGCAGCAAGTTTTTTTTATCAAGATATTAATTGAACGCCCAATTATATCTTACGTGGCGAGGCATAAATTCATAACTCTTAGGCTCGCAGATAAAACGAACCAATTACCGGCACGATGGTCGTATTCCCGGCTTGAAAACTGAGCATCCCAAAAAACGAAACAATTCTCGCGATTATATGTATATTTATTTACGTTGCAAAATCTCTTTCGCCCTTTTCGACGATGGTTAGAACATGCTTCTTGGCCTCCAATCGTACGCTCCAGCATTGCAGAGGGTCACGGAGGAAAAAGAAGCTTCGCAAGGTCCAATGCAATTAGTATTGTAACGAGAGTCTGAGTATGCGGAACAACCGACAGGTCGAAACAATTATTCAATTAGCAGATAAATAATTATACCCTTCTGGTTAGGTTGGTTTACGCTCCACAATTAACATTTTATTAGGAGAATGGAATGCTGGACATGATTTTTCATTAAGGATGTCGCGATTAAAGATATATATATATATATATATCACAAACTGTCTTCGGACGAGACGTCATAATCGCTGTCGTCGGTGAAATGCGGTTCTTTAATGTTGTGCATGATAGAGCCAGGTTTGTCTGTTGTCAGGATATAGGTGCCGCGAGGAGTTTTCTTGACCCGTCCTAGAGCTACTCCTGCCTTCAGAACCTCCATTACTAGGTAGCCAGCCCGCGCTTGGGTAATCTTCATATTCTTCAACACGTAATGCACGATACTCTCGAACGTGGCACCCTCCACGAACCCGTTCATCTCGTAAGCGTTCTAGTTCCCGGACACCTGCGGGAACGGGTTCGTTTCAGTTGCATTTCTCAGTCATTCGCGTTTTATCCTTTTGCTCAATTGTAAAAATATAGCGATGAATTTTTATGAGATTTATAAAATATATAATGGTTGCAATAATATATAATTTACAAAACACTGTTCCTTCTCGCTCTTCGTAATCTTAGCAACTCTCGAGAATTCCATTTGTCTCGCAAGGACAATGGTGTAGACTTCTAAAGAAAAGCCGGAGGCGGATATCGCCAAATACGAATCACGCGAATCTACCCTTCCTTAACAGAGCAATATCGTTCTTATTATACGCATATTACTCTCGTAATTGAGACGTGGTTCCTGTCGTGCAGTCGCACACGCAATTTCAACAACTCGGCCATCATCCAAGACGCGCGGTGACACGCGACGGAGGGAGATGTCATGCGAAAAAAATATCCTTGGAAGCAAGGGGACGAAAGAAATGTCGTCGAGGATGTGGTTACCAGCCGCAAGGACGATATTTAAGAATATCGTGAATTCTGGAAGATCGTCCGACACAAATTGCGTGAGATTGAAGCGAGGAGATCGACTTCCATTACGGATTGCAGCTAAACTAATTGCTTTCGATCATTTACCTGGAAAAGGGACGATGGTAGCTAATTTTTAAGTAGACAACAATTTTTTACAGAAATAAAGTAAAAATTCTATTTTTTTTTTTTACGAGTTGATAAGAGTTATCTACTGAACCGTGTCCTTACGAGGACATTAACGACTCGACTAAGTAAAGTCTTGCAAACTCGCGTTCTCGTTGACGAGGATTCTCTAGGGCCGTAAGGCTTGGTTGACGGTCAACGACGAAGTAGAGTTTTTCGTCGGTTGGCTCGGAAGCAGGTGATTCGTCGACTTAATTGAAGGGCGCCCAGTGTGCTTCGGTAACGTGTAATTATCGGGTAGAACGAGCTCGAGAATGTGGCGGTCGAGGCGAGAATAGAGACATTATACCACTGCTATTTTACTCCATCTTTTCCCGTCTGTTTCTTCAAGGTGAATAGAAGGTGGAGTTACCAGATCGCCTGTCCCACTTTACCCTCCCTCTTTTTAATCTCTTTCTTCCGTTTCACGTTGCTGGATGTGACGCCGGTTCTCAGGAAGTCAACTAAAAATATTTCGATACCACAGCCTCCATTTTACGAACGTATGAAAATTCCCGGAATTGTTGGTTCAAGAAAAATCTTTGAAGCCTTAAAGCGGCAAGAAACGAGGGATCTGGCGCATGTTCCATTATATTCGTAATTTTGGAGTAGAAATTTTAATATTTATTTCTCCAAACTCACTTTCCCCTAATACCCAAAACACGTGTCCGACACCCGATCGAATTTACGACCCTTCTACTACCTAATCCGGTAACAGTAAACACGGCCATTTAAAATACCAGTTTCAGGGAAGAAAGAATCAACCGACCTGAAGCAGTCATCTGGCAAATGAAAAGGGCTTCTAGGTCATCGGATTGATCAGTCGGTTCCCTTTTTCTCATCCAAATAGGTTGTTCCGTTTTCAACCAGCTAGTTCGAGCAGAACTGTTCGAGAGATCGTCGATTTCACGGTAGATGGAGAGGGTTAGCGTAGAATCGAGACGATCACTCGCGATTCCCGAAGACAGACGATACATGGGCGACTGTGTTCGCCTGGGTGCCGCGATTAAAAGCGGCTAGTGACTCGCGGAGGCGCGAATGACTCGAGATACGGACGAAGATAAGATCGCCGATCTCGTGGGCGAGAGCAACTCGATGGCGAAACAGAGGGAAACGCGCGGGAGGGAACGTGTCTTTATTCTCCGCGCGGTTTGTACCGCCGAAACGAACGAATTCATTTTTACGCCGACAGAAACATTCCCCCATCGTGAAACGAGCAACTTCTCGCGAGTGTTGCTTCGTGTTTTTCGAGCGTTCAATGGTATTGTACGAGCGCTGTTTGAGGGAATACGTTGGAAGTTGGTGGAACCGGTTCGCGGTAACGAATGGAAAAATTACACACGCGTTATACGATGTAAGAGTTGTCAAGATTGTAAAAGAGACATTAAACAGCCATATATTATGCATTTTGCATCTCATTAAGCGAGTGTTTAAAATGGTGTTACTTACAATTGTTTCTAAGTAATGTTAGATTATTTGTGTTTGTAATTCTTAGATTATTTATGTAATTTAGGTTATAAAATTGTCGATTGGGTGCGGTATATTGGCGCGTCGAACATTAAGAATGTCTGAGCTTCTGTTCAACGTGCAAGCGACGGGTTTAAACGCCCGCGGTGCCCTTTTTCCATTCGCGAGCTGTCCGCTACGAAGGAATCTCCCCATCTCCTAAGGCTCGTCACGCGACGAAAACGAGGACCGAGACCAATTAACCCATCACCGCCGCTAATTGCCTTGACACGGGGTAAGTAGACGCTCCGTGGAAGCCGACTTCTGTATACGGACTATACGTTTCGTTCAAAGATACCAATCAACGAGCAGAGTTAATTAGATAGCCAGAAAGTGTACTCGCCTCGTACTACATACTTCAATTTGCTCCATTTCGTTATACATCACTAAGTATATTTTCAAACTTCTACGTCCTAACCAAGTATATTTTCAAACCTCCATCGTAACTAAAATTTCGGTATATGGCGAAAGAAATTACGAAGATAAATAACGATAGCCATTGAAAAAGCTGTATCTAACGAATCAGCGTTGATTTCTCATCGACTTCACGACTTCGCTATACATCTCTTCCGTCGATTGTACGAAACAAAAATGGCAATTGATAAAATAAAACTGGCTAATAGATTTCAAATCGAAGTAAAACGTTCCCGTCTACGTTCGCGTCACCAGCAGCGTTTCTTTCGTGTAACGAGTCTTTCGAGTAAGTCGCATTGGAAACACGGACAGAACGTACGGACAGATAAAACGGCGCGTTCACCGCGGCGCTAACAAATCGCTATTACATTCGTTATGTCAAACGCTGAGCACGTGGTCGGGTCGCGAAAGCTGTAACGCGAGCGAGCGAGAAAGCGTGGCACATGAACGACCACGCGAACGCGTCACTCCGTATACCTGTACGTGTAAAATACCCGTGGCCGGAGGCCCGTTGATCCCTCCCAAGTGTACGATAGTCGCGGTCAACCATATAGTCACGGGCTATTACCGTAACACCATCGGCTCTCCAGTCGTCGAGAGAAAGGCCGTGCACGGAAGATAGAGTCATTATGTCGGAGGGATAACTTTCCACCTGCGCCGCATAACTCGTCCAGGTAAACACCTGTGCCAGAGCCGAACTTCTCGAATTCGTCGAAAGACGCCGTTCCACCGCCAAGCCAATCCTCCTCCATCTTCATCGTGGTGAACGAAAGAATCCCCCCTTGGCGGAATGAGAATCCGAGAGCGGTGTAAATCATCGAAACGTTAACATAATCTCGATCGTTTGCGAACACGTAAGAGAGAAGAAGAGAAAGAAGCCCAAAGCTTCTTCTGGTTCGGCTCTGGCCGGGGAAGCGGCGAGAAAAAAGCACCGAACGGATTGGCCCTTATCTTCCTGCCGATTTATGGGGCCGAAGACCTTTATCGTATCATCGTCGTCATGCAATTTCGCTGTCACGATACGACCGGGCTGAGTTTTAAAGCTCGTAATTACACCTATAAAGTACACGCGTCGGACGGATTTGAGCGTAGGTAGCTGAGCCGCGCGTTTTCGTAGCGAAAACGCTTCTCATACCGATCCCAAAGACGCTACATTGTGCTCGCGACTAATAAACGTCGGCCTTACGCGCAGGTGCACGGAATTTCGCCGTGTGTCTCTCAGAGGAATCCTTAAGTCTGAGATACTGTACGTTAGGACGCTAACGACGAGAAAGACCATCCTCGGATATGGCAAACGTCCCAGCTTATCGGAACTAACGAATATATATTCGATAATTTTGAGAATGCTTCTAATCCTTCGCCCTTTATTTCTCATAAACGAGTAGGGGCATTAAGTATCTTATATTCTTTTTGCGGCACAATTTCTTGTGCGTAGACGAAGAGCATAGCCCGATCGTGGACGTCTGAAAAATCGATAAGGAACAGTTACATTCGAGTGCATCAAACGATTACACTGGCATTTTCCATTGGCTACGTTTCCTCGTGTTTTAACGTTATATCGCCGATAGCCGGCGTTCCTTTTTTTCGGATTATTATTACCATCTAAAGACTGCTTTCACGCAGACCATACGATACTATGGAATTACGCGGCGCTCTTTGCCCTTTCCATCTTCGAGCCGGTACCTGCTTGCGATGACTGCTGGTTGGCGCCATCCCCAACTTTGTCGGCGTTAATGTAACAACACGCCATCTTCTCGTCTTGCTCGCGAAGGTTGGTACCTTCGAACGATCCAACAGTTGGGATAAAGTCATCAAACGAACAATGGACGATCGCTGGTAACACGTGCGACGACGAAAATAGCTTCGTGCATAAATAAATATGAGACGCGTAATCAATTCGTGTCCCGACCGTCGAATTTTCCTAAACTACAGCTACGATTAAAACGATTTCTAATATCTAGATCCGAAGAAGTAACGGATAATTTATTGTGCAGATAATGATGCCATAAGTATGAATTAAACGTATTAGATTGTCCCGAAAGGTTCTTTCGTCTTGTAAGGAAATAATGGATGCACGACAATGGATGTTTTATTTTATTTTTGTGGAACCATCTATGATGATAATAATAGAAATAGAACAAAGTGGATCGTACATGATTGAATAAAATAATATAAAACGAAAAGAGGTTGTGCGTCTATTATTTCCTTACAAAAGGAAAGAAACTTTCGGGACAACCTAATAGTATTTGGATCGATTTCCGAAGCAACAGGTACCGTTCCGAAGACAAATGGTATTACTATAGATTACAGCTATTTAAATATCAAACGCATGAATATAGAATTGCTGGAAATAGCTCGATTAGTCACAGCCACTCGTAGCAATCGATCCTTCTTCCACGTAATTGTTGTACGTGCTAGAACGTACAACAATTATCGCAATCGGAAGTATTTCGTTAAATTGCACGAGTTTCGTTCTCGTACGACGGTGTCTACCTACCATACGCTAAATCATAGTGATTACGGTATGATGTATTCGCTGGAAATGAGTTCAGTAGGCCTGGCGTAAAAGAACGACGTTGCATGTAAAATGATGATAAGGCACGCGCATACGCGTTCCTCGAATAGAACACTTCCGACTATCGTCGCAGCCAAGACCACGGGAAGAAAGCAATTCTCGGCAAAACGAGAGTATTAAGGAATAACGATGAAATCTCTTTTTCATGACCAATTATTAATTTGTTATTTCTTTTCTTAGATTAGTACGCTTATAAATTTCCCTCTTTATCATTGGAATACGCGGAGAGTGAGGCGAGAAGACAAAAGTTGAAAAAGGAATCAAACTTAATATCGTGACAAATTATATGCATTCGTTGTGAGGGGAATATTAGAATAAATAATATTAGAATAAATAATGAAATTAACTATTTTATTTAATTACGAATATGCGACAAAGGACAGAATTAACGACACGCGAAGAAAGGAATTGATCGAATTAAAATGCATCAAAAGATCCGATGATTGAAATTAACACGATTGGAAAATTTACTCGAATCGACATAAATTTCCGAACAAGTCGCCACTATTATACCAACGCTCCTATCGCCTGTTTAGCGAGCGAATGGCAATAAAATCGTCGTGGTAATTTACGAAGCCGCGAGTTTATAAAGTTCTAGCACCGACAGCCAGTCGCGTAATTATACACACCGACTACGAGCAATATCATCGGATATCGCCGATCACGTACAAATCCGCGCATTCTTCGAATGTTCTATACGCGAACGTGTACAATTAATTTCATCGATTCGCCCTTTAATATTCTACATCGATCCAGAAATCGATCTGAAACAAGATTCTCTGGGAAATAGAGAATTCTCAAGTACAAAGTACAGGGCTTCTTAAGACAGGTTCTTTGGAACGTCGCAACGAGGATAACTGAATTGGACCGCCAAGACGTAAGCCTCATTACGCGCTGCCGGCGCTTCTGTTTTCCCCCTTTCTCCTTCCTTCGTTCCTCTCGTTCTTTCCATTACCACGATCGTGGCTGGCTAATAATAATTATGCTAGGAATCGAGATTTTTCGCGAGTAAAACCGGTCGTCACTGGGGGTATTCAACGATGGTATATACAGAGAAGGGAGAGGATCGTCGGTAGCGCTGCTATCAAATCTGACAAATAACACCAAGCATGGACATAATTCTTGGCGATGTTTGCAGACACCATCCTGGCTAAAGTTCAAGAGGGTTAGTTACCGGTTACTACGTTTTCCTCGACAAATGGCGGTTGGAAGGAACAGTGACTGACTAAAGAATGAACGTTATTACGATAGTTAACCTAGGAATAAAATATCCACGATTGCTTTAAACATTCTTAGAGGGTACGATTCTCAATAATAGAATCCATCTTTCATCGGTTGAATGGAATAGTTAGATAGAATGGAATAATTGTATACAAGTAGGACTCTGTTCGTTCGAACGTTTGAGTCGGTATCTGATTAAGTGAACACCCGCCGATTACATACATTTATTTGAGTGAGCAATCACGAGTAGTGAGAAGAATCAGCGAAATTTTATCGTACGAAGTATTTGCCTTCTGACGGGTTCAAATATGTTAAAATCTCTACACGTGTCATAAACATAGACGTCGAGATTATTTTAATTTCGTACTCCAACGAGATAATTCTAATTTTACTATTCGCGAGGTTTTCGATCGTTACAGCCGTTTCGCGATACCTGAGCATCTTCGCGAGGAAGAACAAAACTACGGTAACATCGTACTATCGTCAGTGGGAACATCGCATAAGCAAAGAAGTGCGAAGCACGAGAAGAAATAGGAAAAGAAGACGAGCGACCGCGTAGCCTCGTAACCGAGAGGAACGTAAGAAAGGAAGGGAGGCCACCCTGCTCGAGGATTACCATAAACACTCGACTCGGTCGTGCATGCACGTTAGTACACCACTAGCAAATACACGTGTAAATCCCGTGTTTCAACTCTTATTCCACCTTCTCCGCCTCCATTGGCGTCCTCCGCCTCCATCTCCGCCGTGTCGTCGCGGCCCTCTCGCCCTGGCTACGCCGACTTCCCTTCGATCCCCTACTTCTCTCCCCTTAGCCGCCTCTTTCATGCCCTTTCCATGGTCCTCGATCCGCCGAGCCTCTTCGTAATGCTCGTGCCGATGCACGAACGAATCGGCAAAAAGAAGCTCCGGTATATCGCGGTCGCGTGACTTTCATGCTCGCCCATCTGCCGTCTTCGTCTTTCTCCCTTTCTTTCAAGTTCCCAATACTGTGCTCTAGTGTTCACCAGATCTGGCCCAGTGCCGTATTTCTATTCCGAGCCAATTTTTCCCATTGTTACTCGCTTGAAGAGAAAATCGAGGATATTTTTTTTTTAATATTATCCCTCGATTATCGTTATTTGTAAGATAATTTTATCGAGTGGAAAGGAGTCGCGAATCTTCAACGTCTCGATCGGTCTAAATAGGGCTGTCGTTAAAGATCAGTCTACTTGGATTTCCACGAATAGCGCGGTAGAGTAGCGCAGTTGGTTGTCATTTAACCGGAGTACGTAAATCAATAGAATTGTATGGTGGCGTCAAAGCAGACCGAGCTACTTGCCTCGCTAACGCTGATCATCGAGCGGAGGGAGAAAAAAATGGCATCGAAATGTCAGTGATCCTTGGCAAAAGTTGCGTTAGCAGCTCGGCGCAGCCGCGTTCCGTCTATTGGATTCAAAGCAGAGGCCTGTTTACCATATATTTTCCAGGGAAAGCATTGTCAGCTCGGAAACGGGAGAATACAAAAGCGCACGATGAAAGATAGCCGGTGGGGCCCCGAACGGGTGAAACGCCATTACGCGTGCACCGTGAACGGGACATTAAGGCAGGCGAAATGAATGTTCTCTCCGCGGAACGTTCGATCCGCCGCATAAATAACCGCGTGTGCGCGCGAGAGCCCGTGTTGCGGCTGGTTTTCTCGTTAAAGAAGCGTAGCTACGCTACTGTGTCGCGGCGTGCCGCGCCGCGCCGCGGTAGGTTTCCTAGATCTGGAACAAACGATCGACAGGAATCGCGCGCGAGCCTTTCCTTCTTGCGGACACGATATCTGTTTCTTTGGCTGACCGAGCTAGCGCGAGTAAAGCCGCGTTTACATTAGGTAACTTTTTATCGGTGGATTTGATCGGACAAATTGTTAAAAATCATCCGTTCAAACTAAATTTTAATCAGATCACAATTGCTTCTGGTCGTTCAACTCAAAGCTGACTATTTGTCTACGTTTAATAGAACAAGTTCAGGATACCAATTCCGGTTGTCCGTATGGAGTATAAAATAGTATTATAGTTTAGAGATAATTGAAACGGTAGATTCCTTTAAGATCAAGCGTACAAACAAATCAGTACAAACGCCAACTTTTGTTCCATCGCGTGAAGTATTTGCGCACCGTTATATTTACGACGCGTTTTACAGATATATTATATTAGGTTCGAGTGTCACGTAGTTTAACCAAGAGTTGGCCAATGTAAACGCAGCTTAAGCCAGCAACCGCCTGTTTCACGGAATTCCGCTGGCCACTATTTAAGTGTATATTGGTGGGCGAGCGAAACGACGAAGCAGATCGCGTGGAAAGTGAAACAAAACGCGACACCGGTTTGGATTCTACCGCGATTAAACGATCTCTGACCACACCTGACCGATTTGTCCGCAGGCTGTTTAATCGTTGCAATTAACACCTGTGCAACGAGCCATTTATCCGGCTTATCGATTGCGCGCAAAGGACACGCTTGTACGCTCCCACGAATCCTCGCATTGCAGTCTCGCGCACGTTGTTCGATATCCGGTAGATTATCTAAGAGAACATGCAAGTTGTTTATATAATGAGATGTTTGCGAATACGTTGGTTATCTTGGTTAGACTATATGGAGCGATTCGAACGAAACAGATTGTACGAGCTTATCTTTCGTTCGGAAAAGTATACAAATATTATTCGTACGGCAATCTGCTTTGTATTAGGATCGGAAGTAAGCAGTCGTTTATTCAGGGAATGACAACGTGAGTCGTGAGAAATTATTTAACACGACGAACGTTTAAGAAAGAATTTTATATTAACGGATGAGTATTCGATGTAAAGAAAGAAGACGAACGATTGATAACAATAAAATGACCGATTAAATACATAATACATCGACACACCGATTGAAAAATATATCGTGTCTGCACGAGTACATAACGATACGCGGCCTCTATATTAAACTGTCATATCAATTCTCTTGTCCTGAACTGGACTCGCTAGAAATAATTGCGTCGACTAAAATAAACAAACGAGATATATGCAGTTATTTTATTAAAACGACGATCGTATTCTATTAAAGATACGAAATGAAAGCAGCAACAAACTCGAGAACAACCTCAACGCGATGATGATTGTGATACGCGCGAGCGAGAATAACGAGGCGATGAAAAGAGCTTTGCGAACGGTAACCCAGTAACCCAATACACGACCGAGAACATCTCAAGCTGAACTGGTATTCTCTCGTCTCTGTTGCCCCTTCACGGTCTACCTGCTGGCTGCACCATGGTTTCTTCTCGCGGCCGAAGAAAAAGGTTTGACCCGCCCGTGGGCGACGGTGATGCAGCGACAATCCTCGTTCAAGCCTCCTCGCGAATTATCCTCGCAATAGTCTCGCGGTTACACGCCTCTTGAAAGGTAACAAGTGCCTGGATATAAAATCCGTCAGAGAAAACTAAATAGATAGAACAAATTCGTAAGATGTTCTACAGCGAATCGATTTTCGGTCAAGTGCCAGGCTCAGTTTTTGCCACGTGAGTTGCCGTCATCCATCGTACCGTAAAGTTTAATAACTGAGAAGATGCTTAATATCGCCACGTAGGATGTTGATGATTCACGACGCAATAACTACACTGTACATGATAATTACGCATCAATTAACGTGTCGGGGACTAATATCGCTAAAAGAATAATGTTAATTTATGTACAGGAGTAGGAAACGCAACAGGACACCATGAAAATATACACAGTCACGCGTGCGTGATCTGTGAACATAGTACGTCCACGACACTGATAATAAATAGCAAACCAGATCTCTCCAAACACGTTTAGACATAAAATAATTGGAAAAAAGTGTAAAAATGTACAAAAACTGCTAACGTACGCCTATACCATCCATCGTACCGTGACTCTAGAGCCTAGGCTGGTCGACGTAAAACACGAAACCGAGAGAGGCGCGCGGATTTTCGCGTTGGTGGTCCACGATTCTTATCAGACCATTTCTCTTATCCGCTGCTCGATCCATTGTATCCGCGCGGTCGTGGCGATCGTGGTGCACCAATTAAATTAAAGCCAATGGCCTTCCTATCGAGGATCGTAGCGCGAGGGACCTACGGCCACGCGTCCACCTCGGGGAAAAGCGTCGCCGTTAAAGTATGGCGGGCATTACCGAGCCGCGTCGATGACTTATTGTGGGACGCGGGGCAAACGTATGGTTACGCGTACTGGTAATCATTCGTACACATGTTATAATTACCGTTGCGTTGCCGATTAATCACGAGATGGCCGGAACAGACCCGGGCCGGTATTACTTCTTCGCTGTCGACCCGAGCAACCGCTCGTGAATTCGCGTCGAGTGATGATTTCGTCTGTCCAAAAAGTTTTCGCACTCGGCACACCCTCTTTCTCTCACGAGGGAGATTTAACGGTATCTCTGGAACAACGCTCGATACCGCGTCGTAAATAATACAACGCCTGGATCGTAATGTATTCTACCAGCGATAATTGGTACCTGAGCACGAGCTTTTATCGCGAGCTTATCGTAATGATACCTTGAGCTTCAACCTCGGTGTCTCCGTGAGATTAAAGTTTGATTAAAACCAGTATGTGGAAAAAAAAAGATGTATTTACACGTAACGAAGGAAGAATTAGGGTAAATCTATTAGCGTAAATTAAGAGACGAAATTGATACGATCGATGGTACGAGCTTAACGATTAACTGGTTCGAATCTCAAAAGAAGATATTCTTGAAAATTTACGTAGCTCTAGGTGGAAGCCATATTCGTAATTACTACGAACAGTTTCCAGAGTTCATCACACGCAGAGAGCGAGTTCGCTAGCTTCTTCAGGCGGCTAGTCGTTAGCCACGAGTGAGGGGAGTGAATGCCGCTGGAATTTACGCGAGATTAAGCGCCACGTACGCTAAGCGAGGAGCCGCGAGCGATCGCTTTAAACGCGAAGATTTCACCAAGAAAGGAAGCCCTGGGGATACTCTTTCAAATACCAACGAAATCCCGCCTCGTTGTTCCCCACGATAATTACCCCGTTTTACGAACAAACGCACATTCCAGCTATCGAAAAACCGGCCAATGACTCAACCAAGAAAACATTCGTAATTCACCTAATCGTCGCGTTGTCAATTTCATCATCGTTCCCATA
Organism: Bombus waltoni; assembly: GCA_014737395.1. Classification (NCBI taxonomy): domain Eukaryota; kingdom Metazoa; phylum Arthropoda; class Insecta; order Hymenoptera; family Apidae; genus Bombus; species Bombus waltoni. Next base: position 4,114,005 of record JACXII010000051.1, on the reverse strand, counting down.
AATATCGACGCAATTGTTACTAATGATAATCTTAGCTTGCTACACGACACTTTACGTTCCACGTAAGTAGGTACGCAGATTCACGAAAGTACTCGAACGCTTGTACGCACCTTTTATAAATATATAACGTGCGTCACAAATATATTTAATCATGACAAGCGAGTCTCGTTACAACGCTAATGAAATTCCAGAATGTTTCATATAACACATACGATATACACAGTAATATTTCCTATGGTAACTGGTAACTTATGGTAAATTTTCAAGCACCGAATCAAACCGTGAGCCAGACGCATATCTTGATGTGTAACGCAAACACGCGACTAGTCCTAAGTTACTGCTAGTACATACAGGATTATCGATGAAGTAATACAGTTATTGAACAGCATCTCTGCAAACTGCTCACCTGCGCGCAAGGTGAAGTTCAAGTACGCGACCGCGATAGGACTTATCCAGCGATCGAGCCGCTCGTGCCTCTCGATTCCGCGATCCTCCACGCCCACGCGCGATCGCTATTCGGTGTACAGCACCGCAGAAGCGACTTATAGGTGGCTGAAAGCTATCTCTCGACCAAGGCAGAATCGAGAAACAGAGTTAATGGGATTGGCTATGGTATAACGAAACGCAGCAAATACGCCTAGAATTCGAAGCAGTCTGACCAGTTGGGAATGTATCTACTGTGGATAAATTTGACCGTGTTAGACGTAGAAGCAAAGTATTAATAGGTGCGATTAAAAATGTTTCGATGTGAAATAAGGATGTCGTTTAGCGAGGGTGAAAGTATCGATCTGTAATTAACCGGTAGGTACGGCGGTTATATCGATGATACTTCGTTATATTGGCAGGTAAATGGAAAATTTACGTACTGGAAATTTTCAGTCGCTCTTGGATATTAGCTACTGTGGGTGAAAACTTATTACGTAGTCGATTTATATTTCTAAAGCTGGTTATCGACGTTATCAACAGCCTAGAAACAGAGAGGAGGTAGAAACAGCGATTTCATCTCTGAAAATATAATCAATATGCATTTATAAGCTTCTATCGAGACAAAGTAGTTGAGCGTAGTTGAAATTAACGTTATGGTGGATAAAGTTGTTACATTTTAACAAAAAAAAAAAAAAAATGAATAAATGACGGAACAAATTGTCTCTGTAAACTAATAGAGTGCTCCGTTGCTATTACCTAATAGTGCTCTAAAAACATTTTCCGTTTAAGCTCGCTCCGTCCAACGTCGCGTTATGACAATAAAGATATAATACGTACGGTTACCAAATGCGTTCCTATGGACGCGTTACAAGGTGTTCAAAACGGCTTAGGACGTAGTTTATTGCATCCCACGTTTCGCCAACTGGTTTTCGACTTCCTCGTTTTCTCCCCGATTGGCCATCGCCATCGACGAAATCACGTTTTCGAACCTCGATTCGATCGAATTCGCGCTAGCTTTGTTGTTATTGGATTAGTCGTCGAATCGCAAAATAAAGAAAAATAAAAAGAAAGAAAGGAACCGACGACTGTAAATTAATCGGCATTTCGTTCCGTGACAGACACCGGCGCATTCTAACACGCCCACGTGAATTTCTCGTCGGACAATCACGCCCGAAGCGATCAAAATTCAAATCGAAATCGTTTCCATCGTTGATACCGTCGAATCGGCTTTTTGTCACCATCGCGGTACCGGTGAACGATTCCAAATTGCCTTTACAGATTAATCCCCGACCGACGATAAAATTTACGATCGGTAGACGATCTTGCGTAACGAAAAGATAGCGAACTTCGCCTCCGGTTGTTCCTCCAGATTGGAATCTATCGCTGCTTTACGACACTCGAGTAAGGATCTAGGTTAAGCCTCGCCTGGATTTTACGCCGCTTCGAATCGATTTTTCTATCCGTTTTGATTTCCTATGTTTTCACGTTTACGAAGCTCAGACCTGTTAACGAGGCTAGACTAGATCGAAACTCCTATACCGTACAAATCGTTATCCTCGTCACTGTCAATACGCTGACCGTGATATAGTACCTACCGACAGACAGAAAATACAGGAAGTATGAGAAAGAGACATATGGAAGAAAAAGGGACAAGTATGCCCGCATAAATGAATAATATGAACAGAAGAGAAAGTCAAACGAAAGAGCGCGTAGCAAATTAAACTACCATCGTACGTAGATATACTATAAAATCGCAACGCTGGCTTACATAACCGTTATATTATCTTCGTTTAAATACACCCACCGTTTAATTACACGTCTGTTGTGTCTCGATACCACGCATAAATTACGCAATCACCGATATTACAAGCCACGTAACGTACGGGGGAAAATGTACAGGATGCGGATGGAACAGCTGCAAAATCAACGATTCCCGTCGAACGTGAAGAATCCTGTGGAACGGATCCCGTGGCTCGTATCGACAGCTGCGAACAATGGCTGGATTTCTCAATCGTCCTGGCACGTAATCGATTAGGGTCCTTCTCCATCGAGAGTGCCGCGCTATCGCTGTATCGCGAAGGTGCGCCCAGGCATTCGGCAAGGCTAATTGAATGTGAATCGACGAAAGTCCCTCACGTGTGTGGGATTCGCGTATAATTAACGTTGATCGCGGCGATTGATTCCAGACGTATCTGTTCGCGTTGCGGAGATTATTTAGCTGGATACGAAGCCTTAGGAATCTCTCGTTTAGCTCGTAGCTCGTTCGATTTTCCGTATCGACTGTTACACGGTAACCAAGTCCATCGGATTAAAGTGCATCGAGATTCGTTTTTCGCCTCGCCGATTTCTCGCAGCCGAGTCCGTAATTACTGGTCGAACGTCCGAAGGGACAACTGGCCGAAGGTGATGATTGCACGTTTCGAGAATTATCGCGCGCAAATGTTTCGTTTCTGCTTCGCGGTTAGAAATGGTAATCGCAGGGTGTTTTCTCGGTGTGTTGGTCGATTTGCGAAGATAACCGAATGATCGTCTACACGGTGTTACAAACTTTTCATCAAATACGACAGAATCGTGCGAAACTATTATTGAAAATTGATATCTTCTCGTTGAAACCTTATACGTAATTTCTATTACTCGACAAAAGACATGCGGCGAACTCGAACAATTCGAGAGACCACCAGCTGCTTCGTAACTGCCTCTCGCCACGCCAATAAACGTAACACGACACGGGTAAAATGCCACCCTCGCGCAACCTGCGGAACTCTGAACTCGAACGTTAGCCTCGTGGCGTTAGCGCGTTTCGCGCACTGACTCACCTGCATCAGGTTCAAGCGCAAGCGTGCACTCGCCAGACGTGTGCGTGCATTCCCGCTGGAGGTGCACGCGTTGCGGTCGCGCGGCCGCCTTCTTCGTCGCTGCTCTTCGAGTTTCCTGCTCCCCGGCCCCATCCCTGCCCCAACGGGGCCAGTGTAAGTGCGTACATAAGCAAACCTGTTGTTACCGCTCCTCCCCACCATTATCTCTCTCACGCATCGGCGCCGATTTTTATAGGCGAGGTGATTCACGAGGCAAGTTCATCAAGTCGCCTCCCTTACCTTCCGTGAGTACACAGCCAGTGCGCGCTTTCACGCAGATTAGAAAGGTACTGTCGTTGCCCGAGATGTTCTTCGAGTCAAGTGAGCATACGTTAAAAAATCGTGATCTTCTTCTTTTTTATTCCTCTCTCTATCCATTTCATTTCTATTAGTACAGTCCAATGTGCTCTTTACGTTTCATGCGTAGGAGTCCTGTAGCAATTATCGACGTCTTCGAGACCAATACCAAAGATCTTTACGCCTAAGATAGTTTCCACTTCCTATATAAGAAGCTTTACGAATTTCTTGTTTTCGTTCAACGAGACGTTATAAACAGGCGAGCGATGTTTTCATCACATATGTATTTCAACCATTAAATTTGTACGAAACGGTAGATACGATACTGTACAACGATGCCTAATCGTAAAATACAATTCTTGAATCGAGTAACGGTATTGGTATTTATACCATTCGTTAATGTCTCCCGTTGTTTTTACGTCGATCGGTATCGTTATGAGGTATACGCGATGCGCCGTAGAAAATAATCCACGCGTAGATCAGACGAATAAACGACGTTTCTCCGTTTGTACAAGGTTTTTTCAACTCTGTCGCGTATTCGCTTAGATCGACGATGAACAATTTAATGGGATATAAAACTGCTTGATCGTAACATGCGTCGAAACGGTGCTCGACTAATTATTCGCGATTCTATATTTAATAGTCGCGGCTGTTCAAGCTTAAGCAATGCGTTTTACGTCCAATTAAACGTCTTTCTATTGGCACGTGACCACGTTTACTTTCTGTCCTGGCTACTTGAGTTCTTGCGTAACCCTCGAGCGCCAATGGACACGAAAGAACGCAAAGGGAAAAGAGCATACGAAACGATCCTTGGAATTAATGAAAAAATTAATCGAATCTCGTGTGACATGGAACGATAAAGAAGCATATGAGAATGCCAAATTGTAACAGGCAGAGAATGGAAACCAAAAGTGGAGATAGAAAGGACATCCGGAGCAGTGAACCGAATGAAAAGAGGGGCGAGGTGCGAGTGGGAGAACGACCGAGATACGGTATCGTTATCGTGCCGCTAGAATCTAATACGGATGAAATTCCAAAGCAGCCCGCGTACAAATGGACGCGGCCACGAGGACGTCCGCGGCTTCCTGCTCGACCATTCTGATCAACGACGACGATCAGCTGTTACGCGGCCACCCACACACCCACGTGTGCACCTGAACACACGCCAGGCTGCGAAGAATCGGCTGTTGTTGAGTACGCGTTCGTAACCAACTGGTTCACCGTAAGTAGACATCGGGAAGTGTCTTTTTGTTTGCGATTATTACCCCATAATGTTCTTGACGTAGCATGTACTGTCTGTTCTCTGGATGGTCAATGGTAACGTGTACTTTTTGATGGCGCTATTCGTTTCCGTCAAAAAATCGCCCTGGGTTATTCCTGCGTTAAGTTTGAACGTCACTGTGAAATGAAAAAGCTTAAGATTGCTGGAACACGGTGTTATTTCTGAACGTTCGAGTCGCCGCTAATGGCACAATATAGAGCTACCGTGTTGCGGACGACATGGATTTAATGAGAGGTAAATTGATTGCAAAGTAATTTCTTTTTGCGCAGGCAATCTTGAAATTGAACAAATACTTGGATAACGATCGTAAAGATTGCTCGGATATAGAAAAGTAGGAAAGGATGATAATGTTTTTCGATTCACGGATTCACGAATGGCGAGGTTGATCAATTTGGCAATGTTTAAAGGCTGCAACGATCGTTGGGAAATAAACGAAGTATTCGCTGTACGGATGAAGAATTTTCTAAATCCTTGGTTCCGTTAATTAAGAAGGAACGCGGGCAAGAAAACATCTAAATATTAATGGATTATTCCTATTTCATCACGTATGAAAGAGCCATGCCGACTTAAAAAAGATCCCGACTTTAATATGACAATATGTATGCCGAGAGTAGGGCGTAATAGAATTCACCTAAATCAAGACTATAATACAAGCAGGGCTGAAACGAGATCTGGGATTATAAAGACAATGACCCCGGCAACGAGTCAGGTAAGGACCGACACAATAATTCAAAAGGACATCTAATTCATACGAGAAACTCGTTTTTATTCCCGCTATGAGAGAAGAGGTCATCCTGCTGGAAGCGCGGGAAGGAGAAAAAAACTGATGGAAACGAAGAAGAAAAGGAACGGAACGGTTGACCGGGCAGAGAATAAATTACTATGTTCCACAACTTCCGCCGCCATGGAATCGAAAACGTCTCACTCACAGTGCGACGTGCTTGCTATCCACCGAGAGCTATCTAAAAAAGCTTCCAAGCGGAGGAGGTCACCCCTATGTGACCGCGTGTCGTGACGAATCAAGAAGAATCTCTGTAAACGAAAACCCGCATGCTCTCCCTCGTGTTCTAAACTACTCTGTCCGGAGAAGACAGCAAATCGAGATCGTCGAACGAAGAATTTACCGAACGCCGAACGGAACTAGATGCCTCCAGCTGTATTCATGCTAATACATTCCATTCGCATTCTTCAGCGCATGGAACTAACGTCAGGAACATACAGGTACTCGTGGTAGAAAGGATACAGCAGAGGATGTAAAGTCAGACGATCGACCAAGTCCGCAATTTTTAACGACCGGAACAATTAGTCGAGAACCATCGGAACCAATTCCGAATCGATCGTTCCTTTATAGTGCCTATATCTAGAAGAAAAAAAATTGTCTACTCCTTTAAAGAAAAACAGTTGTAATTCGCATATTTTCTAATCTATATTTTGCAAGCTCCGATTTCGTGGCTCGCCGTTGAACTACTAGCGTCGCGAAATTCGATCGAGTTCAATGGATGATTCGATGAATGATTCGATTAACGTCGAATTTCGAAGAACCTGAGCAGAATGAAAGGTCCTTATTAAGAAATTGCCAGCGAAAAGAATAAGAGCGAGAGTGCCACGAGCTCTCCGGTAGCAGGGGAGCGCGTAACCAAAGGGGGTCCATGTATTGGGCGTTCTTTAAGATGGCCGATCTCTTCGCGGCGCGGAATCAATATTGTTGGATTGACTCGATAACGCCTCGTAAATATAATAAAGCCCTTGGAACCTCGTCCCTTTGGATCGTCTGTGGCGCGGGGCAGCGCTGCCTAACAGAGATAATGGTCGAAGCCCTGGGCACCCGGTAGGCCTCTACTATGGAGGGGCTCGATGGAAGGGCCTTACAACCCCCTCTACACAAGTTGCTTACTCGTCTCTGTCGCTCTTTCCTCCCCTGCGTGATTCTCTCTCCCTCTCTATCGAGCGCAACACGTCGCGGTCAGAGCTGGCGGGCAACGCAACAACCGAGTCAGTGAGACTCAGCCCGAGCCGGCGAACGGTTGGCTCTTGGCGCGTTCTTTGCATCCGTTCGTCCGTTTGTCCGTTCGTCTCGTGTTCTACCGCGATCGTCGACCGTTCTACGAACTCTTGCACGACTGTGTGTGGTCCCTGGATCTGTTCGCTGGAAGTTCTTGCTGCCCGGAACACGATAAAAACGGGACGATCCTTTCGATCGATACGAAATAGGGAAGATCGAGCGTGACACGAAGTTTGTCGATCACAGGATTCGTCGATCCAAGTTCGGAGATTTTTCGAGTATCACTGAAGACACTGTGGTCGACTTAGTGGCGATTCCAGAGAAAGAAGACTGGAATAGCAACGGAGAGGATACGACAATGCTGGCGAACGTGTAGCGAGCACGCGGAGACTTCGACGACCGGTACGAGGATGTCGCGCGTCGTGGACCACCCTGACCGTCGTTGTCGTCACCGTGTACCGGTGACGACGATCCTCGCGGCGATCTTACGGTGAGATCGCGGGGCCCGCGTGTACGTGTCTCTGCGCGAGCTTTTCCGTGTATAAATAGACTCGATACTCCATCTCGGATTACGAGAAACAGCTCCGATTCGCGAAAGTATACGCGGCCAAGTGTAATCATTTGCATGCGAGCAGGAAGAAATCCACGTATCTAACAACTGATACGAATAATCCGATAAACGTTCCGTGAAAATAGTGTTATGATCGCCAAGGAGATATCGGTGCACGGTTTCGGAGCAGGGACAAGTTTTAATGGAGTTTGAAAGTGATGACAAGTTCGACGGAAAGTGATCGTTTTTCGAACGATGATTCCAGGCATGACAGCTGGTAGTTCGATAACCGGTGCAAGTCACGGAAGGCGTGATTGATCGAAGAAACGACGAAGGGAGAAGCAATTGTCAGGAAGTGGAATTTTCGCGATAGTAACGCGCGTGTACATGTAAGCTCCTCTTCGCTTCACACGACGCTCGTGGGAAGCTGTACTAATCCCGGATTAATGCACGCTGGAAATCACAGCATGGAGGACATAGTGAGTACATTTCATCTGTCAAACAGCTATTATTTTCGAGGGAGGGAATGAATTTCGTTTGAAAAGAGTAAAACAACGTCGATGACAGATCGACTGACGTGTTATTACCGGGAATCCCGGTTAGACGAGCGCTTGCGGTCTCTTCTCGTGCCACGAGTCGCCTTGCCACGAGTCGCCTTGCCACGAGTCGCCTTACCACCCTTCTAAACGTCGTAAGCGTTGTAATCACAGAGCTCCGCGCAAATGGCGTACGATCGTCGAACGTTAGCCGTCCGATTGTTCATAATTAGAAGATGAAACGCGGAAAAAACGCGTATGCATAGGTAAGGTGGCAACGAGTACTTCGAAAGCCTAGGTGCAATTATTGGCAAACAAACACGTTCGAATCATTGGAAAAACACTGTGATCCATAAAGAAGCCAGCCCTTGGATTATAGTTCTTCGAACTCTCGAATTTTCTACGCTTCTATAAATATAATATCTAACGCCGGGTTTAATTTTATTCTGGTTAGGGATTACAGAAATTTATCGACTCACGATTGATCTAAATTATCAGCATGGTAGTTGATTCCGAACCAATGCCACGATGCAGTCTGCTATCTTTCTACGTATGAATCTCCTTTCATTCGCATCGATGATGAATGTCTTACGTATCGTCTCGCGTAATACTTATTACGAGGAAAAAAGAATGGCGAGATTTATTGAATCGATATGCTCGGTTGGTGTAAGTTAGCTAGTACTGATTACAGTCGAAGCGATCACCGACGAGAGTTTAATGGCCGTGTCATTCCGAAACCTATTTCTCGAACAAAACGCGCATCATCAAGATTGATAGAACCTACGTTAATTGAAAAACTCCAAATTAGTTCAGTGTCTGATGATTTCATCGATGGCGCTCGAGAATGAAATCTTCGCCTCGACTCGTCTCGCTCGTTTCATTGAAAAATTCCCCGATATTAAAACCGCGTCATTTATACCGAGAAACTGAATGTCAAATGACTAAATCTTCATTGCTGAGAGTAATCACTACAAAAAACCTGCGAGCCACGTCATCCGACTTAGACTTTCGAAAAGAGAAGGAAACGAAACGCGATTCATCGTTCGCCGAGGCAACTTTCGCGAGTTAAGCGCTTCAGAATAAATCGCAGTCGGCGAAATCGCACGTGGGAACCGGCGAATTAAAGCGATACAAGAGGAGAGGAGGAAGGCACGTACCTGCCAGAAGTACTCTGGATGGATGAGCGTCGACGGGCGTGACAGCCGGCGTATTAAGGCAGCGACAGACAAATTTCTGAAGCGCGCTCGCAAAAAACGCGGCCGCTCGCGGAGAAGAGAAGTGTTTCGTCCTCGTCCGTACAGAGGAAGGATCGTCGCTCGGTGGCTCGTTACGCCCCGGTCGATTAGTCTTCCGAGGCGACTCCACGTTCGCCGCACTACACGTGCACGCCGTGCCGGCTCGCGTACGCCGCGGACAAGCAAATTCATTAAAACCGGTTCATTTAATAGGCGCGCGCATTACGCGCTCGCTGAAATTTCGCCGGCGAGACGAAACGCGCTCTCTCTCTCTCGCTGACGAAATACACCGCGTGTCTCCATTTTTCATTCCCTTCGCGGTCTATCTTGTTCGTCGTTGCCGAGGATAGTTAGGAGAAACGGATCGCGTCGAGTATGATGAACCAAGAACTGGATGAAGGACTGACACACATTATGACCACAGCGAAGATTGGGCGAATTGTTTCGATGATGTAGCAATTCTTGATTCGTCCCTTGAATTATGATAAATAGTCTTTTCTTCGTACTTTTTCTCTTAGGATTTTGCGAGCGCAACATTTTTTGGTAGACGATCTTCGAGTTCTATTTCAAGGTCTTCTGAGATCGCTCGATAGAAAGGCATTTTGGAATTTGCGCTCAACCTAGGCTTTTCGACCTCCCACGATCATACCTCCGTTCAAAACAGATTAAACGAACATCGACGAGATTAATTTGCTAAAAGCTAACTACAAGCTTCTAAATGTAATTCCCACTGCCGGAACACGCTACGTACTCAATATTTCCTACTTCGACGAATTTCGAAAGGGAAGAAGACGCGATACAAAAGCAGTCGCTATCCGGTGTCTCTGTGTGTTTAGTCAATTAGCTTGGTAGAAAGGCTCGCGACGCGCGAGAATGCGTGAAAGCATAGTTCGCATTGGTCGGCTTGCGCGGCTCGTTCGCGCGGGACAATGAGGCGGGGATTGCATATTGTTGTTTATATTTACACGGCACGGCATAAATCTTCGTTTAACTCGCATTCAGCGGACGTTCGAGCGAAATACGGCCGCGCGGCTCGGTGCGACGCGAGCGGATCGGCTGCGAGCCGCGTCACACCGCGCAACACTTCGTCACGGACAAAGCGCGGTCTTCATTAAAGCTAGCCTCTTTGCGTGCCGGCCAACCATTAAGGACCAAGGACCGGCCTACGACTAATTTGTACTGTAAATGAGATCTCGAGGATCGTTACCCCCCGTGAAACAACGCCGCTTCGAACCGAGCCCCCTTTATACACTCTTCCTTTCGGAATTTCTGCTTGATAACGCGCGATCCTGTTTTCTACCGTCTAACGTTTTTTTTTTTTTTTTGTTTTCTTTTTTTCGACGATACAATTTCATCGTGGGAGAGACTCCTTTTCTGTCGTAAAATTTATAACCCGTGAAAGTGAGTTCGTAATATCACGTAGGATAGGTACGATTTTACTTGTGGCACCTTTCGCACGATACTTTCGCTGATAATATTAGTTCGATCGTGCGTAAGAAGATTCTGATAAATTGATTTCTATTTTAAATTTAAACAGTGTAAGCTACGGATGAATTGAAACAATGGAGACTAAAAGAGTTAGACTTTCTTAAATTGTATTGTGTAAAGCTCGGCGTAACAAGAGATAGGTGTTAAAATTCATTGGTAACTGGTAATGGTGTCACGTACGAGGAACATTCGTTACCGAAGAACAACGAATCATTGTTCGCGAGATACGGTTCACATAGTGCCTTAAAATTTCCCATAAATCTCGTCTCGCATGATATTTCATTCTTCCTTTCTGCCGTGCATTTGCACATAGTCATAACGTATAATTAAGACTCACCTTGCAAAGGTTGCAAGCTTGCACTTAACCCGACGCTCCTCCTCCCGATGATTTCAGCCGAATCGCCGTAATAAAATACACGCACAATGGCCAGATAAGATTTGAAAGCTCATTGTTTAGAGCGGCACCGGAGAAAATACACCTCGATCTCCGTAAATCATCTTGCACAAACATCGTTACAGGCTGTCCAAGATCTGAGGCTTTGCGAATCGCGCGACGTGTACCGAACCTCCCACGTTACAAGGGAGAAACGACTCGATTAGCGGAAACCGCGGTCGCTTAATGGCGGTTTCTCGTCCGGCGATCGTTTCGAATTTTCTCTCGTACACGCTCGTGTACCGATACGGTGTATATACACAGCGAAATATCCGATGGCCGTGGGCCACGATCGGCTCTAACACGCCATGAAATTGCAAGAACGACGACTCTGCTCACCCGCTGGAAATTGCAGTCGTACGTGTTGACCGTTTCGAAGCAGGCGAACTCAGCGAATGACACCGTCTGCTTCTACCATCGCTGGTAATGACGCTGTTTTACAGATATTAATCACGATATATCGAAGTGAAACGAATCCTGTGTTCGCGACGGCAATCGGCCACTCGCGGCTTTTACACACCACGCGGCTCCTCTATATAATTTCGCCATTTAAACACCGGCTTTTAACGGGAGGTAGCGACACACCCTCCAGCTCCAGAATTTTTTTCGCTTTCGGCTCGACTCCTCCGGCGCAACCGAATTACTTTTATTAGGACGAAGTAGCGTGTAATTATAGTCTATGGCAACGGACAGAGGCAATTCCATTCGGTAGTGAAATTGCTGCGGTAATTCTAATTTTTTACACTTCGTTGACTTCCGTGCTACGTGAATAACGAAGAGAAATGGCCTCCAATTTTGTTCCGATTCTCTAACGTTTCAAAAGTTCATCGAGCATTACTTTATTTATTTTCCGCTTACTCGCTCCAACATCTTCGATGTAACATTTACATTTCACCCGCTAGAAATAACGAACGTAAACGTTCAAATACTTTCGCAAACCAGCGTGCGAATAAGAGAATTAAACGTCAACTCGTTTGACAATTTATTTCCAACCGTGTAATTACCCTTTTACAATCCTTCCAACTTAATTTCATCTGTGTTTTAACAACTCAAGCTCGATCAAAACCTCTCATCCTCGTCCCAAGATACGTACGGAGAAACTTTCCTCGCGGGAAAGTAATGATGATAGACTATTGGATGAAAAAGCACACCGCGCGTTTTAAAGATAAACTTGCAAATGGCACGTATAATGACGCGACAGCCCACAATGATCTCGGCTCATTCCCGCACAGGTAATTCGCGTATAATGTTTCCATGAATTGAGACATTAGTTTCAGAGAAACGCATGATCGCGATTCAGGCGCGTGCGTCACGACTGGCAAAACAGTTTTTTCGAGTCCCAAAGCTCGCAAGAAGAAGCTGATGACTACGCCTCGGGGATGCGTTCGTAGCAATTTTCACTAGGTTCCGACTGACCTATCTGCTTATGCCGCTTGGCTCGATCGAGGATACGAACAGATCTCTACCGGAGCATTTATATCGCGACGGGTTGAGGCGTGCGCAATATTTCGCCTGTCCGCGAGTAGCTTTTATGAAAATACAGCTATCAGTAAATTGCCGTCGCGAAATTACGAATATCGTGGCTCGTATATCACGGCGATTATTTTACGTACGAACGGAAATTTATCGACCAGATCCGACGCGTTCGTTCGTTCTTAACGCAGCGACAGCGCGTAGTTTCGCCAGTTATTCATTGTCCCGTCTTCTCGCCTGAGAATTTTCGTTCTAGCCCAGTGCGATAAGCGGTTACCGTTCATTACGAAGAAAGCGACAGTGACTTGACAAAATATAATAAGTCGTATTTTCTGTCTTTTATCAAATTCAGTGTATCGCCAACCAATCGCGCTATCTTTCCGTTTGATCAAATACAATATGTGCCTTGTAACTAGCGGAAAAGTCAGAAAACTGACAAAAATGGATTTAGCATAACTTTCGATCTTCGGAAATTTTATCGTTCCAAATCTGTACCACGAACAGTGATCTCAGAACGTATCCCTTTTTCGTGCGCATTCCACTCACGCTCCGCATAATTTCCGAGCTTTGTTCACGAAAACGCCACCGTGCGACAACGCATCGATTATCTGCTCTCGAATGCGCGAGCATTCGTCGGCCGAAGATCTAACGCGAATTCGTAAATCTTGCGCGGCCGATAGTGGCGGCAGCGACACCCTCGATGCTCCCTGAATTCTGATCCAAATCTGGCCGATTTTGTTTCCTCTACGCTCTACACGTTGCTTCTTCTTTTTCTCGATGTCTCGTCCACGACCATTGCAAGTGGCGGTCGCATTCAGAATTCACCAGACTCCGTCGCCAAAGGGGTGGAGCCGCAGAAAACAGTGTCACCGGTATTCTCACCGGATAAATCTCTCTGTCGCCATGTGCCTTCAGAAACGTCATTATCTATATACTGTACACGTGGCTGGTTACGTGTTCTTCGAGTGGAAACGTGGTACTTTATACTGGCGTTGCGCTGGGGTGCGAGATTATAGCGTGGGAAGAAACACGTGGATAATGACTGAACGTAATCCAATTCTCGCGAGGGCGAGGAGGATAGTATTTTATCGACAATGCCGGTGAAAGCGAGCTCTGAAGTTTAACCATGGCAAAGCAGGGAAAAGAAACACACGCCGAGAATACCTACCGAAGGGTGTTTCATAAAGTTCGGAACCGGAATGACATTTATAAATAATTTATCCGGTTTCATAGCATAACTACGCAGACCCGTTTCTGTGTTTACTAGCGTTCGTTCTTCAACCTGGATTACGGTAAGAACCGGATCTTCGAACGATTCCAAAGGAATCGACGGTGGTAAAGCGACTTTCACCGAATCGCAGACGAAAAACGTAATCTACGCGGGTTAAGGAACACGAAATTGAGTTCGAATCGATGATTTCTATCGATTACAGTGGGCTCTGTTGCGAATCGACGTTTCGTTCGGGCACGAACAAAATTGCGTTGACCCCTGTTCAAGCATATAGTCCTTGTACAAGCGCAAGGATATTCGACAGCTCTGCACGGGGTTAATTATCGTATCCGAATTTAATTAACCAGGAAATCGAACTGGCTTCCGATTAATCGCGACGCAAATTACATACGCGTCAGTGATTCAAAATAAACGAGAGGGCAATATAATGCAACCGATGGAAGAAAAATGCGAGAGAATCACGCGAACATCGCGAAACACCATATGCCCTCCCCAGTGTTGAATTTTATCATCCTGGATCACGAACCTGGTGGCCTTGGTTCGTTACAGTATCACCCCCAATCACACGAATTCTCTACGCATCTGCCGCGTTCCCCGCGAGGCAGCCGCGCGTGTCCATGCGCCGATGGTGACGCGACGACCAAGTTTCCCTGGTCGCTTTTTCGATGCCGCTCGAGACAGCTGCGTTACTTCCCATCGAGGGTTGAGTGACGTAAACGTTTCTCAGCGAGATAATGACCGATCGTACCATATTTGTCGAAGGTGGGCTTAAATATTGACGAACGGATATTTAATCCATCATGAAATCCGATCGTTTGTTCGTATAATGGAAATAGCGGATTCTTTTTCGTTATATGGATTCTTGAAAATATAGACAAATTTCATAATACCGACCATAATTAGAAACGAGTTTCTCGATAAAAGCTAGAGTGCCACGACATCACCAAAATTCCATCGGAGAACCAGCCACTCTCGACATTCCACGATCCTCATACCCACAAATTTCCGCTATAGAACTATGGAATCCTGATAATAACAAAATTCTTCAGAATCGAGATATCTACTTTTCCGTTCTTTGATCCTGGGAAACGCCCAATCGCACGGTTAGGGTGGCGCGCATCAATGCGAGAACCGCGCAATGAAAAGTGAGTCAGCGCTAAGCGGAGGCGACTTGCGCTCAGGTTTCCTCCGTTAGGGGCTCGCGCTAATTGGCAGTTATTTCCTATCCTACGTCTACCGGTGTCTACCGTATACGCAGCGGCCGCATGCATATGTATACGAAGCTTCTCTGGAAATTCTTGGACCGCGATGTGCACGGATTCTCGCGATAGCGTGCCCTGTTGACCCCGACCGACCAAGAGGAACCTATAGCTACTAGCGACGTGTATCGGTGCACCATCGTCCGGACCACGTTTCAGTAGAGAAACTACGCCGCTATTTGCATATCGCGGAGGGTGCCATTGAAAGTTGACAAATCGACATCGTGCGCGACTGGTTGAAACTTTTTCTTCTGTAACGAAGAAATTTAGGAAAGCTGGGTATACGTAGAACGTACGTATCGTCTTTATAACTTTTATTGAGAAAATTGAACGTAGCTATTCTAATAATATTTCCTTACGTACTAAACTTCGTGATATAACATGCCGTAAATCCGGCCATCACGTGCATCTGTTTATTCCCGACTCGGCTCGTTGCACGGAAAACAGATTACCATCTCGATTAATTAAGGTACCAGGTTTTTAAATTCCCCGTAAAAATTAATCTCCGGCCCTTGCGACACAAGATTTCGATACAGTCCATTTTATCAGATCTCTGTGTATGCAGAGAGTCGCAACTCGGTGCAACAGAATACCATAAGTCGCGCGGTATGTGTAGTACGGGTTTTCGACAACAACAGTGGGGTTGGCTAATTTATTAGCGTGTCGCGTCATAACCGGTGATATATCGGTAACGACGGCTGGTATTTTGCTACGGCGAAACGAGGAACGAGTACATTTTTGAGATGGTATTAACAAAAACCAGGAGGAGGCAGAGTTACAAGATCCATCGGCGGATGCATGCATATTTATGCAGCGGCGCGGCGGGGCGAGCATTTCTTTCCGCGGCGCTGATGGCTTATAACACCCAGATCATCGCCGGCGCAGTACGCCCTTATAAGATGAATTCGCAAGCAAGAAACGCCATTAGCAGTGTCGAGAAATTTATCTTCTTCGCGCTGGGGACAGAGTCGCGCGGCTTTGGCGAATCAGGCCGATGCGACCATGCGATTACTTAGTCGCGTTATTATCTGCACTTTATCATCGTCAAAGGGCGTTGAGACATTTGGAACGCCTCGCGACCTGTACGTCGACGAGCTCGTGGAGCTTGTTCCGTTTTTTTCGCCGACTACCACTCTTTAATTGCCTTTCTTTTAATTTCCACGATATCACGCGGTAGATTAAGCGCACAGCATTTCAAAGTCTTTGCTTTCGTTTGCAATCGTTCTTTTCCATCGTTGAAATATCTGATACGAAACAGTCTATCCTAAAACATTACAAAACTTCTCGCACGTAAGACTTTCGTTGCTTCTCTGATTTTACGTCGCTTGACCGCGCGGTATTTTAATGCGAAATATCTACAAAAGGGGATAACAATCCTCTTCCAACGCGATAAACTTTAATTACTAAAAACGATACCACTAGGATCGCGTCGTTACGCGAGGAGAAAGGATCGTTAAACTTAAGCTTCAATTATTCGCGAAAAACTCGTCGATTCAGTGGCTCGACACCTTATTACCGAGATTATACCTCGCGCGTTAATCATACCCTTAATGCGACCCCGGCTATAGGCGACGAGTGTTTTCCGCTGCTTTCGTCGCGGCTAAACGAGGCGAAACGGACGGGATGGATAGGAGGAGAAGAAACTGCAGGCAACAAACGACGTACACGAGGACAATTCGATAGCCAGCTGCAACTCTCATAGGATTTAATCGTCGCTAGATAAATTCAGCGGCTTCTTAATTAGCGAATCTGATGTTGGCGCGGACGAGCGGCCAGACCGTGCGAGATCCGAACGAAGGAAGGGTAGGAGGAAGAAACACACCGCGTACCGGCTCATGCATTATGTATCGTACGGAATACAGCCGGTATTGGACGCCTAGGAACATTTACTGACCGCTCGAACGCCGGTACACGCCACCGGTACCTGCATTTATAGAAGTACGCAAATTGGTTGCAACCGTTCGCTCGCGCGAACAACTCTCGCGCCGAGAGGACGCGAGTCGTGGAATCGTTCAACGACGTTCCTCGTATTATTGCACCGGAATAACTATAAT
Organism: Bombus waltoni; assembly: GCA_014737395.1. Lineage (NCBI taxonomy): Eukaryota > Metazoa > Arthropoda > Insecta > Hymenoptera > Apidae > Bombus > Bombus waltoni. The sequence continues at coordinate 4,096,884 of JACXII010000051.1, read as the reverse complement.
TGTTAATCGTCACGGCCAAGAGATGGAAATGCAGAGATGCAGGCGTTGGTATGTTGGCGATTCAACGCGATTGCTTCGTTTGGGGATTGTCGTACGTTGTATAGAATGGGGTCGAGGATGCGTGTCATTGTTCTCGACGAAATTGCTGTGGTTTCCTTGTCTTGACGTTGTCAGTGCTTTATGTTCGAAGAACTCGTGAAGCGAGATTCGTGAAAGAATGCAAAGTAGTGCGATGAAATATGGTAGAGGAAATTGACGTCGGTTTAAAGTCGTACGTAGGTTTAAAGAGATAATAGCGAAATATATCTGGAGTGGTCGATGTAAGTATATTCGAGATTCGGGTTGTTAGTTTAGTATAACGTGAGTAATTGAACTTTCTCCTATATGTCCGTGCCTAACAGATGACTACATCATTCGTCAGAGTTTTCACACACTTCGTTTCGGTTACATAACGCTAAGAACGAGCCATACGAACGGTTTCGCTGGCTCGTTCATAGTCTCGTTATAATCAAGTATGTAACGCGCTGCATTTTTACAGAAAAGTTCAAGAAATATGAGTAACCCTCGTTCTTTGCAGTAATAATGCCGACGGTTTCCTTAATTGCACACCCACGGCCGAGCACAGGAAATTCGAAGATCGACCATCCATTTGGTTGCTTAACATGAAAAAGCCTGAAGTAATATCGTGGCCACGGGAAGTACTTATAATCAGCCCGTCAAAAGCGAGCCTCTAATGACGGGCTTGTGCAAATCAACCTGTATTCAACGTGTACAATGTTGCAAGAATTTTGATACCGGTGATTAGGTACGTGGAAGTACGATCCTGTAATTCGAAATACTCGAAACACGTAAGTACACGATGCAGTGTAAGAGGCGGTGCGTTTCTGGTTTGGTTCAGGTGGTACGAGAAAAATGATAAAAATCTTTCCTCGGCTCGGTTGCGACACGAGTTCTTTGTGAAATGACGATGTCCAACGTAAATCCCCGTAATCAGATCAACGTCGAGACATTAACGCATTGTTACCGGTTTCACTCCGTTTGATATGCATCATCTGCCGTGCGTCGGTACGAGTACGTATCGATCGAAACATCGCGGAAATTCCATACCGGTAAACGCAGGACTGCGTGAAATAGAAACGCATTGTTTTCCGTTAACCATTCGAAAGCTGCCGCTCTCTTTAAATATCATAACTTCCCACGTTAAACGCTATCCGCTGAATAGTATGCGTGCGAGGATTCTCAGACGATCCTTCGACGAAGCGCGTGGGCGTGTGTATCTTTTGCTCGTAGCAAACTTGGTTCATCCTTGTATACCTTTTTCTAGAAGGATACTGACTACATTGATCTAAATTTAGCTAGGTTTTTCTCCAGTACGAAGAAAGCAGCCCGTGCATGTTCTCCAAATGTTGTGTCCAAGTTGATTATTAAAATATAGTGCTACAAATTTTCCTCGTATCATCGTAATCTAAACTTTAAGAATAAGATAAGACTTTTCGATCTAAAAAGAGCCTTCTCTTTTATGTAATTTTCTTTGCCTTCTTCTTCCATCACTGTCCAACGTAGATCAGAGGTTGGATTTTGTAGAGAAAGGTCTCTGGTGTAATAACGTTTTCACGCCTCCGCAACCGGACGTGCAGCGAGACAGAACTTTTTTTGGCTCGGCCCCTCCACGCAGTTTTTGTACGAATTTAATTAAATCGTCATCGCGGTCGGTCTAACGAATGCTGATGATTATGATAAATATTCCACGAAGCAAGCGGAACAGAAGCGGTACGCGAGTCGTGAATAGAGTAAACGGAGCTGTTCGTTAAAAAGCCATTAAGTTCTCTCAGCCACCTACGGTTCTATGTTCTCCGTGCGTTCTGTAAATTTTACCATCCCAATGGTAAATAGTAATTACAAGTTTGCCAGCAACTTTACGCGATCGTTTCCTTGCATAAATAGCAAGGAAAATCATTTAAGACGTTACGTTATGGATTATTACACGAAATTCGTATCACGAAGATTCCCTCGTTAAACACATACTCTGCCCAACTACGACCTTTTTCTTTCTCCGCCGAAAATTACTCTCAGGTGGTCTCCTTCTTCCAACAAATCCTCTAACCCGTTTCTTCTAACTAAGCACACTCTAGCCGCAAATTATCCACTTGAAATTGACGGAAGAACATCGCGCGTTTACCAGATCCTTCGGATTCCAACGTGTTAATTTAGAAACGGACTTGCCCGGTGGAACACCGGAGCAGCAGCGGGAACGCGAATCGTTTCCAAGGAGAGAATGTCGTTGAAGAGGGCCGACACCGACGATGCACAGCGCTTCACGAAACGCTTTACGAGTACGATGATGTATAAATATCCCGCGTGTTAAGCGGTGCACCGGCTCGCGGTACCGCGTTTTCCCCTAGTAAGTACATCGTAGACAAAGGGGCAAAGAACGTAGCGCTGCCGGCATCAATCAGGAGGAAAGAGAAAAGCGGACCGGGCATTCCTTTCCACGCGAGAGTATGCCCGTTTCGCTATGGTGTGCTCTCGTGAATAGCCGTTGGCCTGACTTAACTAACGCCTAACTCGACTTAAGTGCGAGCTAGCCAAGCGTCTAACTGCGGCAGACCTGGCATAAGGAAGAACCAACGAGCGGACAGATTGCGCTGTGGCTAATCGCTCGCGCGAGGGAAAATCGCGGCCTTCTCAAGCTCCTCCCGCGATACATCTCGGTTTCGACGCTTTTGCTCGGTGGTATTCGCGAATAGTATTCCTCTTGCTACCATTTGACTCCAGCGTAAATCGTCATTTCTATATTTCGTTTTTCGACTTTTTATTTTATAGCGAAGATATCGGCGATTTCTATGGATCGTCGTTCTCTGTAACGCGCGGAACAGCGGCTTTTATCACGTTCTGTGAATATCGTCGCAATTTTATACGAATCCGTATTATACGACGATCAACAGTAGTTGAAATGAATCTTAGTAACGAGTGGATGGAGGACCAAATAGAATGTGGAGGGCTTAAATCTCGGACGGTGACTTTAACGCGCAGCAACTTAGGTGAGACAAAGGGAAAGATGCGAGAGAAGGGACAGAAGATACGATAAAAAAACGAAGGCTACCCGACTGTGACGCCCACGCTTAGTCTCGAGTCAAGGCTACGTCAAGTTCAAGGAGAAGAAGACGCCTGTGACGGACCGATCGAACGAGATCGATACGTTAGAAACGCGTACGAACGCAGAAGTCGAGGCTCGAGCGTTGTAACTGCAGTTTATGATGACGTTAAATAGCAACAGCCTTGGTACGAGGGTAATAAACTCTATTAATGAGTTTCGTTAATGGTGGCCGACGCTTTGAGCAGCCGGGAAACGCGACGGACTCGATTAGACGTGCTCGCTTTATGTTCTCATTTTCAGATCCTCCGATCGTGGAATATTAAGGCCTCGAGTAGAAAAATTACCTTTTCAATTTAGCGTAGCGTATTCGTATCAATGCAAACGGATGTTTCGTTCCGCTATTACGAGTCACTGAATCGCATTCGCTCTCCGAATATTATAGTTATCCACGGTCGATCATCATTAGTTACGTTTAAGTACATTATTATGCTTCGTGTTCATGTTTTTGCGACTACGATCAATCACTTGGACGTTAGAACGATCGTATATTACTCTATCACAATTAAAACATTTATTATTCGATCGACCATTCTACAATTAATGTGACATCGATCTATCCTTATTGAACTCTTTAACAATGTTGCAATCGTCAAACATAACAATATACATTTCACGTCTTAAACATCATCATACGTAACGCATACGTAAATTATTAATAACTGATTTTATTCTGTAAAAACTGATATTCCCAAAACTCCAGCATCTCTCCAGTCCAACGATCATCGTAATCTAATTGTTCCGACTGACACGCCAGCTGTGAATCGTGTACTCACGAAACTCGTTTAATCATGATTTATGCCACGTTTTGCGACGATCATTGGAACCTCGATTCCCTCGATCGTCGATGATCACGCACTCGCGTACACGTAGCAGTCAAGGCTGCCACCGAACGCTGTTATTTGCTGGAAACGTTGCACGAGTATCGGAAGCGAATTGCCCTCGTCTTTCTTTCGAGAGAGAAAAAGCTATGGTACCAGTGGCCGGCTGCGAGACGAATCACGCGAATTATTTGGTCGAGAAGCAGCGATATGGGACAGCAGCGAGCTTTCCACGACCGGTCGATTACCGATTTTCACGCGCGTTTATCCTCGGGGGTCGGTGAAATCGTCGGCCAGGTGATAGGCGACCGTCAGCTGGAACACACGCGCTCGCAGCCATAGACTCGACGCGAATCCCGTAATTTTCTACGAGCGCGTATCGATTTGTTTTTAATCTAAAAGGGGAACGATTGGTTGCGAGAAATAACCGTTTCGCCAAGAGGGTTGAAATGAAGTGTTCAAATATTAGCGGAGCAAGCTGCCGTGCACAGTATTAATTTACTTCTTATGAGTTCGCTTTTTATAAGTTCGCTTTTTATAAGTTTTGGGGAAGTAGAGTAATTTCATCGATGGCTTAATCAAAGCGATCGCCTCCTCCACGCAGATGGTCCCCCTTCCCCGGAACGCGTTCACCTTATTGTTAGAAGCTGCAAGCCGAGGGAGAAACGCGTCTAAACTTCGGCGGCCGATCTGAAACTTAATTGCCCCGTGAGGCAAAAAACGCGCCACATATTTGAAATAATTATACATCGAAAAAGCGACCGCGTCGGACAAAGGGTGTTTTTACGCGTGGATCGCGACGAAGGAAAGGAGCAAAGAGGGAAAAAAGGGGGCGGTAGAACGATCCGGCGTGCTGTTGGTGATCACGGAATCACGCGAGAACGCGCGCGCTCGGTAACCTTAAACGACGGGTGGATGGAATGGACATAGGCCGATCGTGTAATTCGCGGCTCGGATTATTGAGACATCCAGGGAGACCCATTGATCCTCGATGAAGATGTCCGGTGGTTAACGAGAGAGATGAATAGGTGGTGGGCCTCTGGCGTCCGGAGCAGCTCGCTCGAGGGAACGGCAGAGAGAGAAGCAGCAAACTCCGACAGAAGCAGTCTCGCCGAGCACGAAACGCACCGAACAACACGCTAGAGATTCAAAAAATAAATTGTTCGGTGCAACGGCGCGGCAGCGCCCTCTCTCTCTCTCTCTCTCTCTCTCTCTCTTTCTCTCTCTCCTGAATTCGTGGTACGTACGGTTGCTCTCTCGTGTGCTACCCGCAGCGAAATCGTGCGGATCGGTAGGCAAATTAGGAGACCGCGAGGCCCGAAGGCGCGACGGCTTCTAATGGAGACGTTCGAGGGCCGGAGGAACGAGAGGAAGAGAAGAGAGGAGACGAGAATCGGCGGCATGGTGGAGCGAGAAAGAGGAGACGAACGGACGCGAACAGTGGGGGAGAATAAGAGGTGGTCGCTTTGGGCGAAAGGACCCGTAGTCGTTTTCCCAAGCGAGGTGGAAGAAGAGGATGAAAGGAACCGCTCTTGGCTGGTCCACAGAAGAAAGAATAAAAAGGGGATGCGGAGCCGATTCGTAGGTAATTCGTTTCTCCTTTTCGAACCTGTATTTAGCCTCTACGCCGCTTTCCTCTGTTCGCCGTCATTCTCGCTCTTTCCTCGATCTACCTTTCGCTCTCTTCCTCGATCCTACAGGAGTGAGCAAACATTCAGAGGCTGGCTGCTCTTCGGGCTCGACCTCGTAATTGATCGGGAAGAGGATCTGGAAGGTGATTCTTACAATTTATCGAATGGGATCCATCAAGGTTGATTCTTCGGGTCTAACCTGGTATAAACTAGACTAATTGTATATCTTGAATCGTGTATACACGTTACTAGAACTAGTTTTTCACCTCATAAGCCATTGGACAGAGGGGTAATTCTGTTCGTAAATCATCGAGATTAATTGTTTACATGAGACCTGTTAGATGGCTTTTAAATTACACAGCGAGGAATATATTTAAATATGCAACCAAGTACGAATCGTATACACAGAATCGTTTCATCGTCTCGGTGTTTATACAAACGTGAACTCTCGAACCCTTTTTTAGTAGGTCTCCCGTGGCCGAGACCATGTGGAAGGACGCTGGGCGTCGGTTAAAATATCGGGAGCAGCTGTCCCCTTATAAACACTACGATTTAATATCCCAAATTTCGTATTCTTAATATCTCCAAAACCAAACTGTTACCGCATAACGTTTAAAAAACCGAATACAGGAAAGGATCGTAGAGATGTCATCTCTTTCGTCCCACGAATCTCTTGTTCCCAATTTTCCGTCATTCCAGAAGAAACACGCGTCCTCTTTCCCTCTGGTCGAATAACAAACAGAACGGTCGAAAAATTAAATAAACGTCATCGCCTTGTTAAGCGAACTCGAGAAGAACGAAATTCCAATCGAGCCATATTCCCGTGCAGAACACGCTCGAACCATTCCAGCGACAAGCTTCCTCTCGTGGAAAACACCGCTTAAAAACAGCCGTAAAAGGAAAGGACGCGAGGCGAACAAGGTACGCGCGACTCCACTTAAGCCGCTTGAAGCCGCTGAAAAAGAAACAGATCCTATGAGCGAGCGCTATGTCTCCGACCCTAATTAGCGTTATCAACGCTCGAGAAGGAAGAAGGACGATTCTCTTTTGCCAGGATCAGAAACACGCGCGGGCCAGAAGACTGTCTTCGAGAGGATACACTCGAGAGAACGACTCGTCGGTTACCGATCACGGTTTAACGAGAACTCTATCTCGTTCAGAAGGCCCGTCCACAGAGCTTGCTGTTCGTTCGTAGTTTCGGGAATCCGACGCGGATAATTTCTGCCGTAAAAGCGCCGTGAAGCGGCCGTCGGTAGCGTGGCCCTCGCGACCGCCTCCTTTTCCCGCGAACGCGCGTAAACTCGAAATTATCGTTTTTACGGTGACTGGCATGACGCGTCGATCGGCGGCTAACAGTGGCTGTAGTCGCAATGGAGCGCGAGAAAATCGATCGGGGAAGGGCGGTTCCCTCTTCGCAAGCTGGTAACTTTCAGTCCGCGTCAGTCTATTGTATCCGCGAGCCACAGAAACGAGGGAAAGAAAGAGGAAAAACGAGAAAAGAAGAATAAATCGAGAGAGAGAGAGAGAGAGAGAAAGAGAGCAGTTTGGCCGGTAACGAGGAAGAGAAAAATCGGCGATAATCGAGGTGAGAAGATCCTCGGGCGGCGCGAAGAGTGAACCGAGCGAGATCGGTTCGCACGATCTCTGCACTTAGTCCGGCCGGGAAGATGGGGTGAGGTTCCCCGCAATAAATATCCCATTAGAAACGCTGCGTTATGGGTAATATTATGTTAATTGCCTGTACGGGCGCCGGTGCAGCGTGCGTTTCGATCGAAGGTACGAGCTAATTTTCGCCGATGGCCTCTCCCGCCGTGCATGTCGAGGCCCTTCCAATCGAGTCGGGACAGAGGAGAAGGAATTATGGTAATTAAACAGTTTTGAATACGCTATATCGGTAACTGGTCGAATTAATCGTTCGAACGTGGATTATCGAAAAGCGGCAGTCGTGAAACATCGATGGATAATATCGATGTTCGGAAAGTAGCAACTAGTTTGCGCGGTAGCGTTGGCTGTTGAATCGTCGAGAGATTGCTCGTGCTATTCGATAGATTATTAATACATCGTGAGATTATTCCAGTTGGTCGCGCAAGCCAGTGAAAGTCCGTCCGAGTTTTAAATTCTGATTTTTTTTCACCGAACTCCTCCGCGACACCTCTTCCAACCGTAAACGGAAACCTACTCGGCGACTTCTCGCCTGCGCGTCCTCCCAGTCGCGCTTAATAAAGATATCCTTATTGCGGGTTCGCATAACCCGTGCAAATTACGTGTCGCAATAAGAACGATCTGATTTCGAACATCGACCACGCTCATTCTTGTAAACTAGTCGTTCCTCGATCGCAGTTCTACGCACTGCCGCGATCGAAAGCGCGAAAATATAATTATTTACTTTTTGTCGCAACGTTGCGAATAAAATTTATAGACCCATGGAATCTATATCTATAGAAACTAGGAAATATAACGCGACGAATTTTTTTAGCTAAAGAAAAAGTTAGAAGAGTATCTGCAATTGCCAACATTTTCCTGTTTGCCACTACCTTTGAGAATCTTCGAAGGCATTGAAACCATTCAGAAAGCGCTGGAATCGTCGGTAACGAATGGAAGAATAAGACTCGATAAATTAGCAAGAAACAAACAGAAGGCAGTAGCTGAACCTAACTATTCCATTGAAAGCTAGGCAACTTCCGCGTGTATCTTGCCCGAAGTAACAACCACCCAAGACTAACGCGTTTAAACTGTGCATTCCGCGTAAGCAGGACATACAAGGAAACAGAAAAGAGAGGGAGGAAAGTGCCGCGAGAAGGGAGGTCTCTCTCGGCGAGACACAGAGACACTGAACGTCGATGGCTCGCGCGATAGATTCATGCACGCGGGTTACCTGGCGAGGTCCACGCCGATCCACGGGGGATTCCTAATTCCCATGCAAATCAGCCAATTTATTTGGCAGGCCGGCCTCGAACGATTAGGCTAATGCGAGCCGTTCACCCCACCGCTCGTAAAATCGTGTTCTCCGCTCCGTTGAGACTTTAATTCGCGGCTTCTTCTGCCATCGAATTGGCCACGGTGGTCTCGCCTTGATTAACAACGATCCTCTCTATCGTGAATCTCTGGGATCCTCGCTCTTTCGTCCGAACGCCGTCGGCCGATTGTGTAATTACACGTAGAAAAAGAAGAAATAACGAGATTCGTCGTCTTTCGTCGACGAAACTTTGATAAAAATCGGAATACAACACTTACTCTCGATTAATATAATCCGTGATTATCGAATTAAGTGCACGTGCAGAAATTACGATATACGTATGTGCGTATAACACCTTATATAGTAATTAACAACTTTGTTATTAAAATTCGCTCGCAACGTTCGATCTTATCAAAGGGATAAAAAATACTGAGCTTTGATCAGGGGTCGTACATACGATTATCAACACGTTCTACGGTTCGATACAGTGTCGTAGAATTTTGTTAGGAAGGATTAGAAGTTACGGTACGCGATAGAAATTTATAGCCAGTCGAGATTCCTCGAAGATCCCGCGATCGGCAGCTTGCGCGGCGATCGACGCCCACGTGGCGCGCGATCTGCCGACATTCTCGAGGGCCCACGGAGTCAGGAAACGTCGGCTGAAACAATGGACGGCACCGGTGATATTCTTAAATCAGAGTCGCCGATTAACGATACCCCCGCGGCCCCGTTATAGAAAAACATGCCGCGCCGGCACGCAAAGCCTCTTCGACGGTTCTCTTTGAACGGCCGATCGCTAGAGACGCACGATCACGACGTCACGTAAGTTCAGCATTTAAAGACACATGGATATTTCAGGAGCGATACAGTTGAAAATGATTGGTGTAGCGAATTTTCAATTTTATCGACTGCAAACATTCGACGAAGAAATTTTTCCTTCTAGGATTAAGTACGAGTATTTGCGCTCTTTCCTGTTCGATTCAAGCTCGAATAAAAAATTTCTTCCATATCCACAGACTCGGCTATTAGAAGCAAGGATTTGTAGACGTGTGCGCTTCAACTGCGTAAAATCTCGTGAAAAACGCATTCTTAAGACAATCGAGCGACATAAACGATAAAACGACCAAACAGATTCCATATTCCAGCAATAAAATGGCGGAAATGGCTGGACTATTTACCAAGGCTGCCGTTAATGGGATCGACACGTTGATTCTACACGATGATACCATAACTAATCCTAAGTAGTATTACATTACACAAAGAAACCGGTAATTCGAAAAGATCTTCTTCCTGGACGTTCCAATGCTCAATCACGATAAAAACGAAACTTATCCGTCAGTTGCATACGTGTTCGACACGCTTCGGTTAGTCGAAACGAAATAGTCGTGGAAATGGAGAAAAGACTTTCCACGTTCGGAAGTTACACCGAATTCGTGGCCGTGATTCATGAATATTTATATACTCGGCTTTTAATCTAGTTCCACGAGACCGATTGTACCGCGCCACTGGGCCGACAAAGTACGAATCATTATGTCCGGCCCACGCATTCTTTCCGTGGCGGTCGGAGCCTCGTCTCAGCTTCTCTTTTTGATCGTGGTCTCTCGTCGAGGCGGCGGCTGCTCCTCGCGTCGACCGGCGAAGAAGGAGGAACGTCCGCGAACGCTCAGGGAAAGAGGACCGGCGACGAAGGACGAGCCATCGGGAGTCGAACAGAGCGGATAAAGAGGGAACGATCGAGGGGCAGAAAAGGAGACGGCAAAGGCAGAAAGAGGGAGAGAGGACCGGCTATGTGCCGGCTGCACCGGCGGTCGAGGTGGTCCGAGCTCTGCTGGTGGCCTGCTCTCGCACTTACACACTCGATCGCACATTCGATCTTGGGTCGCGAGGCATCGCAGACGACCTCGGACCCTACGTCACCAGCTACGTGGAAAGGGGCGGCAGACTAGTCCACGCAGATCGAAACCGGGAACTGGATCGGCGGGGAGAACCGTTTTGGTCCTTCGTGTCTAGCAGCTGGATAGTTTTTGATCGAAGCTTGGAGCATTTTAAAACCTATCGAACGTGTCTTTGGGGACTCTATTGATCGAACATGGTGGGAAATGTTTGTAATAGAGATTTTGTTATAAACTGCCCTCTTTAGTTAAAACGTTCCGCTTACAAGCAGAGTACGGATTAGACGTCAAAAACTGGTAATACGATTCGTATCAGCTTTCAAAATTACGCTTGATAATTTACTTGATATATTCAGACAGTTTAGAAGGGGATTGAAAAGCGGAATGAATGGAAATATACATAAGTACGAAGTAGCAAGAAACGCATAGGAGAATGTAATATAATCTTCCTACGTCTCGCTCCTTCGCATTGTTCTCCGCGTAATTAAAGCATCCTACGGAGAAAATTACAGTACGTAGCATCAAATCCTTTTATCTAGTATATTCAAATAAAGCGTCGTTAGACGAAGAATGTTTACCATAACGATTATGGTCGACAGCTAGCAAGAGGAAGGGTCGCAATCTTTTCCATCGGAGCCACATAATTCTGTTCGATTATCGAGGAAGAGGAACCGTTAATGACGTTTAGAACGGTTTTCCCTAATGAAGCGCATAGAGATCGCAATTTACGCACGTGTTTCCATCTACTAACGAGAGTCATTACTCTCTCTCTCTCTCTCTCTCTCTCTCTCTCTCTCTCTCCTTCTCTCTGGAAAGCAAGAGATGCCGCTGCATTGCCGGCGATCATTTTCCCAGATGTATCAGGCGTGAGAAGGACGCGAGATGTTTCGCGGAATCGGTGAAACATGGCGGCGGACAAGTAGCCGCACGAACCTGTCGCCGAAGCTTTGGTCGGATATAGAGGCTAAATGCATAAGAGAGAAGAGGTTTCTAATCGCTGTGCAGCCGAAGGTTTCCACGTATCCGATCATCTCGAAGCGATATCTGGACATGAAGCTGATTAAAACGGTGAAATATCGTCACGATCGCGCAGCTGCGGCTACCTCCTCGTTACGTAACACAGCCGGATTGATAGCTGCGACAAGATTGTAATTACTAGGCCTAATGAGCCTGGGACGCGATCGATGATCGCTCGTAATTTCACGAAGATGGCTGCCAGCCTGACCCGCAAACTCCGTTACTTCGACCGAGCGTTAGAACGGGAAAAAGAGAGAGGACGAAGTTAGAGAAGGATCCGTAACCTTCTACGAGACCGGAAACACGACCCCGCTGGAAATAGCCTGGTATGTAATACGCGCGATAATTTCACTCTTTCGGTATCGTCAGTATCTTCTCATTACGCGGCGCGTAATAGAGACGAAAGTGGCGGGGATCGAAACGAGATCAAGATAACGCGCGGCGATCGCGGCCAGATCCGCGGATCGCAGACAGAGATCGATCGAACGGGTAAAGTCTCAATCGTAATAACGAATGGTTCATAGCCGCGGAGCCGCTGGCTGACCCGGCTTCTGAGGCGGCGTTGACCTCGACCGGTCAACATACTCGCCCGCGATGTTAGAACGGCTAATTAAATCGTAAGAATCGCGCCTCAGCGAACGATTCTCTATGGCTATCAGCAGAAATGCCTTTCTACGGCAATCTTCGGTCATAGCAAGGACGAAGCTCGTACGTGGCATAAATGGCTTCCGTACATTTCAGTATACGACCCATGAATATCTTCACACTTGGTATTTTAATCGGTTTTAATGACTTTGATAGCAGACACGCGTGCAAGGAAGCTCGTGTAAATAAGAATTCAATACACGATCCACATGCGCGTACGAAACTTGGGGATAACGGTGCATCGAACGAGATAATAATTGATAGTTCATACCAATGGTTGGCAAGCGGACGACTTTGCAATTTTCGGCTAATTACAGGCGGCGCGCTGCAATCTCGAATCGCCGCTGTATCGAAGCTGTATTTATCTCGTTAATCGAAGACATACACGAGAATCACGTTCGGCTGATTGTAGCCACGAATGCCTAACGAGGGATGAGATTTCGTAAAAGTAATATCGCACCTGATGAACCTGCGAGGTCGTCGTAAACGTGACATAAATTCTCTCCTCGACGGCAGATTCTCGTCGTTGGCTATCTTAAATCCATCCCAAAATCTCGACATCCTCTGGAAGTTTACTTAAGGCGCCCTTTTTAGGGATTAAACGCTATTCCATTCGAAATTTCTAAACGCCTCGTCCCCGTGCCTATCAAGATGAGACCTCTCGAGCATCGACTTCAAAAGGACGAAACTGAAAACACGAGTGTCTATGGTATTTCGCTTCTATTTTTGATGAAACCAGTCGAAGCAAACCGCAACAGTAACGGACGTATTTTTACGACCTGGACAGAGCAGCGTCGGCTCGAGTATTAGCGACAGATGCGTAGCTCGTAGAGCCAATTTAACGGTTGCCACAAAAGCGGATCGAGCAAGCTGTAGGATACGTAGAAAACGACTTCGAGGTCGCGCGAAGAGAGCAAAACGAGAGAGAAGGGGGAAGCAGAGAGAGGCAGAGGAACTGCATTAAATCTCACCCTCTTCTGGCACCCTTGCCCCTGTACGCAACGCGTCGTGTGACGTGTATCGTACTCACAAAAGAAACCGACCTGATCTGCGACCCGGCAGAAAGAGAAAAAACATCGGTGCACGGGGTGTTCCCTTTGAAACGATTTTCATGGTTCGCGGTTGCTTTTGTTGGACGAAACGGAAACGCGTCGCCGACGAGAATCACGCGGTTTAGAATGCTTTTTGTACGCGATCAACTTTTTAGACGCATCGTTGCTAAATTTAGGGGAATGACTGCTGCGTGCTAATTTCGAAACAGAGTTGCTAAATCAAGCAGCTGGATTTTTCATCCGAACGAGACACTTTTTATGCTTTGTCGAACATGAGCCGGCCGTCTAAAGCCTAAAACGCGTTAAAACATATTAGAACCGTTTTCAAAGATAAGCTTCGTAAGAAATCATAATATCTCTTTGAAATTGTTATTACGACTTTGAAAACTTTGAAACATCTATCGAGTGACGAATCTTGAAACACCGTATGCACGACATAGAAGTATGCAGGCACGCGTGTGCACGCAGAAAAAGCAGAATTCGTTCTTGCGGTTGACCTACACCGACCCAGCCCTTTGTAACATCCACGCGTCGTCGCAGCATAGGAACGTCGACAAACATCGTGGATGTCTCTCGATCGCCGAGAGAACACAATGGCATTGCTCGCGTGCAGATACCCGTCTCAGCTCGCGCGTCTCTCCAGCGTGTCCGTCCACTTCGAATAGATACGTTTTCCTCGGCTGACGTGAGCGTGTACGCCTCCTCGGGATCGCGGCAGCCTCGTATAGAATAGAACCGTGGACCACGAACGACTAACAGGAAGAAAGAGGGTTGTCGACGTCAGACAACGAATGGAAAGAAGGAGCAGTTGCGTGTGTGTCGTGCGTGGAATTTGACGTGGAGGGTGCTCGATGCGAGTTCGGCCACAATAGCACCGTTGATTGCAGATTCGTGATGATATTCGAATCGCGTAATTGGTTAGGCTTAAGGGAGTCTAAGATTTTGAAAAATTTTCGATCGATCTTGTTCGAAAGGGATTACTCGGAAATATCTCTGTAACTGTTAAGCGTAATAGGTTACGTTTATAAAGATGAAAGAAACGTTAGAAAACTTAACGCGCACCAGGAAGACGAGAGAGAAGGGTTTTCAAGGCAGGAAGCACGCGGTGGAATCACGCGATTCCTCTAGGTTGCCGCTGGCAGCTAGGTTAAATCCCGTTGATCGTAGTCGGCATCCTTTGACGACGTCCAGTTTGTACACGGTACGTACGAATTTAAAGGATTTCGTGAAACCACGTCCGACGAGAGAGCAGAGCGTATCCTTCTCTCTTGGAGCACAGCTTGAGGCAGGATGAAGACGTCCAGAGCTTCGTGGCAGCTCAAGGTCTGCCACTTCTCCCTTCTCCTGGGAACCATTCCTCTCCCCTCTGCTTCCTCTCTTTCCCGCTCTTCCTACTACCTTCGTCTGTCCCTCTCGTCCCTCGTTGTCTCTGACATTCCTCTCTCGCTCTCTTCGGCTTCTCTCGGTTTCTCCCTCTTCGTGCCGCCCTCGGCGGTTCGGCGTTCACCAGAAAGAGACGAGAAGCAAGAACGTGCCCGAACGAGGAGAGGGGCTGAAGAAGGATGAGACGTGGCACCGCCAGGAGAAAGGGAGAGGGGGGATGACTAGCAGAAAACAGGGAGGGGGCAGGAACCCAACCGACTGAAATAATAGGTTGCGCCTGCGCGCTCATTAACCTTTATACCTTGCCAGGCTACAAGCACCACCGACCTTCTTCCTTTCTTCCTGCGATACACGCCGGTATATCTTGGTAGACGATACGTGTGTTTGCTTTGCCATGATCGGGCACACATGAGCCGCCGATTTCTCCACAGTTCGACTCTCACCACCTTTTGTCGGGGTTGCGTTTCGTGTCTGAATCGACCAGACGATCGGAGCTGATTGGTGAGCCTCCAACGTGGTATTATGACGCGAACCTTCGTGATTTGAGGATTTCATGTTTTTGCGCTCGGAGAGAAAGAGTTTTTTTTTCTTTAGCGTAAGATTCGGAGTCGGCAAGAAGGGTTAGAGTTACGGGGATGGAAGATCAGCGCGGGTAATTGAGAATGTGAAAATGTCTATTAATCGCGGCAAACGAGCACCATCTGTCGCGACCTAAATCGGGGGTTCTTGATCGACGATCAATGGAACTTTCAGGAGAGAGTGAACTTAAGAATGAAGAGAGTTCTTTAAGAACGAAACCTGTTTACAACAATTTAAATTTGCAACAATTTATCTCGACATTACACACAAATCCTCTATCCAAATTGTCAGCCTTTCGTAGACTCGCTTTGCTCTAAATTCGAGCCAAGTACGTCCGAACGACTCCGGTTAATTTCACTGGTCCTAGTTACCGGTTGGGTCTGAATTTTTTCAGCCACCGGGTTCCGTTTCGGGAATCTGAAAGCGAGCACGACTAATGCGATCGTGGATGCCAAGGGTTGTATCGTGCGCTGGAACGCGTGTGCGTGAACTGGAACGAAAGATTACGGTTGCTCGAGATGCAGGACAAGGAACGTCGGCGTCCAACGGCGTGTTTACGGATTGAGCCTTCTCTTTTCGAGGATTATGAGAGTTTCGATGTTGTAGGCTGCGTTTTGTATCTTTATAACAAACGTACGATACTTCTGGATCAGCCGTCGCATACGATTTTTGAGAGCGGTCCTGTAACGGGCGAAAACTACTATTCGCGAATCGACTTCAAAACTGTCAATTTGACATCATTTACGATTACACAGAAATTTCAATTCTGCATGGAATGAAGCTTCGTGGCATTCTTGATCGTTCGTTATACTTATTTCTCCCGTAATTTACAAAACACATAACTGAAACTTGAGTAACGATACGCTGTCGATCTACTCGAAAGACAGATGATTATGAATATACTCGATCCTGTAGAATCCAGCATCATTGAATTTCCATCAAACACGCGGTATAAGTACTCGCGTGTGACGAAAACACGAGGCAATCACCGCTCATAAAAACGCAGAAAAATTCCCATAGCCGGTCCATAATAAACGTCCACGTACTTACGTATTATATATTATCGTAATATATATATATATATAGAATCGACGTCTCGCGTTGGCTGCTCCAAGGAAGAATCAATCAAGCGGCGCAAGCTGGTCCGCCTCTACGTCGAATTCCACGGCGCGACGAACGCGATCGCTTATCGATATCGTTTATCGTCCGATGGTTATCCTTTGACCGGCGCAAAGACACGAGTCGAAGGCGCGTTCCACGGTGGCGAAATTCGTAAGGGATTTGATCGATTCCAGCTATCCCGAGACGCGACGAGACAAAGGAGGCGCGCGCGGTAGGAAGCTGATCGCCGGTTGGTTTCGTACACCCGAGCCTGTGCGCCTCCACCTGACAGAGGCCCACAGATTTATCACTGTGCCTACCCGAACCAGATATCATCTCGCCTCCACCGTCCTCGTGTCCCGTCATACGTAATCCCGCCGCTCCGACAGCTCATCTATTTATGTAGCATTTCTTTTCTCGTCCCTCTTCTCGTCCCTCTTCCCCTTCCCTCTTCCCCTTTCCACCTTTCTCTTTCCTTCCCCTCGACTCTTCCTTCAGCATCGCCTAGCAACCCCCTGCCAGGTACGCTCTTCCCTCGAATCCATACCTGTTCTTTCTGCCTCTTTTATTATTATCATCTTCGTGTACAGCCTGTTCGATTGACTCTGTATGTTTTGGGTTTAGTGCTTGGATTATTTGAACGGCGCGAAGGAATTAGTTTCTGGAATTCATGCACCGCGTCTTATGCGAGGTCTGGAAGGGCCTAAGAATGATTCGTTCTAGGGGCGTGTGCCATAATTTAGTTGGTGGATACAGGATCGGGGAAATGTTTTGGGAATTCTTTATGGATATTATGTTACACCGTTGTATTTATTATGGTGTTTATGTAGTAACTAATTATGTCCAACTGTATTTATTTCGTGTCGTTTAGTACAAAGGTACGCTTCATTGAAAATACGATAACACGTAATTCCAAAGGGTAGAGTAATATAAAGTATTCGGCTGTATCGCCAAATCTGGTATTTGTCGATTGCAGCAGGTCGAATCGGTGTGTCGCTACACCGTTCTACGAAATGGTCACAGCGAACTTCGTCGTTTCCGCTCTGCACGCGTTCACTTTCACTGATTACTGCACTCGACCGCAACAGCAACGAAATACGTTTCCCTTAATGCAGTCATTTTTTAGCCGACGCTGTATTTTCGTAAAAGATAGCGTGTTATTAAGTCGAAGCGGTTTCTCCGGCTCGCTTGTCCGTCCTAATCTTGATCGAACACGAAAGTACCACGAACAGAAAGAAGAGACGTTACGTGATCGAAGCAAAACAAGTTCCACTCGCGTTCGTGGAAGGTTTCGAAAAATGAAACATTGTTCAGTTTAGACGAGCTCGTGCATCAAACGTGGACGGAACCTCTCGCAAACAGGTAGCAACAACCTCGGTATCAACTGGATTCAAAGGATCATCAACTGGAATTAACGTTATAATGACAACGAACATAAAATCGTAGGACTAAAGGTGATACTTATTTAAGCATCGTAAAATGCACGCGACTCTGGTATTAATGGGCGACGAAACGTGTTCCAACGAGCCATAAAGATTAGGAGCGCCATTATGTGACGAACAACAACATTCCTCGTCGTTGCTCCCGTTAGGAGTTTCGTACTATCTTTAAATTTATACTCGGTATTATGGCAAAGGGGAGAACAGTTGAAACTCGACCGACTAGATGCGCAGCTTTCTCATACAATAGAATTTGATCTTTAAGATACTACGTACATTCTTACTATTTTATAGTTTCTCGCGGCTATCTTCCATTGTTCTTTAGTTACGACTAACATTTCTATCGAGGCAGAAATACATATATATCTTTAAAGGATAATAAACTATGATATTTCACGCCAATTGAATTGTTTGCAAGCGTAAAAAAAAAAGCTAAACGGCACAAAATATCGCGCGTATCCTTTGACCGGAAAGAACTCCGGAAGTCGAACAGAGAAGTAACGAAGCGTGAAAAATACGCGTCCAGATCTGCATATTTATACGCGTGTTTCTATTATTACCGAGTCTTTTCTTTCTTATCGGGAGACCGCACGTATATCTCTTTATGAACGAACCCTTCCGGATGACGAGGTCGCGGACGAGTTTCGCTTCGTGAAACGTCTCGATCGCCGAGCTAAATCGCTTAATCTGCGGACGATTCCCAACGTCGGCGGCCTGTACGCTGTCTCTTCTATTTAGCTTCACCGGATGTCGGCCGGCTGTCAGATTTCTGGCGATGGATCGCGGCTCGCGGAAGATACATTCGACGTCCTGCTCGATCGAAGTGACAGATACAGTCCGTTTGATGATGATAAATCGAACGGACAAAACTATCTGACGAATTTCGTATTAAGAAAATGATTCACTCAATGAGACTTCCGCCACATTTGACAATGCAAATATAATTGAATTGCACAAATATGCATTTGTTTTTAGGAACTTGATATTCGCTATAAATTACTTTGAGACCCAGTCGTCGTTTCACAGAAAGGAAATTGGAGATCTTAATTTACATATTTTCTCCTTATAACCCCTTATGTTCATAACGAAAGTTTACGAATAACGTCGCAAGGTTTCTCCTAATGATATGTTTTCGTCGTTATCGCAGGCCTATACTTTCCTAAGTAAACGTTGCAACTAGATTTACCCCTTAATAGATTCGGTCATTACGATTCAGTTTTGACACGAAACACTGCAATTGGAAATACGATCACGGTAAAATTATAGCTCTGTTAACCGACTACCTGGCCGGGTAGGCTTCCGTAGCCAACATCGACGTAAAATGCGATCGTCAATTACGTCGTAGAGGTCTAATTGTTCGCGCCTGAATTCTACACGACGAAATTGCAGCGTACAAAATGTTTGCATATGGTTTCTAGCGCGCAGGCCACACCCACGCGAAGCCCTGGATTAAAATCTGTCGGCCTGTTTCTCTCGTTATCGCGCGGAAAGTAAGATGTTCGTGAATAGCTGACGTCTCGACCGATTCGATCCGCTCGAGCGGCTATTATCGTTTGTCGACTTGCGTTTTCTGACGTTGATTACCGCGTCGGCGACTTAATGCGTCTGTCGCTCGCGTTTAAGCGACCGTTGAAAATGCAACCACCGCGACACCACGCGCGACTGCGTTCGATCGCGACCACGAAACTCCGTAACAATGAAATAATGGTTCGTTTGATGCGGACCGCAGCTCGTATAAACGTGCCCGGTTTATGAAGCTGGCAAAAACTCAGCCTTGAGAAATTGCAATTAACCCATCGAGGAATCGAAACCTTGGAAATCGTGCAAGAGCAACACAAAGCCAGTTTTAATTACACGAAGAATAGGCCGCGAGGCTATTCTTGTACAGTGGTCGGTGAAACAAAACATAAATGCGAAGCTATAAAGGAACTAGAAAAGACTATGAGCAATTGAGTCGAAACCTTGGTGTCGCGAAAAAACAGACGTTTCAATTATACGAAGAATGAGGCCGGTACTTAACAACTCTTGATATGACGGTTAGTGAAACAAATTGTAAATGGAAGAGTGCGGTGAAATTAGGAAAAACTGTAAGCAATTCCAAGCAACTGAAAATTGTTCGTCTTCGCGCCAATAACAGTCGCTATAAATTGACAAAAAAGATTTCACTATTACCTCGTCGATTCTTCTTCAATCTGAATAGCAATATAAGTAGCTCCATGCGCCGTACGATAACGTGTTTAATCGTCACACTAAACGAAGCAACGTTCACGGCTCATATAGAAAATGTAATTAACCGGAGGCTACCTATAACAGTTACTCAATACTCTTGGACGATCGGTTAAAGCCGAGAGATGCATTAAGTGGCAAGCAACCTGATCGAGGACCACGAAACGCAAATCGACGAGCGATGATAATCGAGCGAGTAAGACGTCGGATTTTGGCCGGCCGTCCGCGTTTCGTCTCCCCCTTAAACGGTTCTCGAGCACACCGGACGAGAGAGAAGCGAGGATCGCTTGGGTGGAGACGCGAGAGCAGCCGAAAGGCTTCGGACGAGGAACGGTGTGTGACAGCGTGTAATCTCGCCTTAGCTTCGAGCCTCGCCGAAATAACAGGTTCCTCTTTCCCTCGTTCAACGCGATCTTCTCCCTCTTCCTCTTTTTTTCCTTCCTTTCTTTCTCTTCGTTCGTTTCTTCCTCGTCCTCGCCAAGTTCTTCACGATTCTTCGCTGATCGCCGCCCTTCTACCTTTTACCGTTCGCTGTACAAAGTTACGATTTTATGTTCGGAGACACTATTAAGCCAGCAGCGATGTCGTGGTCGATGCACGCTTGAATCGTCGTCGAGCGAATCGGATTCTTAATGCTCGACTGCTACACGCGGTTCACGCTCTTTCAGCGGACCTTAACGCCGCGATATCACTTGCAATGATGAATTTATAAAAGTACATCGACACTCGTTGCGGATGCCGAGATGTCCAAGTTCCTGACACTGTAGCTGTTGCAATTTCAACCAATGGTAATGCAACTTTTATCTTGACGTCGATGATGTTGAGGTACGGTGGAAATGACCGGCAAAAAATGTAAACCGCAAGGTTCCAATTGAGCTCTCCAGCTCATACTCTGGGAATACAAAGTAGGCTTCCCGTTTTAATATCTTCGAGACTTCCCTCCTTCCGTGCTTTCTCCATTGTCGCAAATTCTTCTATTACTGTTTCTTTATTGCTCTTATACAACGAAATTAAGCTTCCGTTAACGACTTATCGACAAGTCACCTTTCGATCTCATAGTTCCATAGCTAATACCTCCTACATACTATTAAGTGTTACGTAAAAGTCTGAATCGCCGGCGGGCAACAAATTACAAGCGCGAAACGACAGATATCGGGCACGAGAGACTTAGACAACGATCCCAACGACACGAGGTACTTATCGGCGTGTCATCGGTTCGACGTTATTACACGACGCTATCCCTCTATACTACAGAGTGTTGCAAGTGATGGCATAATGTTCGCACGACAAGATACTAAACGGTCCATACGTCAACGTCGTGAAACTCCCGTGACACCTTTCCTTTCGCGGTAGCGATAATTTCATCGAATCAAAATCTTGATTAAAATTTGCCCGGCCCAGTGGTTAAGGTAGAAGCCATATTTCACAGATCAATTTCTCCTGTTCGACGATCGAACGACGTGCAAACGACGTCGGCCATGATTCTTCTCTTTCTCCGTTCTACGAACGATAGAGACAGAAAAATGACGTTTCACTCGACTAAACACGATGTCGAGAGACCGAAAGCTATCCACGGTGGACGCGCAAGCCGACTGGTAGTTAGGTCGGTAGCTTTCGGTCGATCGTGACGTCGATCGAAAGTGGACACGGTTTTCAGGGGGAGCCCTAGTGTATCTCTGGTATCGCGGCACAACGTGTCTCTTTCGCTGTGGCAACGCGCCGGTTCCACCATGACGACGATGATATCGCAGTCCGCCGATCCGCATGAATACCGAAGAATCAATCACCGTACTGATCGGTGTGCCCGATAACGAGGCCCGCTGCACGATCTAGATTTGCATCGGTGGGCCACGCCATTGAAATCATAATAATACCGCCGATCCATTATTACGCGGACCCGGCTACGAACCGGGATACAGATGTCGTTTAGCGGTCGGCTTCCAACGAATACTCTCGCGGTAATTGATCCATCTCCGACCGCTGTCGACCGATTATATTATCGCTCTTTGCGCGTTAATCGCCGCGAGATCCTCGCGCGGCAATTCGCGAGAGAACAATAATCATCTTTGAAGAGCGAATAAGTTCGACGTTTGAACGTTCATGGATGCAGAAGGGGTGGATTTGAGACTTTCATATTTTTCTACGCAATGGAAATTGATTTCGAGACCGAGGTCTATGAAAATGCTCCGCGTCTGTCTCTTTTATCGCAGTGTCTGACTAGAATCTCAGCTACATTGCAACAGACTAGATTCCTTTCCTAATGGTGAAAGAGAATCTTAAAATTAACCTCTGTGAGATTGCTCTATATCTGTTACCGGAGCAATCGTTAAAACTTCAACCAGAATTAATTTCAGTAGCGACGAACAAGAATGCTTAATAGATACATAGATAGAGACACGGAGGTTAGGACACGTCTCTACGAGTTTGACTAGACAAGACGCGGACAGATTCAAGTCGATCAGCGATTCGGAGGCTTTCAAAGAGCTACGATGTCGACAGAAATTTATTCCGATAATGAACTCGGATAGAACACCCGGTACAAAGTATCCGCGTGGCCAACGCAATCCGAAAAGGTGGCGCGTGGACCGGTTCGGAACCACATTCCCCGTTGACAGAAGTGCCGAATCATTCGGAGCTGTTCCACTGTCAACGTTGAAACACAGAATTCTTATCGACGGGAGATTTGACCGCCGGTGCTACTCCTCCGACGATACCACGAAATCTCGCGCTCAATTAAGCGATCATTGTGATCTCTGAACGTCCTGATTCGTCGAGTTTCGAGGAGGTCGTCCGTGGAACGTTGTTCGAACACCGGTATATGAAGAAAAGGTAACGAACCTGTGATTAGGAAAATGTTATTTCAGGGACCAAGTGGTAGTTACGCGCCAGAGACCTTTGAACGAACGTCCATCTACGAAATAGACGAAATTAACGGATTTAAAGATGACGAATGTGGAAGAGCTAGGACATATAGGGATAAGTGGGTTTCTATGTACCCCAGTCTCTTCGCGACTAATACACGAAGCCATTAAATAAGATTTACAGGAAACGTTGAGCTTGGTGCTTTCTCGAATCGTAGGAAACGCAATCTATAATCCAAGCTGACTCTCGAATCGTTCGATTCACGCCCGTCTTTAACCCCATGGGCGCATTAGTTTCCTGTCTTACGAGAAACCTTTGAACATCCTCGGAGTCGAACATTTACTTTGATGGCTAAGTAATGATTCTTATTTCACGCAACGCTCGTAGGACACACGGTGGCGATCCGGCGTACGGCCGCAGAATAAGCGGGCTCTACGGTGCCGTATGGTAATCGCTATTCGGATTCCTCACCACGGGTCGCTGGATCATTGCGTTTCCTAGTAATAAATTGTGTACCTCAAGTCCCGCGTGATACGTACAAGCTTCCAATAAACGGCGCACTTTGTATCTTTTAATCTATGGAGCCACCGTGAAAAATTCGAATGGCATTCCGACGAAATTTCCCATGAACCGGCTAATCGCTTCCGTGACGTTCTAGAATCCCTATCGGGCCCGATAGACTATCAATTTATAAGAGAGACTCTCCTCCCAACGAGGTTCGCTTTTACATCAAGTTTTGAGATATCCTCGAGCTGTTTTGTTCGAAGCCGTAATATCGGATACGAAAGGAGAGGGTCGAAAGTGGGACCTCGACGCTAACAGCCGGGCAATCTCTGATTTTCTCTCCGAATGGCGGAGATGATACGGTCAGCCGGCAATTAGCCACCGACCTTACGCGTCCACTCGGTTCGTTCCAGTGCGGCTTGTGAACGTCCGCCTCTCGTCGCCTGGTTTCTCTCTCGTCATAGTTGTGCCGGCCCGGCAGGATCATGAGCTATAATCACAAGAGGGGTCGTCGAGCATTACAAACAGCGGCCCGTCACGCGAGCCGGTCGAGTTAGCGCCGTTCAGCCCGGGGACCATTGTCGGTCGGGTAACGTTGCCTTCCAGGGATCGTGGCGGCAAAAGAGGAGAAGGAAAAGAAGAAACGACGCGAAATCGGTAGTAGTTGATGAACATAATGGTGGAAGTCGAACGAAGGAAATGAAGAGGGCTTAAGGACGATGAAAGGAGCGGTCGCAGTAACAAAGACAACGGAATGTGTCCAGAAAGAGACGGTGACGAGAGAAATCGCAGGTTCTGCCGGAGAATCTGGCCTCTGCGGGTTTCGCAGAGAACGAACGTATAATATCAACGCGAGGAAGAAAGAGAAAGGACAGCACGCAGTGGAAGGAAGAGACGAGGAGAAGAGAGAAACGAAGATCTCTTTCCTGGTGGTTGGGAAGAGAGGGTGGGGGCAAGGTGGATCGCGGATTGAGTCATTATGCTTGCTCGGAGGAGACCACAGGCCTTGATGCGGGAACGGCTGCCATCGGCTCGTGAAAGGAAACCGACCGGATGATTCAACGTATACAGACGGACAAAGTAGTCGCGGTGCTTACTATACGCTGCACTCATCCTTTCCTCGTCCCTATTCTTCTTCGTCTCCTTCATTGTCCGCATCTTCCTATTCCCTATTCCTCGTCCAATTCTCTTCTCGTTTCTCTTCGCTCGATCGTTCATAGACCGCGCAGCGGAACTGGTTATATGGTACGTTCATCAAGTTTGACCAGGACGAGAAGGACGAAGACGACGGTCGACTGGACAAGGACGAGACGAAGATACCCTGTCGATCGCGCGTTAGCTAATTTTCCTTCCCGATTGGTCGTTCGCGTTTTCTTAGAAACTGATCGTTTCCTGTTTCTTTTTCTTTTTTTTTTTTCTTCCTTTTTTTTTTCTTTCGCGAACATTGATAAAGCAACCTGACTCGTTACAGCGAAATTTATTAACGCGTTTGGTTGCTTTCCGACGATGCACTATCCAGGCAACGGAGAAACGCCTCTTCGATGCGAATGAAACGAGAGTTTTTTCTCGAGAGTAATTAACGTAGTAATGCGAAACGCACGCTGGCGTTTACTAATTAACGGTAATATACCGCCGTAAAAATTGATCGATCTTCATTTTTTCGCCCACGACGATAAAATCTCTTTCTTACCCGGTTCCTCGTACTTTTTCTGTCGTACACCGCAATAAAAGCGACCAAACTCATTACGCAAAAGTTTGTTAACGGGCTCGATTCTTCTTCGTAATACGTTGGTTAATTAAACGGCTTGTAATTTATGTTGGCAGCGAGCAAACCGCGCCTTTGTTATCAAGGGGTAATTGGACTTTAACAAAATCGAGCAACGCTACCGGTTTTTTCGGCGGAGCAATAAAGCCCGCTCGAACGAAAAGCATAAATAAATTCTATTCCGGTTCCGCGTGAGGTGCGTTCCCTTAGTAAGAAACGATTTAAGTTAAAGATCGTTTACAGGCCTTCCGATGATATTCTTCGAGTAACTCTAATTATTACGAGAGGTAAAAATTCGTTGCGAACGTTATCCTGCGAACGATGTCGGTCTCTCTTAAACCGATAATCGAATAACCGAACGACAATACCTTGTTGGAATCGCGACGAAGATCGAGATCGGGTCAAATAGGGCTGTTGCACCCGCGCGCCTGTGCATCAATATTGTGACATCGGACTGGTTCATCGACGAGTTCTGCACCGGTATCATTATGGGTAGCTAAGCCGCCACTGGATTTTATCTCGATCACCGAGCCGGTGTAAGCCAAACGAGTTGACAAGTCCACGATACATCGGAGAAAGGAAGGTCGGAGCGACAAATATGAAGAAAAGGAGAAACCACAGGTACCAGGGTCGAGGAACAGAAAAATCGTTGCCTGAAACCACACGACCGATTGCCTGATTCTTGGAAAGAGAGGGAATCTTTTGACAAGTCACTTTGGACCGGGCAACCTGCTTTCGCGTTCGTCCGTTCCCATCGCTCCCGGCTGATACCAATCTCGCTAACATATCGTCCAGCCTACAGACACCATAGTGAAATGCATATTTCGGTGGATCGCGTGTCCCTCCGTTCCTGTCCGTTTGTTTTCCCATTTCTTCGCCTTTGCTTGTCCCTGTGTTTTAAAATGCAAGGCGAGCGTAGGTGTCCCGCGGAGTATGAAAATTTATTCGCTCTCACCCTCTTCCGCGTTAAACGCTCGATTCTCCTGTGTTCGTCACCGTCCGATTCTGTCACCATCCGATCGATCGGCGATTAAAGTCACACGGAATTCTTCGAACATTTGTTTTTCCTTAAGTAGCTTCACGCTCGATAGTCCACGTTCAACGAGAGTCGAGAACAAGACAGTGGAGAAAAGAAATTCCCTCGTCGTACAGATTGCCATGATCGTAACGGCGAGAAACACGATGTATGGGGAAAAAAGTGGTCGTTTGAAAGGCGCACGAAAGACTTCATCAACTTTCTTAATGCGACAGTGTTGCGTGGCACTACGTACATCAGGATACGCGTGGGGTCGCGCACGACAAACCAGCGGGAGGTCGTAATTTGCGGCATAACTCGACGAAGAAGAGCGCACTTTCACGGGCATCGTGACTGCTCTACTTGTCATTCGCGTAACTGTACATTGTTATTATGTCGCTGAGGAATGTGGCGTGGAACGGATCCCCGGATAATATCACATGACACGCGTGTTCGGCGACCTTTCTTGTACCGCTTAAAATCCTGTTTCTAAGTACTGTACGTGTCACTGTACTGGTGCGCGTAATTTCAAATCAATGACAATGATATTACGTTACATATAAACTATTACATATATATATATATAAATGTTATATATAAATATAAAATATATAAAATATAAAATATATATAAATGTTAAACAACAGAAAAAGATAGGCTGGTAATAAGAAAATGTTCGTTTCGTATTTCAATCGCAATCGGAGCGATTCGAGAAGAGATTTCAACGGCGGAGACTTCGACGCCGGCACAAGCGGCATCGATCCGTTTTCCCAGCGGCCGGCAATTAAATCGAATCCGTGCTCGTGGTCGCGGTTACGGGAGAAAGAGCAGCATGACACGACCGCGTTTGTGCCTTTTCGAGCATCGAAATTGAAGAATTTACGAGGTTGGCCAGCCCGAGCATTTGCCTCTACACCGCACCTACCTTAGCCCGTTCCCTTAACAGCATCGTCGTATCTGCGACCGGTGTCCCTCGCGTTCGAATTTCGTGGTCCCACGTCGATGCTCTCTCGTCTCGTTTCGTCCATCCGTCCGCTCGTCCGTCCGCTCGTCCGTCCGCTCGTCCGGCGTTGCCGCGCGGATTCAATGTCCATGCAAAGTAAACGGCGGCCTCGAGAACGGCTGTCAATTATCCGTTATATACGGCCCTGGCCCTCGAACCCATTCTTAACGACCCCTTAAAGCTGGCCACGAACAGTCCAGCCCCCTCTCCACGCGTCTCTCTGTATCGCGCCCGAAAACTCGCAGGCATGGGGAGGCCTTCTTCGACGACAACGAAAATGACCACGAGGACACGAGCGGGCCAACGAGAACGAGCCAAGGAACGAACGAACGCACGAGACACGAGAAGGACGAAATTGAAGAGGAGGAAGACCGGCTGCGAAACCGGGGGTAAGGTGGAAGCGGTTTCCGGGAATCGTTTGGTATTCCAACGCTACCGCCACTCGCGGCACCTTCCTCCTTCAAACTGCGGACAGATTCCTCTGCGGCCTCGTCGAAGAGGCCGATACAGGGACGATCGATTCTATAGCCGCGCCGCGAAGTGTGTCAGAATTGCAAATGGACAGCGCGGCAGCCGACGAAACACAGGGACCGACGCAGTCGACGGAAAGAGGGCGCGAATTCCAAACGTGTAATTCTCTAAGATGGATTCGAGCCGAGACCAAGGAATTCCGTGCGGTTCCGTTCCAGGTGGGGGAGTCGGGGTTTCGGGAAAAGGAGCTGACGCGTTCCGTCGACAGTGGGAAAGATTCGTTCCGATTTTACGACGGAATTCGTCCCTTTGTCCCGCTGAGAGGAACTGTCTCTTTTTCTAGCGCGTGTTTGTTTTACGACGGAGAGAATGAATCCTCTCTGCCAGCGGAGAACCCTAAGAGTCCGAGTCAACGTTCTGTAACAATGAAATTTTCTGAGCAAGCTAGAGCGTCTTTATGACCACGATTTAAAATTCATAGTAGAATAATACGATAAACAAGATCGGTTGGCGCGAAGTTAACGAATCTTTTAACGAGGCGACGCTCGCGCAACACAGGGACGAATGACGCGGCGAAGAGAACGTTCGGGTTAACAGGTACGAGGCATCATTCTCTCGCTCGTAAACGCCAACGCCTCGTAATTATAACGATACGTCCCGTTCGAACGTAACGAGCCAACCGAGAGCAGATCGAAAAGCCACAGGCTTCTCTCTCGTGGCACCGACGTCTTCGGTCTGCTCGTTACGTTTATAGCGGAGAATCGCAAATCAATCAAATTTCTCCTCACGAGGAGACCTTTTCCCGTGCGAGTTAATTGACCGTAGCGCGACAAGCATCGTACTATAAGCTGACTTCATCGCGATTTGTTAACGTAACCGTATATACGTACTACAGGGTACTGCTGTGTTCACTCACCGAGTTCAGGCTGCTCACGATCCCTGTCAAACTCCTGCTGGATCTTGCACGGTTTGGTTAGTTGTCTCGTTTACACCGTTCTCGTTCAGCTTCCTACTCGAATTAATCGCGTGAACGGCGTTACGTAACGACGTGGATTTCTCCGAATACACGAACTCGACGGTAGGCTCTTGGACTTGTAAAAACACGGTGAATTTTGTAACTCGTTTAAACCAACGCGACTTGATCTCTTGGGAAAGTGGTATATGACGATATTCTATTGTTCCGTTTCCCATCATACACGGTGTAAATTAAAGTGAAATTAGACGGATTGCGCTTACCTCGACCTTCGTAATACCCAACGTTCTCGGAGTTCAGTAACGGACGATCAAGGATCAAGGATTGGAATCAGGATCATTGGAATTTTACCGTCACGTCGATTTAGGTACGCTCGGATGTTCGCGTTTTTCGTACGTAGCGTGATTGAAAACGCCTGAAGCGTGGAATACGCGGCGATTCGTCGAAGGCGCGTCACCGTGTGCGGATAATAGCTTATTAACAAAGCATCGGCGAGGCGCGCGAGGAAGTGACAGAGCGGTCTCTCGGGCCAAGCGGAACAGAGAAAATAAAAAAGCAGGCGAACAGGGAGGTGCGACGAAGAGGGAGATGAAATCCTGATGCCAGGAGTCCAGTCACGGGTTTTGTCGACGCCTTCGAGAGAAGGGTCTTGACACAACGGGGCTTTAATTACGCCGATATCACGGTAATTAAGCCGATCAATGCGTGCCATTGTGCGGCGACCGCGGGGCCCCATCGACGCTAAGGCCCATCCATAATCACGGTCATGGACCCCCTTCGTCCGACACAAAAGCACCCCGGTCCATGGGACACCATGGTGTTTCCATCCTTGTGCGTTACTTCTTTTTGCGGAGAAACCGCGTGAAAGGAGGCACAAAAATTGACGCGATCCTCCACATGATACAATTCGTTTAATTGAAACACGAGCACAATGTAATTCTCGCGAAGGCTCACCTCGAGTTCGTGCATGAACAATGTTTCTTGTCGAGCTCTATCGACAAATTGTCGAGAAATACAAAGACACGACATGGTCGAACACGAAATTTCCGAACCCTTGGAATGAATTTAACGATGTTTAGAGCTGCACGAAGGTAGGACGAACGATAGGACGATAGAAATTACTGTTACGATTTATCCTTAATTCTACTTCTTCGTGGCTCATTCTTTCCATAATCACGAGCAATTATGTTGCGCGTGGCTGGAAGGCAGGTTCGGCCTGTGACGAATATAAATACGCTCCTTTCAATTTCTCGTAGTTGAAAGAAACGCGGCGTGGAAGGTTGTATTTCTTCGAGTCGAAGGAAATCGTGTGTGAAATTCGTTGCTCGAGGCGGCCACGGTCTCGTGGCACATGGTCGTTCGTCGGGATAATCGCGGCTTGTGTAAGCATCGATACCAGAAAATCGTTCGAAGTCGCTCCTCCCTAAAGCGTGCTCGCTGGGAGGTTCGTCTCGTCGCGGATACCAACACGACAACGTTCATTCTATTAATCGAATGGAGTTTGCGTTACAATCATCCGCACGATATTTCCCCGTAATATGCGCGAGTTGCTCGTTTTGTCGAGTAGAATCCTCGCGGCTTCCTGTTATCAACGATTATAGCGTAATTCGTGATCTTCGGAAGGGCATTTCAGCTTTTCGGTCATGTTACGGTTTTCATTACAAATTCGAAGGTATGCTGATATGTATAGCGGTCTTCGTTGTACGACGAGATCACAAATTGAAGCACGAAGGGGCGGCATTACTTGTTGCGAGCCATTTTGTACTTTTGACGAAAGTTATATCAAAATTGAGATAATAAATGTATGCAGCGCGGAGTAAGCTGTCGCCTCGGCAATTCCCCTTTAGCAACGCGTTTCTGCAATACTTACATTCTACTTGGAAGGCCTTTCCGTTCAGGAAACTATGTAAATTTCAACGATTCGAGGGAATTCCAATAATAACAAAGATATAGAAAATTAGAAAAAATATCGTATGTTTAAAATTTAAAATAACAGCTCAAGAATACTCGGCGATCACGTGCCATATCGTTACACCGTGGAAATTACTACAAGCTGTTTGAACGCCTAATAGAGTATCCAAGTATTCGAATCTTATCATCAAAGAAATCGATTAAAGGAAGACGCATTAGATCTGTCGGTGATTAAAGTCAGTCGATAGATCGTCGAACGGTGAGAATATTTCCAAAGGTGCATCGTCACCGTTCCTTTGTGCGCTGCCCCAATTACAAGTAACACTCCCAAGGACGCGACTCATCGATCCCAGTTATTCGGTCGACGATGAACGTACGAACGCTTTGTCACTGTTTACCGAGGTTTATCCGTCGCGTAAAACTTGGAAGCGATGAGACGAAGGGAGAAAGATTTGTTTGCGACCGCCCGCACCGTTCCAACTGTTTGTCGTAGGAGTTAGGACGACCGAGCGTTCCCCACAAAGTGCCGCTCCTTCTCTCTCTCTCTCTCTGTCTTCGTTCGGTCGGTTCAGAAAACGAAACGACCAGCCGAACGGTACACTTTTTAGTCACTATTTGCGCCGGTGATTCACGAAACACGAACGGAAGAGGATCATCAGTCTGCGATCTGTCGCTATCTCCGTGGACAGATGTAGGTATCCTTACAGTTGGGAAGCGTTTCACGCTGCTTCCATTAACCGTATTTATCCGGAACTTCTCGTCCATTTCAACCTGTTAAAAGAAACTCGTTCTTTGGTATCTACACCATCCTTTACTCGACAATTTCCTGAACGTTTAAAGGTGGATCCAATGTGTACTCGAAGGATTCGTTTCGTTGTAAAGAAATAATGGTCTTTTTTTTTTCTTAAACGTTTCAACCAAAATCCATTGTTTGATGGGGATGTTCACGTTGCAGGTGACGGTCGTCAGTACGAGCACGCCAAGCACCAACACGGTTCATCCCAGCGTAAACGACATGGACTGGTTTGCCGGTGTGGCCGAGGAGGAACTGCTGTACTACACGGGCGTCGGCAATGACGTCGATTCTCTTTGGGCTGTGATCGGGAGCTTCGTGCCACCGCCGCCTAGACCACCTTATTTACCCGAGGAGGGTGTTACCACCGACGGACTTACTACTTGTGATTTGTGTTCGTGGGCGTGGAGGAACAACAGGCATTCCTTTTCTCTCGACGGCACTCTCGGTAAGTGCCACCGGCACAATCTTATTTCCTCCCTACACGCGGTCCATTCCGACGATACCGATATTCCAAGCATTCGTGGATAATCGTTCAAACACGCGACGAATCGTTTACTCGATCAAATTTATAGATTTCTCTTCGGTTTCAATTAAGATCCTTTGTCCGAGTGTTTTGCTTTGACGACGCGTTTCTGGAAGATGATGTTTTCAGTGTGCCTCCCGAAATGCCTTCCTCTTGTCAGCTCTTCAACCGGGCCTCTCTCGAAAAGGGTTAAGAAAGTATTGTAGTGGTAACATCAAGGGCTACGTGTTATTCTTTCTGTACATACTCCACCGTATTTTTGGCGTATTTGCAGAGCAAACAGCTTTTCTAGAGGATGCTTCAAGCCAAGTTTCTATCGAAAACCAAGATCTCTTCTAAAGTATCCTCCGAGTCCGGTGACCACTCACGACATTCGCGTAATTAAAGGATTTTCGAGAAAAATCAGACTTGATGAATTTTTACAGGCGCTTATTACGCGACGTAACGACGCACGCCGATTGAGAAAATGACAGGCGTTATCGGGCGCGCGGTGTTCCATCGTGAGATCTCGAGTTGCTCGTTTTTTACACACGAAAAGTAAAAGCGGCTTCGTTACGAGCAGACACTCGAAGTCGATGATCAGGCGGCTGTCGATACAGTCGCGGTACACACTGGAAATTAGGAGCAAACGAGGCGAATCGACCTATTAAGATTTAATGTCAGGTAATAGAACGTTAGGACGCGCATATCCCCAAAGCAAATTATTAAATAAGAAAATATTTACCGCCTGGTTCCGATAGAATCGGTGAAACGAACGATCGATCTGCTTGCACATTTGTGATAAAAGGAGAAAGAGAACGTAGTCTTTTAATGTACGTGTAACGATACGTAGAACATTAACGTCTCGTATACCTCGAAGGCGTTCGCGATGTCATAATCGATAGGACGGAATTGGTTAAAACGTAAAAAAGGAACGAGCACGCAAGGTGTACGTCTTCCAGCGTATGGGGTCCTCGGGGTGAAAGGTCGACCGTTGGGTGCACCATGGGAGGCCCGGCGCGCGTTCGTGCCTGTAAAACTTCGCTCCACCGCTCTCTCGCACGCTCCCTCTCCCCATGTCCCTCATTCGACTCGCGCTAATTCTCGTGACGGACAAATTAAGACGGATAATTCAAGAGCTCGCCCTCGCTTTAGCCCGACCTCCACATCCGGCTGAGACGTTTCGACCAATCGGAGGCCCGATACGACCACTCCTGTGACTCTCCCTTCAGCGATCGTATTCACGATCCGTTTTTCTCTCCTCGTTCCTCGACGTAGGCGACACGTTGGTAATCGTAGAGGTTCGTAACAAAAAGTTACGATACGAAATAAATAAAAAAAAAAAAAGAAAAAATAGAAAAATGTAATTGCAGACTGTCAGGTTCTGAGATGCGAACGTCTGAATTTGTCAAATTCGACATGGACGATTTCAAGGACGGTTATAAGGATTCAAGGTTGGTTACACGGGATTGAATAATAAAAGACAAGATTGCATATAACTGAACAACGTAAAAACAAAACCGCATCGATCGGTGCTTAAACACTCGACGTAGAAACGGTTTCGATTGAAAGGATTCTTTGGACGGAGGACGTGCTGTACATTCGGCCGGAGGAATTCGTCCAATCAGAAAGCCAGCTCTACCCTGAAGGACCTTGGTCCGCACGTACGCGAACCAAAATGTACATACATACATACGTAAGTCTGTTCGTATCGTGGCAGGGTGCCCCACCTCTGTTCGAGGCCTGTTCGGCGCAACCGCCCTCCTCCTTGTTTCAGCCCCTGCGGGCCCCATCGTTCCAGGCACGCATTATCGCCATTACCATGAATTCCAGCAGTTATTACGCCTCTGTTGTACCGCCACGAAAATGGCGGCCTGGTGCATCCTACCGTGCAACGAGGACGCGCTCCGTTCGGCCCCATGCCCGTTTCGCTCGGGCGCCTGCGCTCCCGGCATGTCGTTCCACCGCTTACGCCAGCCGACAATTAGCTTGGAGAATGGTGGCGTCGTTTTCTCGCCGCGTTTCGTCGCCCGCTTCATTTTAAAGCGAAGATTTATTCCTCCTTCTGTCGACGTGGCGGCCGCCTGACGAACCACTGGCGAACGGCTGTGCAGCGCTCGTAAATCCAACGAAAGGTCGCGCGAGGACGGTCGAGCGAAACGCAAGCTCCGGCACCATGGAAATTGAAACTCGCATGCCACAGTCGAAAGACGAGCGCGACCCGCTCGAGTGATGGATGACTCGTAATAAGCCGTGCGGTCGATTTTAATGCCGTTATTAAAGAGATAAATCAACTAAAGATCGAGGCGTTTCGTAGACCGATAAGATTGCGGCGGATCCGCGGCCGGGCGCCGTTGTCTTGTCCGAAACCGATGCAATTACCCCGCGAAAAACGCCAAGATAAATAGGGAGGAGGGAATGGGAGAGGATAAAGAGAGAGGAGACCTCGAGATGGGGGGATGTTTAAGGCAGCCTCGCGATGGGGTAATCATCGCGTCACTTCGCATCTTGCGCGACGTAATAATTACGAGATCGCGCCTCCGACTGAAGAGTCAGTCGGTGGTGCGAGTGCGCGAACTGGTCGTCGTGGCATGAAGCGGCGCGAAGAAGAAGACGGGATGCAACGGGCGGACGAACGAAACGCAAGGGACAGAGAGAACTTAATTCGAGCTCTCGAGTTTCTTTCGAGGCCGGCTCTCGTGTGGACGCGCGATTCCTCGTGACTTCGGGACCACTCGTTCTTAGCTCGAGATTCGTTGCACGACAACGTTGCTAAGCATGTTTTCGAGCGTGCTGTTTGGCAGCGAATATTTCTCCACTCGAGTTTTCGAGAGCCGATTTTTAAACCAGACGTTGCATTCCTCTTCGTATCCCCCAAGTACGAAACGCGTATTTCTTAGAATTAGACGCGAGATATATGTATAATATACTGCTTAGCCGAACACTCGGTAAATTACCACGTCGAAAGTTGACAGCAGCAATCGGGACGCATCGCAAGATACGAGTGTATAACGGTCGATGAAAAAGCATCAGCCGGAGGCGACGCGTTTCCATCAGCGATCGCCGTTCCATTTTAACCGATCGTCCATCGACAGCGGATCGTTCGAGTAAAATGAGGGTGCACCCAACGGAGTGCCGACAACC
This sequence comes from Bombus waltoni, assembly GCA_014737395.1. NCBI lineage: Eukaryota > Metazoa > Arthropoda > Insecta > Hymenoptera > Apidae > Bombus > Bombus waltoni. The sequence continues at coordinate 4,062,042 of JACXII010000051.1, read as the reverse complement.
GCAAAGAAACACGCTAACGCGACGGTTGAAGCGTCGTGGCAGCATCTCGAACGGAGCAAGTCGAAATCGCCGCGTGAAGCTCCGTTTTGAACGCAACGGATCGTGGCTCGCTTGATTGTGAGCTAATCACGCGATGCCGCACGAAATGATCGCAGACCGTCAATTAGAACGCGAAGCCTCGCGCTGATTGTAATAGCACACGTCGAACAGCCTCCTTCGAGCGTGTAAAACCGTGAGACAACTTCATCCCTCTCGCAGCCAATGTCATTTATCGTACGTGGTCTGGTTTAATCGTCCGCTTGTTAGGATATCCTTGCGTTTCGCAAAAGCATGCTCGTCCTCGCCTGAGTCATCCTTTTAATTCGCGTTACGCGCCCCCGGCTACGTATATTCGTATTGGACCGATGTTATCTCTCGTTGCGTACTTATATACTGGACCCAGGCTACATAACGAGGCCTCTTTTTCTCTTTGCACCGTCCAGCAACAGCCCCTCTGCTCTGACCGGGAGCGTTCTTGTCGCAGCGTTGTTCGTTGTGCTTCTTTCTCTTCTTTCTCTCGTGCATCGTCACACCTTTGGTATCCAGGATAACGCCTCGAGATTTCGGTGCCTCGAAGTTGGGGTACAGGAAACTGGCAGTGCTCTCGTGAAATTCAGTTGGTTTCTTCCCGGAAAGTTTGAAGACTTTGGCGATGAAAAATCGCAGTCTCTTTAGTTATCGTCCATTTGCTTCTTTCCATGATCCGTTTCTTAAAAGACTAAAGAGTATCGCGGTGATATATCGAAAGTTGTAATTATCAAACCTTTTCGTGCTACGATCAGTTTCTCTGAAAAAAAAAAGTAGAATGTCAGAGATTTTTTCTTCGCATAGTCTCGTTCCTTAATCTCCAAGTATAAGGTAATCCCTGTACAACGAGTTCACTTTTACGTAAAGGGTCGGCAACGATAAATCGTTGGGAAAGAGGAGCTGCGAGTATCCCGTTTAATTGAGCCGGGCATCTAATCGAGGAATCCGTTGATCAACGGCGTCGTTTTCTCCCCGTAGCCACGATGTCGCATGTTTCGGTTCGCAGAAAAAAGGAGAAACAGGCTGGTTCGCGCCCGTAAAGTGCGAGCTCCAGAAGGATGCAAACGAGAGCGAACCGGGTCCCTTTCGTGCGACCGAAAATTTTTCGACGGCTCCTCCTGGTGCCCGGCACTTTTATATGCTCTCTCCCGAGCCGCGTACTTTTAATCTTAGAGGCAATCTCGCCCACGTAGATTTATTGGCAGCGGTTCCTTGCGCGCTGCAGGGCTACCGTACACTTGTGTGCTCCCCCTTTGATTGCGTGCACCCCGATTCGTTACGCGTGCTCGCATTTATCGGCCGCTTACGGTTAATCCGCGCGTCCTGCCGAGGAATTGTTCTCCGCTCGATTCCGATGTATGGCAGAAATAAACCAATTTGACGTTTTAAATAAAACGAAACGGATACAGGACGCTTTTGGACTCTGCAGTGGGCGAATCTTGCCGATTCTTTGGTAACGTACGATGGAAACGAACGAAGTAGCTACTATGTCCGTATACTGGTAGGTATTCCAGCTCGACTTAGTATCTTAAGCAATTAAGGATAGGATTTTCTACAGGCACGAGACGAGAAATTCACACGCAGGCATTTTCTATTCGTTTCAGATGCTATATGTACACGCACTATAGCAATACATCAAAGAAATACGTTTCTAAATCATTTTCAGTTATCGCGCCAAACCTACGCGTTCGAAGCTCACGAATAATCCTACCGTCAGATATTCAAATCTCCGAGGTTAAATTTTTGTAATCATCCTTGATAGTTCGGCGAGTTTTTAATTGCTTTTTATGGAAGCCATTAGTTAACAGCATTCGAGTCCATAATCTTGATAGGTCTGGACAAATGAGCTTCTCACAAGAACAGCCAATAACTCAAATGAAGCTACATGGCGCGATGGCATGATTCACGCGGCAATACGAACGCGTCGTTCCACGATCATGATGAAAAATGCTAAGCGGCCGCCTCGAGCAGATGGCGCAAACGAGAAAAAGAAGTTGCGAAATTGTATTTGCATGGCAAATTGAAACCGGATAACAGGCGTAACAGCGCTGATCGTCGAACGATTAATTAACCGCGCCGTGCGTTAATGATATGCAAACAAACGACACTCGGATACGTTCGAACGAATCATTAATCCGCGGAGAAGTTGCCGGTGCAACGACGAATTTAGAGTTACGTACGAACGTACGTGCATCATCGCCACGAAGGACCAATTTACTCGAGCATTATGCTTCGAGGACGATTGAAATGGAATTAGTTATCGACTCAACCTCGATTGATCGAGTCGGCGATTGTCGCTGTACGATATATTACGCGAAGTTTACATTGGTAAATCATAACCGAAGAGGTGCTACTATAAATTAAAGTACACGATAGCTGTAACACCGTAATTACCGTATTCGAGTAGCGTGGCGTTCGTTAAACACGGGAAGACAGTTGCGCTTGTCGCCAGGTAATTCAAGATGCTCGTAACTCCTTAACAATGACAATCAACGCAATGAACAAGGATCGAGCAACGAATCGCGGCTAATGATCTCGTTGATATCGAGAACTACGTGCTTCGTGAAAACTTACAAGAATTTTGTAACCTCGAGACTGAGCGGAATTACCTTTGTCACAGACGCGTCATGAGTTACAGGTTATTCTAAGACATCCAGTCGTCTTCCCAGACACTTGTCGTCCTTATAAATACCCTCAAACCCGGTCGCAGGTGCCTTCTCAGACTATCGTCTCGTTCGCGATAATAACGCACTGCGTTTGCTATCCGACGTTCTCACGTGGGTCGCGCTTAACGAGTTTTCTCTTAGCTTACAACTATCAGAATGATAGTTACAAAGCAGAGCTCGAATCTCGTATGTAAATTTTGCTGGACTTTCAAGTTTCGTAGAAACAAGACGCATTCGGTAATCATTCTCGAATTCCATTAAAATTTACGCGAGCAATAAGTGGAGCTCGATCAATAACGAGCCAAAAAGTCGTTGCCCTTCGGTTTAATTTCATCCGTCGAATGATCGTTTCTCGAAGACGACATTATTCCTACGCTTTTCTCCTAATCGCAGGTGTATCGTTGGTTGTCACCGACTCGGCCCATTCCCCGGACCGATAACAGAACGCGGTGCACACTTAAAAGTTCTCACGAGGATCGCACTTAACAAGCTTTCTTTCTGCTCGTAGCGTAAAGAACGGCCATTTTGATACACCGAGCTACGCGATTCTGCCTGCGGTATTCAAGTAATTAAGATTACAAGTCGCTTCGATTACCCGGAGACAGGCTATCGCGTGTTTTCCAACGGCTGAACACAGTCGTCTCGATGCTCCTTATCTTCGCCACTTACCGAACTATGCCGAACTTAGGCGTCTTATCTCGGAAACACGGCCCATCCACCGTGTTCCGGAAACATCCGCGTTCTACGCTCTCTTCTTCTTCCTCTCGCAACCTTTTTCTTTCACCATGGTGACACGCGCACAGCCACGCACACGCGTGTGTGTACACAGATACGTTGCTCGTTTAGGAATTCTTGTCGCTGGAAGGATAGCTGAGAAGTAGCCTCCGTTATTTATCCCTCGTTTTTTCGCTTATCTTGTTTCACGCGACGGGCGCGCTCACAAGGAGAAGAAAGAGTTGTTAACAGCCGGCCTATATCGCTACATTAGAACCGATAGAAATACCACCGCGTCCGTGGCAAATCGACGAACCACGGCTTGCTAACTCAACTCGGTTCCTCCGAATGGTAGTAATTTCTTTCCCTGCGTATCTCTTTTTCGTTTGTACCTAACGGCCCACTCGGCTCTTGATTACCACAATCCATCGAAGAGTGTCTTTTATTCGTTATCTTCATTAACACGTGAATTTTCTACTTGCTTTCTATTCCAGAATAGTGGAATAGCAAGGTGGTAAATCGATCTGTTGGAGTTGACGAAGCTTCGATTCGATTCTTGATAAAATCGTTTCCTTCGTATCGAATACTCTAAATGGCTGTAATTTTCGATATTACACGCGAGATCGTTCTGACTCGTTCGGCTTTACGACTTATACGACTTTTCTCCCAAGAAAAATCACAAGAGTGTATTCACAAACGAAACAAAACGAATTCTTCTTACTCCCTCGACCGATCTCAAGCTCTGGCGTTTTCAAGATCAGTCTAGCGACTCAAAGACCGAAACACGACTGGCGTTCAGAAAAAAAGGCTTCGAACGACATAGACACCGCACCAATAGAGCCATCAAGTCATAATTGCCGCACGAGTCGTTGAAGTGACTACAAACGGTCGTGTTCCCAAAGAACGATAATGCCCGCTTTGTTTTCCTTCTGGCCTCTTTCCCTGCGACCATTACCGATTACGCTCAAGCGTTCTCAAACGGGAAGAAGTGTACCTCTGTCTACGTCGAGTCGAGGAAGCACAAGGAGAACCTATCCACTCGATTCTATTCTTACACTTTTACACGACGCAAGTACGGAGAACCTGACATTGACGTGTGCCAAGTGCTGGTTCCCTCGTCGGTTCGCGTACGGTTGACGTAGAGTATGAATGATTCCGTTAACTGGACGTTGGCTCGCGTAGCCTCGGGATTATTTCTCAGGAAACGTTGAAGGGTGCATCGAGTGAAAGCTGCTTCCTTGAGAATTTTCGACTCGCTTCGACCCGTTGAAATCGGACGTTAGAGCGAGTCCACGGTTCAGACACTAAGCAATTGACGTTGTTGAAAACATTATGCCCGACTCGACGTGTAACTGCCTCGTATTTTTATTTGTAAATAGTATCCTTGATTGGAGAGATTGGTATAGCGAACGGTATATCAAGATTGATGCGTACTCCGAGAGCTGATTTTACGCACCTAATCGGACCGTGCAATCTGTAGTGACGTGGTCAATAACCCATCGTGCGAAGGTGACAACCGAGATACGATTGACATCGCGTTGAATCGGAAAGATCGAACGATAAACGTACCACTTCGCGATTTTACGTTCTTTACTCGTTTCTCCCGACGACGCCGAGTCTCTTTAATCTTCTCGTTGCTCCGCTGACTGCTTGAAAAGTAACTTTAACGATCCTACGTAAATCCTATGGCAGAACGAACGAACATTTTTCCGCGTGTGCAACCCTGACGTTTTACAATGACATAGATAATTTATTAACTTGGACGATCAGGGTCGTTTCCTCAGCAATTGAAACTTTTAACCAGCGAGAAATTTACTTAGGATCTGTAAACCAAAGTCGAATGATTTAAGCGCAAAATTGTATCGCTACAAATCACGGTAATTCTTCTAAATGAAGAGTAAGAATAACGGAAAGAACGATACGTTCCACCTCGATTCTGACCCACCCAGCGTTGACTGTCAATTCGGCTGTCTTTCTGGCCACACCTTTACGGACAGATAGACAGGAGCGGCGCGTATGGAAGCAGCGACGTACCTGGTGAACTTTAGATGGGATGACGGATAAATCGGACGAACGATCATTCACCCGGTGATGGATCTGTTCTCGGCTGTTCCTTTATTCCCTACCCTGGTCTCTGGTCCTGTCTTGAACTCAACCATCGCGTACACCTTACAACATATTTTCAATCGCGATCTACGATCCGGCGTTCTACGGCTTTATCTCGATTATAGTTCCGAGATGGCAATTGAGTCGGACACGAAAGCAGTATAATTCCGTCGTCGCTTCACCGGATGGATAATGACCGCGTTACGATACAGTAATGACACGATTGCCGCGCCATTAATACGTACGTTGATTGTAGATTAATATGACGTAATGCAACATCCAGTTACTTAGTTCCTGTGCCTCGAGGACAAAGCACGATCGTGGAATTTTTTTGTTTTCTATCTTACTTTCGTAAATCTCCAACGGTACGATAGATCTTGCGATCAAGGAGTTATAGCGTTTCCAGCGACGCCTGGAAACCTATTAGCCTAATCAGGCGACGCTATAAAATTGAAGAAAAACCAACGAGATTACGGTAAAACAAATGGTGAGGATCAAGGAAAGAAAAGCCTTTGAATGTACCTAATATCTCAGTGATACGACAGGCGCCGGATAAACGAAGAATCTGGTTTCTTTTCCCTTAAAAATATCAAACGGGATCCAGGAATAGCCCCGTGATCGTGTAACTAACAAAACAATGACTGGATCGTTGCCAAACTTGATCCCAAACGTTAGTCTCGTTCTTCATCGAGTCATCTGTCATGACGCCTGTATCGTGTCGTCGATTAACTCGTTATAGTCATTAACTAAATTATATAGAAAGATCTCGTGTCCCGCTGAAAATACATCGTTTAGTCGTTCTCTGGGTAGCAATCGACGTAACGAGATGATTTACGCGTCGTTAACGTGGCTCGATGCCGCAGATCGTTTTAGGAAAGGGAGTCGAAACGATTAACGGTGAAAGTCTCATGCGTAAATTACGACGTGTCTGGGGGAAGTGTGCCTACCTCGATAGAGTCGAGGTCCAGATAACGCGAGGATCTTTGACTTCTAATTTCATCGAAATACCTACCGGCTCGTCTGCATTGTTAGAAGTATTATCGAGAACCGTGGTAACGACGTTATAAACACGAAGCTTAATGGCCATGCTTCCAGCCGAATATTCTCATTTTGGCGATTAACTTTGACTAGGTTGATAATTAATTTTCGTTCTCTCGGCAAAATAATTCCAACAGCCCTTTTTTATACGTTCGCTACATATCATCGATGATATTGTTGGTGTAAACCGGATAAACCGAATATAAATAAGCAAATCAGGAATATAAAGAATTTGAATCTAAAGATGTAGATAAAGAAGCTGATACGTTCTCGTTTGGAGCTTCGTGACGATATTATTACGATAATAATACTGGCGCCCCTATTTCTAAATTACTTTATATTACCTATCGGTATAAAACGCAGCAGATAATAGCGATAAAAGTATTAAAAATGTCGGCACAGGATACCGTTCGAGAAAAAAGATTATTTTATAGATATCGTAAAAGAGGCAGCAGATGGTCGAAACGAAAGATAGATTAAAAATGCTGTTGTCGAGACACAGCGGAAAGTAAACCGATCGACCTACAATTTCGTCGATCGTCGAGAAACTAACGTCGTAAATTCTAAAGAACATTCGTCAGTCATTCTCGGTACACGATCTGTTTACACGAGCATTTAGGAGCTGAGCACAGGGCTTAAATATCTTTTGACAACCGAATAGCCGGATGCGCGATGCAGGGTGCAAAGGAGAAATCCCTGATGACCCTCTGGACATTCTTGTGCTGGTGCACGGCTCTCGAAAGCTCGTAAAGGGGCGAGTAAAAGTGATTTGCTGTCGAGCTACGTTCACCCTCGAAACCATCGTCGTATATCTCGTTCCTTTTTAATCGTCCGTGTCTATCTAGAAAAATTTGATCGTAAATAAAGGACGAATTAAATTTTATAGTGGCGATGCGAAAGCAAAATCGCCGGTCGTCGAAACCAATTAACTTCTACGGATCTTCGAATCGTCTAATTGCACTTCGCTCATCCTTCGTTTGCTCGATACCACCAAGAAAGGAAAAAAGAAACGAATTCTCGTTTCTCGAAATTTAAACATTTAACCGCTAAAAGAAAATACGCGTCGTCGATTAACAACTCCAACCAAAGAATTCTTGAAACAGGTACAGTTTTATGAATCGCCCGTTCGAGGAAAAAGCAGTGACCCCATCGCTATTAAGACATTCGGATCCTCTGCGGTCCGCTTAATTGCTCAGGCATACTTGCGGTTTCCATGATTTATTCCGCGCGACTATTTTCAGCTGGTAGCGAGTCGGACGAGAATAAAGTCGTGAATATATAATGAATTGGGCGAAGCCGCGAGTATATTGAGCCATCAGGTAGTCGAGATGGCCTATCGAACGACGCTCTTAAAATCCTCGATCGCGCGCTTCTTATTTACGACCGACCAACCGACTAATTTCTTGAGTAATCGCGCGAATTTTAGTGTCACCTTTTAAGGCGACGCTCCCTACAACGTTGTAACGATGACCAAGCATCCTCGTTAACGGCGTGCCCTGGCTATTTTTCTCGAAAGTGCACGCTGTTAACCAAGGCCAGTGATCATCGATATCACTGTCAAAGAAAACGCCACAAAGAGTCGATCTTACCAGGAGACGAAACGAAAGTAACGAGATACTCGCTGCAGATCGTCGACCGTGCTCACGCCGTCTCAAGACAGGGATCGTTACCTTTTCAAAAAAGATCGAACGGCTGAAAGGACTCGAGAAAATCGATTGGTTCGCTCGAGCAGAGGCAACGTTTTCTGAAACCGCGGCGCGGCCGTGAAGCAAAAAGACCCGGGATTCCGATCGGTTCATAGACCGTGCTGAAAGGGGACCGTCTTACGAACCGAAAAACAACCGATGAAATATACTTAAGAGCGCGTAATTGTCGGCCTCTCCCTTTCTCTGGTCGGCAGCCGCGGTGTATGCAAGCTCGCTGGCCCGGACACTTACAAAGCGCGCGATTAACGCTAAAAACCAGCAAACCGAATGGCGTGGAAAAGTAACAAATAGCACGGGTATAACCAAAGCGAACGAACAGAGAAAAGACAAAAGAAATAGAGAGTAGAAAAGAATAGGGTGAGAGTAGAAAAAGATAAGAGTAACGAGAGTAAAATCGCAGGCGGAGAGCATCGCGAGAAGAAGATCGCGAACGGTACATACCTCTGAGGCTAAGAGAAGTGTACAGACTCGAACCGACCGAGTAGAGGTAAGAGCGGCGTATCGAGGGTGGAAGGAGGCCAACAGCGGCAACAGAGACGATGATCGTTGATTTCGCCCGCGGAGCCAAAAACCCAAGTCGATTAAAATTGCCGCGGTGGCGGACGACACGACGGCTCAATTATCACCAAGCAAGTAGCCAGACCTCTGGCACATACGAGCGTTTAAACGTGCGCGCGTCTGCAAAGCGACGAGACCAGAGGGAGCCAAGGCCCCGGAGCGATCAGCGGCGCCCGACTCCTCGGATAAATTATTGTTGTTAATGACATATTTATTGATGGTACGCCGGTGGATAGGTAGCGGGATGCAACGGCATATCGGTCGGTATAATTTGCTGATTCGAGGGAAGCTCAGACCTTTGCCGACTTCCCTCTTTCTCCGTCATCCGCCTGTGCTTCTCTCGAGGACCACCTCTCTATCTTCTACTTGCTCGTTTTCTCGCTGGATCTGGTTGTTCCTTTTCTTTATGCTCTTCGCGTATCTCTTTTTCATCCGGTAGACTTGTCGTTCGTATCGCTCTTGCTGGGTCCTTTGAGGGTGATTAAGCGAACCGGAGGCGCCCAGGGCGTCTAGAAAATCGCGGATCGAGAGGCACGCTGAGGGTAATTGTCGCTTCATGATCGTTGTTTGTAAGATGAAACGCGATTAAGGGAATCACGATGGAGCGGCGATTTTTAACGAGGGGATGAAGCTGAAGAGTCCGAAGGACAATTTTAGCACCGGCAGCGCATGGAAAAAGAAAAGTGCTTCGTCTCCTCTTACTTTCTATTTCTGTCCGTGACAAACTAATCTTACGCTATTTATACGTCTTCAAGAAGTTTTCAAAATATCCGTCGTGCGTTTACATCACCTGACTGAATAATACGCGCGAGAGGGATATTCTCACCGGTGAGACGAGATCTTCGCGAACGTTCTCCTTTTACGTCGCGAAATCTCATCGCGCCACTCCGAGCAGAGAGAGATCGAGCCTTCTCGCGGAACGTTATCAGGACACACGAATCGTTCCTTAATGATGATTAATGAGCGGCGTACGCGAACACGCGGACAAGCAACAGTTGCGTAACTCCTCTCGGTAATTAGCCGACGGAGTCGTAATTCAACGATCGCGGCTCGTGGAAGCAGGCTGGTCTTTGAGCGGCGTTCGGTGCTTAATTATTTTGTCACTAACTGAATACCCGACTACTAGAGGGTCTACTCGCGCGACATCGTCCAGCCGCGTAATCAGCGACAATGCGCCACGGCAATGAATGGAAGTCTTTTTTTTTTTTTTTTCTTGCCACGGCCCGCTGACAACATGATAAACGCTCGTAATTAAACGTCGTGTGAAATATGGAAGACGAAAGCAAATTCTCTCCGAGTCTCGGGTAAACGGAGAAGAGGACTGAGTCCCCGTATTAAAGCGGAAGCGAGTGAATAGCGCGCAATCATCGGCAACCGCGAGGTTCGACCTCGCTACGAGAAAATTGACGAAACAAAATGGTAATCCGATTGAACGAACTTATAGCACGAGGAATACGATCGCCGTCATCGTTTTAGCGAAATTGTTACGAGTATTGAATAGTTATGAAATGAAATTGTTATCGATAAATTCCTTGATCGGATCAATCGATTCGTTCTCGGTTTACTTCCGACCTTACTACAGATTACAAGTTACAGTTACAAATTTATAAAGGTAATAAAGGTAAATACTATCGACCGCAGGATTCAAGGAAGCGATTTCATTGAAGATTGGCCATACGCTGATTGAGTTCTCGTTAATGGAACGAGTGGAGCGCCTCAAAATCGTTATTTTATTTTTGGTAAATTTTACAAGCAACGCTTGTTCCCCGAATTTTACATTCTTCGCGGTAATTACTATGATTAATCGTTCGTATTTAGACAAGTAGTTCGACTTATAGAACTTCCTGTTAAAACTATTACATCCACACTCGATGATGTGTAACTATCGCCGTTGTAAGGAGCGTCATTTTTAGAAAAAGGACGAAATTAATACGAAAAGAAGAGGCATTTAAGAAACTCGACGACCTCGCGCCATAATTATTCGCAGAAGATCCGACGACATGTGTTTCTGGCGAGGGGAAAAATCTCGACGCGTATCGACCAAGAACGAAGTTACGGTAAATCTCTGATTACCGTGGCGCGGACCGAGGGCATAATTTTTTTCGCGCGGACCAAGGGTTTGATTTTTACCGCGCGCAAGGCGTCCGTGAAGCGAAGGATATCTTTTTCGAAGAAAGATAATGACAAGTTGCTATAATTACGCGTATTAAATCTCGCAGTAATTCTGCATGAACGAATGGGCCGAAGAAAATATTCGTATTCGAAATCAGCTGCCCACGGTTCGCTTTCCCCTCCTTATGAGCGAAGAAAGCACTCTGGTAGGTCGTTTATTAATAATAAACGTAAGTCGATGAGAAGAACTGTGTAATGTACTACGACGATCTGAAAAAATGAAGAGAGAAACTCGATGAACCGGCCTTGAAAGCACATATTGGATAAACCATAAAAAGCATTCTGGATATAGGCTGTCAAAGAGTCGATACGTATCGAGACGACACCGATGATTAATGTTTCAACGATACTTGACTAAAGTTCGAATCTGATCTCTCGCGTGCGTACGAAGCGGGGCCAAGCGTGATTCGACTCGAAATTAATAGGTTTGCGTAATAGATTTCGAAACACCTTTCGCCAGTTTTCTATTTAACGCTTTGCCGGATGATGATGCGTTACAAGCAGAAAGTAAAGGAGCAAGGTGTTGCGACCGAATCACAACGGTCTCGTGTAATCTTCGGGTGTTTACGGACAACGCCGCAATTACTGATTTACATAATGACTGTACAAACTGTGGAACGCTCGTACGGAAGGTTCGTTAAGCGGTGGCGATGAAACGAAAGATAATTGAATTTTTTCGCGTCCCGTGGAAATTTTCAATTAAAATCTCAAAGCGAATAAGTTGCGAAACGGTAATGACACGTTTGACGGCGAGCCGTGTCAAGAGAGAGGGATCGAAAAGCCATCTTATCTGACAAGATGTTTACTCACTGACGCAAGATTCCTATTATAGATACAAAAGATGCATTGGGACGAGAGTGATTCGAAGATGAATAAGCGAACTCGAAAGAAATACGGGAATTAACGTTTTTGCTTTTAACGAATACGATAAATCTAAAATACTTACTTTTTAGTTCGAACGTGATATTAAAATCAGAAAATCTTGTAATCGTCGTCCCTTATCTCTAAAGTAATTTATTGCAGTAACTGCAAGTTAAGCAAAGAGATAGCAGAACTATCGATAACGTGACGGGCTTGATTCTCGGTGGTGGCCGTGCATCACGGCTCGTTCTTTCAGCTTTTTCACACCTGTTCTTAGGCTCGTCCCGCGAAACGGACGATATTCGCATAAATCGTGCAGCGCATAAGCGAGAACTCGTTGCGTGTCGGGATCGAGTGTCGCTAGTGGCAGGCAACACGTGTAAAATCGAGCCGCAGAATGCGTGTACCGGCGGCGTTCACGTCCTCGCGCACGTCGACCCCCCACGGACGCTTACAAATCAAAAATTAGATTCTGTCCGGACCACGAAACGCCGTGCACAGCCGAGAGTGGGCCAAGAAAGAGAGAAGCGAGAAAAAACTCATTTATACGCGGGCCCGATAAACGACGGGCCGAAACCCGACTACCTGTCGAACCTCGTAATTCGACCTGGAGGCCGAGCCCACGAGAAAAATGTCCTCGTGAAGTGGGAATTTTTCAGGTTACCAACGACAAGCGTAAATCATACCAGTTGTCCGTCTGCATTCCTGCATTCCATCTTTCACATGTTAGCAGAGTATGTACATTTCAAAAACCCCATCGACCAACGTTACGTTGTACACGTTACATTGTTGATCGAATTACTCGGGGAATGCGTGGGCGGAAAAAAGTACTCGAAGATATACGAAATGAGCTATCGGCGAAATTTAAACGTGGAAACGTATGAAACGACTGAGCAGAATGCTCGGTCGAGATATAATGTAGGAAGAGTATCGAATTTATTAACCGAAGAAACTCGTCGAGTCTACGCTGAACCCGTTCCAGTAGGTTATCGTGAAAATATGGCCAAGCGGAACGAGTTCATCCGGTAGTTTTGTTATCGGCTCGTTTGAATAAGTACGGTCCTTCTGCGCGTGGCCGCGGTAACATTCTGCGTGCAAAAGACGGCGCATTGTTGCGAATATAGTGCCATTTTTACGGTTTCCGAAGTTCTTTTTTTTTCGTCCCCTGTCTTTTGAGTAGAGTATAAATTGCAACTTGGTGGAAGTTAATGTCGCAATACGCAACGTACCGGCATGTTTAGCAGCAGCGCGTAGGATATCTTACGTTTAAACGTGTTTAAAAAATTTCTCAATTTATAAATAAGAAGGAATAAGAAGGTTCTTTGATTTCAAAAAGTATTTCACTGACGATATAAAAATAAACGAAGATAATGAAAACAGGCGAACGAAGAGTAAAGTGTAGAGGAAAGTATAGCAATTAAAGGCAGATCGATCGATGGAATATCGTGCACGAACGAGGTTTAAACCTCCATTCGGTCGATGAATGGTAACTCCTCTAACGAGATTAAACGATCCTGGAATATCGAGGCAGAGATTCTGCGTCGTTTCAATGTTTGCCGTAGTTAATGGCCAATTGCCTGCGCAGCCGAAGATCGAACGATGGGACGATCTCGCGTTAAAATAAATACGATCGGACGATCGAGCGGCGAGACAAATATCACGGCACAACTTGGTGTTTATTACAACTGGGGAAATGAGTCGGCCATTTTGAGGCTATACGTCGATCGTAAAAATTTTAAATCGATTCAGTAAGAAGATACCGATAATAGTCAAAGATGATGGTTAAAAAGAAGAACGTGCTTCTTTAAAAAGAAGAACATGTTTTAAAAATGAGATGGTCATAAAATTATGATTATGAGAATTTTTTCTCATCGAGCTTCTTCAGAAATCTATTTTAGTCGGCCAAAACGATCTTTCGAATATGCAACGAGGAAGACGATGATTCGTCGTAGTTGCGGCGATGAATAGGTAACAATATACAAGAACTGGTGGTCGCTGGAACCCAAAAGTTCGATGGTCGAATGGGTTCGTACGGTTGACGCGAAATCGACAGGCGTACAAAGGGTCGAACACCGACAGAAAACGTGTCCCTTTTTGTACGCTTGATTCGTTTTTGACAGGGAATCCGAGATGAGGGACGTTCCCAAATCGAAAGTGATTTTTTTCCCTTGTTTCTCTCGTTTTTTTTCCTTTTTTTTTTCCTTTCCTTATTTTATCTCATCGTACGAAACAACATCGTAACCGGACGCATAGCGACACTGTTTGCACGCCCGAAGTTAACCCGAATCATCCTAGGTGACCAAGCTCCGCTGTAGATGATTGATAACTCCGTTGTAAGCCGTTATCAGCCGTAGCGTGCACGTTGTTATGTTCGTGTCAAAAACGTGACACTGATAGACGGGCTGCCCTCGTCTTCTCTTCTTCTTCCATACTGGCTGACTCGTTCGTTTTTCGTCTCTCGACGCGCTTCCACGCGACCTGTTAATTCAAACTTACACGCTCACGTGTTAACCTACAGTTCTTTTTTTTCGTACGGATCGACGTTCTTTCTCTGGCATCCCCCTGTCTGATTTCACACCGTTATCTCGTGAACAGACGGCCACGTAGCCGAAATTAATTTGTATTAAAAGAATCGTCCGCCGGAGATTCTTTATCAGTTAAGTTAAACGTTCCGAATAATCAAAAAGTCGAGCGTGTCCCGAGTTAATAGATTCGACGTGTCGCGGTGACTTCTATGATTGATCGCTATTCGGCCGAGCAGAATGCGCGCAATTCATCAAACACGTTTCCGAGTCATCCTTCGGGAGTACGTGGAAGGAAACGAGGTCGAGACGCTGACAAAGGGCCGAAACTGTTAGCGAACAGTTCCCAAACGACGAAGTGAATGAAGCACGATTCTAAACGTTGCTCGGTCAGTCGACAGTCACGAACAAGAGTGGATCTCTAGCGGTGATTTCTCAGGGTCGAGCACCAGCAGCGGATTACAAGCGCCGCCCCTCTTTTCCTCTCGAACGAACCCTTTCGTGTTCTCTGTGTCGCGAACGATCGGTACACCGATGAGTTCAAACACGCGTATGCTTCTGCACGACGCGACAAATACAATAAACAGGGTACAATAACAGGCTTTCAGCAACGATATCGTTTTGTTACTTAGGCTTTCAATACGCGTTCGACGCAACGAGACGTACGTAAGATCTCGATTCAATTACGACTTAACCCCAATCTTTTATTTTATTCAAAGTTGTAACATTTTCTACGAAGTTGGCACATTCTATTTTATGTAAACGTATCTTAACAACATGTTCGATAACGCGAGAGTTACGATTCTCGAACCTCTCAAAGATTGGTAAAAAGTTTCGCAAGGCTAAGTAGCCAGCGCAATTTGCTGTACGCTGAAAGAACCAAAGACCAGACGAGACAGTTGATTTTTCTTACGATACAGCTACCGGGCGTAAAAAATCTGCTAGTTAAATCGTTCTGGCTTACTAATCGACCATATACGTATAGAATATTACCACAAGAAACGAAGACGTGAACCTGGAAAACATCTTGTACGTAAATAAATAAAACTCGATGGTTTTTAATAACCAGTCGGATAACGTGGCCGATTACCGCGAATAAGGATTCTCCTCGCCATATAAAGAGAGACCAGTCAAAGTAAATTTCGCTTCTTCTCCTTTTCTCCTCGTCGTCACCAATCCCTCGGGTCTCTTCTTAACTAAATTATATCTTTTCGCCTATTTACGATCGCGCTGGCAGTAAAGCTGGCCGCCGTGACTCGTTCCGCGGAAAATGCTCCCGATTAAGCCTCTAAATTAGGAATCAAGCAGAAACGTTTCATTAAAGGATTAAGATATCTCGGAGAATCGGCTCAAGTTGACTGCTAATGAGCATGCCGAACAGAATAATCGTCGCATCGTAGCTTCTTATTCGACGACCGGTTAAAACAGACAGGCCCAACTGCGCGAGCTGTGAGAACTGCGCTCTGAAAACTGGTTAAATGGCCGTGACTTCTTTGACTCAGAAGTGGTTCGTGGAAAACTGTTCGAAACGAGTCGCGAAAAGGAACGTTCTATACGTCTACGGAACTGGTAAGCTATTTCATCGCGACACGCATACTCGATTACGACCTGCTTGATCTCCGCCGCTCTCAGTGTACTTTAAACGCGGTTGCAGTTGCTAGATTACGTCCACGCCGAGCGATAATTTCGCGTCTCGTTACTCGGGAGGATCGAGCTGGCAGTAGCGCGGGCTGAAAAGCGAACAAGACTTACACGTTGGTAGGTGTGCAGCAGAAATAACAGCGAAACTCGCGTAATAAAGCCTTGCGAATGTCCCGCTGAGCGGAAATCGGACGCGGCAAGCGCGACCACGAACCAATTATGGATGTTCTCGCGCGGCCGCGAACGTAACACGCGAACCCCCGTCAGCTAATTTATTTGGAATCGTCCACCCCGGGGAATTTGCCGCTCCAAAAGGTCCATGAAAACGTTCTTCGACTACTCGTCCGATCGGGTTTGCCAGTTACCGTGGCGTGGGCAAGCGAAACTTCTCGCACTGGTTAAATACTTGGCTCGCCATTAGTGGCAAGAAGATTACGGGCAACTTTCCACGGGTTGTGATTTCGTTGATAAGAAAAAAAAAAAAAAAATAAACGAAAGCAAGATAGGTTTGAAGGAGCACGGATAATGGTGACACTTGGGCAGTTGCGGGTAAAAACGAGAAAGGTCGGGTAGAAGCGGAACGGAAGCGAATATCGTTTTAAAGCTTTTGTTCTGGAATAGAGTCATCGACGGGACTGTTGGTCTCGGTAAAATACCTTTTTACACCGATGTTTCACGTTTCAGCGTCGCCGCAAAGAAGCGATAGCAGATCGTTACGGTTCGACGGCGCGACAGAATCAGTTCCGAGTGTTTACAACGGCGGTCGTCTAATCGTTGGTTTTCGCTCTTTTTACAGAAGCTCCTGGAGAACTTGGATGGGTGCTGACTCTAGTGATAGTGTCCTTAGTATCGGCTGGCATCGGGGCTGTGGTCATGGTGACGCTTCTTCATTGTCGAAGGTCAGTACTATTACACGATAAAATACGCCGGAATACTGTCATTTAGCGGAACGGTAGATCGCGTAGGGATGGTTGCACGCGAGCGTGAACTTTCAACCGCGGTTCCGGCGGATTCAATCAGGATACGATAGAGGAAGAATTTATCCGGTCGATCGTGGAATTTCGAATTGAAATATGAGAACGTAAACACCTGCGTGCTCGGTTTCCGTGGGATTGCTTTCGAAATCCATACAAAGAAGAAGAAGGAGGAACGAGACGAGTCTCTCGATACGGATCGGCGATCAGGTAGATTCGCGAAACGATCGCGGTTTAGCTCGAGGTTCGAACGAATCCAGTTGCCCGATCGATTCCCCTTAAATTACCACCTACCCGCAATGCATCAAAATCGAGAGAAGCGAGCCGTAATAAGGAGGGTGAACCGGTTACTAACTAGATCGGTCGTCGATTTGAATCCGAGCTGAACAACGACCAGATAAAAAAGAAAACCGGCAAGGAAATCGGTGAAAAAAAGGGGAAGCGCCGCAAACCGAGAGACACAATCCTAACTGCGTGTCGGCGCCTTCGTTCCAGCATGACGAGAAGTCGAACCAGCTTTATAGCGACCCATTTCTTGCAACAGTCGAGACAAACACTTCCATTCTATACGAATTTTTCTTAACTCCATCACGCCGTGCCTTTAATTGCCTTCCATCGAACGTAAGATTTAACGGCCTTTACACCGTTTGTTACTTCTTTTACCTCTCGTCTTTGGATCATACAGGTTACTGTTATTACTATTAAGCGCGTTAACTCAAAGGAAAATCGGGGATGTTACGCTTTCTTCTGACTTACGCCGTTATTAATGAAATTTTACAGGTTATAAGTTAAGTAGATTATTCGCACTAATAGGAGAATTCTTTTCTCTCTGTTACAGATTGAAAAGCGCTGGTGGCAGAGGTAAGGAGATTTTCGAGAATCGTTATACAATTGGAACTCTTATTTAAGCTCTCTAACAGGATTATGTACAAATCTTTCATCGAGTTTCACATAGTCGTAGTTTTAGCGTAATCACATATACGTACAGTTGTGGAATATACGTTCGTTGTCAATGAAAAATATTTTACTTTTAAACCAAAAGTACTAACTAAACTCAGACCTACCTTCGTTCGATAGCGTGGCCTAGCACTTACGCGCTTCAGCTATAGAAAGTTAGTACAATAGACATACCGAATGGCCCTAATTATAGTTATGATTATGACCAGCTCTGATGGGTCACATTCAAACCGACTCGCAATTATTCCAATCCTGAGCAGGATATCAATTCAAACTTCCACCCATTCTCAACCACCATCCCCGTCGTTAAAATATGATATCCTGCTAATAATTCTATTCTGTCCCTTTGTGTGAATACTCTCTTTGAAACCTTACCTATCTGTATTCGAGAAACCTTGCCACGTGTAGCGCGATCGACAATAGGAACTGAAGGTCTTCCAAGAAAATAACTACACACACAACATATATGTTCGTTATAACGAAAATCATCGGAAACTGGCTTTGCGCGTAATATTCTACGTGAAAATTGACCTTGTATACGAAATTCAACGTACAATTGCTCGCGAAAGTATTCGAGAAACCTTTTACGAATATAAATATCTATATATCTAATAATTATACATAAAGAGGATATTCCTAAGAATCTTCTAATTCTGAAGAAACGAATTGCTTCGACTCCTGCGGGAAACGCGACCAATCTCTAAATCTATCACCATCTCGAGTTTCCTTGTTTCAAAGTTCACAGACGTACGTTATACATGCGGATGTTTGATTTGTCGAAGGAAAGACACACAGGCCTCACAGTCGCGTGAGACGTATGACGTCGATTGGTGCAAACGAGAAGCATAGTAGAGCCGTGGCGTCGAGTGTCAGAACCGATTGCAGTTTAATTAGTTCGCATAATGAAGGTCGGCTCACGGCGGTATATTCAGCTTGTGCTACCGATGCACTCGTGCTGCTGCTGCTGCTGCTGCTGCCACTGCGCACACGTAAAGGATAGCTCAGCTCAGCGACGGACGGACGACATAAAGGACAGTGAAACGCGTCTAATTAACTTTCTGATTTAAAATCACCCGCGGCACGATACGATCAACGAACGAACCGGCTACGAGCCGACCTGGCGAAGCTGGGAAGGATGAACGGAGACGGGAACCGGGGCAAATAGAAGGAGAAAGGGCAGGTTACTACCGACCGAGGGATACAAGGGTCACCCGAATTAATTATCCGACACTCGTTTTACCGAACCTCCTTGGACTCCGTCGTCGTTCTTCACCGATCCACGATTTGCTTCTTAAGTGCCCTTCACACCGGCACGTCGTGATCACTCGGGGGCAGTGTAACGCTGTCTGCCAGTGGCGCCAAAGGCGTCTACCGTGGAGAAATTGATTAGCCCTTTCCGAGATAATGATTCCCGCCCCGATACTGAAATCGAATGCGTCGTGTGCGATTAACATTTAGACGAGTAATTAATCGAAGGGCTTGGCTTCGGCTAATTAAACAGAAATAGAGGCGTTGTTTAAAGAAGTAACAATGAGATCGCGGTAATAACGGAATGTGAAACATATTTTGCAAGGGAGAGCGAGCTACAGGCGACAAAAAAAAGAACGTATCCCGAATGCCGAACAGCGTAGAGGTCGTAAAACGTTTGAAACTCTCATTACGATTTCATAAATTTGTGCTTAAGGAAGTTGTAAATTACGAGATACACCATCCGCGGACGTGTTCTTACACGAAGGAAGTCGCGGCCCTTGATTCCTCCGTTTTCTTCTTCGTTCGTTTCTATTAATTACGTTAAAACCACAACGGCCGACGTCGCGAGTCTGTTCACCGCGAGTTTATTCATCCGTGGTCTATGTAAACTTGTCAGCAGGGAAATTATAGCTGTATATATCGAATATGGATGTAATTGGAATTTCTACCGAGAGGGGTAGACCGGAAGTGACTGGGTTGGTTGAATAACCGCGCGCGCGGTGATGTTGCAGCGGCAGGCAATTTCATAGGAGGAGAAAAGGTAAAAAAAAAAAAAACGCGAATTAATGAAACATCGTTGAAGTGTACAACCGTGCGTAAGAATCGCCGCAAATGCCAACGGACAAGAGAGGCGTTAATGGACGGCTGAAAGGGGCTGTTGCACAAAAAAGACGAGAGCCCGTACACGTTAGGTTCCCGTACGATCGACGCGACACAATGGCGATTCGAGGGCCGGGTAGAATAGGTGAATCGAATGCGTTAATCGGCTTATCGCGCGTTCCTCCGCTCGATACGCCGAATCAGCTGCTGTTCCCTCGAAGAGTCAAAGACAACGATCGCGTGTATTCGTTCAAAGGATATTCTTTGTCATCTTTTATACACGAAAAAAATGTAATTCGCGTTATTTCGCAAGAAAAAGCGCCATTCTCTGTCGCGGAAACTTTTTGTACGCATCCATGTTCCTGCGAATGTTCCAATTTCAACGTCTCAAAAATATCCAGAGTGGGTAAGAAAATTTATGGAATTCGAAGGAAGGTGAGTTTGTCGTTCAAGGAATTCTATAAACGGTCAGACCCAAGGTATGCTTTTCTCGCATCAGTGAAAATCTCTTTGACATGATGACGCACAACGAGATATAAGAGACCGTCGACGTTCTGCGCTGACCGGCAAAAGCATATCAGACAGAACCGTGTACCTCGATCCGTAACGAGCACGCACGGCTGCCAGGAAACAGAATCCGGGACCATAGGCGTTGGAATCTAGTAGGTCGTGAGGAGAACATTTGCCCCCCGCTGTCACGACACGGCACGATTTTCACGCGTCCTGGTTGCCGGGCTAATGTATCCGTCGACCAATTAATATTCGAACCATCTAATCCGGTAAATCACGCGGCTTAACGCGTTCACGGAAGGGCGACCCGAAGCGACAGCCTGGAAAAGAAACGGGTCCAGTTACGTCACCTCGCCAAATAGATGGAAAGTACAGCGTAATCATCCGATGAAATTTGCGTACGCATCGTACGACGTTTCGCGCGATTAAGGTTTCCGGTCTTCGAACGCGGCATGGAGCGTGGACGCGAGAAAGAGAACGAAGAGATCTTTGTGACAGTTCGACGTTCGATTATAAACGAAGACCGATCTCCGAGGACGATGTTACCCAAGTGGCAAACCGATAAATCGACACCGTCTTATTTACGATAGCAATAAACGACTGAGCGGTTGCCGTGGAATTCTGAATTACCGTCGGTCTGTGCGTGAGCCAACCGAATGCCAGAGACTCGCGTTCCACGATAAATAACGCGATTACCGTCGACACTCGTCGATGTAATCGATTGCACTCGGATTTCTAGGCAGCCGCGCGCAAATGAAGTCGCGCACGCCTATCCTCCCGGGTGATGGAGCACCAAGCGGCGAGAGTGTCTCGTAATGAATGGAAGGTTGATTAGGGTCGAGGGGAAAGCAATTGAAATCTCTGAAACGTTCGAAAGCTGGCTGGTAATTGGTGCCGATCGAGCAGGTTCGCGTGTCTCCGTGCAAATCAGCGAGCAACAATTTTCTTTACATAATGGAAGACAAATAACTTTCTCGGCTCGTCAGGCTATATCCGTTAGTTGGATGAAAATGTTGAAACTCGCGATGAACCGATAGTGCGACGTCGCGCTCGTTAGAATGCATTAACCGATGCGTGGAAAGAGTTTTGCGCGAGATGATTCGCGGCTCCTATTACCAGGTAATCTCGTAGCCGATGCATAAATGCTAATTATGTAAATTATGGTGTAACGGCTCGTTATAAATATCCACGGACGCCGATTGCAAAAAACGAAGAATTAAATTTCACCTCGGCTACGTCACCTTGCTTTTCATTCTGAAACGTTAAAGCGCATCGGCGATTATCCTCCCGAGAGCCTGTTGCTTCTCGGAAGAAGAAGAAAATAGCGTCTAGACGAGCCACGGAGAAGAAGATTATACTCGTTGCACGGGCACACACTTATGCGTGCCGCTGGTATAAGGGCACCGCGATAAACGAGAACCAGTCTCTGTATCTCCTGGCAAGTGACAGCCGCCAAGGCGTGCTGTGACGCGCGAGTCTGCTCCGAGACTCCACGGTTCAGAACGACGAAAACCATCGGCCGGACGGCAACGATGACCAGGACGACGATCACGACAACGAGGACCCTCGTACGTGCGTAGGTTATGAGCCCGACCGATGAGAAGAGAGAGACACGACCATGGGATTCCCATAATCTCGTTTTTTCTTTGCGGTATTCTCGTGCCTACTTACCGCGAGGCGGCACCTCTGATCTATAAATTCCGAAATTCTTTTTTTCTCCATCCCTTCCTGTACCTCCCTTTCCCCTTTGCATCTTCATCTCCGTCTTTCTTACCCTCGTTGTCTGCCTTCTTCTACGTCTTGGTCCCAACACCCGCCCCTACTCTCTCGCCATCCACCCCAAACCCTGTCGCGTTTCTGTAAGCGCCATGACAGCACGATGACGGGCGCACAATGAGGCCATACAGAAAACAACCGTTTTTTTTTCCTCTCCTCTCTCCTTACGCGAGCTCATGTCATAATGCGGTGATTGGGGTCCATGTATACATAGGTACGTGTAATATATCTATGCACGTGATCCTGTGCCTGTACGTATACGTGCACGCACGGCCGGCAGTGTAACGTAACAGGATTCTGTCCGAGCTCACCTGGCACTTCACGAGCTTCGTCCCGATTCGAGTCCCACTGGGTTTCGACCCTACTTCGCTGAAACTCGAGCGCGACTTTCGTTCACGATCCCTGCCAACGGATTTTCCAGAGGACCGAGCGCTCACATGGGATCTATATTCCTTTTTGTTTGTGTCCTAGCGAGTTGCTGTACCGTCGGTGTCGAGGATTCGAACGCTCAGGAAGCCGGCGGCCCAGGTGGCGGAGGAGGAGCTGGCGGTGGAGTGGCCGTTATACCCGACCGGCCGCCTCTCGAGCTCGATAAGCTGCCACCTTATCACGACGTCGCTCCTAGCCCTGGTACGTATCGTTCCGAACCGATCAGAAATCGCATCGTATCGTTACGCGACAGCTTCGAATGCTCTATTTGAGTGAAGCTAAATAATTTGTCTCGTGGTTCGGAAAATTCGTTTATAAACAATCTCTGAACGATCTACGTTTGACAGCAACAGACTATCTAATTCCTTGTTAGAACCCAAGTATCTTTCTATTCTTTCGCCATTGTATTAAAGACCAACGGAGTCTCGTAATATACGAATTTGATTATTCTATGCAAAGATCAACGTTGAATTTTAAGATGCTGAAGCTCAAGCGACTCGAGTAACTTTACCTTCCTGTTCTCTGAGACCGTGGATACTTTCACTACATACGTACAGTCGTTGGGTGCTCGATAATTGACGTAAAGCAAATGAGAGATACGCGACTTGTATGGGTTGGTGTGATGTGATTCAAGGGCACAATGTGTGGTCGTGGTTAGGCTCGCGACGCGGCGGCGGTACACCAGGAGTCGTCACGACGCCTCTGTCGCTTCCGCAACACAGACGGGCGATGAATCTCCCTGTGGAGAATCACTACACCCACATGCAAACGGACGAGGCTCTGTACGCAGAACTGGACTCTCAGGCCGCGAGCTACGCGAGCGATCTCCAACTACAAATGAGAGGAAGCTCGACGTACGGTACAACTTCCGGCGGGCAGGACGACGAATACCACGAGTTAGACGCCGCGAGGTTACATCGTCATTACGGTGGAAGCAACGGGGACGAATCTTTGCAGAGAGACACGCTTCGTACACGTCACAGTAAAAGGTAAATTAATCTCTGTAATTATGTTTTTCGTAAAGTTACTCCTCTCGAGAGCTGTTACAGGACATCGTGATCGTTTTCTATCGGCAATAATAATCGCGCTGGAACATGCCCTCATGAATCTTCGAGGCACTTAACTCTAATAATTTCAATCTGCAACCAGTAGTCAGCATTCCTTTCCTTTAATCGTTTTTACGCATTAAAGCGGTACCATCGGTAATTAATCGCCTATTGGTACTACGCTATTCGACATGCTGTATTTGTGTCTTTTCCATTATCTATTATACACATAACTTCGTGAAACAGTTACCACCGCCTGATACCGCAAGATTTACAATTTAACCATCGCGATTATATTTTATGCACGACTAATTAAATGCCTATTCTTTGTGGCTATTTCCAGCCCAAAGTTTTCAAACGATATCGAAACCTGTCGTACAAAGTCTGCCATCGGTTTCACACGACTCCTCTACTCTCGAAAGACAAGCATGTGCGACTGATCGTAGGACACCGACGATGACATGCAATCTCCATGTATTACGGGAAATGCACTCGACTAGAATGTACCGTTAACGTGCATAATTATCCTATTAATATGCATCTCCGTCGCTCGATCGGACATAAATATTCGAAAGGAAACGGAACGTTAAAGGCTGAACCTTTGCAACGTTATCGCGAATATATTCAATTAATCATCTACATATTTATTATAGAAATAAACACGAAATAACTCGTCCAACGAATACGTGCTTATACTACGAGCTAAATAAATGTTAAATAAATTCCTTTTTATAATTCTCCGCAATACTGTCGGTTTAGAATTACGATGAACCTGTTTCTAAGATATACGTCAATAATATCGAGCGTGTACCTACGTTTAATTGATTAATCGATCAAGATTCAATGTTTCAACGTTTAAGAGTCGCCGTAATATAATCTGTCCAGGTTACAAGAACCGGATTACGAAATGTACGAGAACGGACCGTCAACGCCAGTCCCGCCAGGTCAGATGCAACATCATCATCACCATCATCACCATCACAATCATCACCATCACCATCAAGACCTGCGAATCGGTAGCAGAAACGGTGACCATCCGTCCTACCAAAACACAGCGTACACCGGAAGCGACGCCGAACCGGATGGCCCAACTTTGAGCAGCGCGCCAAGCAGCGCCTACTACAGCGACCTGAGCTCGAATTCGGCGAACCAACAGATGCCTACGGCGGCGTCTTCTGCAAGCAGCACGAATCTGCATCTGAACCCACAGGGTCTAGAAACGCCTCAGTATCGTTTGGCTGCGATAAACGAGAGCTCCGTGCCTTCGGACTATATTTAGAATGAAATCTCTTCACTGTGAATTAACAACCAGTGAAAAGTTCTTTTCCGGATAATCGTGTTTCGATATCTTTTTCCACTGGTTGGAATAGCGATGCCGGAGTGTTTGATCGCGGAGATCGAAGACCGAAGCTTTCGACGACAATCAGGACTCAGGAATATCGGTACGGAATTGTGAAAAAAAAAAAAAAAATAAATATAGACGATCGAGTGTATTACGTTGGATCAACGAGACGGAACAAGAATTTTATGACAACGAAGTTCGCGTCATCAACGCTTTGCGTGAAACGATAGTGCCATAAATATTATCCGACTTACAGTTCCACTTTCATTTCACATACTTGCAACTATTCCTCGGCTCTCGACGGTCGATGCTGTCTTCAAGAATACATTGTCTGTTGCACTCGCAAGAGCAGAGTAATTCTCGCGCTATGTGAACCAAACTTACGTAACGAAACGTTATGTTACGTGTACAATGTTGTTATTGTTCTTCTCTCAGGGAATGACCGTTCACAGAGAGAATTAGTCTGCGGACTTATCAACGATCTAATACGTTACGAGTATTAGCCTTATTATCGTAACGCGGCAACGGGACAATGGATTCGCGAGCGTTACTCGGTCTTTGGCAGTTTTCGTCTATCGATGGAATTCGTTCGCGAACGCGAAACGAAAAGCCCTCCTCGAGACGGTAACGAGAGCACGAAACCGATTGGAATGAAGTCGTTTCGGGGAACAGGTGTTTCGTAATTTGACGTTCGACGGCTTTCAGTCAGCGCTCTCGACTACATCCGCTCTGCTTTTGCATTTCGAGGGAATGGCACGGACAGCTTCGATGGTATTCCCCTTTCTCTCCTGCGCGATATCTCTCCTCCGGTATACGGTGTCTCGAAATTCTTGTACCTTTTTCAAATAGCTTCGATTCCTCCGATAGAAAGAATATTCGTTATCTGATCGAACGAATTTCTAAATCGAGATTTTAACAGGGAACAATTTGCACAAACTATCTCGTACGAATGTAAGGTTCTAATAGTTACGTATTGGTTTCCTTGATTATCCGGATCAATTTTGTACGAGACCAATGGATGTGTTAATACCTAGAAACGTGAAACATAAATCATATCACAGATTTAAAAAATAAAATGGATATCACATGGTCGAAGAACTTGTTTCAACGACTGTTTCACAGCATCGAGCGACAGTATTCGCCACTGAATCGTTAAACAGGATTCGGGCGCTCCGTCAGGCTCAATCGTTTATCTTCGACCCTCGTTCGACCGCAGAATTAATTCGTTTCACCCGATTCGGCAGGACTCGTTTAATCGACGCCGTCGTGTTCTCTTAATTACCTTGCCTCGGACAGGCTCGATTGTTTCTTCGACAGAACACGAAGTGGAAGAGACGTTTTGCATCCAGATTCCGCACCGCGTTCGCGTTTACGTCTTTCATTTGTATCTCACCTGCGCCTACCTGTCGCCGCGAAATTATACTACACACCTTCCACGTTTACTTATCGTGTCATCCTTTTAAGCAACGAAGTTCCATTCTTCTTTACATACATGCGAATCTTCGCGAAATTTTAATTAACATGAAAATTTAAGCGACGATTCGCGATTGTTGATTCTGTAAGTTCGAGTACAACGTCATTCACAGATTGTAGATGTTCATGGTAAAAATTCATACTTTCACGACTGCGATTAATCCTGCTGTGCTTCTCGTTCTTTCTTCGCGTTTCCTTGGATATCTTCTTTGTTTTTGAAACGCTTTGTAAACGTATAAACATCCATAGTCCGTTCGTTAAAACGAGCCTCTCGGAAGCTAAACTGGTCGCTTCTTGTAAATTTCTCAATTTCGTTATAATAATATAATTCATGTTGTATCTTCAAAAAGCAAATGGTTTGACTCCCAAGATCACGTATCGCAAAGGAATGGTATAAATAACGGTAAGTTGTTACGTAGATTAAAAGTCTTTATGTCTGCGACATCGTTCCTTTGTACTGTTTAGTTTACGAAACTGATCAGTGCGACTTCTGAATGATTCAAATAAGGAAACTACCTACGTACTTTACTCCAAAAAAAAAAAAAAAAGAAAGAAGCTCAACAAGTAAGGATAACAATAACGCGAGTCAAGCGTCCATGACAGTTGCCACGTTCGCTGGAACTCGCGAAATGCGTAAAGTACATAGTTCTCTTGTTCTCTTAATCGTCCGTGTATCCCGGTAAGTCAACGTAAATTACGTCGGTACTACCGTGAGCTCATAAATTACCGTGGCCCTTCGGTTCGTTGTGCACAAAGAAACGCGATGTTTCGTTGGCCGAAAAACCATTCCGCGGTGCGGAATCATTCACAGCTCTGCCGCTTAACTATACACACCGAAGAGAACGCGGAGCGTGCAACAACAGATGCAACAATGCACTCCCTCGTGGCCACGCAATAATTAATTGCGCCCTCGCGGCCACAATGGCGATAGGGAGGAGAGGCAGCGTTGCTTGGTGCTTGGCGCATTATTTCGCCGAAAAAAATCCCACGAACGCGGCGCGTTGTCGAATGGGTAAGCTCTTATCGTGGTCGTGTTACGCGAACAGGAACGGTATATTATGGAATTCG
This sequence comes from Bombus waltoni, assembly GCA_014737395.1. Lineage (NCBI taxonomy): Eukaryota > Metazoa > Arthropoda > Insecta > Hymenoptera > Apidae > Bombus > Bombus waltoni. The sequence continues at coordinate 4,034,347 of JACXII010000051.1, read as the reverse complement.
TTGGTGCCTCCGCTTAATTAAGGCCCGCTTTTCTCCGCCAGGATCTTCCGCATTTAAGCGACGAGCTTGTATCGGTCAAACTCGCCAGCGATTTGCAGCTGCGCCAGCACATTTTTCCTCTCCTTGCTTAAGAGATACTTGGGAGCATCTTCGAAGGTGCAGCGTAAAATACGATTCGCTTCGTTTGCTTACGATATTTCCGAAAGTTCGCGATTTCTTCGAACTAAACGAAAATCTATCCGGCAAACGATTTAAAAGCTTAGAAGCGCATTCTCGTCTTCGGCGACGGTAAGAAAATGAACAGCGCAGCAGGATCGTGGGAATTTACCTTGTCGAATCGCCGCGAGTTTCTCGATTGTCTCTTTACATTACGTTACATAAACGACGATACGGAGAGCGCGGTGGAGCACGCGTCTAGGATGCAGCGAAAGGAATACGGGGCCGTAAGGACGTTCGGGCCCGCCCTAGCTGAACACACACCACCTTCGCCCCTGCTACGGGATATATAAATTATACATGTAAATATACGGGCGTCCGGGCCGAGAAAGATCGAACCGTGAGATATCGAGATATGTGTTGGCGACCCGCACACCTCGCCTCCTACTTTCACCTCGTTTTGCTCGTTTTCTACTCTCGTCTCCCTTCCAAAGGTTACGCTAGCGCGCACGCATAAACTCACGCATCTACGTGCCTATGGCGAATACCTTTGTCGCCGCTGCCACCGAAACGTTCTTATGTCCGCGTGCACGCATACCGCTGCCGCTAATTCCTATGCATTTTTCGAATGACCGGTAAAATCGCGGCAGACCCAGCGTTCCTCGTTCCCCGTGGCGTTCCCACACCGGAAAAATGTTGGTGGAATGAAACCCCTGCGCGACTGAATTGTTCGCCGGTTGCCTTCAATGCATCGCGTACCGTCCTCTTGAAACTCAATTCGTTTGAAAACCGCCAAGAGCTTCTTCACGAACGGACCAACGAATTTGCGAATAAAGTTTCTTAAACGAACGGCCACTGTGAATCAATATCGTTACGTAGAACCTGTAAGAACTCGTTTAATCGGATACCGAGTAAAGTGTCGCAGAAGCGAAAAAATCTCGTTCTATCATTTGTGTAATATTCTCTATAATATGGCGCAATACGGTGTGTTGAAACTCTTATTGCGTAAAGGACTGTTGCAGATCGATTAAAATCAAATGCATCATTACGAAACGGACAGCAAACCAGCGGTTTATCATGGAAACGCAATTTCTTTCGCGACACTTTAAGGTACAAATCGCGGAGAACGGAAAGACTGCGGTTGCCTTGTATCGATATGATATTTATACTGGTAGAGAAAAAAAAAAACTGGTACTGAGATTATATTGCACCAACGACGACGTTCCTCGCACAAATGCACCGTTGACTATCGAATTTGTATTTTCTATGTGATGTGATGTTTCTTGCCTACAACTTTTGTAACTATAGCGAGGGGATAAGATGTAATATAGCGATCTAGCGAAGCCCAATGCGAAGAATAATGTATAAAATTCAAACGAACGCGTGAAACTGTAAAAATAAGAAAATTTATAAGTTGCTTGTATTGTAATTAACGTTAATCTTATTATTGACATGAAACGGTGCTAAAAATGAATTGTCATACTTGCGATTCAGTTATTTATATTTTCAAATTTCTGAGATGATTAGAAATATTTTCTTCGTTTCCTATCGAAATTGTTATATGAAAATATCAAATTATTATAAACTTTCAATAATTTTTATTGTAACGTTTGACAATTCTACAGTACAACAGAGTATTAAAATTTCGTTTAGAATAAGTGCTGACGCGACTTGTACATAACGTTGCAAATTGTAAAGAAAGAAAATTATTTTATTTTCATGTATATAATCGTGAAGCGCTTGTGTACATGAATAATTATTCTGAATTATTCTGTGCGCAATTAAGTCGACTATTGTGACCAATTTTTAAAGGCATTGCACTCTTTTATACGTAAGAAATTGTACAGTGAATAAAGACAAATACCGTATCTACAGACAGTTTTTATCTGTTAATAAATATGTTTTACCAATTTTTTAAAATTATTCTAACAAAAAGAATAACATTACATTGCTAATAATACTACAGTTATTCTATTACACAGAATAACGTGTTACGCGCGCATTTCCGCCAGCTTCCATCCGATCAAATAGAAAGATTCTATTCGAACCTTTATGTCAACTTCGATCCTTTATATTGGGTGAACTGAGGTGCGAAACATTTAAATGAAGTCGAAGTCTATACGTGTCTGCTGATATTTGTTATTCTTTATTGAATTACGAGTGATCGAGACGTATAATTTCTATATTCGACTTATTAAGTTGTAGAGAGCGTAAAAAAATTTGATTCTGATTTTCTTCCAGTCAGTATGTCAGTATATGATTGATTCAATTTAATGTCATATCTATCCTATCCTTATTCAATGATCCGGGGCCTATGTGTATTTACAGACAAGGTACATGATCGGTGAATACGTTCATACCAAATATGGGATTACAGACGAGGTTGGTAATAGGAGTTCGTGTTTCACGTTCTGAAATACCGACCTTGCGAGAAATCAAATTTGATTTGGATTTTAATTTTAATTCCTACCGCTAGATGTGTTGTTATCTTATTCTATGCTGAGTCGATATTAGCGGAAATGGTACGAAAAATATAAGAGAGCTGCGTTTTGTGTATAGTCGTACGTGTGTTATATTATTGTACGTACACGGTATGTAAGTGCAAAGTGTACAACTTCGCTGAATACCATGTGGATTTATTTAGGTTATGTCACAATATAAATTTTAGTTGTGTGATTGTACTTAATGATTAAAATATTTATTAAATTAACTTTTTTATGAATTATGTATGGTAAATGTAAATAACAAATAACATGAAATTCTCTACTAATTCCATAAAATCTTGCGCTGCCCGTATTGGGACGTTAACAGAATTTGAAAGAATTCCTAATACCACTTTTGAAACTCCTCTTGCTCTTGTTCATACAAAGGTAAAATCTAATAATTCGAGATCTAACGGAAATATTTTATTTAACATATTATTTTTAATAGGGAGGTTGTGTACCGCATTTAACTAAGGATGTTTTTAAAATGGTTACTTCAGACCCACAAATGTTATCTGTTCCACTTTCTTCTACGTATTTAATGCTGGAATCAATGAAGGATAATAATGTTAATTTTGCAAATTTTGTGGGTATGAAGGTACATAATGTTATTATATATTTTCAGATACGTGAATTTTACTTATAACGTTTTAAGTTTTATATTAAAAAGATATTTTGTTTAGGAGTACATTAATTTTGTTACAATACATGACCCAGCCTATACAACGCCTTCAGGTTTTCGAGAAGCTAATTCTATTCCCTTATGGACAAAAAGTGGAAAATTTACATTAACACCCAATATGTATATGGATGTTATTGAGACATTTAAACCAGACATGTATGTTATTTTGTGCGATGGAGATACTAATATCAATAGTAGTAAAAGAAGAGTATCAAATTCTGTACGAAATAGCATGACATTCTTTGAACAATGTTTTATTAAACATTCTTCATCTGAAGCATTGAAGTCCTCTGAAATATTAGGTGCAATTGAAGGTGGTTATGATAAAGATGCCAGAACAATATCAATAAATTATTTAAAAACTAAACCTTTAATAGGATATGTGATTGATGGATTGCATAATAATGGACCAGATGTAAAGAATATACCATCAGAACAAATTAGAGAAATAGTAGAGCACACAATTGTGAGTTAGAAATCACCTATTATTACATATTGTGTTTCTTCATGAATTATACTTATTTCAGAATCTTTTACCTGCTGAAAAGCTTAAGGTATCGATGGGATGTTGGAATCCCCTTATAATATTAGACCTTGTTGAATTAGGTACAGATATATTTGATACTTCATATCCTTATATAATTACTGAAAATTTAGGAGCTTTAACTTTCCTATGTGATCATGATGACTGTAATAATGTAGGTCATACAATATCATTTACAGAAGAAAGGTAATGTAAAACTAAATGTATAATTATTGTTTCATTTTCATAACGAATATTTTACAACAGATATGCGGATGACTTTTCTCCGATATGTTCTCACTGTGAATGTCTAACATGTAAAAATCATACTAAAGCATATCTACATCATCTATGTAATGTGAAGGAAATGCTTGGCACTGTTCTTTTAATGATGTAAGTTCTCAACACTGATATGATTACATACTGATATTGCAGATAATTAGTATTATTATGTATGAATGTACGCATTGATTTATATTTTCAGTCACAATGTACATCAATATCTCGAATTTTTTAAGATTATTCGAGAGAGCATAAAATGTGGCATTCTTGATGATTGCAAAAAGAAAATTAATTTAAAATTTAAGCAAGGCAATGTCATTCAAGCAGATGAACCTACAGATATGAAGGAAACTAAATCTTCTAGTTCGTAACACAGCTTTGAAAAAGTACTAATATTTAATGACGAATTATTTTTACATTCTACTTTTATAAAACTATGATATAATTCTTATTAGTATTAATTTGATGAAATAATAGTTATTCAGGTAAAAAATTAGGATCTAAATAATTATAAGAAGAGTTACTGAAACTTTGTGGAAAATAATCTAAATCATAACTTCTAGTATACAGAGGTGGTTTTATAGGGAGTAGTCTATGTAATGTATCATGTAATGGTTTCTCAGCTTCTAATTGCGCTACAGCACAATCACCGCATAAATCAATTCCATCTTGGCATTCTGTGCAATGCCATCTTGTACCTGTTAGAGGATCTTCTCCACAAACTGAACACTGTAAAAATAAACCATTAAGCTTTAAATTCTTCTAATTTGCTCTAACACCTGTACATACCTTATATCCAACATGTTTATACACCGGAGACGAATTTTGTTCTTTCTCCATTTTCACTTGTTTTAATAATTCTATATGCCTCAATTCAGGATTGTCATCAATAATACTATTTCCAGCATCATCTTCCTATAGATATAAGTAATGAAATAAATGGTGGAAACTTAAATTTTCACTAGAGTATAGAATTGTAGCAACACGTACAGAATCTTCTGCAATTGCCTGCTCTTTGCTTTCATCAGGTATTGTAAAAGAAATATCTTGATGAGGAAAAAATGTAGAACGTCTGAATAATGAGTAGTTATTACGTTGATGTCTATGACCCATTCCTTTTTTCGCGTCTAATCTCATTTTGGGGCCTCGACCAGGTATAGGTAATCCAGCTCTTAAAAGTTTAATAAAGTATTTTTGGACTCTGCTAGACACTTGTTTTGGAGTTCTATTACCTATTAAAAAGAATAAATAGTAACGTACAAACATAATAAAAATGATACTCTTAATAGTGTACCTAAAGCATTAGCTATTTTAGTCCATCTTCTCATTTCTACATCCTCTGGTGGGTATTCAATTAAAAGTTCTTCTAATCTTCTTTGTTCTTCTACTGTCCATAATTGATTGAAGGTCTCTGGTTTACTTTCATCGAAAGCACGTCCTCTTACTAAAATCTAATTATATTCAAGTCAATATATATATATACATGTACATGAAACATATATATATATAACATAACATACTTTTCCATTCTCTTGTTCTGATTTTGTTTGTATGTGAGGCAAAACATGTCCATGCCTTGTTTGTGGTCTCATTCGCATATCAGGTGCGGCTATGTTATATTGTGCCCAATCAATATAAGGGATTTCAGCAATTTTTTGTGGCCCTGGTAATTCTGGCAGCTCACCATTTTGTATCTGAGCTACAAAAGATATTGGATCTTTCAATGCTTTAGAACGAATTGATAAAAGTTTGTCCAAATCTTCTATAGCTTGAACTCGTTGTGCTTCAAGAATAACAATTGTTTTTAAGAGAGTAGTATAATCTTTATTTCCTTTTAATGCTAAGTGATCAGATTCGAAATAAAATTCACTAGGTTCTTCGTCATGATATTTTTTTTCTTCGTCTTCCATCGCTATTTAATACTTAGCGTGCTAGGCAGGTTATACATGCATTCATTATATGTTCACTGTAACGTATTAACCTTAATCACCTGTCAAACAAAATAACGAATAACGAATAGAACATCAAATAAAATCAATGTAGATTTATTTATTCTAATTATTATTGCATTTTCAATGCAATGCAAATTTGATTTAAAATACAAACGATCGAGTGTAAAGTAGTACTGGAATATTTTCACAAAATTATTTCAGAACGCATGCTCTTCGTTATGAACTCGAAAACACGTGCTACAACATTAATTTAAATATAAATATTATATAAGTTAAAATTGTGTGATATTATGTACCTTATTTCTATCTTTTTCTTTTTGCAAATATTATTTTAATTTTATTTGCAATATATTTATATAAATTGTATTTTAATTATAAAGAGAGGGTTGAAAAAATTCATAAACAATATATAAAAATTATTCAACGTTATGGATAAAAGTATTGTATACTATATATATATATATAATATTTTATATTATATAAATATTAAGTAATTCTTAAAAAATGCCTACATATGCATACCATGCGAAATATATATATATATCATTCTTTTTTTTTTGAAGAAACTTGTTTTATTACAAATGTGCTTTCGATAAAATTACATGAGGAATAACGCAAAGAATATTCCTAAGCTTAGTTATCGGTGGAAGCGTATGGAAACAACGAGGTCACCGAAAAATTAGCGCTGAAGAGATATTAGTTCCTATCGTATTACCATTGTTTCATAAAGTTCGACTGGAATTTGAATTCCGCTATCTTATCGAATAACTTCTTGTAACGAAATTGAAGAATACACTTCAAAACATGGCTGATTACTGATTAAAAAAGATGACGTATGTGCTCCTACCGATATCTTTAGATTCGTAAATTTTGTACAAATAGTTCTTTTAACGTTTATTAATCATGAGGCAGTTATTCGTTGGTCCCAAGAGAAACACATCGTGTCTACGCTGATTTGCCACGAAACGTAATCTTTTATCTAAGATATTTATAAGCTTTGTTCTTATATTTATACAATCCCTCTTAAAATCGCCTGATCTGATAGTTCAGCTACCGATTATCAAAGATATCGGTACCATGATGAGAGTACAAAGTACTCTTATCAGAGGAACCAATGCACGCTTGTAAAAATAAGTGACTAGCTGACCCGCAAACACTTCAGTTTCGTTCTGGACATCTTCCGATAACGTCACACTGCCTTCGATCCGGCTCTAAGGCACGAGGAAGCCGATTCATGCCTTCGTTACACCGATTGAACGTAGAGCCGATCGAAGGCGGTCTAAAAGTCAAACGTATGACTCGCGCGATGTATGTTTGAATTCGAAAAGAAAACGGTTTACTATAGTGCTGGTGAATTGGATAATACGAGGTAATCGGTACTCGTTAAGAGTTTAGTTGAAGCTTGTGCAAAATGGGACAAGTCGAGGAAAAAGGAAATGGAAGAATTGCGCTAAAACGAGAGCTAGGTCTTTTCAGCGCAGTAAGCATCATCGTGGCTGTTATGATCGGTATGAAACCAATATAAAGGCGTGACATTAAATAATAAGTGTTTTCTTCCGGTATCAACATCAAGTCTGTTGTGTAGATTTTGCTCTTTTTATTTTCTTCTTTCTTACATTCTTCATATAAGTTAACAGTTTAATCAATTTTATTCGATTCATTAATTAACTCGTCAGATAATTTCCAAAGGTCAGAGATACAGTGTGCATTATCAGCATATGTTTTCTATATTCTGCTTACATAATGAAATTGTAATCCTTCAACGAAGAATAATGAACTTTCACGTAGATATAATTTCGTCGATACTTGTCATTCGGCTTTAATATTATTTTTAATGGTGTTTAACAGTATTCATATGTAAAAGTCATATTTAAATCATTCTATTATGTTACAATACAATATTTAACATAAAAGTTATATAAATACGAAATTTATTTGAAACATAAACTGTGCGGAAAAGATTACGTGATCAAATGCATACTATGTGTAAAAGTATACCACCACATTTGAGCAGATAATAGTAAATTATGTTAAGTTATGTTATATAAATGTTAATATCAGTGTATTTCAAAAATGATAACAGGTGTTACGTCTGAATTTATTGAAGAATGTACAACAACACGCGTGATCGCTACTGAAGATACTTCGCTCCTCTCATCTGGCAATACTTGATACGATCGATATAATATCATGAAATGAACTATGTACATTTTATCGATAACGTTTCGTTACAAATAATATTTATTTTCGATTTAACCGATATAAATGTAATAATTAATAATGAACAACAATTACGACATTCAAAGAATGATAAAGATCCAATAGAAATTCAGCAGAGCCCCTTTGACAACCGAACACGTGTTTAAGAATAGTTGACTGTAATTGCATTATTGTGTGGGCTTGAATAAGCTTGAGCTTTATACTTATAGCGATGCAAAGTATCTCCTTGAATAACCATTCAAAGCGTTGCCCGATACTTTCACACAGTGTTTCTTTGGCGGGAAGGGTTATTTTTTTAATCGCTTAGATATTCATTAGTTACATTGGCTATTAGATTTCATCTTGCATAATTTTATTATATGCTGTAAATATATATGATATAGTGAACTATGGTTATTTAATGTTGCGTTGTATATCTGGATATATTTTACTTAACTTGATATGTTTTTAAAGTAAATATTAGTTTTAAAGAGTATTTCCAGCAAGTTATGCGAATTTTAGAAATTTTACAGAAATATTTTTCGAGTTCACAAATAGAATAAGTGTACTTTGGCCTCGATATTTATCTGTAACATTTCAGTACAATCAGGTGAAGCTTCTGAAACAATATTTACATTACTCCGGTATAATCCAAATCTCTATAAACCAATCTAGTTAGAATCGAATTAGTGGAAATTTAAAACAAATATACACATGATGTACGTATTGTAATCTCTTTTGGATTAGTCCCTAATTCCTTCTGCTTTAAAGTCAAATTATATGTTGTATTTTTGCACAATAAGAAATAAAACCTGACGTAACGTTTCGGTAATTACGAGCAGAGCTTTGACGCGATTACGAATCAAGGGGGTTAATCAAGGTTAATTGCTGACCCACGCGCTCGAGTATTATGAGGCATCTTCTTTGCAGGCTGACAAATCTATCGTACTTACCATTTATCTATAAATATAACGTTAATTTTATCATTATCATTATCATTATCTACAGTCTATAAATCAAATAATATTTTATACTGTTGAAACGGTTGAGATTTCGATTGGCAACTTCCGAGCAATTTATATCTCTACACTGGCACGAATAGAATAAAAAGGGAAGAGTTCTTTCAATTGTGAGGAAGTTACGTTGCTTGTATTTTGTTTTTCTTTCAAAGTTCATTATATTATTTCATATGGCCATGACTCTCACTACATATATCGCAGAGAAACCAATTAATAATAAACTGATAATAGTTACTCTGATAAGGATCAATCTTATTTGTTTCGTAAATATTACTTTGACGTTATTGTTACAAATGAAACTAAATCTGATATTCGTTTTAATCAAGGAATTATTTTTCCTTCAAGGTTCTGGAATTTTCGTGTCTCCAACCAGCGCTCTCGAAAGATCAGGATCCGTTGGATTTTGTCTAATCGTCTGGACTACTTGTGGCTTTCTGTCTCTGCTAGGGGCTCTCGCATTTGCCGAATTAAGTACAGTCGTACCACGATCTGGAGCTGAATATGCATATTTTATCGAAGCTTTCTCACCCTTGCATCGGTATGCCGGACAGATACCAGCTTTTATATGTTCTTGGGTTTACGTATTACTACTACGACCAGCAGAAGTGGCGGTAGTTATGTTGACATTCGCTGAGTATAGCGTACAACCGTTCTCCGGACATTTAAGCAATCTTCCTGAAGAATCATTGTTTAAATTGAAAAAGCTCATAGCAATCTTAGCTCTTGGATTGATCACATATATCAATTTAACCAGCGTAAAATTATACGTGAAAGTTCAAAATATATTCACCGTATGCAAAATAGTTGCGTGCATTTTCGTAATCAGTGGTGGAATATGGTGGTTATACACCGGTCATACGGAATTATTGAAGAAGCCGTTTGATGGTACTACCGATTCGCCTGGTAGCGTGGCTTTAGCCTTTTACAGTGGATTATGGGCTTACGACGGATGGACTTCGGCTGCAATCGTTACGGAAGAGATCCAGAAACCGGAAATTAATATTCTTAGAAGCATTCTAATCGCGGTTCCCTTGATTACCGTTTTATACGTTTCGATGAATTTAATGTACATGGCAGCCTTAACGATACCGGAAATGGTAAGCGCACCAGCTGTAGCAGTTCTTTGGGCGGAAAAAGTTCTGCCCTCCTGGTTGAGCTTTGTAATACCTCTGGGTGTTGCTTTATCTACTTTTGGATGCAGTCTTAGTATTCAATTTGGTGTATCCAGACTCTGCTACGTAGCCGGAAGTGAAGGGCACGTACCCAGAGTCTTTAGCTATGTGCATATTGCAAAAATGACACCGTCTGCAGCAGTAGCGTTTCAAGGATTGCTTACGTTATTTTGTATGCTTTTGGGAGACATTATCGCACTTATCGAATTTGCAAGTTTCTTGACGTGGGTATTCTATGGACTTGCGATGTTGTCGTTAATAATTATGCGACGGACGAAGCCAGATGCACCCAGACCGTACGCAGTACCAATTCTGATACCATGGCTGGTATTGGTTGTTTCTATTTTCCTGGCTGTAACACCGATCGTACACGAACCCTCACCCAAATACCTGTTTGCATTGCTATTTATTCTTTGTGGTATTGGTATCTATCATACATATGTGTACAAGAAAGTTAGAAGTATTTTGGCAAGTGAGTATTGCAAAAAAATGTTTCAAAGCATTTTTAATTACTTTATTCCTTATTACTTGTAAATTTTTACTTGTTACTTTTCAGCGAGAATCACATACTTGATCCAAGTATTATGTCTAGTTGTTGCTCCAGATAAAGAAAACTGATGACATTTCACTTCATATCTAATTGTACATATTGTAAGATTATTTTCGTTATATAATATGGCTTAGGTTGAAAATATATTTAATAAGTCATTTAAGAAATTTAGATTTTGAACAATAAATCTAAGTGGAAAGAGAGAGAGAGAGAGATACATTGTATTATATAATATTAAATAACAGTTTTATTCATTTTTATCCATTTTCATAAAAAAAATTCCATGTTTCTATAAAATTAATAATTAGTTTAAATATATAACAAATTTTTATATTTGTGCAGTATTGTAAAGTATTTTTAACGTAACTATGAAGATATAATAAATACTGACTATAGCACAGAATTTAATAAAATAATTTAATTATATAATAGCATAAAACATATTTAAAATGTAAATGTCAAATATTTATTATATCTTTACATAAATATACCTTATACATCACAATATTGTGATATCAAATTCTTTAGTAACATTGACATTTTAATATTATGATAACAATAAACATTATTAAAGTCAATTATAACTTGTCAAACGTAATAATTGCTCATTTTGTGTAAAGTACTACAAAATATATAGAATTTTATAAAACACCAAAGATTGATATACTTTGGCAAATATTCATAGTCAAGTTTAATAACATTTACTATCAGTTTACTTGTAAACTTTAAACTTTGACTACAGAGTATGGTGACATACACAATTGTTTATCTATTAGAACTGTAAGGCACCTCTATAAGGCTTTTTGTAATTACAGTGTAAACTTTATACTAAGCAAGCTCAGTGTACTTATTATGTTAAGGAATCTTATACATATCACTTCATATAAAAATTAAGTTATTTTGTATAAAATAGAACAAAAATAGAACAAAAAATGCATAATTGAATGCGTGAAATATGCTACATGCACTTTTAACAAGTCTTAAACACGTAACAATTATTTATATTGTAGCAATTTAAACAAAGATAGTAAAACTAAAATTGTCTATTTACACCAGCCTCTGTGCAATAAATTTTATTAATATCAACTTGTAAATTTCTAGTTCATTAGAAATTATGGCTGAGAAGCACCACATTTTTGACAGGTTTGTCTTTCACTGAAACATTAATTCAACACTCCAGATATTTGATATTTACTATAAATATCATTTATCTATGGTTGTATTTAATTATAGCATTTACCTTAATATTTGATGTAGCTTTTTCCGAAATTCATTACATAAAGCTGTTTCAGCTGCAAGTGCAGCATCTCTTTCTCTTAATTGCTGCCTTAAATGATATATAGTATCTTCTAATGCTTCAAAAATTGCCTAAAGAAAAAAGAAATACTTTTCCTTTTATTTATCTTTTAACACAAGAAATTTGATAATTATATAGGGCATATTTACTCTAGATTCCTCTGCTGTGTCAGATAAAGCAGGTGGCTCATCTAAACAGAAGAATTCTCTGACACATGCAGTTCCTATGAGAAGAGGACTGCTTAATATCCCATTAACAAATGCTTGAAGACCCCGTATTCTTTCTTCTAGGAAACTTGGAGCAAAATTATCACCAAGCCACTTTTTTCTTGGTAAACTTAATTGAGAAACTGGAATTTTCTGCCTTCTTAATTGTGATAATAAACGAACAAAATCTGTGTATCTTCTAAATACAAACCAACAGTCTCCATTTTTTAATTCCACTCGTAATTTATAAACCTAAAAAAATATGTGTTACATGCAGACTGTGTATATAAGATATACAATATAAAACAAGTTTTTAATTTAACTAACCGTAAACCTAGCTCTCTCTTCCATAACTTCATATCCAACAATTGGTATTCTTACATCATCACTAGTTAATGGAGGATGTAAAATATCGGAATTTGCATTATCATTATCAGGATAATTAAACCGCTGTACAGTAAATGAATTTGAATGCCCAGATCCATCAGAGTCTGGACTATCCAGTACTCTTACAGTGCCTGATTGAGAACCCCTTGCTTTACTAATTGCGAGTGTAACTTCACTAATACATCCCACACCAGATTCTGACGTGGACATTTTGCCACCAACAAACTAAATGAAACCATGCATACTTAAAAAGAAATTAAAATCAAATTATTATAAATGCACACAATAAAATAAGAGACAGCATGCTTACATACATAAAGGAAATTAATTATATAAATATATAAACCAATTTCCAAATAAAACAAAATCAAAAAAGAAAATGTGAAGGAAACAACGTGAGCAATAATCTAATATTATAATGACATGCCAATTGTGAAAATTCCTATTTGAAATCTTAACATTAGCATCATACGTACTACTTTGTGTTAACTAAAACACTAACCTCAATATGAATAAACAATATAGTCTTTTATTCTATAACTTTCTATCTAAACTATATTCATAGTATAAAATCATATTTCGTAAATCTTTTATTTCACTAAAATATTACATATTTTATAAATGCAAATTCATTTAGTGAACAGAAAAGCGCAGAACTGATATGACATATTGAGAGTTTGCAAATATACCCTCTCCGCGAAATTGGAGTAACTTAGATGGTAAACTAGAATGATAACGGTAACACAATCAGAATTTCTAATTGGCCGCCGATTAACTAGCATTTAAAACGAACATTAGTACATAGCTTTAAATAAACAAAGAAATGAAATAGTTTCTATGAAATTTCTAGTTTAATGGGTATTTTATTTTCTTAGTATTATTTTAATATTTATAATTCTAGTACAATAATTTGACAAATATTATATTTAATAAGTAATTTGAAAACTAAAATTTTCGAACCTTTACAAGTTCGAAAGCTACCAACATTTTTATGTCGCCTTAAGAAATTTACGCTGTTGTATGATTGTACACGTGATCAGAGTAATTGAGTATATGTTCTATGTGTTTTATATACGTAGCTATGTATGTACTTTTGCTACGTGACATTTCTGAAATAAATAGGTTATATATCTCGATGAATTTGATTGTAAAAAAAATAACATATTTAAAATGAGTGAAAAAAATACTAATACTACGTTAGTTCGAAGGGTGAATAAATTACTTGAATCACGAGTAGAGCATGACAAGGTATTTATATTATACTTTGTTGTAATTGTTACTACTTGTGTTAGTAAAAGATAAACATTTCATTTAAATTGTTTTTCTCTTTTAGGATACATTAGAAGCCTTAAAAGAATTATCCACATTTTTTACGGAAAATACATTAAATTCTCGTAGAAATTTGCGTAGTAAAATAGAAAGAAGAAGTCTTGCAATAAATGAAGAATTTTTATCTGCTTTTAGAGAAGTAAAATCTTCTTTAGATGACATATATCAAGATGTTTTAGCTATGAATACTGCAGTTCAATGTATGACAAATCGCTTGCAAGCTACAAAAACACAAACATCACAGCTTATTGACCAAACTGCAAAACTTCAGAATAAGAGGTACATTTATTCACTGAATAGTTTTTAGAAACTTTATCCAAAAATATATACATAAAATATAATATTACAATTTTTAGCCAAACTTTATCTATGCAACAAGAGGTTGCAAATGCATTTATTAAAAATTTCCAACTGACATCATCTGAACAAAGTATTTTACATGGTTCTAGCAAGGAATCACCTATTACAGAAGAATTTTTTTCTGTTGTTAACCATGTTCAGGTAAAATAAGTAAGAAAGAGCTTTCATCCAAAGATGAATCAATAGCAATTCCATTAAATTATAGGAGATTCATAGCAGTTGTAGAATATTGATGCAATCAGGATATCAAACATTAGGGCTAGATATTATGCAAAGAATGACATTGTTGCAAGAGGCAGCCCTTGAAAGGCTATATAGATGGACACAGAATCAATGTAAACATATTGAAAATGAACGCTTAGCACCGTTATTAATTAAAGCAATGAATAAATTGCAAGATAGACCAGTTTTATTTAAGTATGCATTTAAAATCTAATAAGAAATCTAGTATACTTTGTATTAAATGAATCTATATTTATTTGTATATATTTTTTTTAGATATATTTTAGATGAATATTGTGCTGCTAGAAAAACTGCTTTAGTAGGTTCTTTTATTGATGCTTTAACATTGGGAGAAGGACATGGTAGTACACCTAATCCTATTGAAATGCATGCAAATGACCCTAAAAGATATATTGGTGATATGCTTGCTTGGCTTCATCAAGTTATTCCTGTCGAAAAGGAAAATATTCTTACTTTGGTGAAAGGCTGTAATAAAACAGGTATGAACTAAGTGATTGCTTTTTTACTTCTACTTTTCTTAGTTTTTATTACATATTTTAGATGTATCAGACCAGATTAAACAATCATTAAGTAATATCACAGAAGGACTTTGTCATCCTTTAAAGTCAAGAATAGAAAATATTATATCTATGGATGCACCAGCAACAACATTATATTCTGTTACAACTCTTCTTAGATTTTATCAGATGATAATTCAGCAAGTAATACCAGATAGTATCTTAGATTCAACATTGATAGATCTACTAATATTAAGTGAAAAAAGTTTTCTAAGTAGACTTCAAAAGCAGACACGTATTGCACTCGGTGAACGTGCAGAACCGCCAGGAAATGACTTAGTACCTGCACCATCTGTTTCTAGATTACTGTCACTTCTTAACGAAATTCTTTCTGTAGCAAGTATTGCAGAAGATAGGGAGAAAGACATGCTACAGGTCTGTATCAGCATTTAATAGCTTTATAAAATCGGTACTTGAGTGAAATTTATGTACCACATAATCTGCAGATAGTATCGTGCATTATTGACCCACTGTTACAAGAAGTTAATGAAACAGCATCAAGATTACCTACAGTAGACATGGCTGTATATCTTTTAAATTGTATGCATCAAATACAATCTACTTTGGCACTGTATGAATACATGGATCAGAGATTAGAAAGATTACAGGTACAATTGACGTGTTTTAATTTACGAACTTTTTATATATTTTATGTCGGTATTAATAAAATGACATTTTTCAGGCACAATCTGATGCACAAATTGACACTCTTACATCAGAACAAGCCAGTTCATTAGTGGCACATTTGAATCTTGGTCCAATTTACACTATTTTGCAAGGTCATGAACAAGGTCCATTGTCTTCCATTCCTGGAATGGATCCCCTAAGTGTAAAAGAATTTACTGTATGTAACTATTATTTCACTACTTTGAACGAAGGATAAGGATAAATTTTATTCTAAGTTTTTAATATGTTATAGAACAAATTGGAGGCATTTTTAGTGATGCCAGATGTATTATTGCTGCCACAAATAAGTTTGTTACAAAGCAGTAATCACCGTTCAATCACCCAAAAACGTTCTTTTGAAGTAATTGGAGCAATCTATAAACAATTATATGAAGCATGTCACAATCCAAAAAATTTGTATCAAAATCCAAACAGTTTATTTTCAAGAACTCCCGAGGATCTTTTACAGACATTAATTTCAGTTTAAGTGTCCATTAAAAAGATATTTTCCAAGTATAATTATACAAAAAGTTAAATATGTAAATAATACATAATTGTACAATAATTTTTAAAGAATTTAATAAATTATATAAAGCTTTAATGTTTTTATTCCCATAAAAAGTGTTTGGTGGAAAGACAATAAGAAAATATTATATTAATTCGATGGTTACTTCTTGGTTAATTCTTTTCGATTTTTTAGTTACTTGTTTCATTGTTCTATCAGAATCGACTAATGAATAAAGGTTGTTTCACCGATCTGACATAAAAGTGATATCGTGAACGCACCTTTAGCGATAGCGATGGCAGTACAGTGCGCGCGCCTTTGGGCCACGATTGGCCCGGCACTTTCCGTCAGTCTTCAGTTTGGTGCGGTGGAATGCGCTCATGTCTGCATTTTGTTCGCGAGCCGCGCGTCTTTCATTCATACTTCTCTGTGGTAGTAACTTCTTGTCGCTTCCTATTCAAAGATTTATATTGAGAACATCTCGTAAATAAAATCGAACGTGCGTGGTAATATATGAAATGCAGACACTTCCAACCAGCTCGGTAGTGCAGCGTACATTACTCGTGTAAACACAATGGACTTCGTCGTTCCATGCACAAAGGACGGATAGAAAGCAGTGAGTGAGTGAGTGGAGTATAGTGTCCAAGATGGCGGAATCAAGCTATTATCAGGTGAGTTGCAGGTCCATCCACGCTCTCTTTACGAACTGGTGCGCATTGGTCGCCACTCGACCAATGATTCCAGCCGCCATAATAAAAGATCGCTTTGGGCGTAATTTAACCACTTTGCATGTTACATATTTCTTTCTTCTTCTTACGATCATACGCCGACAACGCGCTCGCACTTGTCTCTATGTTCTAGGAATGTTTTTCAAAGACGATGATTATCACTGATTTCTTCGTGGATCATGACTATAAACGCCTTCAACTTGGTTTACGTTAAACGAGTCGCGACGATTTATAGACACTTGATATCGATTTAATTCATTTAGGATAATTCCAAAAACTTTCCATACAGTTCCTGGAAGCACCTGTTCCTGTCGGCAAGTGGTATTTCCTGACATTACCAACATAGGTATACAGTTCGAGACACGTTTGTCAAAGCATAGTCGAGTAACGGCTAAGAATCATTCTGACAGGAACGTGATCGTATGGCAACTCCATTGTAGCGGAAATAGCGATGGCTTAACGGCTCAACGCATCGTCACGATCAAATCCCTGCACCTATGATTACCGGTTCGTCTTTTCAACTTTCGCTTTGAATTGGAACTTCTCTCTAACAAAGGATTCACATTCTTTGAATTACGAGTCTCCCTTTATCATACATCAAATATTCAGGGAGGTGTAATATTTTATCATGTTTTCTCAAAGAATTTTACCATTTTAATGTTACCATCACACGATAATGGAATACAAAAAAATTCATTTCACTCGATTTAATTTGCGTTTCAAATCGCATTATTATAATCAAGATTATTATCATATGCGTCGATTCGTCCAATTTCGCTAGATGTATGACACTTTCGCAATTTGCTAACAGATGCTTTGCGTTGTGCGTAACCCAAAAATAAGATAGTACATATTGGTTAGCTACCGCGCAGAGGTACACTCATCTTGAGTTCTATTTTCTTATAACGATTAATCATAACGGCTATGATTATAATTTTTGAAGGGTGGCATTTTCTATTAATGGCATTGTTTACTCCTCGTCCAGTTTTATGTACAATCACACAATTAAAAATGATTTTCATTCCTCGAACATGCTACATAAACGTCACTTTAATATTTAGACCTATCCTATATCAAGTCGATATCGACGAAGTAAATATTTTGATTACTGGTTGATTTTTATGTCCTTGTTATACTAATGCTCTGGACGACTATTGACCTCACGGGATTATTATGCATGGCACACATATTACGGAATGCATGAAAATAGCTCATGCGTCAGTGTGTCAAACTCACATATAGCCAAGGTGCACACGTTTGCTTGGGGGTTCGTTGCTTCTTTAAATCGTTCCACCCACCGTACGGCTCAATTTCGCTTCACTCGTCATTTTATTACCCACTCTGAAAACCAAGATCATGTCTAATTTTGGAGTTACAAAATTTCCTATATTATGATGGAAAAGCTTTCAGATATTATCTCTATCGACAACAATTTCGTTTCAAGCCTTTTGTTTCATCCCCAACATTGCCGAAGAAAATAGTAATTGTACCGGGTAGAATTTAAAATGATATTCATATTAGTATAAATAAGACGCGTGTAACATCTCAGTTGTTCAAATCAATTTTAGGCAGAACCAGATCATGATCAAGTTTATCTTTATTAGTAATCATGCATGGTTTCAAGTGGAATGCACAGGCATACACTATTTCTGGAATCCGCTGTCGCCAAAGTTCCGAACTTAAGCAACATATAGGTATGTCAGCCTCGCGAACGAACGACTACAAGAATAGGATATTTCTGACTCATATTGTTTGCATTAAAGAGTACAAGAGTATTTGCCACTCTAATTTTATGATCATAATTATACCAGACCATACAGCTTACACAACAAATACTTAAAATATAATATGCACGTAATCATTAGGCGAGTAATTAGATTTCTACTGAGGTAAACGTTAACTTAATGGAGTCGCAACACATTCGCCATTTAGAATCGCTGTTATCGTAATGCAGATGATAAGAGATAAAGTATCGGCAAAGTCTTCAGTAAGTCTATAGAAATGCTTCAATCGGTCACGTAGAAGTATCATCTGGTTGTTCTATAGACAATCGTACGCATCACTGGTTGTAGATCTATGGGAATTTAAAAAGTGGTGATATTCTAGTAAAAAGATAATTCTGTCTTTGAAGTTTGTCTCAAAGATAATCTCTGTAGAGTCGTAGTTCGTCGCAACAGGTGGTCGAAGAGTACAGCCTAGATTTTGTCCAAATACATTCCGTCACTGTAGCACGTTAAAGATTGGTCGCGTTAAACCATATTTATGCATTTCAATTTACTCGCACTACACATCGAGTCCTTGATGAGTAGGAGAAAGTTAATAGTGCACGATCTCTGTGGACGTGAGTTCAATGTTAATGAAAATCGGATACAGTTTTTAGTGAACCACTATACATTTGTAAAATATATCTACTTGTAAAAACAGTCGAGGAGAAATTTTGTGGTGTTATTTATAAGATTTGATAGGAAAGTTGAACAATGTCGTTCGTTTCTTTGCGTGACAAGGGAAAGAAGCAGAAAACGTGCCGAAGTTTATCGCGAACAAAGTCGAGTAAACCCAAGCAACGTTGGAGCAGTATTCTATCATGCACGGTAACATCTTTTAATGTCTTTAGCATCTTCATACGATACACTTACGCAGGTCAGATGTTTAAATGTCTAACACGTGGCCCACTGATAAATCAGTTGATTTCATCGTACATGAATTGAACATGATGCAATATCAATATTTGTTTAAAATAAATTTTGTTCCTGCATTGTGTAAATAACATTGAACATAACGTTAATAATAAAAGCAACGATACGTATAATCGTTTGTGCATTTTGCAATAGTTGTATCAATAATTAAGTCGGAGTCGAGATAGTCGATAACGCCACTAAATTGTTCGAGCATCATTATCAGGGTTAATCACAAGCCGAATAATTTAAATATAGATACGGTCATTAATTAGTTGTTCGTTAACAGGCATAGGATATTGATACCGGGAACCGATACTTATTTTAAGATCAATATTTCCCGCGGCTCGGTACGAGTTTATAACCGTGGTCGAACGAGTAGACACTTAGACACCGGTGTGCACATCCGCCGCAACGCGCCAGACAATTTCCGGCCGCGGTAAAGGTGTATTATATTCCACACTGTTTTTCTTCGCAAATTCACAAGCCCAGCCATCGTTCTTTGATGTTCCCAGAAAAATGCAAATCTCACGGACAGGATCGAGCGACCTGGAAATAGGAACGAACGTAGGACGATGTTGAACACAAATGAGTACCTGCTAACAGCGCATTATCAACCTGAAAGGAAAATTTATCCTTGTGAAATTATACGATAATTCGTGCTTTATTGCGCCGTATAAAAAGCAGCGACATTAAACGTTCCGTTTTTAAACATTACACACCTATGATCGATGGTGCATATGTTCACGTGCTATACATCGATAAATTCACTTTGGGAAACGGTTAATCTCAATAATTCATCGTTCTTTTTTTTATCGTGAAAGACAAAGAAAGAGAAAAAGCACACCGTTCGAATAATCGAATTTGGAATTTGTTCCAGGGCGATTACATCAGGCACCCGGTGTACGAACTGTCGAGCAAGTATGGAGTGGCTAGCAGTGACCAGGTGCCCTTGCCGGCTCGTCTTGACGAGCTCCGGGAGCACATACGCCGAGAAATACGCAAGGTATGTCGAGTTTCGCTTATCCTTCTCGGCACTACGTCTCTTCCCCGAAGCTCTCCTTTTCGCCGTACACCGCAATATACACGGTAGCGCGACTCGCACGAGCACCGATCCCTCGCACGGCAGAAGAATATCCTTTCCTCTGTTGTTCCTCTCTTCGCTCTATAACGTGCGTCCTCTCTGCATCGTTGCATCTCTCCTTTTTCGTTCCTTCGCAGGGAGAAACAGAGAAATCCCATATGTGTCAGGCCATCGTCGATCCGTGGCACGCCCGTTGAAAACCGGTACGATCCACGTGACTAATGGATCCAGGCCAGAATTTATGGTTATTTCCAGGAGGGAGAAAAAAAGGAACTTTCTTCCTCTCTTTCGCGGGCCAGAAATGAGATAAGAAATTACGGCACCGCGAGCACTAAACCACTGCTACCTTTTCGACTGGCCGATCGTAAATAAATAATGAGTCGTTTCGATACTTTGTCATGATCGGAGGTGTCATCGGCTTGTTTGCTGCGTTTATCACGCGTGGTCTGGAGTAACGCAGGGATATTTAAGCGTACTTGCTAACTCGATACTAGTAGGAAATTTATTTATTTGGACTTGGAATACAATAAAGATGAAAATTAGAGAAACAAATTTTTCTGTAGACGCACGGTTTTGATGATCCGGGAATATCTTTTGATCAACTTCAATTTTATAAAAATATCATTACACGTTGATATCGATGCAATTGTAAGCGTACGCGGTGCATTATGATTATTTACGTAACGTCTTCTCCACGGAGGTAGAGAATGTGCCTTTGTAGCGTACACAAGCAGTCATAAATCATGTTAGACGAAGTAAGTAAAACATTTCGCGGAACAGACTTCAGCGTTCCGCGGAGCAGGTAATCGTTTCATTAAATGCCGCTCGCAAATAGTGTTCACGGGTCAGTCGTGATTAGAAGATATAGCTTCTGTCAGGTGTGCTCGCCGGGGAAAAGTTATAGCGAATATAATAGGAGGTAATAGAATGAAAGGATAGCTTCGTAGCATACAGATCGAGTATAATTTTACGTCTCATTTGCCTCGGGAGAGGAGTGGTCTCGAACGAGTGGACGCGCTCTGACGATTGATAGATCGATAATAACAATAGTGTCCGAATGAATTCCGTCGAGCGAAATTCCGTCTCCTGTGTGGTTCGAGTACCCTAGAACGACGAACGGCGGATACGTTTATTCCCGACGTAGCCGTGTAACACAAAAGGTTCGCCATAAAACGACGAGAAACGTTCACGTACGCTGGTTTGGTTGCAGGAGCTGAAGATAAAGGCCGGCGCCGAGAAGCTGAGGGAAGTGGCGACCGATCGTAAAGCGCTCTCCGACGTGGCGACGATCGTGAAAAAGTCGAATAGTAAGCTGAATGAACTTCAGGCCGAGCTTCAGCAACTGGAGAGTCAAATTATATTGACGCAGGGTCAGCCACAGTCGCCCCAGCAAAATCATTCGAACGGTCAAGGTAAGGCAAAGAAGTCGCACGGGCAACCGGCAGATACCATCTTTGTATTCGCCTTAACGCTGCATGGCATTGACCGAGAGGATAAGGCAGACTCATGCGCGCCTAAACGGGTTTTATGTAATGCCGCGTGTTAGACTTCGTGCCGATCAATTACTGCTTCGGCCTGGCAGTTCGTGCGCGTGAATACGTTTAGCCCATCGATATCATAAACGAGTTCAAGGATTTTTCGGAGCAACTGTGTGAAATTGAGATTCAATGTGGCGCTCTATCGTACGGTTATGATTCGCGAGAGATTCGTAAAAAAACAGAGGTCTCGATAAGCGATCCCATTATGATTGCGTAACTATTGTCTAAAGTAGTCGAGTTAAAGCACGCTAACGATTTACTTTTTTTTTACATCCTGATTTATTTTTATATTCTCTCATAAAATCGACTTGGGAACGACCACGGCTCTTTTTCAAGATATCAATTAACGTTTCTGTTTACTTACGGATAACTTATCGATATATCGAACTAATGGCGAGTGTTCCGGTATGTTCTCTCCTGTCATGCTAACGACTGCTCTTTCTGTATCGTTAACGAGCAGCCACTTAATAACTCCACCCGCTAACGAGGCGTCGAGACGACGTCTTCGGTTTATAGAGTTCAACCGTGCGTGCGAGTTGCTGTTTTATTACGGCATCGGACCTAGCAAATCGACCATATCCAGCTCTCTGGAGCCATAATCATTTTGCTAAGCAATCGTTGCATCTACGATTCAGTGATCGACACATCGATAAATTCTTGTTGAAAAATTGTCCATGGCTCAGCCGTTTCTCAATGGCTTCTTGGCTGTTTTTAATCTCCTCAGGCAAACTTCGTTTTCAATAGTAAGAAATACATATATCTCTGCCGCGAATAAAATCCAATTTGCTTGCTTCACGCGTGATTTGCTTGTTTACGCTATGAGTCATTCGCAGTGGACTTTGGATTACCGTCTGGAACTTTTTGAGATATTACTCTTAACGGTTCGATCGCTACACGGGATGCATACACGTTTGCAGTCGCAACGATACGTTATTCCGGAAACGGTACTCTGCTGGCATTTCCAGTTAGTGTGGCTGGTCATTTCCCTCATTTAGAATACTCCGATGTACTAGCTGTATAGTGGCTGGACATAAATTAAGAACGATTAACTCCGATGCTCGTAATCAGGGGTCATGGTATCTTGAATAGTCACAGGCGTAGCGTTAAATTTCATGCTTACCGTTTTGTATCGCTTTATCTATTATCATGATCTAATAAAACGATTCATTTCTTAGGAATGTTATCGTAACATGGATACACATTATAGCGCAATGTAAATCTTTTTGCCATTTTATTAAAACATTTAATTGATATCTTCGTAATAAAAAAAGGCGCTCTTCTATTTGCCGAATTATATCTAAATAGTTCCGAGATTTAACAAACCGATTTAAACGAAACTTCCATTTTTACTTCCGATCGAAGACAAGTGAATTCTAGAATGTTACGTAACCAGGGTTTCACCCTTTAACCTGTCGATAGTTAACTTTAGGGAGGACGGTATTGGTACCGTCTTCTCGAAATTCGTATTTCTCTCGATTCCCCGACCTTGAAAGACTAGTTACGCCACTGGGTGGCACTTAGCTATCGATGCCGTTTCGTGACGCGCCCGAGGCTTCGTACTCGCTCGCGACTAGCGAACAGCTCGAGTCTTGTGTTCTCTTTGAATTGACGGTAAGTGGTAGCATCTATTTATACCGTGGACCCAGACGCTCTATCCACTCCAGTTAAGTCAGTCATCATACATTCTGGGGACTAGCAACCTGCCTTCGGGCCACCTCATTCAGTTCTCTCTGCAACGGGTTATGCCATTCAGAACGGTCCTAACAATGCAACTGCAACCACCGCTAGGCTTCCTATCGTATCGTTACCTAGAGAAATAAATGGTTTCGATGCCTAAGATTACCCTTAAAACGACCTTTAGCGCGCCAATTATACGGCTACTTCATCGCATTATATGTGTTTTATACTCTGCGTTTGATATCCCAGGCTGGCGTTAATTATGGTACATAAAAAAGTTTTCTTCTTATAAAGTATCGATACGTCGATACTTCAAAGAAATCTAAGTTTGAAGAGAATGCGATAATGACGCAGGAACTGGGCAGTGTCAAATTTTTGTTCGTACACGTAAGACGACTCCTAAAGGTTCATATGTCGTTGGGTATTCCTTATAATAATCATCTCGTAACTATAAAAATCGAACAGTCGTGTGACAATATTAAAAAAAAGAAGCGTGTCATATACGTACGCATTGCCCAGATTTATTTTTCATATTATGTCAGATTGATGGCTAGAAACAGACCGTTATCGTCATTCTGCATTAACCATTGGTGCATCAACCACGTTATAAACCATATTCGTGATATTTCTCGAAATACTTTAACCACGTATCTCTCGAATGCACTATTCCCACTAGTCTTTTTTGTATTGTCGCCTTGTATCGTCTCCATTGCCAATAACAACGAGAGCATGTGAGCTTAGAATAAGATATCGCGGATGAGACTATGCCACGGATTCAGGAGAAAGTACATATTCCCTCCTTTCCTCCGGCGATTGGACGCCGCGAGGGAAGCAACGTAACGAGCAACAGGGCTCTCTCGTTCACTTTCCAGTTCTTCGAGTTCTGGCTACGTGCGTGTAACGCGCGCGCTCTCCTCGCGGGAGACAGTGAAAACGCTCTTATACGATACACATACATACACGTCTGCATGCGTGTACACATGATGCATTGAACAACGTATTACGAGAAGCGATCGGTCGAGCGATCGCTCGCACGGAGTACCGTTGCGCGCTCGCGCGTGTATTTAGCCCGCGGCCCTCGCCTGCTTCGATGTGGATCGAGATCGCGTTTCAGCCGAACCGAAGCGAACCCACGCTTTCGCATTCCACGCTGTCGTATATCAAGAAGGCCCTCGGGCCCTCTCTCTACTCCCTTGTCCCCTTTTAGGGACTACCTGCTTCCTCTTGAGACTCTCGACAAGCAGTCGACGCAAAATTACGCGACACTTCGCGATGGAACAACCTTAGAAACAACGGGCAATGTAATGGATAATAGAGATATCGCGACACGCATGAATTGTACTCGACTGCGTCGATCCTCCTCCATCTCCTCCTCCTCGAAAATTACGATCATTTTGTTGTTCAGCGTGTATTTATCAAAATGACGGTCAATTCAGCGGTTTCCTTTCTTCCCGTGCACTGCATCACGCACGGCTTGCCTTTGTACTCGAGGACAAATGCAATTTTTCGATCGATCGTTTCAGCGGTTGGTACGGTCGTACGGACCGAAATGGCAGATCAAGGCCTGTTTTACGCGATATAAATGTATGGGAGCGCAATTTGTAGCGTGAGAAGTAATTGGTGCACGATTCTTGAGTCGAGTTTGCAGATTTCACTCGTCGGATCATTGTTTCCGATCGTAGTCGAGATATATTGGTATCGCTACGTAAAGTTATGGCGTGTAAAAGGTTGTCGTTTTATTGTTGTAACTGCACGCCTCTTTCTCAAGTAGGCTGTTATCGTTCTCGCGCGACATTTGCTCGGTTACGCGTACCGCTTCTAAATAAACGGAACGCATTACATAATTCCCGCGTTCTATAACGCAAATCACGTTGCCTGGTGTACACACCGAATGCTTCGGATCCCGGATGATCTCGATGATGTGGCCGTTTGTGATTCATCGATCCGGTTAGGAAATTTTTCTGTCGGGAACTTTGTAGATGCTCGCGAAAAATTTGTACCATAGAACCACGCTCTGTTATCCTTTCACCGGGTGGCCTGTAAACCCCGACCAGCGCGAACTTTATTGCATACAAAGTCGGTTTTATGTGCGTTCGAGCCTCAACGTTTGCGTTTACCAGCGTAACACATCATCCTATTTTTGTCTCGCGTCTCATCATCGTTACAGGAAGTTACGTAATTTTTCCGAAATAAAGGAACCAATAGCCTATTAAAACCTATTAAATAATAGCTCGTTAAATGTGCGAAATGTACATGAAAATAATCAGAAGAGTTTATTTAATGTAACTACCTTCTTATCTGGTATTCTATTTTCTTGCGATACCTATGATTTAAATGTCCATGCATTCTCGGTATGTCCGTGTTGTCACTGCGTGGTAGAATAAAAATCAAGCATCGATAAGGCTTCATGAGTCATGAACTACAAAAGTCTCGTAACACGTCGATATGTATTGACTGCTATCGGCCGATATATACGAATGAATCGCTCCTGTGCGTTTATAGGCTACGTATGACGCCTACGGACAGTGAATGAGAGAAAATGTGTCATAGATTTGATTGATATGGTCCGTTGTTCCCTCAAGCTTATCAAAAGCCTTCGTTGAAACCGTTTTACGACCCTTTCCACGGTTCTCCGGTACGGTACGCACGTAATAATTTACAAGATCGAGGCGAACGGTATAGCACTACTACCGCTTTTCTGCGATCGTAAACTCGTCGATCACTCGCAGTCGCAAATAAGCGTTGCGATTTATATCAGCTAATTGACGGCTTGTATAGGATTTTAGTAGGTTCGCAACCGTGGTCACGGGGAAGGTTTTTAAACGGAATACTTTTCAGGAAACCGGTTGCGCGTAATTTTCTCGTTCGACGCAAACGGTAGCCCCTATACTAATAAGTTAAATGCTACGCTATAGTTAAAAGCTGGCTGTTATCCTGGGTAGTTTCACGGAAAGATTTTGTCTTTATTTCAAAGTGCTGTCTTCTCGTTCTGGTCGTAATCCCGTGACAAATTTATTCTTCTGGTCGTTTACTTTTAAAGAGACGAAAATTTGTCTTTTTCTTTTTCCATCTTTAAACCACTCGCTCATTCCTAGATCTGAGAATTTCTTCCCATCGACTGTGCCAGCGCACAATGGTTGAGCAACGTTTAGGCCAATTAATAACATATTCTATCGCAAGACACTCGACTGACGTAAGTGATGGTTACGCGACAGGATACCAACACCGTGTACCTCTTGATCGTGTGTGTTCTTTACACCGGTCGGCAAGTTTACGCTTAACTTCTAGTCACGCTAATTATTTTAATCAGTCCCGTAATAAGGATGTTGCAGACCATACTCCATCCCCTTTTACGATACAGCGGAACACAATTACTCTTTACGTATATGTGTATTAATATATGCCGTAGGAAGTGTCTGGCCCCCAGGTTACGCTTTATGAACTCGCGTCTGTGTGAATCGCATGGATACGTGGAAAGAGCAGCACCGGTACGCACGTTGCAGGCGAAATCATGAATGGGCGACGCGCGGAGAGTCACTCGAGTGCTCGAGCATACAAAGAGGAAATCATGTTCCAGTCTATCGTTAGAGCGTCGAACGATTACAATTTTTAATTTTGCATCTAACGCGCCTTTTTCACGGTATCCCATACGATTTCTCTCTAATTACAACGTATCTTTGCTCGTTGCCTTTTAATGTGCCTTTATATGATTCCTCCCTATGGGCAAGTAACGCGTCTTGTGCAATGCAACATGTTCCACGTAAGAACGTTCGTAGTTACGATACCTAACTCGAGAGAGGATTGTGTCGACTCGGGACGAGAAAGGAAAATATAATTCTTGTGAGATGGCTCGGCGTTGAGTTAGCAAGTTTCACGCGATGCTTTTGTCCCTGGCGAGATGATGCATGCAAGCAAATTATGCACATACGAAGAGACGCGGTAATACACTGGTGTCTTTCTCCTATCGTCCCGAAGGGTTGCGTGCGTTGCACCCTAGCTCGTCAAGCCGGTGAAAAAGATAGCAACTCCTCGGTCGGTAAAAATAAGAAAAAAATGCAGCTCATCTCGATTGCCTCGTTTTTGAAAGTTAAGCGTGGTACGAGCGCGTCAATAATTCCATTCATTGTTTCGAACGGAAAGATCGAAAAGGGTGGAACAGCGCAAACCGTATGGAGTTTTGTAGTCTGGAAACAAGGAAAGCCTTTGTCATCGCCCCTTGCTTGCGAAAACGGAGTATAATGGGGCACGTGTTCTGGTACTGCGCTAATGACATGGTTTCGTGTACTCTCCGATGCGGCATTGTCCTAAGATCTCTCTTCCACTGTTTCGCCTTCCACCTTCTATTACGAATTACTCCTTTTTTTTTGCTCGTTTTCGACATACTGCCTTGTGTCATTCACTTTCTTTTCCCTACGTTGTTCTCCCTTCTTTAACCTCGTTGCTCCCTTTTCCTTGTGTCGTTTCTCGGAGAACCTACCGCGTATGTTCTAACAATATGCGTACGATATCGAAATTCACCACGTTTGGAACGTGAATTTCGTTTCTGCGCTCACCCCTTCGTTTTTTGTCCTTTCTGTATCGCTATTCTAAGAATCTTTACTCGAATCGAACCGATTACGACGACGATACCCTCGTATATATTCCACCAGTCGGACAACTATTTTGCGAGTACCCTCTTCCTTCCGTTATCCCCTTTCTTCGTTTCCCAGGGAACGAGTCATACGATGGAATCGGTCGAGCCAAAGCGATACTACTCTCGTATACATTCCCATGGTCGATATTCTCCTTATTTTCCTCTCTTTCTCTCTGTTTCGTTCCGTTGTTCGCCTTATTCGGACATGTCAAGCTAAACGCGTGCACCGACGAGTGCAAGTGCGGTTGTCCCTGTACATAAGCGTCGTGTGTGCGTTTACGTGTCTCTTTGTTGGCGGTGAGCACGTTTCTGCACGTCGTTACCGTTGTTTTCCGTGCGGCTGGCTAAATCTGCACTCGTACTCCCGCTTAATATCGATGGTGTATCCTCTCCCGTGGGGCCTTCACGGTCCGGCGAGCTCGAAAGAAATTTCGCGTAGTTTTGTACGTCCTTTGAATATCGTGCACACACATACTGATACTCAGGGCCACGCAGGCCACGAATTCGACGGACGTGTAAACGAGGTATCGACGTGTCGTTGTCGAATACTTCGAACACAGGAAACGGTATATTGTACGCCATGGAAACATTGCCTGTATATATCGCGTCGCCTCACTATGATTCGAACAGAAATTGCAAAGAATTATGAATATCAGGGCGTGTCCGGTACCTATATTAAAACGAGAGTCTCGTACGTTTCGCAAATGCTGGCAATACATTTATGTAAGTGGAATTGATTACTGTAATTGTTTGAAGTTCCGGTCCGCACGGAAACTCCGCTTATAATTCTGACACTCGTTTTTCAGAATGTTTCCGCCCTCACCTTGTCGCGATCTACTTTTACGATCGCGACTTGTGCAATGAATGCTAGTGGAATTTCTTTAAATCCGATGAAATATATAATAATCCTCTAATAAAAATCGATACAGATTTATGATAACGATATCGATAACAAATTTTCTTAGTCGCGTATCTTAATAGCGTACGTGCCTATATTTTAATGGCAATACCAATTGCTTTTTATGCAAATCGGATAGTCTGTGATTTCATAGTGCACGACCTTGGTTTACGTTCGTTGAATCGCGTCATAAAGGATAAACGTTAAACCTTGTTAGTAGGTATAGATATCAGGATTTTACCATCGAAGATCATGTTTGTGTATAAAGCATTGCGCAAATTTTCATGCAGATTTTTGCTATATATTCCAACGATTTACGTAAATCATACGTCAATTACGTGGTTTTTTTGTATTCGTGTTTCCCTTTGCTTGGAGAGGCAGTAAGATGGCCGATCGCGAGCAGCTATTAATTTTGCGATTTCGATGAGAACCGAGGTGATTACCGTAAGGGTTTTCACTTTATGGTTGTCAAACGTTTACAACGTCGACTGACGTTGCTAGTTTCAGTGCCAGTGAAAAGTGGCGATGGGAAATTGACAAGAAACGGTGTATGCTCGTCTGTACACGCGAAACAAAGAAGAGTAACACTTTTTCTACGCTCGCATTGTGCTTGAGACTGCGTTAAATACGTGGGAGTCCTTAGCTAGCCTCGGAGATATCTCTAGTGGGTTACAGGAAGTGGGATTCGAGTACCTTGCGATTTCACTATTGGACACTCGAGGCGCTTGCATAGATGTAACGAGATGTACTGGTACGAACCGACGCCCACGTTAAATCGTGTTTTAATAGGATATCGTTCTTAGTGATTTATTATATTTTTAATGTTTAATTGTCTTGAATACCTTGGAAACTTTTGAGATCCTCGGTTTAAAGACGTTGAATATGTCGCTTTTTAATTGCATTCTCAGTTGTAAATCATGGTGGGTATTAGAGTTTTCTGAGGAGAATTAATTGCAAAGTTTACTTTTCCTATAATCGAAACGTCTTAGAGTGGATAAAGAAGCGGCTTTTTATTTTCAACGCCTATTTTCGTTTCAGACACGCCTCTGTCACCAATGGGGCCGTCGTCGCCGAGTCAGGAGGGTCTATTCACGGATCTTCGTCTTTTGTCCTTGGAGAAGCAGCTCAATATCGAACTCAAGGTAGACATCGTTAAAAAAAAAATAAAACAAAACTATTAAAAGTATCATTATGTTACGAGATACGAAAAAAATTAATTGAGGCCATAACTCAATCGACTAGGTGAATATTAATTTTAATTTCCTAATTCAAATTGAATATTAGTCTAAATTAGAATAGCCAATTTTATAGTCTTAGATATTTTTTAAAATTATAGATATCGATTAACAAAGGTACGGATATTAACCTAATTATGACGTCATAGTAATGTTTATGTATGTGCTGCACTACTGGTTGATATCTGTATTAGTGTATCTTAATGATGCGCATAATGACAGTCGCACTAGTCCTATCGTAATCAGCCTACGAGTGATTACAGGCGAGACATTTCTAGCCCGTTCTCATTCTGTGAGTCAGCAGTGAATCGTCGGCATTTTTTCTTCACTAAAGATAGCTTCTCGTTTCATCATATGGTAGATCTTCATTAATCAAAGTTAGCAAGTTTTGAACTTTCTCTCTAATTTTATTTGCACTCGTAACGTCAATCTGATCAAATGAACTCCATCTGTTATCGCTAACAGCACTGTTATCGCTTTTCAAGTAATCGTTAGATCTTGTTATTTTAATTTCTACTTACGGATTGAAGTTGAAAGTTAAAAAAGAAAGAAAAAAAAGATGAGAACATTGTAGGTATTTTCTTGGAGAAACTGAAAAAATAAACGTCATTGATTCTGGCCTTTCGCCAGCTTAGAAATGTCAACGAATTTTCAATGTCTGCGGCGATATATGTAGAAGCGAAATCGTATCCCTACGTCATATGACGCGATCCATTTCAAAGTATAATAGGTTTAAATATCGAGCTGGTGAATACTTACAATGTTTAGGAAACGCGTAGTCGCTTATCAGATCTTGCCGAGAGAGCAGCAAAAATGCCGAAATTTTTCTTTAAAAAGGTGAATCACTGCCGCTTTATAAGTGTAACGTTATCAGATATAAGTCGTTTTTATTAATTATAAATTATGTAAATTATATCAAGAAATCAAATATTTTTCGAACTTCATAGTGATCCTGTTTTTCTGCTCATATTTCAGGTGAAGCAAGGGGCAGAGAATATGATTCAGAGTTTGACAAGTGGTAGAGACAAAAAGTTACTGCAGGAGGCTCAACAAATGCTTGACGATTCTCGCGCCAAAATCGAGTTCCTACGCATGCGAATAATGAAAGTGCGGCAAGCTCGTCAGCAACAGCATGCACGCGATGCTCCACCACCAAATGGCGAGACAACTAGCAATAAAGGTACTAAATTGAGCATGCTGTCGCTTCTATCGAGTGCTCGAACAGCCTTAAGAGTTTTAACCGGAGCAGATAAGAAATTAGTCACTTCAAGGACGTAATTATTGGCAATTAGTGTTCATTATATCATATAGTTATTCGACATGCGCTATCATGACTCGTGCCGAGGTATTACGCGTATTATGTGGTTGGATCATGGTAACTGCTAAAATATAGACCACAGACCATCCATAAAATATGATGGTAATTTAGTGGAAGCAGCAACGGATGTTCATAAAGATAGTTGCTCTCTCACGGTTGAAAGGGAATTTTCGTTTACCAAACTCGAAACCTTCCTGAATCTTGTAACTTCGTGCGTTAATAATTTTTCATTAATGTTTCCTCTTTTATAGTTACCAACTTGATAATGAACAGCATAAAATTGTATTGGACTTGTGCATCATTATATTTCTCGGTATACCTCTGATCATGTACGATTATTGTTACCGTAAAACATCGTTGTAAATGGAAGCTCTTGACGTTTATATTTAATATTTTATTCGATTATACGTATACGTACATGTGTATTAAAATTACAAGATGCACACACTATGTGGCTTTTGTCTTTTTGATGTGAAAAAAATCCATCGTTATCGTTCTTCCCGTTCGATTCATACAGTAAATTCGAGCAGTGAAAAAGAATCAATCATTCGGAGAGGACACCGGCAGGCAGTCTCGCGTGACGCAAAAGCAATTTTACTTTGCGTTTAGATATCAAGCCAATACAGTCGTGTCATAACAAGCTGTCCATTCGCGTACCTCTATAAGCTCTCAATACCTATTCTCCGCTAGGGAAATACATGTTCGAATGAACACGAAACGCCATTCGAATCGTGTAAGAATTTTAATTATTATCGTTCGATCAGATATTTCGATGAAAGGTATATTGGTAACGTGGTCGACAATATCGAACATTCTAATTACAGATAGGTACGAACCTAGCTTGGAGCTCGCTCTGGAGGAAAGGGTGGAGGAGCTACGACATCGTTTACGGATCGAAGCTGCGGTCGTGGAAGGGGCTAAGAACGTGATACGTCTTTTACAAAGTGCCAAAGTTGCCGATAAGAAGGCCTTAACGGAGGTATGTATCATTTCCTGTTCAATATATGCGATGATACGACATGCCACGCAGGGACTGACATCCGATAATGAAAAGCTTTTGTAAGACTAAACTGAGATATGCTGTCAAAAGAGAGCTATTGATATTATATTCTACTTAACAGACATGCTGTCCTTTGAAAGCCATCGTATCATTGCACAGCTAACATGCACGCCTTTTACGCGAAGAATATTCATTAGCATCGCTTTCTATATATAAAATCTCGTTCATAGTCAAAGACCATAGAGACGAGACTCCAAAAGGTTTGCTCTTGAAAATTATATCGTCGTTTTGACGTAACACTATTGTATTGCGTGATCGACGTAAATCGAAACGAGAGACCCAACAACCGAACTCGCCAAGTAGATTAACGATTTTCCGTGTATCCAAGTCGCACGAACGCGTTCGACGTAGACGACTACGTCGAGTTCGAACACCAGTGGCGTATACGCACCGGTCTCGAAATAGCACTGCCTAATCCCCGCTACCCCGTCGTCTTCTATGACGCCTTTTCGGGTCGCGCTTAGTTACCACCTTTCGAGGGGAGCTGGCACAACCCAGTCGTAAGCAACGCGATAAACCAACGACATGTGTGCCAATCAACCGCGAACTGACTGTTCAACAAATGTCTGTGTCCTTTGCTTGGACATTCCTGGGCATATAACTCGTGGGTAATTCACACCGCCATCGTACCGAACTATGACCTGAATCTCAAGACTGACTCGATTCCGCCCAAAGTCATACTCCCGTTGGACGTCGCACTCTTCTGCACCCAATTTGCTACACTCCAAGAAGACAGACGTGTCTGTTCCGCGAGATATCTTCACCGTTATCTAGAGATATACCTGTGGATGCAAGAAGCGATCGAAGTTTAAAAAGCTCAAAAAACGAGTTCCTAGTCATTCAGTACGATATCCCTTCTGTTTTTTTAGAACGTCGAGATTTTCTGTGAGGCACACTGAATTCCACGACGGAAACCGACTGACAGAAATAGAGGATGTTGCACGTTGAATAATTATACATTTGTGGAGGCGAGAACACTCGATCCAAAGCTCATGTAGAGGGCTACTTCGATCGAGTCGATTTCGTCGTTCGAAGAGTCGAATAAGATTAAGACAAAGGGAACCGTGCATTTATTCAGACTGGCTAACTGGATAGTATTAGTAATTTTTTTTTATTCGAAGAAAATTGATATTCGATATGCATGACGTATCTGTCAGTAGAAACGACTAATCGGCAAACGATGCCTTATTAAAAGTATCATCTGGTTCCAGGTATATTTGATCCGACTGTACGTTGCTCCAAATTTATATTGTGCTAATTATACCTTGCGTCGCTGCTCTAACGTATGGTTTGTCACCTTACGAGAAACGAGCAAACGATGACAATTACACTCGATATTTGAAAATCATTTGTGAGCAACGATAAACGTAAATTCAAGTAAAATAACGCGTTAACACGATAACGCGACACTAACATTGCGTAAATCTTTTTTTAACTATGATGAAAAGAAAGCTTCCATTTCATGGAAAGTGTACTGTTACGATGTAAGAGCGCTCTTCGAACAAGAGATTATTTTACAATTTCGATACGTAATATTGAAACGATACAAGAGATTCCGAAATCACTTGAATACAGTAACACTGTTTCTGAAAATAGATCACGGAGACGCAATATCGCAGAATTGCCGTCTTTCACGAAGAACTATGTAATATATACACTGATTTGTGAAATACGCTCTGAAAATACTTCCGTTTGCTTTGAAATTATTTAACCAATCTTTACGAAAAAATTGCATAACAAATCTGCTTGCCGTGAAACGGGTCGTTAGACGATTGAGCTTGTTGAAATCTAACGGAAAATAAACGACATCGAGAAGGGAAACAAATAGCAGTGCGGTGCTTCCATCTTTCGCGAATGCGATCGATCGTTCGAATCGATGTGCAACGGAACGGCACTAGCGAAAGAACGTCGGATTCTCTTCGCAAGAGAGGAGAGAAACGGTTGCGCGAATGCGTTTTCGCAGCGAAACCGATTAAACGCTCGGGGCGATGATGTTTTGCGGTGGATAACAGCGTGGAGAAGGCTGAAAAAAAAGGCTACAACATGTACGGGCGTCAAGGTAACTCGAATAACACGCAACCACCGCCGTGGTTGGTGCGTGCAGAAGTCACGATTCGCCATGGTACACCGGTCACTTCGGAATCCAGTCAGGTACCGGTAAGCATGTCTTCAACTGTCACGGATTCGAGTGGTGTCCGCATGATATATCGATGGAATACCAGTCAATCATCTTCATTACCGATAACTCCAATCGTCACAACTTCCGGTCCACCCTTATCCTCTAGCTCGTTTGGGTTCCAACGAGGAAACATAGTGTTTACCTCGACGCCGCCTCCGAAGCCAAGCTACTTCACGATTCCAAGATCAGGCTCGTCCGGGAATGACGATTCCATGTCATCTAGAGGACGGAGTGTGAATGTTTCGGACTCGGGCTATAACAGCGGGCAATTTTCACCTCAATCATACTCAAGTCTGCCTTCTCGTCGTCCTTCCAACAGTTCTTCTCAACAATACAATCGTCGATGCAAGAGCACATGCAGTATCGTGCTGTCCGCCGTGGATGCTGCAGGCAGTTCGAAGGAACAAAGTTTCAACAAAATAGCGAGCAGTGAAACCATCAGGCATTCGTACGACAATTCTTGGCGCCATCCCTCGACGCATCAACACGTGTTTTCGCGTCAGCAGTTCAGTACGTTACCGGAAGTTTGCGAAGAGTGCTCCGAGGGAACCGCTTCCAGCACGCAGGATACGCATTTGTGCAGTAGTACGCAGGAAAAAGTTACGACCAAATTGACCACGATCAGTAAAGATGCTTCTTCGCAAACGACGGATATAGAGTCCTACGAATCTTCGTCAACGATCATCAGCAAAAGCAAAGTAAGAAAGAAAACGGCTACTGGTCTCCATCCGTTGGACGAGCAGAAGAAGAAGAAGGTAAGTTGTATTTTCTTGTCCTGAAAGATGAACAGGTTCGTATCATGTGCATCTGATTTTAGCAGGGGAGTCAATCGCCGACAGTATCCGAGACCACGAGCGCCGGTCCTTCAGCGGACTCGGAAAGATCCGATTCTTCAACGAGAGATGACAGCGCGAAACGAAAATCACGAACCGTGCACATTGACGTGTACTGCACCGGCTCTGACGATGACGAGAACACCGATACGACATCTGAGCATGAATGCGACACTCCTATGACCGTATTCGAGAATCCGGACGTCAAGGTCACCCATACGGAAGTGGCAAGTGACATCCTGCCCAGAGGATTTCAAGATGACAAGGCTTTTTTGAAACGTGCTACAGAACGACGATGCGACAGCTTTAAACACGCGCCAATGAGAATGCCCTCGATAGCTAGTTCAAAGGGCTATGACAGTGACGACGTCCTCAGCTCGCTTTATCCTTCTCAATTCAGTTCTTACAGCGCTCTTAGAGATCTTGATTCAGCGCCCTGGTCAGCTGCGTCCTCTAACGCGGGCATTCCATTTGATTATGATTCGACTATTGCTACTTCATCTAAAGATACTTTGTCCGACATAGAATCTTTGACATATAACAAAGTAGACTTGACCCCTTGTGATAGTTTTGAGTATGCGAGCAGTTCGGATCGCGAAAGAATACAAAGAATGGAAGAAATGTGGGCTAAGACGGAAAGTGAAGGAAAACAATGGCGTTCACCAGAAGTCGAGCGCAAATATTTGTTGCAGAATCGAAGGATGAAAGAATATTTTAAAAAACATGAGATAGGATGGTCGTCGGGTGACAGTGGCGAGGAATCTGACGAAAGTGGTACAGTTGGATGGAGTTTCGTACCTAGCGAGGATAATCAAAGAATGGTTAAAAAACTTCCGACCATGCGACGAGCAAGTAAACCTATCATTGAATGTACGGACAGAAGCGCGAGTATAGCGGAACAAGAGCTTTTGAAGCAAAAAAATTTACAGCAGGATCATTCTGATTCCACGACCCGTAGCGACAGTATTCCTCATCCGTACACTTTTCGTGACCAAATCGGTCCGTTCGGTTCCGAAAGCCCTTCCCCTCTTCCATCGAAAGTACCTTCGCGAGTTACTTCTCCCTTTATGACGCCTCAGGGCGAAAGAACCGACCATATTTTAAAGGCCTCGATATTCGGCGCGGTAGTGAACGCGTTTCGAAAGCCAGGCCATCACATAGGACCTTCCAAGAACCCCTCGTGTTCCTGTGAACATTGTCGAAGATATTTCGAGGAACTGAATTCACGAGCTTGTTCTGTGAGCGAATTCGAACGTCAAACGGGATTTCGTTTACAGAATGAAAAGAGGATATTTCGCCCGATCCCAAAAAATGACAAATCTTGAGACTCAATATTTCATTAACGCGTTTTTAAAAGTTTTTTAAAATTATATCATTATTAATAGTATTTTCTGTTTCTTGGTGAAACTGTATTGAAAATATTGTAAGATTGTGTTTTGTAATATATAACGCGTGTGTTAAGTTATATTTATTGAGCAAAATATTATAATTTTTTTTTTATTCATGATTGTTACCATCTGCTAAAACATTCTGCTGAATATAAAGCATTTATGTAAGCTAACAGATACACACAATTATTTAATGCTGTTAATAAACGTTGATTATATTAGTAATTACACCTCGTTGCGTAACTCATTTATTCCTACCTCTGTGAGTACTTGTTCAAGATCGAATTTTTTTCCTTATATTTTCTTCTGAATTACTTTAGGCTCAAGCAAGTCTGGCAGAATCGAGTAGAAAATTGGACCTATTGAGATTATCCCTTGAACTTAGAAGACAAGAATTACCACCTGACAGTGGTACTGCTGCTCAATTGAAGAGAGAATTAGCTAGTGTGCAGTCCGCTAGCCCGGTTCCTGTAACCTACACCTCGCTGCAACCGTTTCGTGGACCTCTGGAAGGTAAAGCTACGGTGCCTGCTTCGGTTTCAAGATGTGCTGCTGTTACTGGACAATTAGAGGTAAAAGATCGCTATTTCATAGCGATAGCCTCGTATAAATTCCCTTGCTTCAATAATATGTACTTAAAATTGTAGGTAAGATTAATGGGGTGTCAAGACTTGGCAGAAGAAGTGCCTGGTCGCACAAGAAGAGAACACCCTGCAAGTCCGGATCTACGTAGTTTCGTTAAAGGTGTTACAGGACGCAGTTCGAGCAAATCGTACAGTGTTAAAGATGAAACAAGTAGTAAGTTTGTTCGACAAATATTATAAATTCTTATGAAGAGCTGAATCTCATTAATTTTTGTATTTATCGTAGATGATATTATGGCAGTTATTAAACTGGATAACCAAACAGTAGCACAAACTAGTTGGCGACCGTGTTCCCAGCAGGCTTGGGACCAAAGGTACCCTTTTATTATATACATATTTCTGTTAGAGCTACACTATACTCCTATACTCCGTTTTATGATAAAACAAAATCGGAAGTGTTAGTTTATATGAATACATTATTTTCATAGGTTTTCCATCGAACTAGATAAATCGAGAGAACTTGAAATAGGCATTTATTGGAAAGATTGGAGATCTCTTTGTGCTATAAAATTTTTACGTTTAGAAGAGTTCATCGATGATGTGAGACACGGAATGGCTCTTCAATTGGAGCCGCAAGGTCTTCTCTTTGCTGAAATTAAGTTCTTGAATCCTATGATTTCGAGAAAACCTAAATTACAACGTCAACGCAAGATCTTTAAGCAACAGGTGAAGAATTTCCCAAGAGCTAATCAAATGAACATTAACGTCGCAACCTGGGGTAGACTGTTGAAACGATCAGCTCCTTCATTACACAATACAAGAAACTCCGAAAGTCCGCCATCGGGTAGGTACATGTTTTTCATCGCGTTTACAACAAATTGGCACATGATTGCTGTACGAATTTATATTTTTTAGGACCTCAACCTTTGCAACTTGTTTTTGATACTTCGTTAGAAGATAAACCCGAAACACCCGGGGAATTGCCTGATCCTGAAAAGGGAGGCTTAGGTGGAGCCAGACCTTTAGGACTATCAACTTCAAGTAGTAGTCCTACACTGCCACGTCCCCCAGAACATCCTCCTCCACCACCACCTACAGTTACGAAGAAACCTTCAATGCCTGCACCTCCACCGCCACCAAAATTAGATCAAGAAGTAGGTCCTGCAAAATTTACATTATTTTTTTCTTTACTATTTTTTACAACGACGTTATACTCACCAAAGTGTTATATAGAAGATAGTTGTACACTATATTTTGTACTTTTTTTTAGCGATATTGTAGTTGTCCGTCATATTACAAAGTATTTCGAAGTTATCTAGTATCTTCTTTTACTTAAAAGGTTTAGGGTCTTGGTACACTATGGTTATGGGTAAAAAAACACATGCATACAATATATTATATCCAGTTGAGTCGATATACTTGCTAACGTTTGTATATAGTATTATATCAATGTATTATATCAAGG
Organism: Bombus waltoni; assembly: GCA_014737395.1. NCBI lineage: Eukaryota > Metazoa > Arthropoda > Insecta > Hymenoptera > Apidae > Bombus > Bombus waltoni. Next base: position 3,994,484 of record JACXII010000051.1, on the reverse strand, counting down.
CATGTTAGTATACTTTTATATACTTTCAACTGTGCAAGATACTGCTTCGAATATACTATAAATATACCTTTTTTTATAGGTATCTTGCAAATTTTAGAACGCGATGTATAATGGGCAATAACTTGTTACATGTTTAAAGTGTACAATTTGTTTATTCGTTTTTTACTTTAAGTTTATATCATATTTTTAATTCTTAGCTTTTTATGCATAGTTATTTTTACAATGTTTAGCACCCACATGAAAAAAGTACTCTGCAGTATGCATTGTGCAATATATTTAGTATTCCTTCAACAAAGTTGCAGCAAACTCCCTTCAATAATTGGATCTATTTGTTTTCTCAGTATGTAAATTATTCGATTCAAAATGTTCATTACAATTTTACCATTAATTATGTAAAACTTTGCTAGGTTACAGTTTAAAGTATATTGAAACTTAAAGTAGCTTTTAGAGCTAAGCAGATAGTAATGTAGTTACAGAGTGCATTAAGGGAGTTTGATTTCCTGCACAACGAGGAAAAGGGGGGTCCTCAGGGGGCAAATTTGAGGCCTCTTGTAACAGAGCCTCGTCCTGTGCTGATTGCACCACCCTCTCCACGCACACCCTCGCCCCAACCTGTCGTCGAGTTTCCTGAAGATGAGGTATATACCTCCAATACACGCAGCTTTATTTATATATTTTTAATTTTTGTGCTTCTGTACTAACACGTAAAGAATAAAAGTGTTCTTCTAAGTTCTTGTAATTCATTTTATTAAATTAACAAAATATAACTCATTTTTTGTTATATTAATATTTCTCTCAGCAAAAGCATGTACGCAAATTTTTTGCATGTCTGTATGTGCGTATTACATATATCAAGGCTTTTAATACTGTACTTGTACATGTTTATGTCTTATATCAACTATAGACATCTTACTGCTAATGTCATAAATTCTTGATTATTCGACAGCTTTAGGGCTTTTTCTTGATAAAATAGCAAGAATACTATTAAATAAGTGAAATTTATCTTACCTATAAAATAAACTAATAACATATGCGTTATATTATAACTAAACATTTTTAATTGGAATTATGATTAACATATACATACTATCAATTAATATGAAAGTAATTAATATAAATCTAATCATTATCTTGCGGTACTTTAATTTAAACGTTTTAACGATTATAGGTTGTATATGAAATGCCGAACAAGCCTTCTCAATATAGAGATAGTGCCTACGAGTCTAGAAGACACTCGCAACTTACTGGAATGACTATAGAAAACTTTAGACTACTATCAGTTCTTGGCCGTGGTCATTTTGGAAAAGTAATCCTATCGCAATATAGAAATACAGGAGAATACTTTGCAATCAAAGCATTGAAAAAAGGAGATATAATAGCAAGGGATGAAGTAGAGTCATTACTTTCAGAGAAGAGAATATTTGAAGTTGCCAATGCTACGCGCCATCCTTTCCTTGTAAATTTATTTGCTTGTTTTCAAACTGAGGTGTATATCATTCTAGTTATGTTTACGATAAATGTTTTAATCAGAATATCGAAAATTAATGTTTTATTCTTTATAGGCGCATGTGTGTTTTGTAATGGAATATGCAGCTGGAGGAGATCTTATGATGCATATACACGCGGATGTGTTTGGAGAGCCACGAGCTGTATTTTACTCAGCGTGTGTTGTGTTAGGGTTGCAATACTTGCATGAAAGTCGAATTATTTATAGGTACATATTTAAATAAATAAAAATTAAATAAAATTATTTGTGATATTTTACATTAAACGTGCGATGTTAACGATTTTATTAAATTTACAGAGACCTAAAATTAGATAATTTACTGTTGGATACAGAAGGATATGTAAAAATTGCGGATTTCGGTTTATGTAAGGAGGGAATGGGATATGGAGATAGAACAGGAACATTTTGTGGCACTCCAGAATTCTTAGCTCCTGAGGTTCTTACTGAAACTTCATATACACGGGCTGTTGATTGGTGGGGTCTTGGTGTATTAATATTTGAAATGCTCGTTGGTGAAGTAAGCATTTTATCCAGTTTTGTTTTATTATACATTATGATCACTATACCATACTAATTAACATCATTATATTTAGTCACCATTCCCTGGTGATGATGAAGAAGAAGTTTTCGACTCCATTGTGAACGACGAAGTTCGTTATCCACGATTTCTTTCGTTAGAAGCAATTGCAATAATGCGAAGGGTAAGAACAATATAAATATATTTTTTTCTATATAGATAGAACATGATAATAGAACATAAATAATGTAAATTATTTATGTTTAATTATAGTTATTAAGAAAAAATCCTGATAGAAGATTGGGTAGTAGTGAAAGAGATGCTGAAGATGTAAAAAAACAAGCATTTTTCAGGCATATAGCTTGGGATGATTTACTTTTAAGACGCGTAAAACCACCATTTGTTCCAGTAATTGTAAGTACTAATCTTTTCTCATCTCTTTTTTACCCCAATTAGTATATTTATCGGTAAATGAAAATTATACTTGTATTTCAGCATTCTGTCGAAGATGTCAGTAATTTTGATGAAGAATTTACATCAGAAAAACCACAATTAACTCCACCTAAAGATCCTAGACCACTTAGCGATTTAGAACAAAGTCTATTTAAAGATTTTACATATATGGCTGACTGGTGCTAGCCATAACAACAATGTTAATTGTCTTCTTGTTAAATTTGATACGCAAACCATTTAGCATTCTATTATATTTTCAACATCATTTTAAGGGCAATCAAATTACAATTAATAACACCGGTAATTTCATATGTATTTGTTTAATTTTCAGAGTATGTTTAAATTGTACAGATGTTTTACTTTTAGTATCACGATATAATCAGGCATATAGAATTTAAAAAATTATGTTCAACATACGAATCTCAGGTTTTTAATTAATATGTATGAATGTCAGACTTTTAACTCGTAGTTATACATTCATCACGATTGTTTCCAATATGCAACGTAGTAAATAATTATAATTTAAAATACTTGGATGTAATATTCAGATTTATCAATTGTATGACCAGAAAAGAAACATAAATTTGTATAAGTAATTTTGTAGCATGTCCATATTTTGATAAGAAACAGCAGTTTGAAATTAAAATTTTTAAAGATTTATACCATTTAATTAAAATTCACTAGATGTCGTAATCATGATTTGAAATATTGACCAAATATTTGAAATGATATCTGTTTAAAATATTATTTCACAACTTTCACTTAGCACAGTCGTTTTTATATATAGTTTTCAAGTACTCAACAATCACATCCTTATAGAATAAAGGATATTCATTGTATAAACATATTATAATTCATAAAGTTACATAAAATAAATCAAAACGTAGTTGTATTTGCTCATGCTCATGTGATAGGGAATTAAATGAAGAAATGGCACTATGTATAACAATGTTGATCAACATAATCACAAGTTAACACTGGGCGCATTAATTATATCAGTCACGTGTACCTAATTATTAACACGACCAGTTATTTACTTAACTTGACAGTGTCCCTATGTTAACCTTTCTTTTTTAATGAACAAATTTTTACAGGTCTGATTCCTATAATCCTCTTATTCATTTTATTGTTTTAATTAGTTATATATCTTCAGTATGTTTTCATATATGTTTTCAGTATGTGATAGAATACTTGTGGTGTTCTAGTGCTATACCTTGTAAATATGTAACCAAACATTGAAAAGTAATAATGAATAAGATTTATAAGTACAATAGTTTAGCTTGATGTACAACACTATATCACAAGAGTAACATCTCAAGTTCACATTAGTACACTGCTAGTAATCATTTTTACGTTTGAATCTAAACATCACTGTAGTTTATTATCTTTCAGTTCGTCTTCGTATATTTCTTTTTTTTTTTTTTTTTTTCTTTTGCTATGTATTTGATTTTGTGTATAATTATGAATATCCTGTACAATCATCACAAATGTATACATTATGTGTTAGCTATGGAAAGTGTTTTATACTAAGATTATTTTGATGCCCTTTTAGAATTCTTTTGTTCCATATTATATGAGCTTATTTAAAACAGTAAACGTACTACTTCCATATAATACATTAATTAATATTAAGAACCACACGCCTGTAGTAGTAATTTCTCTTGTAACAATATTGTCAATCCATCAAGTTCGTTCATTTAACAGTTGATATATAGGTTTTATGTTAAAGAATTTTTTAAATGGAACCTAATGCAATATTTACCGTTATCTACATAGATTTAAATTACGCTTCTATAAAACAATTTTCATTTGAAGTATGTTCGCAAAAGAGTAACATAAGTGGTCGATCATAATATTCACTGATTGGAATACTGTGATAATAATGTCAAATGGTTTCATTTGAAATTTTCTTATATTATAAACTTAGTCATATAAGCTTGAGATCATTAATCATTCTCTCAAAAACAGTATTTAAAATTGTAAAACAAAAAAGTAATCGTATCACTTGTGATAGTTTCGAGTGCAGCTCGAATTCTAGTTGCCTTAATGCACTAATAAATTAATAACTGTTTGGTAACTATTTTATACAGAGACCTTGTGTATATTAGAAATGAAAACCTATTTATACAAAGGTGCTCATGTAACACATTATTCCTAATGTGCCTGTTTTTATACAATTCTCATATGTAGATCTTAAAATCTAATTCAGTAACTATAATACAATTTTAGTTAAAATATACGCGGACACTAAAAACTATATTTTACCTTTTTATTGTATAATAGACAAGAAAATATGCAGACATTGGAATGTTTGTGAACATTCGTCTTTACCATCCATATTAAGTACTCCTATTTCAATAAAAGTAAATGGTCACAAATTGTTTGATTTGAATTTTCAAAAGATTTGAAACAAAAATAACAAGACATACTGTTTTGTTATTAATCAAAAAATATTTATTTTTATATTTCATACATAGTACATTATATTACTCCCACGCATCAAACTGCCAAACTACATAATTCTATAAAAAATCTCTCGTTTTGTATCAATTAATATTTTCTTGTCAATGTATTAATTATATATTCTATAATACTTAAGGCATATGTATGTATACATATACATATACATTGCACACAGGATGTCCCGCAACAAGTACTGTTCGATGTAACTACTGAACAATAGGCGATAAGACAAGAATGTGAGACTTTTATTATCATTTTTTATGCAAAATATCACTGTGAAAAAATTTGTATCTTCAATTTTCCAGGGTCATGCTAAGGACATGTTTATTGTTTTAAGTGGCACTATACAATTTTTTATACACTATTCGACGTATTTTTTTTTAATTCTCTACAGAAGTATTAAGGTATTTGGGTCGAAAAATGATTAGGTTAAAAGATATTTTAAATTTAATATTTATTTTATATTTATATTGTAAAACTTGTACGAAGAACAAGGTGAACATAAACAAAAGAAGTGCGCGTTGTCTATACTCGTCTTCCATACGATAAGTTTTACGGCGTTGAATGTTTAAAATATTTATGAGGTGACTTCAGCATGACCTTGAAAAATTAAAGGTAAAATTTTTATTCACAGTGAAATTTTCCATGTCTGATGATAAAAGTCTCCTTGCATTTTTGTCCTATCACCTGTCGTTCATTAGTTATACCAAACGGCACTTATCGTGGAACATCTGCTATATACATAGCATAAACACGATTAAAAGAATATTTCATTAAGATAAAACAGATAAGTAGTTTTTACGAGAGCGACGTTCTTTATTATATACTACGATGTTAAAAATGAAAATCGTGTCGTTCAAAAAATAGTAATTCAAAGATGTATATAATAACAAGTGTCGTAAATTTTTTTTGTAGATAGATCTATTTTCAACACTCAGAGTAGAAACCATATTAAAATATACCTTCGTTACGTATTTTTATACATACAAAATAACATGAAATTATCAAAAGATTTAACCTTAGATTAAAACGTTCAGTATCTTTATGGATAGTAGAAAGTAATGAAACAGCATGTGCCTCATACTTGCAGTGTTTATTAAATCATATAGATAATGTGTCAATATAGAAACCGCTTCTAAAATGTCTTTAAGCAATAATTTATTTAATATTCACATTTGCAGTGGCAGCTTAATACATACCATTTTAACTAGTTACATAATCTTTAGGACACTTTTTAACTATACATATCTCAGACATATAAGTAATATATATATTACTTTCAATATAATAAATATTTAAGGGAAATATATTACAATTTTATACTTAATTTCTTTTAACTCTTTATTCCTCTTTAAAGAATATCGATACCATTTAAATATGAAAATTAAATAAATAAAATAATATATTTTATTCAATCGTTATTTTACTGCTATGGCTTACATCTGTATTTTTATCTTCATTAGCATTTTCCGCAGTTAATGATTTTGCTAATTCATACAAATACGAAGTATTTTTCCTGATTTCTTTCTCTAAATTTAATTTTTTTTCCTCCTTTTCTTTCATTAATTTCGTTCTTTCTGGATCTATAGGCTTTACAAGATCCTTATTAACTTTGTAAACAATGCTTGTACTATCTTCCAGTTTAAAGACAAGCGTTATCCTGTTGCAAAATATATAGATCAGTTCATAAATCATAACCATGTAACTGCCAAAATGTGTAAACAATTTTTGCCCTTACTGTTCAACATTTAAACCTGTCTGTATCTTTTCTATCGTATCAAGAGAAATGTTGGACGATGCTGGCCACGGTACATATATTTCTGTTTGTGAATTTTTCTTTCTTCGTACTTCTAAATACAGCAAATCCAAATTTTCGTTGTATTTATAATCAACTTCCCAATATTTCTTTGCTTCGCATAGTTCAATATAAACGTAAAACGTTGTACTTATTTTCACAGAATCAGTACAACCCAGTTTTCCAATATTAAAATACTAATGATATTAACGCGAATTAGTTTCAAAATTACTGGTTTTGAAAATTATTTAAATACACTTACACTAGGATGGTATGTGTCGCACATGGTTAAGAACAAATAATTTTCTTTGGTAAAATAATGGATATCTAACTAAAATCAACATAACCTCACATATTCCACTTTATTTGAAAACAGTCAATCGGTAAAATCAATTTGTGTTTACACTTTAAGTATTGAAGAAAAGTAAAGCAAAATTTATCGATGAGACGCCCCAACTGACAGATCCTGTTTACAATTCAGAGTTCAATGTCATTACAAACATATTTACCGTAAAACTACTCCATTGATAATATCGTCGTAATAAGTATTTAGCGATATCTGTTGATACGTAAGTTGAGTAGCTTAGGCAATGTAATTACGCGATATCTATCGGAGAATTCAGGAAGCTGTAAGTGAAACTAGTTTCCGAACGTACGAGGAGATGGCGCGTATATCGCTTATTAAATTCCATTGGACACTTACAGTAGATCTAATAGGGAATGCGAATTACGCATGTAAATATGTATGTGCAATTGCAGTTAATCACGTTATTATTTATTGTTATCCCAAACAAGTATTTATACAATTCATTTAGAAAATCTACGATCAGATATTTAATATATTCATCGATAACACGAGAACACAGACGATATTGCAATTTCTATTCACTACGATTTAGGTACATCGATTATATTCACATTCTTAATTGATAAACGTATTTCACAAACAATTGTGCGCAATACACCCTGTATGGTAGAATCGTAATCTCGTTACCACGATTACGACAGAAACACGCTGTATTTGGCTTTTGTGCAAAGAATGCATCGATAAACCTAAAGCAATGCTTCCAAATATTTTAAATTAAGAAAGGCACTTACAGAATCTACAATAATAATTATATCAAAAAGTAGATCGTTTCTGTAACTTAAGAAAATATAATCGGGAAATCATCACGGGAGTCATCTTTAAAAATGAATTCCTTTAAGATCCCCGTCGTATCAAATTGGTCGGATCGACAGGGCGAGTGATCGATCTTTTTCGTAAGATTTTATACTTTCGAAGTCCCGAACATCGTTCAGATTTTTCCCTGCCATATCGTTCTACAATCCACGAAAAGTTACTCCAAGCTCGTCCAATATCTAAGCTCGTCAATTACCATCGTCGTTGTTCTTTCCTCAAAAAATTTGTTCTCAGTCTTCTTTCGAATATATAATACGCTTTAGTAATTATAATTTGATCGATTAACCGGAGACGAAGACATATATATATATATATATTTATATAAAAATTGTTACTTTAAAAGACCAGAAGGCAAGGTACACGGTGATTCAATAGAGCCTCAGGCTTTCGCGATACCAAAGGAGCAAAGTTTCGCGATGAAATGTTTCCCCTAGAGTTGCACGGATCCTCTCCACGCGGAGTCGAAACCACACGCGGTATCCGAGTCCGAGTCGTTGTTCTGCTGCGTCTTGGGCACGGCGGAACTGACGGCTGTCGTGGAGATGGGTCGACGATGCATCGACTGACTCGATCGAGAAGCCTTGCCCTGAAGAAGCGGAGTGCTTGGTTGACTGGCAGCCTGGTGATCTCGCGACGATCCAAAATCCTGCGCTCGTCGGCTTCTTCTCTTCTTGATGGGCGCGTACTTGGGCGGTGGCATCATCTTCTGCTCCAACTTGGTGGAAATTAGAAAAATTGCTTGTCAATCGTTAACGATCTTTCTCCGATGGCAGAATTACAACCCCTGGACGATATCGTACGAGCGTTTCAGGTTAAGCCATACGTTGTAAGGCGATTCTACGATACAGCAGAGAATATCGTAAAGTAACACACGGCTTGTAAAAGTGGCTACAGAATCGAGGAGATTGATTTCTTTTTAATCGTCTTAAGTTGATCATCCACGTAAACGGTAGATAGTTACCGTTCAACTTTTGTCTGCTATTTATGTATCTTATTATTAGATTGTCCGAAAAGTTTCTTTCGTCTTGTAAGGAAATAATGGATGCACCGCATTCTCTCTTTTAAATTATTTTTATCGAGTCACGTATGATCGTAATAACAGAAATAGAACAAAATGGATCGTACATGATGGAATAAAATAATAGAAAACGAAAAGAGATTGTGCATCTATTATTTCCTTACAAAAGGAAAGAAACTTTCGGGACAACCTAATATTATTAAATATATTATCAAAAGAGGACACTGTAAGTGAGAAATCGTAGTCGAGAGAATCAACCGTCTCCAATTTAAAAAAACGCGCGACTTGCAGATGAATCCCAGTGTCCTCTGAAAGAAGAAGGCCGTGGTCGCGCTTACACGGTAATTTCGTCTCCTTCCCCATGGAAAGCGAGCGTTAATATTAAACGAGTTGGCGATTCGTCGCGTAATATTCATAATATTCAGCGGCGAGTGGGAGGAGGAAGGGGGGAAGGGTACGGTGGCTGCGAACGTTCGTCCAAGGGTTGAATAATTATAGAGGGTTAAGAAGAGGAGGTCGGGTATCGGGTAATTTTCGAGAACGCGATCGTCCCTCTTTCTCTCTTCTACCTGCACATTATCCGCCGATCCCCAGCTCTTGTGTATCTTCTCGTGGTTGCTGCTGGCGCTGCTGCTAGTTGCCACACCCAGGAACTGGCTGAACGCTTCCGTCGTACGTTTCACGCGTACGTTCAGCGAGCCAATACGCAGGAAACCAAGATCTTTCTCTGCGTGTTCAATCAATCATCGTGTTACCACGTTGTAATCATCGCCGTTGCTAAACGCTTGCCGCGCGTATACGTTGCTCGTTGCGTTTAGCTCTTTCTAAGTCGCCGTTCCTAAGGGAACTGTACGTGCCACTGGCAAACGGAGCAACGAAAGTGCGCGTCTGTTGCACTCGTTGCAACGCGTCGCAACGTTTCACGCGCGTGAAATTTGGCTCGTGTCGCATGCATCTACCAGCGAAGGAGGCTCAGGATCGAGTCCAGGGACGACGAAAGGGCTGAGTCTATCTTTTGCAGCAGGAAGTTTCTTGGTATCGTTAATTTATTGCTCGCGCTATGGTATTGTTGGTTCATCGCCAATGGTGATCCACGGCGATTACAGGAAGCATTTGGCGCGTCGTTGTATTTATTTGTTACAAATGGTATATTTATTATAACGGTATAGCAATGGTACCTTATTAGCTGATTCGCGAGGTTCAAGTAAAAATTTCACGTTACGAAGAAACGCTTCGTCGAAAGATAAGGGCGCGTGCCAATGCTCCTTGTATTCGCTGTAGACGGAATGGCGTTGGAGTAGGACGAGGTTAGTGTTAACGAGAAGCAAGATTTTTTGTAAGATACCTAAGAGGGCAATTGTTTGGAAATACGCAGACTCGCGCGAGGGATAGATGCATCGGTATTAAAGTGTGATTCTAGAAATTCGAGACTAGGAGTTCATCCATGAGAAAGAAGAAAATTGACGAAAGAAAAAAGTATCCAGCCTCTGTTATCATTTTTCGCGAGTTACGCTACACGTATAATCATAATCGAGCAACGCCAATTTCCTTCGTTTCGCTCGTAGAATGATCCTGTGTCGGAGATCTATAAAGATATTTCGAAGTGGAAAGTGAAATTTCTACGTTACCGATACGGATCCTAATTATCTTTTCACTTTCGGCGTAAAGAATAATACTGCGAATAAAAACAAGTGGTAGTGTACCAGGTTTGGAGAAAAATGAAAAACCATTCTACCGAACACACTGTCTACTCCACAGATCGGCCCGACGCATGCACTAAACTATAGCTCCGTTTAATTAGTGATCGTTCCATGCGGATTATTTCTTACCTGCATGCTTTTTCCTTGCTTTTATTTCTGAAATAAAATAGAAAATCATTTGAGACTGTCTCGTGGAGGCACGACGACGCGCGCGGTCGTCGAAGAAGAGTATCGAGGGTTAGTAGACACGGAGCGATTATTAAAATTGATCAGAAAGCCACCAAACGGCCGAACGGAATTAGTCGTCGTGGTTAAAAAAACGTTAGAACGACAGCTTCCGTTGTATTTGCTGGCTGTCGACGTTGGTTAATAACGAATGGAAGAGCTGCATGGATGCTCGGTGCTTGGTAACGACATTGATCGATCAATATAATCGCTCGAAATTTCTAGACGAATGTATAAAAATTCTCGAAAAACACACCGTCGAAATTTCTTCTCTAAACGATACGTCAACCGCGATAGGAATTGTCAACGACGTCAGAGTCGATCGAGATACTTAAATTAAAGAAACTTCAGCATTTGTAAGATTTGTGATAACTCGAAGCAATTAACGCCACCTAACGTAGCATTACGTTTAACGTGATAAAGTAGCTCGTAAAATAGGCTGATTATTATCAGCGACAACGAATAAGAGAATTTATTGTACTCGTTTGAGCGAATAGCGAGCTCTTGAGATTCTTGTCTTCGTCGTTAATCGTAGAAAAATATACGAAATACGTAGGCAGTCGGTGTCTGTTACAAGTTGCTACGACGCTACTAAGCACCGATCATCTAAAAACAAACTTCTTCCACGCAACCGAGCATCGAAGATGGATTCGCTCGTAAAACGATTAAACTCGTCTTTCATACTCGACGAGCGATCGAAACAGCACGGAGATACAACCGAGACGGTTAATCTGGTTAAAAAGTAGCTCGTGTCGCTTCGTATTCGCGCGCAAAGTCCATGTTCGCCGCGAAGTCGTGCGAGCGCGTTGCGGCGTCGCGGCGGGAAGTAGTCGATCTTCTCGCGTGTTTCATCGAACGGAAGATGAAAAGGGTGAGTGAACTCGCGCTGCATACAATCAACGTGTAATAATAGGACGTGTAACAAAGCGAATCTCTGTTAAAATAAAACTGACGATCGTTCGATTGTCGAGATCTAGAGGTGCAACGCGTACAGAAAACGAAGGTGAATGGAGGAAATCGGCAAATTTTCTCATGCTCGCGTACACATGCTTTACCATCAAACTCGTTGAACAGTGACAAGAAAGAAAACACTGACGATTGTCGTTAGCCGACGACGCGGAACAGGCCTGAGTAGTTGTTCTCGCCGCCTTACGCGATCGACGGAGAGCATAAACGTGTAAATTGAACGAGATAAAATCGCGGCATTCAGCGACTGTTCGCATCGTCGGCCAAAAGGGTTAAATCACATCGTTTCTACGGTGCTGGGAGTGTTTTCAGGTACTACTGCCACTTCGATTGATCGTTGAAACGTAATTTTCGTTCAAAGACAAATCGTTTGGAGACAACGTGAGGCGAGGATTTATGCTTGTTCACCAGTTTTATTTTCAGCCTTCTCGATACCACGTGCGTTGCGCCAAGCCTCGAGAGTATCGCAACACGAGAATACCACGCATCGATCGTTACACAAGTGTGATTTAATTACGTCGGAGGCATTATTCGATGACAAGCGCAACGTTCAATTAATAATAGCAGCACGACATCGTCAAACAATAAATAAACGAGATAAACGAAATATTTACGCGTTCGCAAACAGCCACACTTCGCGACTTTATACGCGTTTACAGTTAAGTGTACGTTTAAAGACATCACAAAAATATTTAGCGGTTCAGCGATTCGTTGAAAAGACCGAAGCGAAGAAGAGTCACGAGTAACTGGACGTACATGATTCCATTGGAATTTCGGGAATGAACGGGTCCACATTTTATCGGATACCGATCGAAATCGAGGAAAAGATAAGAGAGAAAGAAAGAAAAAAAAATATATATATATATAATAAATAAAACGAGAAAGGATAGAAAAAAAGACATCGGAGAGTTTTCTTCTTGTCGTAGACCGTCGAGGCATCTCGATGGCGCAGCGTGTTAAAAACGCGAAGTGGACCCGCGGATTCTCCGCGCAATACTCACGTCAGCGTCGACAAAAGTGACAGTCATACGTTACTCTAAGGTGCGGCTACTTTAATCTTGCGACACAAGCGCTTTACTACTTTAGCAGAGGTGTGCTTCTGAACTTGCCTGAGCGTAGCGGCAGCAGTAATCCCTACAACAGAAGAATACTTCCAGAGCCCCGATACTCACCGAGAACAGAGGACAGAGGAGGAGAGAACCCGAAACCATTTCCTGTCGTCTATTTCGATCGCGTGGTCGTCACACGGGATACCTGTACACCTTTTACTTTTTCTTTACAGGGGCAGGATTAACGTTTAGAAGCAAGCTGGAGATGCATGCCGTGAACACTCGTGCTTATTGGTATGGAGGGTTAATTTCGATGAAAATTTCGGTGGGGGACTTTCCATGGAGAAGATTATGAAATTTTGGAACGCGTTATCGTTGGGCGAAGGTTAGAAACAGAGGAGATCGTGCGATACAGCGTGATTCGATCGGATAAATTAGTTGAAATTTCGTTGGTTTACGCGTAGGATGGAGCTTCGAAAAAGGACGCGTGTAAAAAGTTCTCGAATACACGAGAATTTACTAAATTTATTTTGGATATGCGCGGATGATGTTACTGCACATGCTTATAGCGATTTGCTTGAATAAATGCGAGAGACGAGCGCAATTTCCATCGATCTCTTGTTCTCGAATGATTGCGATTCGACAAAGAAGAGACGAGTTTGGACTCTAGATGTTACAACGCGTGTCTGATTCGTCATTGTGAAATTTTCTCTGTCTCGATGAACTCTGTTATTACAAAAAAGGACGAACTTGTTAAATGATCAGAGAAACGAGTTTGTTAGGAGGGAAGGACAGAGTTCTACCAAGTATAGATCAAACGTACGTGTGCGTATCTCTGTGTATATATCTTCTTCGTTCGCGAGCAAGATTTATACGGATAGACGGAGAACAAAGTACAAATTTAATTGTTTCTAATAAAGAAGGAGGAAGAACAAGGTGTATGCAATCGATGCAAACTAGTTAATGCCTCGTGTAGATTACTCGCATGCTTCCCTGGAAAGAGTATGGAAACTAGGAAGCAAACGTCGCCGAGACACGGCAGGCGAATTCCTCGGGACGGACATGCGCACGATCAAAAGGAAGCTGATAGTGAAAATAGAAGGCTTAGAAAACCGAGGCTGAACCAGAACCAAGCGCATGAAAGCAATGTAAACTGCGGTGTACCTGGTGCGGAAACCTGTAATTGCTCTATCGCGACGATTGAGCATCCGTATTTTATTATGTTGTATTTCTTCTCTCGTACAATATTTACTTAAATAAAATCTCGACTTGTCACGGATTATATGAATCAAGCTACAGCTCGAGGAAATAATTGAAAGGTATTAAATTATGAACATCCTTCCAAGGAAGATTTCCTTCTTGTAAATTACAATTTGCAATAACATAATTGAAATTAAATTCTACATTATTTACGTTCCCTTAAAGAGAATACTCGCGTGTCTTATATTTATTACGTATCGATTTTTACGAACACTACAGGCTAATAGTAAAAAATGCTGTGCGAACTCTTCGTTAAAATTTATTCCGATTCGTCAAGTAGCTCGAATTCGGATTAGACAAATTTCTCCAATCTAATCCGAGCGAGACTCTACTGTAATAATATTCGCATAACCGAGATACTTTTAGCCCATAACGTACGCTATGGTTCGAACGATTTCCATAGCGAGGAGGATTTAATCGAATCGGCAGGAACGCGGCCGCTGTTTAAAATACAATCGAAACGAGCAGGGGAATCCTCGTTAGAGGGGATACTTTCCCTGCCGGGTTCGAGTGTTTGCCTCTTAATGTTGCGTAACTTTAATCGCTTCTCGTTCGGGCGACAATGGTATCTGCTCGTAGCATTGGAACGGCGCGACACCGCGTCCCTCTCGTTCGATGCGTTTTCTCAGGCTCGCGATTAACGCGAAATTAATAGACCACCGATGTTAGCGAGATAACCGCAACGGAAAGGAAAGAGATCGACGACGATGATCGTTCTCTCGGGTTTCAATGGCGAATAAAAGGAAAAGAATAAAAACGACGAAGAATGAAAGTGAACAAAAAAAAAAAAGAGAAAAAAAACAAAAATACAGGCAACTATAAAAGTATACGGACGTGGAGGTAATTTACTCGGTGATTTGCGTAAACGTTACGAGCTTCCCTTGCGCGAATATTATGAAACTCTGACGCGTCTCATTTACGGTGCCCGTCGATAACATCGCTCGATCGTTCGCCTTGATAGTGTTCGCATTTACGAGTCAATTATTGCGCTTTTACGCGAATAATAAATTGTATTTATTCTTTTCTTTTTGCTCCATCTCGCTGCTGTCCCTTTTTTTTCTTTCCTTTGCATCGCTTTGAATTTCTTTGCTTCAAAGGAGCGCGGTACTTACTGCGGAAGGTGTCCTGACTGACAGCGGCCTCCTGGGAGACCAAGTATTGTCTGGCCTTTTTTCCGCTGTAGTCGCGTACCTCTTGGTTCGCACCTGTAAAGATCGTGTGAAAACAAAATCGAAGAGATAATCGTGAAAATCGTACGATTCTTATGATCGAATTGGTCAAGAGGACTGCATTTACTATAGAACGATTTGTTTTCCTAGCTAGGACTGCTATCGTATCGTTGGCTTTCTAACGCACAAAGCGTTCAGTTCTCGTCCATTTGTCGTCAATTTTTTGTACCGAGTGCAGCTATCGCTTCGTTCGCACACAAGCGCAAAGATGCTTCGGTTACGTCAGCGGCATCGCTTACGCTTAATTACATACGTAATTAAAAAAAAATACACGACATATGTGTCAATAGAAAGCGTTGATCCGTGATTCTCAACAATAAGAACTCACCGTACACCTGAACCAACAGATTGAAGATATTCTCGTGACCGAACTGCATCGCGATGTGCAACGGCGTATATCCCTGCAAGAGTCGAATTACGAGTCAAGCTACGATTAACCAGCAACGTTTTCCACATAACCAGAATCACGTAACGAGGATCCAGTTTTACTTCTCTGCGAAAGAAAAAAAAAAAAAAAAAAAGAAGAAGAGAAAGAAAACTCCAGCGCACGCAACGAACTACGGGAAAACGACTCTTCCATTGATGCGTTATCGCGACGCGGCTATTTTCTCGCCATCGAGAACGCGATGGCAGGATGACGATGGAGAAAAAAAAAATGAGGTAAAGTCAAGGTGGAGGGGGCGAAGGAACGCGGAGACAATGAGGAATTAATGACGTCGTATTATGAATATCATTCGGAGCGTGCGAATTCGCGTTTCCGCGACGCAACAATATTATCTCCGTGGCGTGCCGCGTGCGTGCACGAACGAGGAGATTGAAACGCGATGCCCGGAAAACGAACCTCGCGTGCGACAGACAGATCGGTACACGTATGAACTTTCCGACTTTCATCCGGCTGTTCGGCGCCGATCTCGCCGCTACTCTCTGCGGTTTCAACGAATCCACCGTTATCTTGCGGCATCGCCCGATAATCGTTCGCAGAATACGTCACCCTGTACGAGTTTTCCATTGCGACGGGGTTGTCTGTCTTCGAAGATCAGGGTAGAACGCGACGGTTGTCTTCCATCTCTTTAGTTGTCCATAAAAAGAAAGAAAGAGAAAGAAAGAAACGACGTTTCACCTTCGAATCTTTCCGAGAAGAATTTTTATCTTCGTTGGAAAAAGTTTCACGCGTTTGACTTGACGAATTATCGAATAATTTAGCATAGACGTTGACAAGTATATGGACAAGTAATTTTTTCGAATCTCTTGAAAGCCTAGGGTAATGGAAGGTTGGGCTTAAGGACATAAACGATCCAGTTTGTCGACCCTGCGTAGAAAAATATAGTTACCTGGTAGCATGCATGATTGAACCATTAATGTACTTTCAACTTTCGAACCGACAATTCAGAAGATGACTAAAAAAACTCGAGCGGCGAAATTACTACAGACGCTGCGCATACGTACCGAGTTTCTTATCGCGGTTGCTATGTTACTTCGTAACGTGGATCGCTAACCCTAACCTACCACAATACGCATCTCATTACCATCGAGCAGCAAAAAAAGCAAAAAAAGGAAAGGTGGAACAAAAGCGACTATCGCGTCCGTCGCAATGATTATACCACTCGTCCCATGACAATGTAATACCTCATCGTGCTCTAATAACACGTTCTTCCATGTCTCTGCTCTACGACGGTACCGCCATATCCCGATACACGCGCGACAGGCAATTACGATGCAAACGATACCGAGTAAACGTCTTTCGCACCCTCGTGCGTCGCGACGCGACATAACGCGCGGAGAAAAGGTGCAACGAGAATAAAAGGAGTACGCGTACACTACAGTCCACAAGCACTTGGACACCTGGCGCAATTTTGCACGTTATATGCGCAAAACAACAGTTACAGCGAATACACTGTAGAAAGTGCATCGATCTACTCGCGTGTAAATTACAATTATTTGATAACCATTTGCCAAAGTTAAGCTGATACGTATGGTGTAAGCGTTTTGTACGAGATGTATTATAAACTGCTGTTTAGTGTTCGCTGATAACCACTGATTTTATACGGTTGTTGTCTCTGGGACGAGATCGGAGGAGAAAATCGGATTAAAGGGTTTCGTTCGAAACGTATGTGAAATATTTTCGCTAGGCTGAAAATGCCGGAACACTTGCGACTGGACGACAGTGTACGTGCGTGAAATGGCGCGTAGCGCGGAATCGATGGTACACGAAATCGTGTCGCGGTGGATGAAACATCGGAGGGACGTTATCTGGCAATTAGTATCGCGCGGAGGGCGGCAGGTGAAAGAGGGACCGCTTTTCCTCGGTCGCGCAGGAAACAGCTGCCACTTTTGATCCGCTTCTTCGACTTTACAAAGATATTAACAATACCAGCTCGAAGATCGACGCGTAGCCGAGTGGGCCGATCGCTACGACCCGTTTGACTAATGCGTGCCGGTATCGAGATAGCCGCACACGCACCCAATAACGCCTATAAATTAATAATTCAGCAGCTCGCCCTTAAGATTTCGATCTTTTGAATAATTTAGCAGGCGAACCGCGTGGCCCCGAACCGAGAAAGTACCTGCGAGGAAAATGGGAAGGTGGATGTACGTTGGAGGCAACTTTCGGCCTGACTAAAATGGCCCAGCATCTTAAACCTCGTGCTCTAACCTTCTTTCTGTCTTATATAGTTAATAAATGCCTCTTTAGTTACGTTTTAAAACGTTTTAACGTTTATATTTATATTTCAGCGTTTTTCCAACATTAAAATATATCGGGTTTGTTCTAATGTTATTTATAATTATTATTTAAGATTTTTATTTAAAGATATTAAGATATTATTTAAAGATTTCTTATATATTAAGAAATCTTGTTGGATTTGCTGCTGCGAGGGCGGCATCGAAATATACAAATTCGAGAATCGCAGCAAATTCCTATGGAGATAGCAGTTAATCGACGATTTTCTATCGTCTCACGATCTTAATGACGGCTATATTCCAAGATTTAGTAACGGAGTCGTTGAGACGGGGCGATACGCATGTATAGTCGGATAAATCGAGTCACGAAAGAAAAATGGGTACATCGGTGCTGCAACGTTATTACGGTTAGAATCAGGGACGTGAAAATAATCGTGACACTTTCAACTTTATATTCTTATAGTTATTGGGACGCGACGATTATTATAAAAGAGGGGCTCGATCACAATTTCGGTAAAGGAAAACATGTCACGCGGACGAAGTACAGGTTGAAAGAATTTCTGATCGGTGGAAGAAAGATCGATCGATCGCGTCGGTCGTGGCGGGGATAAGAATTGCGCGACCTTGAAATATCGTATGCAAAGTGCAAACTCGCGACGGTGTCTCGGTGAACCGGTACTCACGAAAGCCAGCTACGAGCACGTACCGGCCGTTCACGATATACGCTTCGATAAGTGCGACAAATTGCGCGTAATTGTGTGCGTGCACCGGTCATTATCCGGTGGAAGTGAAAACGCGGACGATCCGTAAGAGTCGCGTAGACGATGCAACGGATCTCTGTACGCCACGTAGCCTTCTCGTATATAACTTCGAAACAAGATTTAAATTGTCATCGTCCAATTTCGCGCCGTTTAAATTTCCAAGATTTTCCACTAAAATAGAGCTGTGCGACTAATATCTGGCAACGATTTCAGACTATTTCGAAACCCGCATAAACCATTCCGCGTCCATACAGAGTCGGCAGTTAAAATAAACTGCGAAAACTTCGCTCGAACCATTCGATAAAGCGAACACCAGTTGCAACGTCGACAACGCGAGGAGCGATGTTTTCAAGTTACAAGCTGAACGAGACGACTAAAAAATTGAATCGACTCCCGAACGCGCCGCCATAAACAGCCTCCCTATATACACTATGTACGCTATATATCTCTCTCAATATCGCATTCCGCAATAAACGCAGTGACAAATGCGTCGAAACCGCGATCATAGGCGAACGCCGTTTTCGAGCCGAGAGCTGCAACCCTCGATGGTGCAGAGGTTTTCGAAAGGGGTCGAAGTCGGCTGGACGAGGGAGAAAAAGAGAGAGGCAGAGAGTTATTCGGTGGGCGCCGGCTCTAATTTATTTCACTTTAAAGTCCCCGCGTATAGGTGGGCGAAAGGCCGCGCGTTACAACGACGCCAGGAATAGAAAATGGCACGTATGGGGTAACTCGTCGGAGTCACCCTTTTTCCCCGACTCCAATAGCGTGCGACACGTGTGTCCTCGCGACAAGTGGCACGACACCCTCTGCTTTCACGCATGCTCACTCTCTCACCCTTTTCTATTTCGTTCGTTCGCGTATACGCGCACCGTGGCTCACCCTTCCTTCTACTCTTTATACTTTCGACGATATTTTAAAGTAGCATTGTCCCGACACGCGGAGTCACCGAGCCTCGAGACAATATCGCGTCGTCACCAGGCCCGTTTTCTCCCCCACGATCTCCACCTTCGCTTTCCAACCCTCTCGTCTCGTCTCCGTTACTCCGAAAGATCTTCTTTTCGCGTTCCTGGACTCGCGTGTCTGCGCGTGCTCTTGCGCTAGGCAGAGTGTCGCCGTCCTTCTTCAGCGGCAATCTTCGGGAACGGGACAGCTGCCGGCCACCAATATCACGCACACGTATATCACCGTTGAGGATTTTCAATTTTAATATTTTCCTACATCGAGCCGCCTTTACGAGCAGCTAAATCATAACGGTCCGCCCCTGACGGCCGAGATTCCGACATTTTGTATTTCGACACCCTCGAATATTGGTTCCTATAACGCCGATCCCACCTTTTTTCTTCGCCTTTCTGCTCTCGCCGGCTGCTGCTAGCCTCTCAGGTAGCCCCATTCTCGAGTCCTCGACTTCTTGCTTTTCCTGACTTAATTTCGAGGGAAAATGTTACACGATCGCAAACATCGATGCACGATTTCTTAAAGATCCCTTGACGAAGCCAGTATTGTCCGAGTTAAGACGATGGTAGCGTAGAATCGAATAAATCGACGAACGTTACGAATCTCCCATCGCAACTGATGCGACGATGCTTTTTAAAATTGCAAGGTTTTCGTACTTCGTAGTGATCGTATATGAAAGTGCAACAAATATATTAATACAATTCGGTATAGATCTACTATCAACTAACCCCCGAGACCACGATGTTCATCAATAACGTTCAAAGAAGCATACGCACTTTTATCTAGCGTCCAACATCACTAAAAATAGAAAAGAGATTCGCGTGCATTTGGATGATCAACCCTAGTCACTCGCGACGACGTTCGCCATTAAGATTTCTCTGCGTCTCTTTCTATCAACAATAGTACTCTACTCCTCTGTATGATCTTCGATCTCGGCATTCTACAGGATGCGTTCGAAATGGGTCACCCGGTGTACGCGACAGATTCCGCCGGTGTCTCGAAGGTCTACCAGTGGGATCGCCATTGTCGTTGTCTGTCGTACGCCTGCAAGGATGCAGGCGCCACACGGGCGGCTTACGGTCCCCGTGGGGAACGGGCACCGTTTTTTGCGGGGATTAAATGCGAGCCGATGCCGCGATAAGCCGTAGAAAACTGCGCTGGAAGCGGTACCGGTGACAGATTACGCTCGTGACTCCGATCCGCCGTGCGCCACGTAAGATCGCCGGCAACGTCTAACGTTCGACGTTCGGTCAATCCAGAGAAGAAATGTCTGTACGAATTTCGCCCGATACGTATACGTCGCCAGATAAGACACTATGCCAAAAAGCGACCAGCCGAGGAAGGAATTAAATCGTTAAAAAAAGTTTCTGTGCTCTTTGACGTTACTTTTTGCAGAGACTTCGAAGGAACTGATATATGCGAATGATCAGGCTTTTGAGCTCGACGAAGTCGTTGGAACACAAATCCAAGAATCGTAGGATACTTCAGAGTTTAGGCGTAGTAGAGCGTTTAAGTCTCCAAACAGAGAAGTTTAGATCTCTTTGTTTGGAACAGACACCTTCGAGGTTTAATAAAATTTAATTTCATTTACTTTCATCTCGGCCAAAGTTCCTCGCAAAGTTCCTAGCAATCACTCTGCCTCGATCTCTCTAAGAGAAATAGAAAATCCCTGTTACGCTGGAACGACGACGAAGCACAGTTGCTTTGATTCGAAACAGTTAGAGCAGAAGATGGGTAGGATATTACACAGCGCGAAATCGCGACGAGAAGGATACGCGACCTAAGAGTGCAGCGAGGCGGCCGGAGCGACTCGTCGCCGGTTCCCCACGGTTTTCCCTCTTTTTCATTTGCCAGAGCATTAAGCGGGCGAGGCGGCCGCTGGGATAAGCCGCAGAAAACTACGGCGAGAGTGGTGGCTGTGACAGATTACGCCGTACGACACGATTCACCGTCTGCCGCTAAAGCCGCTGCTGGAAGGAAAAAAGAGCTGGCCGGATAGAGAATGGATCCATTCCGGAGTGGATTAGCCTGGGCCGACGTTGTTGGTACCTACACGAATACACGCGTATTTATTAAATCGAGCACTAATCCCTGAAAACAGAGAGCCTGGCGATTCGACGGACACGGCTGGTATTTTAAAAGAATCGAACCTACTTTCCAAGGATTCTCCTTGTTCCTCCCGTTGTCTATCGCTGTTGAGAGGTTCGCGGGAAGATCGATACAGGTTACAAAATCTTTGATTTCAGACAATTGCGCGCAATTTCTATTACAAAAGTCTGTGTCGTCTGCGGTATTTTTCTATCGATCATCCATACGACACTATCCGTGGACTCGAAATAATTTCCTTAATTCGCGAGCTTCAAGGAGAATTTCGTAAAATCTCGAAACGAGAAACATCGGGACTCGACGACGGGAAAATAAACGAGCGTATCAAGTAACGAGCAGGCGGATGCGCGAACGTGCTACGGAACTTCGAAAGATTCATTGTCGAACGAATATGATCGCGATTAGATGCGATCTGCAACCATTACGCCGCTAATCGGCTTAATTGAGGCTCCTCGTGAAGAGGTAGGGAAGAGAGAGGGAACGGGAAGAACCTTGTGCGGCTCGTAACCGTTTCCTTGCGATAAACCTGTAAAATGTTCTAGTCGGTCTAAAGGCTCCCATTACCTCTAAATTGAATTTCGATGAATCCCATTACATCTTTTTCGCTGTACATAGTTGTTACATATTTCTATCTTCGTCGGTCCGTTCAACTAGAACGTGTGCGGTAGTTGTGCGGTGTTTGTCGCGAGCCGCTAACGAGCAACCTTCTCTCCTCTTTCTCGTTCTTTCTCTCGTTCTCTCTATGGGTCTGTCTCTTTTCTGCCCTCCTTCTTTGCCCCGCGAAGGGCGCTCCACCTTATATAAGTCTTATAAAGAGCAAAGCGGCGGACCACACACATCCGATCCTATCTGCAGTCTTCTCTCTGTGCGCTGCGCCTACCATTCCCTCTCTTTCCTTCCTTTCTGCCACGGGGACAAACTCTGCGCCTTTCTGCCGGCACGAAGAGACGCGCGGCGCTCGCAACCCGCTTAAACGCGCGTCCTACGCTCCTTTCGCACGCCGGCCACTTACAGATCACGGTAGATTCCAGAGCGATACTCTGCTCGCGATTTATTCTCAGCCAGCCTCGCCTCGCTTCTCTCTTTATCGATCTCGTTCTTTTTACCGACCTGCTCGTTGTTGTTATTATTATTTGCGCCACGCGCTGCTCGAAACACTCGCGACAGGTGGCGAGAGACGTGGATGGATTTAGATCGCGGAAGGTTAAGGAGAGAGTTTGTTACTTTTCCTTTAACGTTTCCCATCGTGCACGGATCCTTGTTACTTGTTTTAGCGACTAGATTTTGGTATGTGGAACGTTCGCAACGAATTGAAATTGAAAAGTCGATAGTAAGACTTACCCCGTTCTGTGAGATCGCAGATTGGCAGAGCACCCGGAAATAGGAAAAGACGAGATTAGAACCGATCATCGGTGGCGCAGATGCGATAAGACTTAAAATATTTGTTGAGTCGTAGGTATATAAGAATCGAATAGCATTCTATAGATCGTAAGTTTATTCGCGACGACACTGTACGGTACTAAAAAATCCATACGGACTCCTTATACGCCCGCCTTTGCATAATATTCCTTGAAAAAAGATATACTGCCGGGGTGCCTTTATGATCTGATCTAAGCATCTGACGCGATGAAACAGGCGAGGAGGACATTTTACGAATTTCAAATGAACTCCGAAGCTTAGAGATGAACCGCGTTAGAGACAAAGTTTATACGAAACCTTTGCGTCATTTATCTCAACAGAAACGTGAAATCTAAGACACCCAACAAAAATTTCATCCGTCTGGAATTTTTCTTCGCTTAGAAAATCAAAGATCGCAAACCGAACTCACCGAAGTCTCATTGACGCTCTTGATATAATCCTTGTAGGTACCCGCGATCAGCTTCACGATGTTCTCGTCGCCGTGTTTGGCCGCCCAGTGCAACGCCGTCTGCAACATCGTCAACAACACGAAATAATAGCTCGTACGATCTACTTCATACTGCGAAATAAAATAACTCTGCGCACGGATTATACTCGCCGAGAAACGAGACAAAACGATTAGGAAAAGGGGAGACAGCGGAGAAGAAGGATGAACGTAAAACGGGGCGAACGTAAAAATACGCCAACGACGGAAATTTACGGGCCACGTCGCGAATATTTCGGAAAAATCGCGACGGTGGCCCGGTTGTAGACACGACGCGACCAGCTGTAGCGTATTTTCAGCCCGCGGGGCCCCGGTGAAATATTCGCGAATTAAGCAACGGCTCCCGGCCACGTCGACCGGAACGAGCTGGATGAATGGCGACGTCGGACAGCACTCGAGAGTAGAATGAGGTGGAGCACTTCGAGGGCAGTCGATCACCGGGCGCGAGCTCACGAGAGAGGGAAGGACACGGTACGACGAAACTCGACTCACGAAGACCCGAACATCTCTAGAATCGTCGTCCGGGCTCGAATTACTCCGCGTGCATGTCGAGGCGAAAAAATTCTCCACCGGAACTGGCACGGACCGCTGGATTCTTGGCTGCGATTCAGATCGACGATATCGCTCGGCGAAAAATTTAAAGGACGTCGATCGATGGATCTCTTGCGTCTGGCGGTTCTTGCACAATAATTTACCGGTATTTATGTCATTTTCTTGCCATCGAGACGAACTTACCGAACTAACTCGTTTATTTCTTGAGAGTTGACTATTAAACGTGTGTACTTACGTAATAAAATTATGATATTGTCGACAAACGGAGTCGATTTACGAATCGTAGCATACGTAAATTGAGACCGAGAGATGACGAACCGCGAACCGATCAGCGACGTTGTCTTTCAGTTAACTAGAAGGTGGTTCATCCCGTGTGCATTGTTAGAGAATTTACAGGGACGAAATTCAAGGTCGAAACAAAAAGTTGAGAGAACGTTTTTCGCAAATTTCGTTTAAATCGTCCGTTTACGCTATGAGTGACACGCTGGACAAAAAGCGAGAGAGTTAGAAATAACCCGCGAGTAAAATGTAAAGAGCGCGTTTTTAAATCCAAAACAGCACGCGTCTACGAGCGGTTGAAACGAACGCGGTCTCGTTATAAGCGTTGAGTTATATCCGGGCTGGCTTGCTTTGACATCGAGCCGTTCAAATGCCCGGCTATTTCCATATAGCGGGTTATTCCGACCAGCGGATTATTTCGAGCATATACGTTATTATTCTTTGCAAGTTAGCCGTGACGGCTCGTAAATTTAATGGCCGCGGGCAGGTCTCGCAAAAACGCGCAGACACGCGCGCGCCATTCGTCCGACCGCGCTTAAATGTCGCTGTCGCGTGGTACCTCGCGGTATCACGACGATCGCACGGCCTTGTCGATAGTCGCTAAGCATTTAACGCTTCCGTGAAACGTGTACGGAAGATAGCGAAGCTACTTCGCGAATAATCAAACTGCAATGTTTCCAGCGATTTTCACGTGAAAACATCCGTATAATCGTTGACGCCATTCGCCTTAAAAAGAAAAAAAAATCTACCAGGAATGAAAGCACGAAAGCTTCGAGAGCATCTCCTGCAGATATCACTGATTGATCAGTAATACAGTACTGATTCTGAGTAGTGCGTTACTAGATTCTGGTGGTTGTACCACTGAGAGGCTTAGTACTGATCAATAGTCGGTAATGAATTACAGCTGGTGAATTACCGAGACTACCGAGTGCCGGAACTTAATAGTGGGACCAAATAGTTATCGGAGAAATACTCACAATCGTTGGTATTGTGCGCTTCTTCGGAATTATATTTTTTTAACGGCTTCCAACAGCTTTTTTCTGCGGGGGATATAATAAACTTCAAATAGAGGGGGAAAGAGAGAAAAAGGGAAAGAGGAAGGAAAAAGAGAAAAAGAAACAAGATGTCCGTTGGCAAAACAACCAGGAAGAACCAGGATTATTCCGCGCGGTCCAGTGTAGGGTGGCTGGTTCGCTAAGAGAGAAATATACGATCCGCGTCGGGGATATAAGCAAGCGTTCGCGGTGCTCCCGGGATCATGTATTTTAATTCCGTCAAGTCCGCGTCCCGAGGGTAGATTAAAAATAGTGTCCGGGTCTCCAGATTCGCACGTTGCCGTCATAGAAAGCCGGACGTCCACCTGATCCACACGGAGAGAACCACTACCGCGGCTGGACCGTCTGCACCGGTACCAGAGACAACTTGCAGGCCACCTCATTAGCGGCGGAAAAACTCATCCTAACGAGGCTACGTACCTAATGACGAGAACCACGCGCGCGCTCTTTCGTGTATGTCTATTTACCCGATGTGGCTGTGTGTGTGGCTTAACGTGGCCACCGTTGCGCTACCACGTCCAACGTCACCCTATCCTCTACGTTTGCTCGTGAGAGCGTGTTGGTGACCGCGTCGTCCGTGCAGCCACGTGTGGGGTGCACCTTGTGCGCCCACTAGCCCTATATGCGCTGACTCCACGGCAAATTAACGAGCGACGCACCGACAGGATATACGACCTCCTGCTTGATATTAGAGGCACGTGGCGCCAATACCGTTGCTCAGCCAGCGACCGCGAGGACCAAGAACTCCCTGATCGAAATCGAAATCGTAAAGGCGCGGTAAACGCGGATGCGCAGTATGCTGGATACAGGAGAACGATCTTTGCTTTGGTTCGTTAAACCGTGAATCGATTTAGGAAGGATACCACCGTGTAATTTAAATGGTCTAGAAGTTTTCAAGTTCAGGGAGGACGGAACGAATCTGCTTTGTTAATTCGCTGCTGTTATTTTTACGAGTTGTTGAGTCTGGTTATCGAAATGCGTAAGACATTTGTATCTTGTACTCGCAGCGAGAGGAAAATATTGGGAGTTTTCTAAAATTATGCTTTCATCGATATATAGTCAAATGCGATTCCAAGGTTCGGTTAACGACGACCGGTGTAAATAAAACGAAGATCCGGATTATTAACACTTCGTAATAGTTATCTCCTCTGTCCTCTTTCACCGAATGTCGTATAACCAAGTAAAGACAGGAAAACCAAAATATCGTCATCCCCTTAACGTAACAAACTCAACCACCCTGTGAACAACGCGCTACATCGCCCGCAGCGACACAGATTCGAGGAAGACGGCACAATGAATCTCGTTTACACGGAGTATAAAGGAGCGTGCGGAGTGCTAATCAAGATTAGGATCGCAAACCAGACGACAGACGAGCGTGATCAGCGGTGGAGAAGCGAGAACGCGAGGACCAGCGGCGAACACGGTACCGCCTAATACGGTCCGGCGCGAAAGATGCAAGAATCCGGGAGAAATTACACGGCCGGGGAAACAAAATGAATTTTTACGGTAGCCCGGCAGCTCTCGGCCGTGAGAGAGGGGCCATCAGCGCGCGTTTCTCTACGAGCGCGTATATACCGCGTCGGCCGTCTACTTGCAGCCTGCTAACGAAGTTTTATGAAGCGCGATAGCGCCATACCTACGCCGTCTCGTGGACTTTGGCGCTCCTTAATTTGTGAATGCTACGCGCACACACTGTGTCGGCTGCCGCGAAAGAATGGTATGTCGGCCGACAACGTGATATATCTTCGGTCCTCTGTCCTGGACCTTCGTTGACCACCGCGCGCCATACCTATATACACGGTAGCCGTCGTCTTCGCGCTCTTTACCGGCGATTCCTGACTTGGAAATCCCTTGGCCGGCTGCCTTCGTCATGCGTGAGAACGTTCACCGTCGATCCTGACCCTCTCTTCTATGTCTGGCTAGCGATTTACGCTCCCCTTTGTTCCATCATCTTCCGCCAGCTCGTGCCACGTTTTTGCCTTATGTAGCTTTGTTTGCCGGATTAATGACGGAATTAATGCGTTGTTAATTGTAGGGGACGTTTCGTATGTCGTTTCGGTAGACTGAGCGTTTAGGGTCAGTTGTTAGAGATGGGAATGGTCTGGAGATTGAATCACGACGATGGGAGAAGCTCGTCGATGGCCATTAGTGGTAGATCGATTTTGAGCATGGTATACGGTAGTTAATATCAAGCGAAGTTGAACTTGTGCACCTGACACGTGATACAAGCCAGCATCTTAACCCCTCTGATCTTTGCAAAAGCATTCCGATCGAACGTTCGATTCGCAAGAGTCCAAACACCGTCCCGACGAATAGCTCCGAACTAATAGCTAACATCCTTCGTCGATATCATAATCAAATCTCCGTCTGGATTAATTAGTACATCCCGGCGGTTTCCGCTGGCTGACCGGTTGCACCGGTAGCGGCACGACAGAGTCACCGGTTTTCGTGGGTCCCTGGTGTACCCACGGTCGATGTGTGTACACCACATGTGCACGAAAACTATGTAGCCGTGGGTATATAGTTGTCTCCTCGTGGGTACTGATTAAGCTAACCGGAGACTGTGGACGCTCGAAGGCACGGCGAGCGGCACGGAGAAGGTCTGTGCAGCAGCAGCAGCAGCAGCAGCAACAACGGCAGCCAGCTACCGCGGGCTCTGATGTATGCGAGCGATACAGATATCTCCGGGAAGGAATTTGCGTTGAATTAGCGTATAATCGGCGGGCCGATCTGCTCATACGGAATCCCGCGGCCCCGCTTACACGTGTCCCGAGAGCTGTATTCTCTGCGCGAACACAATATTTAGTGGCCGTCTCCTCAGCGTGGCCCTTTCCTCCCTTTTGCTCCCGTGGGACACTGTCGCTGCCTGGTATGCGGACTCCCCTTAAAATCCGCGCCCGATCCCGGCCCAAATTTTTGCCTCCGTCGCGCCTCGCACCCGCGACCTTCTCCAAGTCCGGCTACGTCAATTCGCGGCGCGCTGATTAAGCCGCTATAATCGCCGCGATCGAGGACTTGCATATCAAGATGATACTCGGAAGCCGAAATTCTTCGCTCGCGACAGTCGAACGCGAGACTTCGCAGCAGGCAAAAGGTGTCGCAGTTATAGGAAGAGGAGCGTTCTCGTTTGTGGTATCTGAACATTCGTGTAATTGGCTTGCAAGTAAAAATATCTCTATCGAAATGTATTCGTCGAAAAAGATCCGTCTATAATATTTGTTCATAGATAATTTTGTAGCGCTTCGCGTAAGATCAAGAGGATCCATACGAAGTTACCGAGAGACGACGTAAATCCCGTCTATAAAAAAAATTATCCAAATGCAACAATATCTGCATATCTGAAGCAACATCGCTTAGGACAACCGTTTCTGCGAACTTGTTCGGCTTCCTTGCACGATCCTTCAGAGAAATATCGGGCGCGTATCAGGATACATAACGCATAGAGTAGATGGCGACCGATCAAGATACAGATTGACGAAGTAGGAGTGGGATCTGAGCTGCGGTTTAACCGGGCTTTGCCGCGAATAATCGGCTCGCAGAGATGTCTTTGTTTCCCCGGAATCGGCCAGGGTAAACAGATTCCGGCGAAGCGAGGACGGTTCTTAACTGCGGCGTTCATCTCGACATCGAGATTCGAGCGGGGGCAGGAAGCCGGTTCGGCGACCGAACCTCTCCTCGAACTCGTGGCCACTCGCGGTGGGTCGTCCCGATCCTGGCGGCGATTCGATCTCTCGAAAGTCGATTCCGGGAAATCGAGGGAGACGTCGGGCGCGTGTCTTCCGACGGGAAGGTGGAGGAACGAACGAAGTCGCCGGCGGATAAGGAAGGAAGGAAGGAAGAACGAAAGAAAGAAAGAAAGGAAAGGAGGAGGTAACGAGCCTCCGGTCACGTGTACGGCGTCGGGCGTCGAGATGTCAGATCTATCGGCGCGTGCTCGATGGCGCGTGTCCTCGCCTGTTGATCAGCCTCGTTGCGTCTATGCTCGCCGTGTATCGGCTAGAGCTTCGATCGGATCTATTAGTCACGAATTCCCCTTTCTACGACGGAACTCGCCGCGTTGACGCCAGTGTCGAAGCTGTCTGAATCGGCTGATCGCGGATGAGAAGCGTGGACAATACACGGAACTATCGCTATAGCTCGACAACAGGGTTGTACGACACTACCACCAGGCTGAGACGGTGATGCGAGTCAATTTAAAGCTATTTAATTATTACTTATCAAGACTTGTCGCAGCAAAGAGTAAAGTTAGTTTAGTTAACTGTAGCGAAGGAAATTAAAATTTTGTAATTAATTTTTTTACTTGTCTAAGGCTCACGACCATAAAACAACAGGATCGTACAAGCCGTAAGCGAAAGGAGCACCGACGCGATTAATCGGCGCTGTATATTTGGCGAGATTGAAGAAAAACGGACTGGGGGACGATATTTCTTCCTCGCACCGCGGTGCTCGTTACACGGCCGAGTACGGGTGTTGTTGCGTCGCGGTCCTCTCGTGGCTGTTGTTCGCTCGGTGAATGCGGGGGAAACGTCCGGGTAAGAGTGTTTTATTTCCTGCAATTGCGTCAAGGAGGTGTGTTGCCGGGAGTCCCGTAAAAAGAAGAACAAACGCCGCGTGGCGTACCACTAGAAACTTTCGCGGCCCGCGCCAAGGATATGCAGGATGCAGGAGGTGTCATTAGCATAGCGCGGAAGAGCCGTGCTTTATGATTTATTCGGCCCCTTCTTGTTAGACCGTTCTTTTCACTCGTAATTCCAGCTGCACGCCAAGTAAACACGACCCAGGCCACAATCCGTAGCTATGTAGATTCATGGAGCAGATGCAGAAAAAAGGAAATTCACTTTTGTCCGTTCATATATCTGAGAAATCTCCGCGTTTCGCTCGTATCTGGATATATTTTCTGACGAGCTAAGGTAATATTTAACGCCGTTTAGCTCTAGCTGTTTACGCTGCTGTCCGATTCAATCGATATCTCGAATGCATTCGAATGATTAATAACTTTCAAGCTAATATTCGTTATCGTTAAAGCATTCGCAATTGCAGCGATCTCGGCCTCGGTTCAAACGCCGAACAATAAGAAGCAATGTAATCAGTCTGAATGCATTGTCGACATATATAGTTTAAGATATATAGATTTTTACGAAGATCGAATAACGTTCATCTATTATGATCGATATAGCTATTGTGACCGATAGAAAAAATCGTATACGAATATTATCGAGGAATTTCTTACATAGATATCGGTAGATATTCGTAAAAATGATCATACGTCGTTCCTTATGACTTGGTTGCCAATTAAAAGATATTGGAAGGATCTGTAGCAACGATTCGAACGTAACTAGATACATATTTTTTGTTCGAAATATTTTCAACAACATCCGCAACAGCTCCTGGCAAACCGTTCACCTCGGACGACCGAAGGAACGATACGCACTGATTGCTGAAAATGGGACACTCGATTGTTCAACAGCTCCCGCTGGCCACTCCGGACCGATACCAGCGTTCTTTTTTACATCACGATCACAATGTTATCCAGCGCCATCGAGCCTGCAATTTCAATCCGTCGGCGCGATTGAAACACTGCTTCCTAGATCAAGGAAATAATAAGAGCCGTACAACGCCGGATCGTGCAAACGAGGTGTAACCGAAATCACTTGAGGCATCCGCTCAAACGAGCTGTGACTGCACTACGAGATTTTTATCCCGCTCCCGACTCTTTAATTCCCCCATCGATCGCCGGTCGAGATAGCGCGATACTGCTTCTTGCTATTATTCTCGCTATAATATTCGATCCTAAGAACAACGCATTTGGCCTAGTCTGGATGATTTATCCATGGATTCTGGCGTCCCAAGTCCGCTTTACATTGACGATTATGCTCGAAGCATCAATATTTTAAGGAACGAAGAAGAATCGCAAACTTCTTCATCCAGTTACACCTACCACAGTTCTAGAAGAACGATTGCAAAACATCGAACTTCATTTTGCAATTTCTCGGTATTGTTCGCGGTTCTCCCAAGGAATAAACGATCAGCTTTTGGAAATTCGGAAAGGCAAAGTTATATCATTCTGAAAAATATCAGAAGAAGCTGTCGAGTAAGTCTTAGCTAATTGGTAGAGGAAACCCACTCGACCACCGACCAAGAAAAAAAAAAAAGAAAACTATCAACATCCGTTACGCAATTAGGCAAGCGTATAAGGAGAAGCACAATTGCAGGTAGAAATCGTTGCTCGGTGGTGTCCTCGGCGTGTCGCAGGTGGCTTCTTTGAGCCGCGACGCGACAAGGTATCGCCATCAGCCGCGTCCATTAAGTTGAAAACGTTGACTCGCTTCGACGAGCATCGACCGGCAACGATTTCGCCAAATGGATGACTAGAGAGCAAATATGGAAATTGCGGAGTGTCTTACACGTGCAACCGTGGGAGACCGGAAGTCGAGGATCGGTACTGTTTGTCGCGGAAAGATGCTCGCTGTTCTGGATACTGGCTGACCCATTTGCGCTGCCAGGAACAATCTGTTTCTAGGCCTCTACCTATCTAAGGATATCTTCTATCTAACTACTTATCTAAGGATGTAAGTAACGATCTACTGAAATGTAACATCCATTTCGAATCGTCCCAGCTATATGAGGTAGGAGGGGAACAACAGGCTTAAAATTCGGAAATCTTTTCACAATTCTTTTAACAAGATCTATTCGCACGATATTCTCTATTCGAACTAATATCTATTCTGCAAACCAGAGCTATAAAACTTAATCCAAATATATATATATATATATTACGATTCCATTAAACGAAAACACGGGTAACTAACTATTAGCCTTATCACTAACATTAAAAAGCATCGACTACACTACGGCGTGTTGCTAATCTCCAATCGAGTTCCGCAGGAAATAGAGCCTGATAGCCTGGCAACGAGCCGAGATTCTTCCAGGACGTGTATCGATATCCGCAGCGAATCCTGGTGTCTAGTGGTTTGCTGGATCACGTGGCGCGTACCTGGCGGAGGTACGATCGCCGCGTACGTCCTCTTCGAGCGGAGTTTAAACGATTAACGCGAGCGGTTTGCCGCGAATAATCGATGTCCTCGATGTCCTCGGGCGTACGGCAAAGTTCTCGGATCCAGCGCGGTATTTCACAGGGGATTACGCGGCTTACGTTTTCGTTCGATCGGCCACCGCTCCACCTCTTTCGCTGTCAGGAATTATCGGCCGCGTGCTGATTATATTTCCCTTCAGTCCCATCGTTTCCCTTCGTTTCCCTCGTTAATTCCCTCGGTAGAGAAATTCTTTTTCTTCGACCGTTTTGTGTTCCGTGTAAACGTACGACGTCGTCGTTGCTATCGCGCCGAAGTTCAGTGAACCTCTTTTGATCGGTTTTTTTTATCAGACCTGGGAGATATAGCTGGGTTTTTTTTTTCAAACGAATCGCTTTGTACTTTCATCGACCACGCGTCTGCTGGATGACAGATAACCGGCCGCGATCAGATCGAATATCAAGCGACGCGATAGCAATGGAAATCCTCGATACAGAGTGCTGCACTTGAAAGCGAACCAGTCTCCCTTTAGAATTGTTGTCGATTAGCAAGCTTTCGATAAACGAAGTTGAAATCATCGTACAGCTACAGGTATATCTTCGAGATAGTGTTGCGACATTCATGACGGAAAACGCTTTAATTATTATCGTGCAATCGAAGAATATTTATGAATGTACTTGAGAACTTCTTTAAGAATGGCGATCGTTGGTCGTTTGTCCATAGAGTGGTCAAACAACACCAACGTTTAAAAACCAGCTTGAACCTCGAGAACATTGATCGTGGTTGTCTAATTTTGGCCCGATTCTCCTTCACGTCGGAACGTTTCCTTTAAGGTATCTTACCTCGTGTTGTCACCAACAGGAATCGTCGACGTTAAGGAAGACGCATCGCGCGACGATCAATCGTCCCCCACGAATTCCTCGGCCGATGCCAAGTAAGGTGGTACGTTATTAATCAAACTCGGAACGACGAAGATGGCGATTTATTCGAAACGTGTACCGCCGTAGATTCGGCCAAGATACTTGCTCGCGAACGAATGCCAAGCTTGAAAAAGCCGTTGGTACGGCACTTGAAGAGGAGGTCAACGATCGAGGAAAATCGAACGTTGCTCGATCGCGGATACGGAATTTCTCTAGTGTCTCGACCAGAGTTTCACGGGGTTGTGGTGCAAGGGTAAGCCGCTTTGCGAACGAGCGGAATCGCGCACAGACGAAGGAGGAAGGGAGTAGGCGATTAGGTAAACCCGGGATTAGTCGGACGACCGGTGGTGCTCCCTTCGTTTCGGATCGGGCCCTGCCTCCACCTCCGCGACACCACACCTCCTATTGGCCTAGGAGAGTGAGTTCGATTGCCGCCACTAATAATGCTACCCCCGATTTACATGATTGGATTGGCGTGGCGAAACTGAAACTGCCGCCTGCCACCAGCGTCCTATCCTTGTATCGGCATGCAAATGCTGGAAATTAGCTGGATCCTGAACAGAGAGGATCGAACGACGCGTAGACCGAACCGTAGAAGAAGCGAATTATGCCCGGCGTTCGCCCGGGTCCAATGATCTACGACGTCGCTTCCCGTGGAATCGGTAATTTGCCATGTTCGTAAAATGGATATTGAATATGCGATTCGTGACAAGGAAACAAATCAGGGGACCGATCGGGTTCCGTTTAAGAACTGGATCGAGGTCGTAGTTGTAAGTGGGATAAACAAGTCATTTTTTATGGGCTCGGTGTAAATACGACCCATTAACATCGTGAAACGGACTTATGGGAATTTTCAATGTTTGCAACATTAGCACTCTATCGATAGAACGATCAGTTATTAATTTAAATATCCAACTAGAGATCTACGCTTCATTCGCGTAAAGAACGATCGGTTCTATCGGACGTATGTTAAACCATCCTGACTATGCATCATCCCTGTGAGCAAGCACCTTCGGCCGTCACTTGACCGGCCGATAAAAACGACTTCGCGTGTCCACGGATTCTCGTGCAAAAGCCAGGCCTTTGTTTCGTTCGCGGTGCTCGTATATATTTCTATTTCCCAGTACGCGGCGTGGTCGATGATCTAGAGGCGACGAGATCCCGGAAAAATACACCGGGAGATCCAGCGCGTCGGAATGATATTGAATCGTTCCCTCGTGTCGGACGTCGGGCCAACCACCGATATATTTCATAGACGGATACAACAAAAGGACACGGTTTTCTCGGAGAGGCTTCTCGGAGAGATTAGTATGCTCGTATCTGCATGCCGCAAGATCGTATCTTCCGCGAGCGCGGTCCTTTGTGGGTTTTTGTTTGCGTTGCGTACGTATTTATGTGAGCGTCCTCATCCTCTTTCTTTCCTCCTCCGCCGCCACCATCGCTGTCGTAGCTCTTCCCGTAGCTCTTCTTCTTCTTCTTGTCCTTCTTCCTCATCTTTCTCCGCTGTTTCTTCGTGCCATAACCGCGAGGACGCGTCCCTCCTCAGGAACGCTTCGAATGATTTGCTTTGTCTTCTTCTCGATTTCTCCGACCGATAAAAAGACGCTTCATTGGAAAGTAAGCATATGTGCAAATACGAATTGGAAAGTAACGAGGCTATTAAGGGAATCCTATCGCGGTGAAAAATTATAGTCGGAAAATTGGAATTCAAATGCAATGTCCTAAAAATGGTTGAGAAGTAATTTCAGCCAAGTCGAGCGAAGTAATTCGTTTTATACGGTTGGTGGTACGATCGTAGATCAAGAGACATCGTGGCACAAATTTTAATTGAAAACCGTCCAACGGTGGCAATTAGAAGAAGCCGGCGGTGCCGCAAACGGCAGAATTTAGGGGCAGCAACGGTGCCCGGACATCCGTCGCCTTGGCGCAGCCCTAATCTCTCCTGTGTACCAATTACCTCGTCCATTTTGGCTGCAGTTCATGCAAATTGGATTTCGGTTGCAGAAGGCAGAGAGGAAGAGGGCCCTTACTCGACCACGGAGACAGGGCTTTGTCGTCGTTCAAGCGAACCGTGAGGATAAATGTCGCGCGCGCCCGGAAACAGACCCCTCTGGCCGAAGGACGGTCCAACGATCCCAAAAGATAACGATCAAGCACGATCGGTGTGCACAGTTTTCAGGGAAAGTTTAACGGATGATCGTGCAACGATCCGTCTTGCGGCAGGAACGAGGACCGGTATCGCTGTCACTGAAGAGGCAATCGACGACAATGAGGCTGATTCTCGACAACCGGAGCCATTTTCCTTGACCAGTCAGCGATCTATGACCATAGGACCATAAGGAACACCATTGAAAGAAAGGTAAAATGGTCAGATCGCAACCAAAGAAAGACAAACGTTTCACCGATTGTCTGAAAAACGAAAGCAGAACGATTACAAGATACCGGTCTAATCCAACCGAGCGTACTCGACTCGTACCAGTTTCCTTTTGGATCGATCAAACTTTCCTCCGCGGCTAAATAAACCGCGTACTTGTTGGTGAATTCGTCCATGGACGAAAGAGAAACGCGTCTAAGTTTTATAGTACCTAATCTGGTTGGGAAATGGAAATATCTTTTTCTTTTTCTTTTTTTCTTTTTGTTTCGAACGACGTCTCAGAGAAATTCCCGACCTTCCAGGTGGACAAACGGAGGAACAAAAGGAAAAAAACGTGGCTCGACATTTAGGAGAGTCCAAGGGTGATCGTGGTGCATGGTAATGCGGGTTGCCGCGCTCACCATGGGAAACGTCGATGATCGTTCGTCTTGCTGGGAAAGGAAAAGAACCATTATGTAAAGATGAACTTTTTGTGGCAATCTTTGCGTCAATTAAATTACCGCGATGCGTCCGGGCCCTGAGGTTCGATCGAGCCTACGCGCGGTAAAGTGCATCGTGCGAGTGAGAATCGTTCCCACGAGAAACGTATTAAAAGATATAGGCGCCCTCGCTCGAGAAAAGTAAATTGGTGGCTGTAATGTAACGCGCGCGAGCGCACGCTCGGCGAAATAACGCGCAGGTAATTTGTGATCAAAAAAAAAAAAAAAAAAAAAAAAAAAAATACGGAAAATATCCCCACCAGGAAAAGTTTACATATTACAACGTATATGTACATGCCAGATGACTCTTATAAAAGGACCCATTATATCCACGAAGTAGCCGTGAAGTTTAACGTCAGAGAAGTTGTAGCTACATGCTTTTAGCCATGAAATAAAATTCAAGGTAAACCTGTCTGTTTTAACCCTGTGGAGGTCGCAGACTTAAAAATTTCAACATAAGTCATGATCGGTGTCTCTAAGAGATCCAATGCCTTTAATACCGAACCTTGAAACTGTTTCCCTGTGAAATATAGCAAATGTAACTTTATCTGTTTTCTCTCTCTTTCTCTATATATATATAACCTTCGCTTTAAAGGAATCTATTACCATGAAATTGAAATATAAAAAGCTTATTTGTATCAACGCGAAACTTCTCTCGTTTTCCTGAAACTTTCATAAGAATCCGTGCCTAGAACGTCAAACTTTCAAATTTCCCAAACGTTAATAAACTTCAGGGGAGGTCGTGGGTCGTTAACATTCTCGAGTCATCGTACGAGATTCGGAAGTGCGAGCCGGGCGGGCAGAAAGTCGCACGACCGGTGGCTGCATACGAAAGGCTGGTCCGTGAGTCAAAACTCGAAAAGCCAGGAAATCGATTGTATCGTCGAGGGTACACTTTCGCTTGGAGGCAATCGGAGACGCGTCGTTTTTAACGAAGAAGGCCCGTGAATCACGTAGGTTGATTAGTAGTCGGTCGCCATACGGTTCCGTGTCGGCCAGCAAGATGACGAGGCTGATGATGCGCGATCGAACACCACGTTCTCTTCTTCTCCGCTCGCAGGAGAGACGCGCGCGCCGTGAATTCTATTATTTAGACGCGGCCTGACACAGGTGGGCGCAGCAGTCGCATACGCAACCGCGCCGTTTAAACGCAATTACCTTGCTGCCGTGCAGACGTGCGTGAAATATCAATTTTACTCGTCTGCCCGCCGCTTGTCACCCAAGGGAAGAACAGCGCCACGGAGCGGACGTTTCTTGCCGCGAGACCGCAACACCCGAGCGGAAAAACGCTTTAGCGGCGATTTTTCGTGTCTCGCGTGAATTCTTCGGCGTTTGCGGGATGGAATAGAAACGTGAAACGACTCGAAGGGAAATTCTCGAGAAATCGACAAAGTTCAAGTTTGAAGAGCGGGTCTCTGACAATGTTCGTACAGGATTTATAAAAAATATGTGGAATCGACTCAAAGCATCAAAATGATGAAAAACTTCGCGTATAGAAATGTCGTTCGACGCTTGCTTTTCAAGTTACAAACGATTTTACTTTACGCTAGAAATACGTTTCACGTCAACTGATTTCCGTGTCATTTATCTTGGAGCGAAAATATCAGTCACATATTTTGTGACAGCTCGTATACTTGAGAACAGGGGACGCAAATGGCTGTGGTTTTTGAGACTTCTCGGTTTCAGTAGGGTTGACAAGCTTGTCAAAACTCGAGCTTCCTATACGTAGCGTATTATAGTTAGCATAGACGAGGAGAAGGTATTTCTCAGAACGGAACTATCGATGCTCCATTTTCAAATATAGACGTTCGTATACCCTCGAACCGGTGTAATTGTTCGATATTCTTTATACGCTCCTGAACGTCAGCTCGAATATTTACGATTCGTAAGACGGCATAAAAAGCGCGACCTACCAACCTACGCGAATCCATTCCGGTACACCTCATCCAACGTAGCCTTGAGCAGTATCCTCACGCAACACGAGCAAGAAGACGTCTCGCGTTCATCCGTTTAAATTAATCAAACGCTATCCTCCGGCTTGCATAAGCTGCACGGTAGTCGCTGATCGTCGAAACGCTAATCTCGCGGCAATTTCCAAGACTACCGGTGAGCGTTTAGAATCGACGTGCGTCCAGTAATCGAAGGTCCGGTGAAAGAGGCGGTGGGACAAGGGAAAGGAAAAGAAGGGAAAGGAAAGAAAACAGGAGGACGGCGGTGCACGCGGAAGAACGCGAAGCGAAGAAGCGTGGCGTGGGGCTATCGAGGGCGTGGGTTAGGGGTTTGTGTGCAACAGCACGGCCGCGGCGAGGGGTCAGCTACAGATTTTTGCGGGCAGCTCGAGCGGCGTTGGGCAGCTGGCGTGCGGTCAGCCGCTCCAGCCACAGCGCTGCGTCGGTCGTGCATCACTGGCCACCGTATTAACCCCAAGCCCCGACGTACTCGGCCAGCACCACAGGCCGCAGAGTCCGCGGATCCATGGTGCCCCATGCCCGTCCTCCGCGTTCCATGCGTTCTCCATCTCGTTCGATTTCTCGTTCGCCTTCTCTTTCCATCTATCCGCGCTACCACTGCCGCCACCACCATATCGGCCATAATTGTTCACGGTTCCTCGCGCTCCACCAGGACCGCCTCTCCCTCTCTCCCTTCGCCTCGTTCATTTTCTCGTTCTCTGTTTCTCATGGAACGTTTGTATTATAGCTGGCCGTTCGATGCGCTTTCCTCCTCGTGTTGTTAGGCAACGAACGTTTAGCGCCGATACGGGAAAACGGTCCGGTGGTAAATGGCTCGGTATTTAATGCGGCCAGCGCAATACCGGCACCGCGATTCGGCTGCCTCCGATATTCTGCGGTTTCGATCGTTTTTGCCGGATATACCGATCTCCAACGAACCACCTGCCCTCTGACCACCCACGCTCGGCGAATTATTGGCTGGCTTGCGAAGATTGCTCGTTGATTTATTCCTTTCTCGAGAGTCGTTATTTACGAAGCTTCTAACGAACGATACTACTCCGTTGCGAGAAGAAATCGCAAGTCCTAGAATTTTACAGTTACTTACACGCAACGCTGAAAATCTCTCGCGATAACTAACCTTGGCTCGCGACGAGTATTCGTACGATGATTTATCGTAAGAAGCTGGCACGAACGAGCGTAAATTCCCGGCGATTCCATAAACAAATCCTCCATCTTCTTCGCCGCGAAATGGACCACAGGACAAATGAAATTTAGTCGAGTAACGTTACTCGAGCGAAGTGCTTGTTAACAACGACCGAATGCTTTTGAAGAGTGATCGTGGCGAACTACGTGATCAGCCATGCTGCGGCGGCTAGGCGCGAGCGAACGTTCGAATTAATAAATCACATACAGACGAGACGTTTCCAAATGCATGCGTGTCGCTATACAAGCAATATCCCTGATAATGACAGGTTACGCGCGACGATACACGAACTTCAGTGTACCCGGCTACCAGGAAATGTCCCGCGAAGTTAAGTACCGTGGAACAAGTCCGGTCGTTTGCTCCGTTATTAGTAGCGGTGGGACGCGCGCGTAGAAACTTGATCGAACCCAGTCTCCCGGTATAACACGAAACGAAAGATACGCTGCCGGGAATGCCGGCAAATTGAGCGTCGTCACTTTCATCCCGAAACGTGTAATCATTCCTCCGTTCGGTACCCGGCAAATGGAGTCGTCGACAGCTTCGTTTAATTTCATTTAATTTCTTTAACATCGTCCTTCCTGGTATTCGAAATTGCCTTGCCGACCGTTGCTTAATGCAATGTTATTTATCTCAGCGTAACAAGGTCCTCGGTGTTTAACTAATACGTATTTTTTTACCGATACAGCCAAATCGGCCGTAAAAAAGTACAAAAATGTAAAAGGAGATATCTGGCTCTCCGATTAAGTCTTGTTATAAATATAATGTAATCGTAGAAAATTTCGGAGCAAAGTATTATAACGTCCACGTAGAAATGCCATCCAGCCTTCTGGATAGTTTGCACAGCGCGTGAAGTTAACACTTCAGGGCGACGGTATCAGAACGCTGATGCGAACGGTGATTTCTGATTTTCACTTTTGAACGAAACTACGAATCAAACGCCACATGCCTCCTTCTAAACTCCCAAAGCCGTCAGAGGCCAGATGATTCCCCTACTTCCGGTAATTACCGGAAGCAATACATTTCGATGGGATTGTTTTCGGCGGAGATTAAGATGGATACGCAGCGAAATCGGTAATGACGAGTGTGGTTCACGGATTGGAAGAGTTTTCGTTGGTTCTACAGGATGATTGAGAGGCAGAGCACGATCGATCGCGATTCACGGGCGTACAGGTGGCTGGTAACGTCGAGGTACCGGGGAATCGATCGACGAGTAGCAGCCGACATCCAAGGGCGGGAGAGAACAGCTAGCACGAGCTCATATTCCACATAATGAGGGCGGCAGCAACATCAGACAAGCCGACACGGCCGCGTAATTGAAACCTACCGGAGCTAACCGTCGCTTCCCCCGATTCCCGTAAAAACGGAACTACTCCGCGGGAAATCGGAACCGAAGTTTAACGCGCGTTCATTCCGCCACGCGAAATCCACTTGGATTTACGCGATCCTATCACGTATACGGCACGATCGTGTGTACGTACGATCATTTACGATCGATAAATTCGCCCTTGATCACTGGTAATTGGACAATTTTACAGGGAGATCGGGAAACGCCGAAACGATCCAGCTGCGCGAACTCGCGTTCGAAGATTCTACTTGTACGCGTGGGGTAATTTTGGTAATTCGCGTTGACGATCCTGTACGATCGTCGGTTTCGGTGTGTGCGAGACATTAGAAGTCGTTGAGGGTAACGTTAAGGGCGGGTAATAAGTCCGTCGAGTATAAATGTTAACGATCCTTCGGAAAGAATTAAGCAAATGGATATTTCATTTAATCTTATCGAGCAATCTCAATCAACGCTGCGCTGTCATACAAAATATCGAATACTGGGAAAAAGTTATTTAAACGTGTCAGCTGCATCGCTCGATCCTCGTGATCGTATACATTCGTTTCAAACGCATCAATTGCACACTGTAAACTAAAACAACACACGGATGGTAATATAAATAAAGTTCGGTTCGGTACTTACATACTGTGATGATCCATCGGAGCACGTGATTGGACGTCCATAGCGGCGCGGTACGGCGGGGCGTGGAACAGCGTGAAACAGAAAACGCAACGACATTAATACGCAATCATCATCAAGAGACATCGAGGCCCTATTTATCCGAAAGAGACGTTCGCGTAATCTACTTGCGTAGTCGCGATTAAACGTTGCGCGACGGGGATCTACGTCGTTAGCCGATGTTACGAGGGCGCGAGGGGGTGAAAGAGGTGCTGTCGCAGAGTGGAATAATAATCGAGAATACAGTCGGACGATCGTTGACAGCCAGCAATCAAGTTGCGCCGAGCTGGCAATCGCGTATCGGCCTGCAAATACGATATAACTGTTATTAACGTCGTTTTTTACGACGAGCATGATAGCGTAGCTGCCATGCACGAAATCGTCGAGGAACAATCGCGTGGAAAACGTTCGAGGGAATTTCCAAGGCAAAGCGGAGAAGCGTGCGACGCCGTGCACGAGACCATTCCGCCTCGATCCGTCATGATCAACCGACACCTGTGATTTAATTGTCACTCAGCTGACCCCGCGACGACACAGAGAAACTTCAGGATCGGGCCAAGCCACGGTAAGTTATTTTCGACCGGGTTTCGTGGTTTTTAAGGTCCGGTATGGAAAGGGGTTTCCTTGTTCCGTTTCGTGTGACGATGATGCATCGGTGGGGCAATTATTTTTCATTTCTTCCAGAACTCTTTCGGATAAGAAGAGTGGAGGTTGGAAATACTATCGATGTTTGGAATACGCAGTGTCTAGCGGTGGTAGAGTCGTTTGCGCTATTGCGAAGAGATGCATAATTCAAACTCCTATCTCCTGTTAAACGAACAATGTCCACCATTTACGTGTTACATCGAGAGAATGGAAGAGACGGATATTTATGTAAATAGGACTTCTCTTTTTAGGCGAGGAGGCGAAGACAAAAAAATTAATCGTTTCGCAGAGGATGTATATATTCGTCTCCGACAGGGCGAGGAGATATTCGAAACGGTCGATCTCGAACGGTCGATCTCAGGGTGAAACGACGCGAGTTTCGCGAAT
Source organism: Bombus waltoni (assembly GCA_014737395.1). Classification (NCBI taxonomy): domain Eukaryota; kingdom Metazoa; phylum Arthropoda; class Insecta; order Hymenoptera; family Apidae; genus Bombus; species Bombus waltoni. The sequence goes on along the minus strand of JACXII010000051.1, from coordinate 3,951,842 downwards.
CTCGCCGGGTGACCGGCACGATATCCAGCTTGGCAATTATAAAACTGCTGTCGAGAGCCACCGCCACCGCGAACACATGTCGGGCCGCTGCCACCCCTGGTCGGCGTTCTTCGACGTTGACACGGGAGCAAACGCACGCACGCACGCACGAACCAACGGGCGCGCGCGTACACCGACGCCACCGTGCACCCACCGACTATGTGCACACTCGTCCATTTCTGCCCGTATACACGTGTGCGTGCGTCGCAAGTTCTGAATAATTTGACATGTTGTCGTACACGTTATTATTCAGATAGACGTAGAGATACCACGAGTCGAGCGGACCTCCACCTTCTTAGCGGCAAATCCAGCCCTCGGATACTCCCTGTTTCTCAAATCGTTGGCTTTGAAAGCTAAATTAAATACTATAAGTTTTGCATACATAATTATATATTTTCTTTGATGCACGGCGTACTGATCGCTTAAGATATCAAAGATTGGACGAGGAGGAATTTGTAGAAGGAAACGAAAGATGATATTTCAAATGGAATGGTATTTCAGATGGTATCTCGGATTAAAGTCATCAGAAATTCGCAATACTATATTCACTAGGGATCGTCTTTGAGATAAAAATTACAATTTCGAGGACGAATTTGGAAGACGCAAAATCCAAATTGTCCAAAAATGAAAAAGATCGAAGAGTAGGAATAATCTAGCTAGCCTGTACAAAAACTGTAGGCGTGAGTCAAGAGCGCAGAATGTCGACTGAAAGAAGTCGATGTCTATCTGAACTACTGCCGCGAAACGAGACAAAGTCACCGGACGATATCGAGCAGCGATCGAAAGGATCCATTCACCGGCGTTGTATACGATCGATCGAAAAGTCATGATAGTCGTGGGTTTCTTTGTCGAGATTGACATTTAGATTATGCAGCGTACGGATTGTCATGCGGATAGCGGAGCTCCCTAATAGGCTCTATTAGCATGAAACGGTGTAATCGGCTCGCGTTCGCATGCTCACGATGGAAAAAGCAACGCGGTTCTCTCCTCTCTCATTATGCGCGCGGATCGCGACGCGTCGTTAGAGTGATACAGCTGGTAATGCGGCAAACGTCTTCGGGAAGACGCGCATAATAAAGCGGCAGCGCACCTGCGACGTTCCGTCTAATTATTCGACCAGTTTTTTAAGTCGCGGCGATTTATATCGAGCAATTAGCCCCGGCTGTAGCGCTAATTGGAGCGAGAGACCGAGGATACGTGAGCTGGACTACGGGACCGATAAACACCGACTATCTCGTTAGTACTTCGCGTGGGGTCCGGTGCACTTTCGCCGCCATCGATCCCACGACGAGACTTTTCGAACACGGGCACCTCGTTTAATTTAACTGAAAATCCTGGCAGTTTTACGGGCAACTACCCTGCGTGAACAGCGACTAGCGAACGAATCGGATTACGAGCCTGATTAATTTAGTGATTCTACACGTTTAACTTTTTGTCGGCCGATCGAACGAACAAAGTAAACGAATGTAAAATGAAAATAATGGGGCTAAACGTGTGTGACGAAACGAAGTAACGTTGAGAGGGGAAGAAATTGAAAATTCAGATTGGAAACGGGACGAAGGTAAGTTCTCGAGGGGAGTGGATAAGGCGAGGGAAGAAAATCCGTATTATATATATATTATATATCGTGTGAAGACATAAATTAAAATACTCTAGAGAACTGGCAGTGGTATCGATCAATGTCTGTCTGGTAGGTAGAGAAGGGAGGCGCGAGGATGCCTCGTCATTAAGCGGCAACGGGCCACTTTTCGGAGAACTCACTATGCCAGAAACGGGCAATTTACTCGCCGCGGACGAAACTGCCTCTAAACATCTTACATCGAACTGTTCGAGCCGTTTTCTCGTTCTGTAGGCTACTCGTTAAACGTTTTTATCGATTCCACGCTCGACGACCGACTCTCATTGATTCGTTGTATTTCGGATGCAAAACGAGTTTGGGTATTTCGGACGCTACTTGAAAAGGCGTTTTTCAGTTCGAATTACAGGGTCCACAGGGATTTACGATTTAATTGGTCGCGTTAAAAATAAACCTCGAATTTCGTTTTTCGACTTAAACACCTATCTCCAATCTCCACGCATAAACCAGAGAGAAACGACGCGAAAGTACGCGAACGACAGGCCATATCCACGGCATCAAACTTCCGTCGCAACCCGGGCGATCTAGACGATCATCGATCCCTCTATCTTCCCCAAACGTCTTATCTATTCCCACGGATGATGGAATCTTTAGAACCTCGAGCGCAACGCGATACGTATATCGGAAGAAGGTGCACGACATCGATCTCAAAACGCAGCTGCTGGTGTTGTCCATCGGTGTCATCGACGTTTCGAGGATGAGCTACGCGTACAAGCGTATGCATATGCATGAACGCTCGTATATACGCGTAAGAAAGCAAAGGAAAGAAAAGGGGGCAGTATAGAGAGGGGTCCAGTTTCGCGGCAGTGCACCGAGATCTCCCGTGGCAGATATAGCACCGGCCCTTAAACATCCACCATTATATTAAATTGTGTATATTTCCCTTCATAATTACTCGAATTATACGCATTATGTAAATCGGTATGTTAATGCACTGCCTCCACCCTCCTGCAGCCCCTCTCTTCCGCCCCTGTTTTACGCAGCTCTTCCTCCCGCGGTTCTCGCATCGCTCTTGACCGCCACGCCACCGGAGGATTACAGCAATTTCGTTTAAGCGCGCGCTAAATGTTACTTTATGCGCTTTTTATTCAGCCGACATCCGGTCGCGCGGAATACGTGCGCTGCACCCCGGTCCGGCCGGCTTTTCTAGATCGTGCCCCGTTTGAAGCACGTTTTATTTACATAATATTTCGCGAGAGATCAGTATCCAAAGATCGCGAGCGTGCTGGCGTAATGCGTTTTTACGAGGGCCAGCGTTAAAATTAAAACCCATAGACACGGTCATCGTCTACTTTAACGTATAAAATAGCGTTACGAACGATCGACTTTGAAAGAAAATCAATTTGTCGAATGAGAAGGATATCCGAGCGAAGCTAAGTAATTCGTAACTCGCCAAATTCGAATTTCAAATTTTTCCACCGATTTCCTTATTCGATTATTTACCGCGAGAGAAATATATCTTTATCTGGGTGTTTTGTGTTAATCGATGTAGCTACTCTACATAATTTTTTGCGAGATCAGTATCAGAACAGAGATTGGGCTGTTTGATGAGGGCGGTCGGTAAAAATTAGGAATCCGAAATAGCTATTTGAGCGCCACGAAGAATGGTTCGACCGATGAAAGGTATCAACCGGCGATCGACAGATAGCTGCGATCTCTGTTATTAGCGATAGGCATCGATTCATAAAGCTAATCGACAGCCACGAAAGGTGGTCGGAGGAGCGCCAAAGTCAATTCACGCGGTACGTACTCCGTGTATTCGACAACTTTAGCACCGTCTCCGCGTTAATACTCTCGGTAATTTCGTGTAAACACGATACGACGGTGTCATATTTTATACTTTCCATGTAATGTCCCGAGCTTTCGTCGGTTCGTGTTTTAAACGTACGAGTGCAGCGAACCACGGTTTCGAACATGCTGATATTTTTTTCACGAAGTAAGTGCTTTTGTAAATGAGACGATAAAAATCTTATGTACAGCGTCGTCCTTCGATCTCACCTGTTCTCTCTCGCAAATTGTACCGCAAAAAGACGAAATAGTATCGAACGAAACAACACGTTACTCTCCTGAGAAACGACTGCTCGCGAAACATAATTCGAGAATAAAAGCTTTCAAACGACAACATCCCAGAAAGTGAGAACCGAAAACCACGCGATCTGGTCCGAATCTCTATGAAACGTGCACACGATGAGATCGTGAACACGTCGGAGAAGCGTTCGATTGACACGTTAGGAGGTACGAGGCGAATGAAGTCTGCAGGCGAATCAAAGAACGACGATATTATTAACGACGAAGTTCTCGTTTTTCGGTAGGAGGCCACGGACCGATTACCAAGTAATCCGTGGCCTCATTACCGCCGCCAATTATCGAATGGACGTTTCGATCGGGCGCGGTGGCAAACGATCCCTGGCGACTCTCAATCAACTTGGACGGCGAACGAAGGACGTTGGACGCTGATCGACGACCAGCCGGATGACGATCGACTGCAATTTCGATGATGATACGGAATTATCCAGCGCAAAGGGATCGTCGGAGCCCGAAGAACGAAGCCAGTCGACCGACTCCCTCGAGGTTGCTCCTTCGTGGATCTCTCTTTCGCACCCTTAGTCTCCGTTAACAATGTTTTTCGCATGCCCTTCTCCTTCCTCGCGATACACATAGGGCAGTGTGCGCGCGCGAGACTTTATTACACGTGCAGTCGGGGTAGAAGGACGATCACGGATCCGCGGGCGAACTTCGTTACGGACCTGTGTGATTTTCCATGCAAATTGAGTTGTTCGCCTGTCATTATGCTAATAAAAATAATGACGCGTCGCGTATGTACGAGTAATGCAGCTGCTGTAATGAACCACGGTGTATATCGGCGTCGGAGGTCCTCGCACCGTTCGAAGCGTGACACCGCGACATTTCTTCGCTTTCCGACAAACAGCTGGCCAACCGGTAAAGTATTCGTACGGCCAGAGATTGCCCCGGTTACCACACACGTGCATATCTTCATCCGATTTCTTATCTAATAGTAAATCACTTTAAACGACGAGGGAAACGGACGAACCGCATCTGTCTCGTTAATCGCCGCAAGAAATGTCGCAGCGGGGACGTCTGTGCGTGCATTTTTAATAATAGGTTACGATTACGGAAGTATACGGAGTTTCTTCGGAGGAAAGAGAAGTGAAACGGAGATCGGTGAATTCATGGAAAATAATAAGCTGACAAGACGATAGTAGCTATTAGGAAAGTTCGATCGTTACGATTATTTCGCCAACTGCGTGTATCGAGAAACATTAACGAGTTCGTAAGCCTGTTTTTCCAGATATGTATATAGAACGCGGGAGAACTTTTATCGCGATAAATATATCCCTTCGTGCGTTTACGCTTGAAATTGCGCGAAAACTACTTGCTTGTAGTACACGCACATGTTAATTGCTATTTAAATTTCTGCGCCAATAAAGGGTTCTTTATGAGTCGCGTTCTAAGGGTTTAATTAGAACATCCCTACAAGCTGATAATTGTGGAGAAAAGAAAGAAAAAGGAAGAAACGTTTTCCTCCTTCTAAATGGTCGCAGTTACATCAACAACATCATTTCTGTACTTATCAAATTCCTATCAAATGTTCTCACTTCTAACAAGTAGGGGAGGCTGACACAATGCCAGTGTCATGTATTATTACAAAGCACTAAATGACCAAGTAGTACAATCTTGCGTTTCGCAATACACTTCCCTATCTACTCCTACTTCCTATTTCCCACGAACAAAGATCCAAACGTTTGCATCCAGCATTCGTCAACGATAAAATTCCGTCACGGATTCAACTGGATGACCGAAATCGATCGTGCGTTCGAGATCTATCCGCGAACGACGAGCAAGTAGAGGAACATCGATGGTTCGTTTCTCACAAAGTGTCAGTCGTCAGGCGGCGCTACATCGTGGGAGTGATTGCGGAAACGTCTGACGGCGATGCCGCCGCGTTACATGCGTGCATAATGCATATCGCGTGACTCCGTCACGGATCCGGACAGTTACAACGTGTACACGCGTAACAATATCGCGTATCGGGAGAATCTCTTTCTGCCGCCTCCCTTTTCTCTCTCTCCTGCTCTGGCTGCCGACGTCTGGCATTTTAATCGAAGCTGCGAGGGAGAAATGGATTGCCGGCGAAACGCGTATCCTCGCGGCCGGGGCAGCGTAACGATCGTGTTATAAAATAAAGGCCATCCGCCCTTTCGTGCCGTCCCGATCGCTCCACAGTCCCATGATTTTTCCTCGAACCGCGTCGTCCATCGCGGAAACCCGCCATAATTAGAGACGCGTCGCGATTACGTTATCGACGAAAGAATCTGCGTTAATAACGAGACCGGGTTTGTTTTAGTATCTTTTAACCGGGTATCTTTTAACGGAACTCGTTTCCAACCGATCGCCCTTCAACAGCGAGGCGGAAGAGCTCGTAAGCAAACGTAGACACGCGTTTCCTACATTCGGAATGCGTGACACTTTACGTAGAAAAAAGAATTCGCTCGATTCTTCCGTTTCACAAGATACGAGAAACACGCGGCAACAACATTACGAATACAGTTTGATACATCGCAGCAATTGGTAAAGCGATCGCTAATTGCGTAATGAATTTTTCAACGTTATTCGCCTTGCTTGTTAGTCAACGCTAATTAAACCTTCTCGTTGTTAAATGTACAATGAGCCAGTAGGGCTCGTGGAGCAGCCAAGGTCGTGAGATCTCGCAAGGAAAAACGAGTTCTATTTAAAGACAGAGAAGGAGGATATTGGTGGGGAGTAGATTAATTGCAAATTCAACGTAACGCGATACACGATGGCGGCGCGAGCGGAAAAACTGCGGCAGTTGGCTAGGCACGCCCGCTGTTTTACGAGCTGCGGGTTCAGCACGTCGGCCAATTACACCTTCCACGGTTAGGCGGTTCCTTCGTCTTAACGGGCAGTTAGTGCCAACATAAATGTCCCTGCTGCACGCTTTTAATTGCCCGCTTATAGCGCCGCTCGCGATACACCGTGGCGGTGCGGCGTTGGAAAAAAGGCAAGGTCACGTCGCGATCCGGAGGCCAAGGTGTATATACGCAAGAACGGCGATTCTTGTTTTACAAATTGCTCGGAACGCGATTATGCGTTACGTGAGAAAGCGAGTCGATCGCTCGGCGAATATAACGTCCTCTAAATTTTATAATTCGAACCAGTCGAACACGTCAAATGTAATAACGCTTTCGTGTAATCTGTCGTTCCTAAAATATTGTAATTTATACGTGTACCTAGATCGACTCTCACCGTACGACAACTTGTAATAACTCTAATTATTTCCTGATTCGTTCGACAACCTTCCTTACCAGTCATATAACCAACATCCAACATCGTCCTTATCTTCCGATAAGCGGAACAATTTCCTCCAATAGCTTCGTTGTTCTCGTTCATCAGTGCCCACGCGTCTTTTTTATTTCTCTGCTATTACAAAGATCGATGAAGATGACAAAGAATCCTCCCCGAGCGAAGCGATCGATCAACGACCGTGATCTTTACGCCTCGGTATCACGCCTGTGGAACCAGACCAGACGCTTGCCAACGACGAATAAAAGGAAACCTAACTAAGACGTCGACCTGGCTCATTAACATCCCCGGTGAACACGCGTTCCTCGCGGATTCGCGATCGCGACAATATATTTTAATTAACGATTACGCCGTAAATATCGTTTATCGGTGTCGTAAGTCAGCCGGCGGATATAACATTCGTTTTCGGAGCCAGGGATCGCGTGGGTGTGACATCGTGCGTGGACCGGTCAGCGAGAGCAGACAGGCTCAGGTGGCCCCGGTCGATAATTCCTCGCCCCGAAATAGGAATACTTGAAATTCGGTTATTAATTTCGTTTGGGGGCCCGACGGGGCGCTGGCGACCCCCTCGTGCGTGTCAGCCGGGGTTGGCCCTTCCTGCCTCGCCCTTGGGACTCTCTTGAGACAATGGACGCCCGCGGTGCCCGATGTCTCCGACGACGTCTCGGAACCCCCGTCGTGGCACGCATGCCCGCCGTTTTACTGCTATAGAGACGTCAGATATCCGTCCCGTCATTTCGTATTCCTGGCCTCCAGGTCCGGTCCGGGTCCCCTCGATTTTTCGTGTCGACCCGCGAAACTGGTATCGTTACCGAGCCTCTAGGATGTCTCGCGAAATTTGCGAGGAATTTAGGAAACAGTTCGAGCTTCGCGTCAGCGATTCTCCAGAATCTTAAAATGCGCGACGCGACGTTCGAGTAGCTTTAAATATAACCGACAAAGAGATAAAAATATTTAAGCGCGAGTAGACGCAGCGAGCAAAATATTTCTCTCTTGGAATTTGGAAGACAACGTACGGAGCGGATACGAACGAGTGGAAAGAGATCTATCGAAAGGCGCAATGGTGGGGAGAATTTGGGAATGGTCGTCGGCCGGAGAATCACGATCGTTTCATTATGCAATCGGGATCGATAATCTGGCGCAACTGCGAGTCTCCGTCGATAGAGATCTACCGCTTAATTGAGACCTAACCGCGGGCCTCGATCCCGCGATTATGCCGTCGTTGCCGTATGAGAAAAGACACGCGTGCCCTCGCTCGGTTTTACCCGTTCGCCCGGACGAGATCGAGACCGCGTCTCGATACACGGCTCGGCGACTCGACTCGTAGCCGGAGAGCGGAGCGGCGGGCATCGAGACCGTACGAAAAAGGAGCTCGCTGGATTTATCGTGATGCATCGGGATACTGACAAGAACAGCTGTGCTCGGCCGAGCTCTCGCAGCGGGAACGGATCCGCCGCGGGAAACAAACGTACGATAACGATCCCCGTGTTTTGCGCCGCGTATGATGTTATTGTCGCGATTGATCGCAATTTTCAGCTGAGAACGCGCTGCTGATTTATCGTGACTGTGCCGCAGATAGCGAGCTAGTAACGCGACGAGTAGAGCGAAGCGGCGCACGCGAAGAGAAGACACCTTGGAAACGATCGCGTGTCCGTTTCGTCTTCTTCTTTCGCGTTTTTTTCGCGAAGAAATCGGCAAACTCGCGGGAAGAAGTTTCTCGATAAATTACTCGTCGCTGCCTCGCCCCAAGGATTATTATTACTAAATAATTAGTTGTTCGTTCTTTCTGGGTCGATCTCTGATACGTCTTGTGGTTCGCTCGTTACGCGACCATAGAATTCAATAACTGGTGGCGTTCACGCGATGCCATCCGCGGGCGTCTTTGACCGTTCGTACGAAAATCATCGATTCGTGCCGGTAAATGCTCTTTTTGCCGCGTTTTTGTTTGTTCACCGTTGGGAGTTGGAACAAACTGTTCGTTGGCGAGATAGCGAACCGGTACGCGCGTTTGCATGCCTGGGAGGAAGGCGCGACGCTTAATGACGCACCTCGAACGAGGTCGAGGCGCATCGATAACGTGCAATTTTCAATGTAAGAATTTGTATGCTACTTACGCCCTGAATTCCAAGTCAGTCCCGTGGTAGTCGGTTCCATCGTGCACCAAGTTGCAGAGATCGTCGGTGAGACGGATATGAAACAAAGTAAAAATGAAAGATATTCCGTACAAGGAGGTATTTTAGGTTACGGTCGCGCTGCAATTACAATTTTCAGAAAAATTCGCCATCGATAACGTACATCGGAAAATATCGTCAAAAAGTAAGGTCTGAAAACGCGTTGGTTTCGTTATTCGCTGTTACAGTATCTGGCCGTGTTTCTGCAAGAAACGTTTGACTGAGTGGACCGAGTAGAGAACTCAATCAAGCGTCTCTCTAGATCAAAAAATCTGGGAAAAAGCACTTGCAAGCGTAGAAGTTCGTGTCAAGGAATGCAACGTCAGGCAAGCGTAACTCTTACCGGACGACAAAGTGTTGATTAGAGATTCATCGTTCTTTTCTGTGGAAGCGGAGGCAAGAAAGAGAGTCGTCGGCACGGCGTGTCGGTAACCGTGAAACACCGAATTTTCGAAGCTGCCGGTTCGTTCTACTTTTTGCCCGCCACCCAGACCGATCGAACGAACAGTTCGCGGTGCGGGTCGCAATAAGCGAAACGCGATACGCGCGAGACTTTTTTCAGGGTCTCTGGCCGAATCGATCACGGTCGGTCGTCGCGACGGGAAAGAAACCCGTTCGTTCATGCTAACTGCCGGTGAGCAGCGGCTTCGTTCGTTCGTTGGTTCGTTGGTTCGTTCGTTCGTTCGTTCGTTCGTTCGTTCGTTCGTTCGTTCGATCGACAGCTACTTTGCAACATTTCGTGATACGTAATAACAACCCATACTTACGGACGTTGGATCCTGGATGGTCGAGATGTATCCCGGTCAGCGTATGAAACAGAAAAGATGCATGGGATACCCCGATTAAAAAAAGGAAACGAAGAAAGAGAGAAAAATAAAAGGGAAGAAAGGAAGAAGAAAGACGCGGTGCTGTTACTCGAAAATCAAACGGTGGTGGTCGCGAACCGTTTAATTTTCAATTTCGCGGATCGATCTCACCGCCTTCGTCCCTCGATTCCTTTCGACCCGCTTTCCATCGTCCGTTCCTTATTATCGTCGGTGAAACGCGATCGATTAGGTGGATCGGCGGCGGCTCGTCAGCCAAGTGAGTACACGATCGGCGAAACGATCGATCGATAGGGAGGAGACGACGAGGGGCGTTTACGCAGGAATAATAATTGGATTGTAATCGTCGGTGGGACGGAAGCACCGCTTTTCTGCCCCCGTGCTACGTGCATAATGACCGCGCGCCAGTTTCAAAGTATAAAGACGTTCAGTCTCCATCGACAATTTGTTATGCATACCTCGCATGGACGAAAATTGCGTTTAATTCGCCGCTGCTTACGCGTTCCATCCATTCCGCCACTCGAGACTCGGCCTACCAGCCACCATCGGGCTACAGGGCGAGACGGTGAATAGAGGGGACGCATAAATGTAGATGTTCCATTTAAAAAGCCATTTTCGCGTGTTTAGCATAATACGTAATCGCGCGAATCGGTCGCTCGTCGAATTATTCCCAATTCCGTGCAGGGCGCGGCTGCGTCGCGTCTACCGAGTCGTTAACCATCTCCGACCATCTTCTCGCCGGCGAAAAAACCCTTGTTCGGGATCGGCTCTGAGCCGCGTTCCCAGAACAATTTATATACCTTATCGAAAACCAGCTCGCGCCAAGAATATGATCCATCTCCCCCCGACTGCCATCCCCAAAATCCCTTCGATCATCGATCTTTGATAAATTATCAAGTCGAGGTATCGTTCGTCGAAGGAGATGCCGTGTTGAGGACGAGATCGAACGCAAGAATCGCACGAGGACACCGGTATCGAGGAATAATTATACGAAATTTGTTGTAAATCGTTGGAGCGATTGATCGAGCAGGAATGGCGAGTAATAAAGCTTAACGAGCATGGGATTTGCATTGTTCGCTAGCTTTTATAGAATAAATGTCCTCTGCTATCTTAACCGTTCGAAGCACAAATTTCACAGAGAACGAAATATACATTATAAGTATAAGTTCGTTCGATTCGTTGCGAAACTTACGTTATTCCGAAGGAAACGGTTAGGTACGCAATTCTTACTGTGACAGTGACCGCCGAAACCACTCAAAACAGGCTCACAGTTGGTGGAAAACACGGTTTCGATCGGACTTAAACGAGAACACGCGAGCGAACTCATTCCGGCCGGAGATCCGTTTGTTTATAAACCCTCAAAATGTTCTGCGGCCATGCGTTTTCGGTGACACAGAGTTTCGTGGACGAGGAAACGAGTTGCGGTTTCCCGACTCGGCCACGTCCAGCGACTCCTGTTCCGTTTAAATATTCCATCGTGGAACCAGTACCAGCACCCGAGGACCCTGTTTCCGCGCGTTTCAATCGGCTCGCCCGGTAAACGTCCGCGTAATTCGTAACGACCCTACCTCGCCATACCAATCCCTTTACTCTTCCCCGACAGTTTTACCACTTTTCGACAATTCCGCTCTTCAGGAAAAAAAATCGCCTCCTCGTTCGCTTCGAAATCCTCCAGTGGGCGCCGTGAATTTTATTACCCTGCCGCTACACGCGCCGCTCGAAAAGTCCCAGCTGGAGTTATTTCGTTGCGGTTGTTGTCGTCGCGTTTTTATCTTTTTCTCCGACTTCCTCTTTCAGCGATGTATCGTAGTTGCTACAGAGAACTTTTTCCAGACACGCGACGCGATTTTCAATATTTTCCCGTTTCGGCATTAACACCTGTCCATATTTCAAAAAGTGACACGGCTCGAACGAGTTTCTCAGCGGAAAAACAACATGGAAGATCGCGAAAACTTACTTGTCGTTCTTCTAACGGAGAATTGAATTATTTCGAGTCGCGGCACTTTCGAAATACGCGTGCGTTATTTGGAAGATAAATAGGAGGTAACAGTAAGGACGATCGTAAATGCCACTGCCGTTTGGTAGGCTGTTAGATAGGTTGTCAAGCTGCTCGATCGATAAAGTTTCCCAACCTATTTCGATAGATTGTATACAGAGAGACTCGTTAATCCATTTAGATGTCCTAGATACTATACGAACTGTGCATTTTTCTAGCTTCAGCGACAAGCGTCCTAGACAGAACCAATCATTCCGGGCTCCTTATTGCAACTCTCGTAACAAGCTCTACCCGCGAACAAATTACACGAGCCTTTGCAACATTTCAACATGATTAAAACTCACCAGCAACCTGTCAGTCAAAGCTGAACGACGAACTAGCAGCTTCGCACGAACTGCCAGAACCGGATGCCGAGGATAGCCGACAACGAGAGCGTTTGCACGACTTTATAAAGGGTGGTGGGTCCGCGCGAAACGAGCGAGAGCGCGAGGTAGGGCAAAGGCAGGTGGAGGAAGGTGGATGGCGGTTTGCCGCAAGATCGGGCCTGCTCCCAGCGGAATTTTAACTTTTAATAATAAAGCGAGGGAGTCTCGTGTTGTTAGGTTATGATAGGGGGCCAGGAGGAATTGGCGGAGGTGAATTGAAGGTAGTAGGAAGCTCCGTTTGTCCTCGTTCCTCTTGACCAAAGGAAACCGCAGCACAGGCACCGCCGACACCGCGTAATTGGCCGGCTCTCACTTTCCGCTCGTCCGATTGATTATTATTTTTGTGCGGCCTGACCTCGCTGACCCCCGTGCTCGATCGCTCGTCCGCTGATCGCCCGATCTCATCATTAAGGACACCCTGAAACCCTTCACCGGTGGACAGCGTTTCCTCAACGCACCAATTATTATCGAATTACTCCTTGGGAACGCGTGACCGTCCAACGATCTCGCGATGCGCGTCGTGTCGCCTTTTAACGTGCTCATCATCGTAAAGCAGGGCAATAGAATTTGAGCTATACTTATATCGCGACGAATTCGATGCTTTGTAATTGGCAATTCGGTGGTTGCAATTAGCATTTATTCTCGCTCCGAGATTTTTAGTCCTTAAATACTAGGACTATCGACCTGTAACGCTAGTAATACCGATAGAAGTCGATATTGATTTTTCCCAAAACACTTGCATTCTTTTAGTAACTGTAGCAACAAAATATTCATTTGTCTGGAGTGGTAAAACTTGCTTGTAATTCTCCACGGATCAAAGCGTTTATGAGCTACTATATCAAACGTAATATTTCGCACGGTATCTATCGCTGATCTGTTGCATGCAAATGTCAGCATTGAAAAGACCGGGCTTCCCCAAAGTTCGAGCGGCGCGCACCTTTAAAGAAACCTCTCACGCGCGTAACATACTCGAACATAAAGGAACTTATTCGTCGGTTGGCCGGTGGCTGGTTATTATCTTTATATAACTCGACCCAGCTGACCTTAATGCACCGATCGCTGCCGCTCTTTCGATCACGCTATTAAACCGCTTGAACTCATGGACAAAGGTTGTGGCTGTGAGTAACCGTGAAATCTGGCGAAAACCAAGGATCCCACTCGTAGGACGCAATAATTCGACCGGAGCTCGTTCGAACGAATTAATGTTCCTTTCTTGCGATCGTCGACGATCGAGGGGATACATCTACTACTCAGAATTAGGGAGAGGCTCTCGAAAGGAAGGGAAAAAAGGAAAGCTCGTGCATACGCTAATCGGAAAGCTTTGCAGCCGGAAGTGGCGATAATCAAGGGAAGTGGTCGTAAATGGCACGCCTCCTCTTTTTCACGCTACCAAGCGGAGGATAATTCGATTCACGTGGGAGGACTCCGGTAACGAGCTAAGCGAACCCTGTTAGCTTCTTTCTAGGAGAAATAAAAGGTCAACGGGACGAGAACGCGAGATTCCAGTCCGAGAACTTCCTCCGTCGTTCGCGCCGAATGATAATTGCGTTTTCTGCAGGCGTTTACGAGGCGACTACACGCGTTTCTATGGAAACTTTACTGGGTCTAGACAGCCGAGGAACATTCGTAGCTACAATTTCTTCGACAGTTGATAGCACTCCTTTCTTCCTAACGCGTCAAATTGTAGAATCTATACCGGCTCGTCAAAGTATTCCATCACTCGCCGTAAAACATTTGTACGAACGATTAACAAGATAAGACCGTTGATCTTCCGCAATACGGATTTAATAAGAATGCAAATTCAACAAGTAAGCAAATTGCTATTGCTACACAAATTCTTGAACAAACCGGAGGTGTTGGGAAATTTACAAGAAGGCATTTGGCGGACATGCAACGTAGACAGATCGATATCCAGGCATCCGATAAGCGAGAATTTATCGCGCGGATCTAGCGCGAGGACGTGCTCCTCGCGAACCTCCAGTCCTAAGCACGGCCGTTTAAAGTAAATTATTCCAAATAAATGAGCGCGTATCCCTCGAGTGTCTACATCCCGGACACATTCGTTTACTCTTAATTAATGATTCACCGGCAAGACGGCAGGATTAATTGCGCGCAATCAGATCGCGGTAATTAATTGCTTCGTGTGTTTTGGATCACTTTATTTTGCCGTTCAATGATGGAAGCGCAGAACTAAAATTGCACAGAGGACTGCGACGGCAACAGCAGCTGCAACCGGTGGCCGGCTGAAAATATTCAAGGTAACGTACGCGCGTGCAATGAGTAGTCGCGGAGCTGCCGTTGCTGTTGCTGCTGCTGTTTCGCTCGACGAAGAGTCGATTAATCGGCCTAGCTGGGGGCAACGGGAGATCGTTTCTTCTTAGATTGGCTGCCCTCGTTAACCGGTTCCAGACAAATGCAGATAGAGATGCTACAAATTACAATGGTGTCGGCTTAATTGATCGAATCGCGGCGGAACTAAGGATTGCGCCATCATTGGCTCGCTTCGAGCTCGCGTCGCGTTTGTTAAGGGATCTTGTACGCTTCTCGGGGAGGCTACATTTCGCTTCTTCTTAATATTACGTATTTAAATAAAATTCTTCCTGGGAAAAATCTCAGCATCAAGGTGGTAATAACGTCGCGAGATATCCAGCCGTAAGACGAAGGGTTCGCGGAGATGCTTTATGACACGCGAGAAAAAGGTCGAAAGATCTTTAGCCCGTGCCACGGAGACCAGTTTCGCGCTATTCTTTATTCCAGGTAAAGTTTCTCGCTGCAGCGTTGCGTAAGAGACGCTTCTCTCGTATAAACCTAGCTCGCTGCTACCAACGGTGTTTATGTCAAAGAGTAGACTCTCATAATATTCCAAGGTAAGGGAAACAACGTCAAAAGAAAGAATTCTACCTCTACACGGATTCTACTACGTTCCC
Source organism: Bombus waltoni (assembly GCA_014737395.1). Lineage (NCBI taxonomy): Eukaryota > Metazoa > Arthropoda > Insecta > Hymenoptera > Apidae > Bombus > Bombus waltoni. The sequence goes on along the minus strand of JACXII010000051.1, from coordinate 3,936,481 downwards.
GAGTTTCGAAGAATCGCTGAACTTTTTAAAACATATGTATAGCAGACACAGTCTTCCGCGAAAGTTCAGCAAACGCCACCCAACAACAACCGCGAAAGTAACGACCAAGTATGAAGTTGGTCTGCTCGTTATTTCTCTGACCAGCCGTATGATAGGCTTCCACGTGGTCGTTAGTCGTACGGACGGAGAAAGAGGCCGCTATTAAGATAGCAGTTTGCAGCCATTAATAAAACTAATCTGACGAATCGTCGGCAAGTGGAAGAAAGGTTAAAGTTATCGGATACCACGCGCTGGTCCTACCCTGTGGACAGTTCCACGCGGCAAGGAACGCGAAATAGAGTCGACGAGGCGACGTAGATTACGTGCGACGAAAGGAGTGTGACGAACGATCGCTTCGAATTCGCGAATCTTATCGGCGGTCGTCGAGATAGCGCGTCGGCTCGAGCCTTGCAAAGGTCGTAGGTCAGCCAAGCAAACGCCTACGCGTGTCCACGGAAAGTCGTGTGAATCACTACGGAGGCACTAACCGAGAGAAGGAGGACCGACAGAGCGAGAGAGCGAGAACGAGAGAGAGACAGAGAAAGAACGAGAGAGAGGCTCGTTTCAGCCAGGATCGTTCTTCGCAATGGGATATAATTAACGGCTACACGGAAAAACCCGTGAACGCAAGATGGAAAATTGCGTCGCGATCCAGGCTAACGTATGCGCTACACGTCCCTTATTAGAAGCGCGTTTTGACTTTGCGTGGGTAAGAAGAAAATGGCTGGCACGTAATTGCGTCTTCAATTATGCCGGGACCGCTGTTATAACGGCGTGCGATTCCTATCGGCACACGGCTTTCTAAACGAAATGTTCCTTGCTTTCCGTTGCAATCAATCTGCTGATTGCTGGGAGTGAAAGACGGAGAGACACCGAGTCGACCAAGTCGGATCTCTCACGCTTTCGTTTTTAATAGCGTCGCCCTATCGTGCGTGTCCGATCGGTACTCGCCGTTTCTCGAATAATGCGATTCTCCTTTCTTAACCGGGTTACTTCACGGCATGCGCGAAACACGTATACGTATGTCATATCAGCGACAGAAATGGCAAATGGATGAAATATATATCGTTCTATCGGGGCAACTATCGGAGAAAGAGAAATACCACGTACACGCGGTAGCCCGCAACAAAGTTACTACACGGGCAAGAGTTAATTATTCCCAGCAAATCAGCGATTCGTTCCCGCGTCCGGTCCACCTTCGGAGATCAATTGGGCACGCTGATATTCCCGGTCGTTTCATCGACGAGGGGGTCCCGTGCCGCATCGGCGAGCCGCTGGGTCGAGCCGAGCCGATCCGAGCGGAACCGACACGTTTCACCGGCGAACGAACCAAAAACACGTTCCTTTGTGCGGATACAATTGGGTGACCGGCCACCCCCGGCGGAATAATTTCAGTTTCGCCGGTCGAACGAACGAGTGCACCATTCTCTCCCCCGGTTTCCCCTCGCCTTCTCGCCTCACCTCGAACGCCAGCCTGTGCTCTCCCACTATATCCCGCGTGCGTGCCCGTGGGCGGATCCTGGATGGACCTAATAAATTGTTTGTTGTAATTAAATGAGTTCGAGGGAATCGTGTAGGGCGTTTTAGGCGAAAGAGACGGTGGACGGTGGACGGGGGGGAGGAATGGTGAACAGGAGAAGAGGGGGCGGGGGTGGCGCACACGAACTCTATATATAAAGGAATAAAGATGAACGGCCTATGGATGGGCCGCTATCTGCGCCGCTGGAACAGAAACACGCTCGTGCCGCGACAGCCCCTGACAAATGACGGCCCGAGCGAGGCTATTGCCGCCGCCCTAGCAACCCCTCCTCGGCTATCAGCAACCCCTCCTTGGCCCCGAACCCCTTACACGCCACCGTTCCACGTTCACGCTCTTTGTCTATCGTTCCTGTTGCGCGGCGTAGCGCACTCGAGCCACCCCCCGAACCACCGGACCCCCAGGACCATGATTAAACAGGGGGGAAAACGAAATTGAGCGGCGAATATTCCGTGGCGCGCGCGCCACCCCGATAAACTCTCGATTGGCTGCGAGCGGCCGCGCCGCCACCGCTTCGCTTCATCCCCCGTGAATCCGCGCCCTGGTGAACGGGAGAAAAGCCACAGCGGGAGAAGTTGCGTTCGTCGAATGAAGGGTTTCCGAAATTTTGCCCTAGAGAAGCTATAGGGGTGGATTCGATTGAGCGACGGTTCGGAGGACTTCTCTCCTCCGTTGTTTGGTGAAAAAACGTAGGAACGTGCAGAAGATGTTTGTACCCGTTTGTAATTACGTTCGCGAATGTGTCGTTTCGAATCTTTCGATCATCCGATTCCAATGCGATAAATAGCTCTACCTCTGAATCCTAGATCCGTCGCTAGCCAAATAACATTAGCCTGAATCTCGCTAGTTCACCAAACTAAAATCCAATAATCAGATAATCAAAATAAAAATCCAATAGTCAGAGATTATAATACACGTCGTATAACGTGCTTGAAAATAGAAACAGGAGAACTACTTGTACCGTAAATTACACAATGCATTTACCAACGAACATAGTAGCTGACATACGATCTGCAGAATCAAACTACAAATCACGTCTGCAATCGAATTACGTATGCCGTATAAAGTTACGAAACCGAACTGTAAATAATTTTCCGAAACTACGTGTTATCGCTACGCTACGAACAAACTCGATGCCATAGCTATCGCGTTAGCCAGCTTTTTTCGCGCGGAAAATTCGTGGAAAGGAAGATGGAGCGACGGGAACGAATATCCCCGGCGAACGTTCCGCAGGGCACGTTCTATTTGATTTGCAATTCGAATCGGTCGCACTCGCGTAACGGTGAAGAGAAGAAACGCGCGTGTGTTCGTCAGTTGCTCGTGTGTGTTCGAGATCCACGAGCGGTAGAAGCAAGAGGAGGAAAGAAGAGGAGTACGAGCGGTGAAAAAGCGAGACGTATAGACGTAACCAAGCGGCAAGACGAATCGAGAGTCGTCGACGTTGTTCCACTAGCTCCGGGGGTGAAAACGCAATCTCCGGAAAGTGTCTATCGCGGATATACGTGCAAATTGATTTCGCTTCCTGCAACTTCCTCCGGAGACTCGTCGTTGTATCGTGCTTCCCTCTAATCACGGTTTTTTACTTGATTATTTGCTTCATCGGGGAATAATATCTGGCGAATATCAGGCGTATCGCTGGATCGAAACGACGCGACGAAAAAAATAAAACCAAGTATCGGGTGGCCGGGGGACAGAAGTGATTTTCGCCGCTCCATCGTGACCCTTTTACAACTGACAGTGTGAACGGGTCGCGCGAGGGTGACGACGAGGCAATGGCGAAACAGAGATGGATTTTTCGAGCCAGCAAGGGGTGACGGACGGGACGAACGGGGTATCGTGGCTCGAGTGGAAAGAGAGGAAAAGAGGCAAAACGCGCGACGGCCGATGGATTTGACAGAAAGCTTTACAAAGCGCTGTCGCGCTATTTTGTATTTTATTTTCGAGCGGCACGCGGATTGGACACGGACGTTAACAGCACTCGTTGTAATGCTTTATAATGCCCCGTATATGCCTCTCTCGGGTTCCCTGTCTCTCTTCCTCTTTGGTCGTCTCTTCTCTCGTCGCTAGGCTCCACGCCGTTGGATAACACGGAAAGGGGGACACCAGGCACACACCATCCGTCGGATTTTTCGCAATAAAATATGAGGATGGCTCTAGAGAGGGCGAATCGCCGTTCCCAGTAGTTTTCCAACCGTGGATCTGTCATTTAGCGCTCATTTACGCATTCATGTACGAACGAGCGATTACGATTCGTGGAATGTTCGTAGTTTGTATAGTTTGTAAGGAAGGATATCGTGGTTTTTTGTATTATTAACAACCTGATTTAATGCTTCGATCACGATAGAAACATCGAAGGGAATCGAGCACGGTAACGATTCCGAAATCGAAGCGATTCGCGCGATAATCCAATTCTACGGGCCATTCGAACTTCTCGAGCAAAAGTACTGATGCGAAAGGTACGAAAAAGGTGTATGTCTCAACCATCGGTGGTTTCAACTACGAGCTGTTACAATCGGCGTTTAAGCGACGCGTGACAAAGAACGAGAACACGCAGAAGAAAGTGTACGCGAGGCGACGACGCGCGGCCTAATCCTCCAATTTCGCGGGCCGATCATAATCTTCGCAGGAATTCGAGACAAGCCGCCCCTGGCGTAACTCGCCGGACCCAAGGTAGCGAAAAAGAGGGAGAAAGAGAGAGGCATAATGGGCCACCATTTGGCCCCTCGCGCGCAGAGGAGAGCGCGCGCGCGCGCGCGCATTATTGCGCGGCCTCTCGGCGGCGCGCGTGAGCACGAGAGCGAGCGAGCGGGCGAGCGAGCGGTACGGCGCATCTTTTATTCATCCGACAGAGTGGAGCCTTAATTTGAATTGAATAGGATTTATAAATTATTTCAAATTATAGTTGCGACGCATGACCGGTACGGAGACCTGGAGCACAGCTACCGGCTGGCTGCCGCGAGTGGTCGACGACAACGACGACACTGCGCCGGTGGCGACGACTCCTGACGACGCCGACGAGCAGCACGACAAACGCTGCCGGCAGCCGCCGCCGCCACCGCCGCCGCCACCGCCGTTTCGTCCTTCTCTTTTTCTTTCTCCGCACTGCGCAGATTTCAACGCGGTGCGAGCAGGTGCAGAGAGAAGCAATTCTTGAATGCTCTCTACTCTACCACCTCGCTGCTGTTCCTTGAGAACGAACGAACGGACGAACGAACGAACGAACGAACGAACGAACGAACGAACGAACGAACGAACGAACGAACGAACGAACGAACGAACGAACGAACGAACGAACGAACGAACGAACGGACGAACGGACAAACGAAGGAAAAAGAGAAGGAGAGAATTGGAAAAGAGAAGAGAGAGAAAGAAGGCACGGTTGCGAACCCTTTTCTTGCCGCGGCTTTTGCCGAGATTTTCTTACGTAAGCACACGGCACCGGCATCTCGCGCTGGAATTCCAAGTCCCCCGAGCGCCGTTGCGCCGCGAGAGTAAAGATGCGCGCTCGGCTCGTGCACCAAGAAGAAAAGTATCTCTTCTCTGTCCGACGCTCGGATGTTCGACTCGGCCTCTCGTCCGCCTTCTCCTCGCCCCCCTTAGCCACGGCCACTGACAAACGGATACGGAGCTGACGCGGAAAAAAGGCGCGGGGCGCGAGAAAAAGTTGCATCGGATCCCAAGATCTGCTCTACCCGACTCTCGGTTCGACGCATCGATACGCGCGGCGTATCCATCGGGACGAGTCGAGCGTGTAACGAGTTTCGAAACGGGCAAAAACGCCGCCACTTTATTGCTCCCGATAGAAATGTATCGAAACGTCGGTAAGCTGTCGCTATTTGCCAACCGGCCGTCCGATATAGCTCTTCCCGCGCCTCCCGGCTACGGAATCGACCGGTCGAGCCTGTGAAACTGCCCGGGGAATTCTCCGTTTAACGCCGCAACCGCTCCACCAACTGCAGGGTGCAATAAACTTTCCACCACCGTGTAAAAATCCATCCGGACGATCTTGCCTGATTTCCGTGAACTCGCGGCCTGCGTTTTTACGAAACAGCAGTTGCACCACCGATCTCTCTACGACTTTAACCTTCCGCTTCCATGGAAGTGTATTTAAAAAGAGGGGAACACGATCGAGGCTGTTCCTGTTGTACGTTGGAAGTAAGTCGAAGGAACAAAGCGTTCGTAGGTGAGTAACGTACGCTCTGAACGAATATACGCGCGAGGTCCTGCAGACGAGAACGACTCCGTCGTAAATATGGTAATCCCGAAGTATCAGCGCTACCCGGTGGGTCGGCGACGATAACGACCATTATGCGAATGCTCGACGAAAAGAGAATTAGGGGAATCATTTGTTAGGCGAGCTGTCCGTCGCAGCTGATATAATCCCCGGATGTCGGCGCCGAAAGACACTCCCTGCAGGTCGTCCCGCGACCCAGCCAAGATCTAAATGACTTAGGATCTATTCTGTAAACCTGTTTCGCCAACGAACATAACGGTCGTCGATTTTTTCTAGAAAATCGAGCGATCGATTTATCGAGACGTTCGAGATTCCTTGGATTCGATTTCTTTGAACGACCAATTTCAATTTAAACGATCAAACAAGTTGATCGGACGCGTTCCTGCGACTTTGACCGACTCTCCTCATAAGCGTGAATTACAAGAGTTTGTCCTTCGACGTTGAAAAATTGCGGGATATCGTTAGAGCCATCGATGGACAAATAACGCGTATCTGCCGAGAATCATCGTGATATGTACGATACAAAGTCCGAAAATTTTACGTCAGTCTCGAGCCATTTGTCGATGACAGAGACCCCAGAAGAAACGGATCTTCTCAAGAGAACGACGTGGATCGAAGTCGTACAAACGATTACGTCTATCGGGGACAGAAGTAGGTGTCCATATATCTGTCATCGGTCGATCCGTTGATGTCGTATTCACCGGTTAGAATCTCGCAGGGAAGAAACACGGGTTTTGCAGAAGCCGGGACGTTGACCAGGTCAGGTTTTATTCCCACGGGATCGGAAACGCGATGCTGCGCGTCGCTCGTTCCTTCTCTTGTTCCCTTTGGTCTCCCAGCGCGAGGAGCGGGCAAAAACCGCGAACGTTCGCGTTATGAATTACAGATTGGCAAATGCGTAAGTACGTATCGGGCCGTGGCACCGCGGGTAACGCATACCTGGCCTCGCAACGAGGCTACGGGCCAAGCAGGGACACGACTGGACAGAGAACGAGAAGAGAGGAGAGAAACGACGAAGCGAGTACAGCAGCAGGTTGCAGGTCGCTCGAAGGGGTGAAAGAACGGCCGCTGTCGAGCTTCGTATTCCGGCCTGTCGTCCTCGTCCTCGAAAGAGTCTCAGCCTGGCGGAGGATAAGCGGAAGAAAGAGAGAGAAAGAGGTAAAAGTACGACCTGCTCGGACCCTACGGAGAAAGGGAGACGCAAGAACCTCAGCGTGTATACGTATAAATATATATACGTGTATATACGCGCTCTCCGGGATACGTCACCCGATTAATTTGTTGTTAGCAAACAGGTTGGCAAACTGCGAGCGGATGCTGGCTCGAGCAAATAAAGGAGCCTCCATTTATTAAGCCGGCAATAAAATAGCGCTCCTCTGCTCTTCGTTTCGCCGTCTCCTTTCTTCCCTCTTCGATTCTCCAGTCCCGTCGTCCGTGGGTGGAACAGCGGCGAACCAAGGAGGAAGGGATGCCGCCACGGTTCCATCCGACAGAGACAGAGAGAGGGGAACACGTCGGGGGACACGGCTGATTTATGCGAAAATCGGGGGACTCTCTCTCTCTCTCTCTCTCCCTCTCTCAGCCAGGATCCACGGATCCGAGGAACACTGCGTGGAAGTAATGCCATGCTACACACTCTGGCTGAATCGGGTTAATCCACCCTGAACTCCGTTAAGAGGAAGGAAGAGAGAGAGAGAGAGAGAGAGGTAGAAACCGCAAGAGGAAGTATCTCAATGACGACGACGACGACGACGACGACGACGAGGACGACGACGACGATGCTTGAAATCACCTATTCCATCCTCTTTCTCTACGTCGATGTGTAGGGGAACGACCATAAATAGGACGATTAGCTTGCTGATTTGTTGCTCCCCTTCGTCGAGTCTATCGTCACCCAATTTGGTCTGGCATGCTGGATTTCGACAAGGTAGCGATCAGGGAAATCGATAAGCGCGCGATTCCACGAAACCGTCGGAATAATATGCTCGTTTGCTTTAATTATGCAAACGCGATCGAGCCGAAATCCGCGTCTAGGCGACGGGTTTATCGGCGGACAGATCGATTGCGCCACGGATCGGGGCCAGATCGTTATCGAACCCGCCGCGTTAATTCTCCTCTTCTCCCGTTCTGCTTAACATAATTCGTAAAACAGGATTCCGTGAAATTTATCGACTTTTACGTTTATATCGTTACATTATTCGACGCTTATCTGCCCACTTCGCACGCTACATCGCGCGATTATGTACCGAGTATAACGCGTATAGAAGATGCACACGATTAATCTAGCTCCGTCCGCGCTGACCAACAGTTCGCCATCCACCGACCATTAACCGCGTTCACCGTTGTATAAAAAAAACCCCCGTAGTTACGTTGTTCTCGCGGTAATAATTAGTTCCGCGGTATTACCGCTCGCATTATCCGACACGTGTTTCGAAACTTTGGACACCTCCACGCTACAAGCCGTGGCTCAACGTTCGATACACGATACACGATACAGGAGACAGAACCTCTAACGCCTTGCTATGAAAAACGTTGAGTATTTAGAAGGTAATCGCGACAGTGACAAATATCCTCGTTGAAGCAACCGGTGATTCGTATTTCAGTCGGTGGTTATCTATTCGCTTCGAAGGGGGCAGATGGCGGCGATGCGGGCGCAAGACGAACGATCGAGCTCGCGGCCGGAAAAGCGGCGTTACCTGGCGTGATTCGTGGCGACGGCGCGGAATAACGAGGCCGTGGATAAACCTAGGGAGGAGGCGAACGAACCGTTCGTCGCTATATATACATATACGCGTTCCGTTGGGTTTCACCGGCCACGTCCCCGACTCCAGCGACGGGGGCACCATGGAAACGACGCGGCCGGGTCCCATGCTGCGCTAGGAAGCATATATCCTCCGCTATCTAAATAATTATCGCGGCCATTACCATCACGTGGCGTTGTCCGATGGAACCAACGACGCGACGTAGCGCCCCACGCCGTAACACCACCGAAGGAATATTATGTATAGTCCTTGCGCTCTCCTCCGGCAAACGACATATGCGTGAGCGTGTAACGTCGTACGTCGCAGAAGGAGCCAGCTACCGTGTGCGCGCTACGGTCGCACGATGACCCACCTTGCGGTTCTTTCTCCCTTTCTTTCTTGCTGTTGCGCTTCCTTCTCGACGTACGTTCGTATCTTGTCTGTATCTTCGTGTTTTGGGGGAGACAACCGCGGCCGGGAGAAGAAAACGAATTGGCTGTTTCGATGCCGTGGCTCCTTGACTTCCAGCCGCGCCAAAGAGACGAATCTCCTCTCTGTCGCGCGCGCGCGCCTTATTGATCGCGCCACTTACGCCGACATGTGTCGCGATACTTATCGTAAGTCGTGTACGCATACCGCGCAACCATGTTCGCCGAGCGACCGATGCGTCTCGACTACCGGCAGCCTGAACGAGCCTCCCGGTACGCGAAGCCCATTTTTTCCACCCAAGCCTCCATCTCCGGAGATATCGAGATTTCTGCCGGCTCTCCTCTTCCGGGGTGGCAGCCTTCTCGAGAAGTACAACCGTGGCCTTTTGTCTGACGGATCGGTGGCAGTTACGCTGGTATGTAGCAAGTGAAAGGACTCTTGTCCTCGAGATTGCTTCGCGAAATAACCAGTGTCGTCTGTTGTGCCATCTATACGTACCGATCGATTCCGAGGATACATTTCTCTCTCGTAGAAATCGTTCGAGCTACGAGAAAAATGCTAGGAACAAAGTCTTTTTAGGGAAACAAAGATCGCAACAGAAACAGAGCAGTTTGCCATGGATTCAAACGTTCGGATTACTCCCAAGACGACCGAGGCCGTAAAACAGAGGACGGTCGCCGGTTCCCCGTGGAACACGCGGGACACGAATACAACATTAGGGGGTATAGAAAATTCCTGTTCACCAAGAAGGAATATTTAATTCAAAGGTTAGGGAGGGGATCCGGAGAAGAGAGCGAGTAGGAGGAGGAGGAGGAGGAGGAGGAGGAGGAGGAGGAGAGGCCTGCGGCGAACGCGTAAAAGAGAGAACGTCGCTTCTGAAAGTACGAGGAGGCTGGTGCTGCTGGCTGCTGCAGCGAGTCGAGCTCCTGCTCCCTCTCGGCTCGAGGGTAAAGGCACCGCCAATTAGCTCGAAATAATGAACGCATTTCGGCGTCTTTTGTTTTGCTTCCGTTCGCCGCCTAGCTAGCTAACAGAGCGCCCCGAGCGAGAGCGTGGCATTACAATGGAGATTCTGTTCCAGAAATTTACCGCGCGCCACGACGACGTCGATGACGACGACGCGGGAAAATTACGGATAAATACCTGCGTCGACGATTGTCTACTCTCCGGACGAAACAGACACGGTATTTTACCATGAAAAATCGAGAAGCACGCTCGTCGTACAGCAGCCACTTACGCAAAAGCTAAACCAACGAAGCACGTTCGTTCGCTTCATTTTTAGCATCGAAGTATGCGACCGATGTGTTTCATCCCTTAGAAATAAAACGTTTCGTCTTGATAGAATCGATCGGTTCGTATTACGGTGTTCATACGCGGATTCGAAGTTTCTCGAACTTCCCAAATTGGACGTTTAAAATTAGAGCAAAAGATTCCTTTGCGTCTTCTACGGAACCAAGAAACGTCTGTCCGCTTAGTGAATGCATTTCCGGCGAATATCGAGGATCGGGGAGACACGCACGACGCAAAGTGAGTGAACAGCCCTTGTCACTTTCGAGCACATCCGAAGAGTAGATATATAAATAGGAAAGTCATCCGACGTTTCATCGGTGTACGACGTTCGTCCCTTTATCCAACGTGTAACATCAAAATTGGATCAGCCGTACGACGCGATTGTATCTGACGATCTACATATTCCAAATGCACGTAGGTATAATCGTTTATTTATCAAGGCAAACGTTGTCATTCGAATCCGCAGCGAAACAGACGCGTCCCCTCCCTGAAGGGGGATACTCATCTCGACAAAGTGCTACTTCCCTACGTTAATTTTCTAGCTTTTGTTGGGTGGCGGTCGCAAGCGTGGGCGTACAGCCGTGACGAACGAGCACGAGAAGCACACGGGCACGAACACAGGCGCGAGAAATCAACGTTTCCAACGGTCTGGAGCGCGACCGTCGCGCGAGCACCATCGACAATCTTATCTCGGATAGCAACGCGGCCGATTCGAAAGACAGAAACTCGCGCCGGTCCCGTGTAATATCCGCGATCAACGGGCCGATTTGCCTTTCACCTGGCGATAAAACGACACCTTACAACTTTGCGATCGAGATTTCCGGCCGAATAGGTCGACAAACTTTACAATCTTCCTAAACGGTTTCGTACATGCCCATTTTTACGATCGTAACAGAAACGATCGGTCAGTCACGCCTGCCTAGTTCCTCTGCCTAGCTATCCTCTCGCCAGTCCACGATACGTATTTCTATCGTCGTTAGAATACCGAAATAATCAAAAACCACGTAATAACCAATAATTTTTCAACCTATAGGGGGAAAAGGGTCGACTTTATGACTCCTTCGGAGAAGAACTACCGAGAGCCACGAAGACCAAGTCTTGGAGATAAGCTTCCAGACGGGCATAAGCCATACGGTCGCAAACGGTTCTGGCGGTCGCGGTCGTTCGGCGGTGAGGAGGCCGAATGGAAAAAGAGAGAAAGAGCGGTGACCAGCAGGAGGAGAGCAGCGAGGGCGAAGGAGGGAAGAAGGAGCAGAGCGCGGAGAGAATCTCGGGAGGGCAAAAAGCAAGCGGCGCGATCGAGTGAGAACGATTCAATCAGGAGCCACATAAATCTCCTCCCCGCGGACATCCCGAACCCGATCCCTTCGGTACCAACGGGGACTTCCCTTCTTCTTTCTTTCCACCGTTCCACGATCCGCAACGGGCCGAGGAGGCTGCGCGTTGCTCTCGTCCCCCTTGCTCCCTCGGTTGGACCTCTTCGGCTCGCCGCGAGCCTCTACTCGCCGCTCCCTCGACCGTGGTATTAATTATGCGTCGTGTGCGCTCGCGGGCATTCCACGGCCGGTACCAGTATTTGCGGCATTGTTAATCCGCGCTCCCCATCCGCTACCGTTCGCGTCTCTTCCTCCTTTGCCTTCTTTTCCCTTCTCTCGTGCACCCTCCGCGTCGGAGGAGCTTGCCTGTTCTTTTTGCCACTCGGCTCGATTCTTCGCGTACCGTCTATCCCGAAGCGTTTCGTTCTACGCCGGTTCCCTCTGACGACTTGGACGAGCTCGTCGTTTTCATTATCGTTGATGACATCGTTTACCTTCGCGATATTCGCCCTGGGCGCAATCCCTGTCTCGACGATGGCCGGCTAAAGAAAATGTCCGCGTCAACCGTCGGGAGATGAATCCGCGTCAACCTTTGCCCAACGACGTTCGAAGAGAAACGTCTTCGATTACGAGTAATCGTACCGTTCGTAAATAGCGTAGGAGATTTCTATATTCGACAGGCTCTTAGGTTGCTTTTTTCAACGATTTCGCGTTAGACAGTTTTGGAAAGTTATAGCTCTCTGACTAACGAGACGAGGATCCCTCGACGGCGTAATCGCCTGTAATCGTCTGAAAACGACACGCTCGAGGATTAGACGACGATCTCCGGCCCATAAGTTATCGACGACGAAACCCGTTTTTATCTAGAGATCTGAAAGTCGTTTCACCGAGGACTTGCCGCTCGAATTCTTCATGACGAAACGCGAGTGCGCTACAGGTAGTGGCGTGACCTTTCGATCGCTTCGAAGGTTCTTGGCTTGGCGACGAGACACGGTGCAAAGCGGAGACAAAAGGGACCAGGAACGGGACCGCGAGATAAAACGCGAAGACACGCATAAATGCGTTACTGGAAGAGGAACGTGCGCGCGAGGAGGAACCGATAGCGTGGCCCGGTCTCTGCACTTAAAACTGTCGTAGTCGGTGCGCACATGGTCCAACCGTAGCGCGGATATCTCAGGATTTAAATGAACCCCGGCCGCTGACACTTTAATGCCTCTCGCGTTTCGTGGGCCGGCCATCTTTTTCTTGTTGCGCCGCGCCAGTCGGCCGCGTCATCGCTGACATAATTGTACACGGCGGTGATGTACGAAGGACGGGGCTGACGTTGATTACGTTCGAGCAGAAAACACGTATATATCCATCGAGGAACGTGGTTTCGTAATTTTGCCGGAGAGAAGAGCGACACACGCCCCGGGGGAAAGAGAGGAGAAAGAAAAAGAGCGAGAGAAAAAGAGAGAGGAGTCGGGCACCGTTAGGGACTATAAAGTTAGGCGGCCTGTCCCCTCGATCACACCTAAACGTTCGTTCAAAGGAAGCTGCTTATTTGTGGCCTCGAGATAAAATCGCTCGTGCCATTTTAATAACTCACCGTCGAGGCTCGCGACGTATTGTGAAACGCGAAGACGTGGAAACGGTTCGGCTCTCCACGAATTCTCCGGCGATTAACGATCGAGCCGCCGAGTACAAATTACGTCCGCGGGAGAAAAGTTTATCGACGACGGTGCTGGTGGCGCGTGAACGACCTTTTTTAAACACCGAAGAGAAAAGAGAAAAAAGAAAAGAGAAAAGAGAAAGAAGAAAAGCAAATAGATAGAGGAAAATAGAACGAGAGAAGAAAGAAGCGAAGGAGGGAGATTTTTGGTGACAGGCGGTCGTAAAACAGGGGAAGCCGAGGCTAGAGACGTTTTTCCGACTGGTGACAACAATTATAGCGAGACTGCTCCTGTGGAACCGGTAATTCATCGCGGTTTACGAGCCGGAGAGAGCATCCAGAAATCCCATTTTCGTGGATGATTGATTCAATTGCATCCGCGTGCCGGCCGTGCAGGACATTTCTCTCTCCTCGTGGAGGACCCTGCTAACCCCGTTATTATTTTCGGGTCTGCGGTCTGTGTTTTTCGTTCCGTGGCGGGCCGGTATAAACGCCATTTAAATAAATGGTACTTTTAAACCGATATATTATGCGCCGGTCCAGCTACGCTCTTTCCAAGCCCCCGTTGCTCTCGCTCGCTTTCATTTTACCTCTCTTATTCTCCCTTTATCCTCTGTTCCGAGTCGTATGGTGTCTCGCTCCCTTTCTCTCCCCGACAGCAGCCGTCCAGGCGGGAGTGATGGACTGCCGGGAGTGCACATGGGTGGCTGATTCTCCGAGAGTGCATGGATGCACTCTTTGCGTATGCGTCAGCGCGGGGGTGAGACGAGGGAGGCCGCGTGTCCCGGCTGCGAGTGGATGTTTTGACAGCGAGTCGCGCTAATCGGTCTTTCCACTTTGCCCTGACGTACGGACCCGGCTGTACTTGCCGACGATTTCTAATTGGCCGGGGAACGCAACGCTGGAATAGTTTATCCTGATGCCTGATCGTCGAAGACAAATGCGAGTGTCACTGCATCGAGACACCAAAGTCGCGCGACGATTATGGAAGAGACGAATTGGAGGAGGCGCGCCGTGTTACAGGCTAGACGACCGCGTGGCGCACCAAACACAAAATATACCGCGGAGTCTCTACGTCTCTACCGAGAGGCAATTCGGAGCATCGTGTTTGGCAGTTATATTTAGCCAAATCCACGGAGAATAAGGAAGTTTATAATTTCTCGTACATTCGCTCTTCCATCGAATACTTTATACGATGGTATATTTGCATCTGATTTCATGACAGTGCATCGTAACTCACTACGCGCGTTCTCGAAAGTACTTGACAGAAAACTTGAACGTTTCTCGCTCGCTTTGTATTGTATTTAGGGGCTACTAAATCAGCCTGAAAAATACCTAAACGGAGAGATGGAATCACATCCCCGGGAAAGGTCCAGAAATCTGTTCACCCGCTTGAGGTACACGCGATGGGCCGGTGGATCGAAGACTGGACCGTGCACCTCAACCGGAGGCTCGTAATTTTCCGTAGCAGATTCGAGCGAGATCCGCGGCGAAGAACAGCGACGCGGGGGTGTGTTCGGTCTGTGAGACGGTCGTCGTTGGAGGGTGATGTGTGGAGGCGACGAGAGGATTACGAGTTAGTTCGCGGACCGTCCTCGCGACGATATACAAGAAGAAAAGAAGAGAAACGAGTGGCGAACGAGAGAGGTCGGACGGGAGAGGAGTGCTCGGCGTACCGCAAGAATGTTGAGCCCGGAACAGCGCGGAGACACGCGGAGACACGTGTAGGTTGGAAGCAAAATATATAGAGATAGCCGAAAGCACGCGAGCGTTTCGTGCACCGGGTCGGCACTCTGTCCTTGCTCTTTGCTTCCTCCGCTTCTCTCTCGAGAGTCTTCTGGTCTCTTTCTCCCTTTTTCTCTAAATCTCGACGAGGTGGCTCGGTTTTCCAGCTGCGCGACTCTCGTCAACGTGACGGCGGCGGCCACCCTCGGCGAGCCTCGGTGTTCTTCGCAAAAAAGCTCGCTCCCTCGCGCACATAATGGGCCACGTTCGTTCCGTGGGGACCGTTTTTTCGACTCGCGGCAACGGGGATCGGTCCACCCGAATTTCTCTCTCTCTCTCTCTCCTCTCTCTGCTTCTTTCTTCTCTTTCTTTCGTACCCGTCTCTTGCTTTCGTACCATTCCTCGTGGTTTCCGCCTACGAGCAAAATTCCGGTCGGGGGCCAACGGACGAGCAACTTTGTCTTCGAAGCCGTCGTGGAGAGAGAAATTGGCGATACTCGCGTTGTTCCAGATCCACGAGACGGGACCCCGTTCGATGGTATCGCCGTGGCTGCTTCGACAGATTGGATGACCACTCGAGAACCGCACCAGAAGTAGCGAATACGAGCGTCTCGAGACCGTGTCGCCACCAGTCCCGATCTAATCGTCCACTATGCACCTTGAAAAGCGACCAACGCTAGCCGGTAAATTGGAGAATGCCTCTGGCCGAATTATTGCGCCGTAGCCGCGGTTACACGAACACGTTCCCTCTCCGCGCTTACTAATTAAACCTCTGTATCCTCTCTGGTGCTTGATTCAACGGGGAAACACCCGACGATGGAATCGTTCGAACAGCTTCGAGATCAGAGATCTTCTAATTGGTCGATGGTAGCGGTAACCGAGGAGCGTCACGAAGGGATATGAGGCGCAAACTTGGCTACGATCCGCGTCATCGTGTGGAAGGAAAGAAAGAGGCGACGAGGAAGAGAGAGAGAGAGAGAGAGAGAAACAGAGAGACAGAGACAGAGACACAGAAAGTCGGGGTAGTTCATCACCGAGCGAATTGGCGGTGTAACAGTCATAGCGTGAATCCCGGTCGTTCTATCACTGCTAAAAGGCGTCGGTGTTCCTCCTCCAGCCAGTCGCTTCTTCGACTCGACTCTCCCTTTCGCTCCTTGGTCTCGCTAGACCTCCGCCTCCCTTATTTCTCACCGCGCGGGCAACCCCTTTTCCTGGCGTTGTCTTTCAAAAAAAGCAGCCTGCCTCGCGTATAGACGCGAGAGGACAGGCTGCTTAATGGCGACGATTACTCAACGGATCGAACGAGCCGCGGCCTCGTGCCCGACGTCGCCCGTAACCAAATACCAAAATAACGTCACCAATAAATATACCGAGTGCGGTGTAACCGTGGACGTTGGGAAACCGTTTCGTTCATTCTGTGTACTGTTGCCGATGTTGATGCCGGTCCTCGCCTGACAAACGGCTCCAGAATTAACCGGCTCGGTTTCCTTCAAACTGCCTGCGCATTTACGCCGACGTTAGACGGACGATCGCGTCTACCATCGACAGAATTCGCTATTCAACGGCTTTGCCATTTTCGAAGAAACGCGAAACTGGTCCGGCGACTATCGTCTTCCGATAATTTCAAATATCGAACATCGTCACCCGATCGAACGACGAGTTCGAAATAATCCCGAGTTTCACGTCGCACGTAATTCCTACCGTAAGTCGTGGAAAACATACGAAACGACAACGTCGCGGAACCATCCGCTTCCAGCTTAAAATCACAAAGATCGATCGGCGACGATGAAGCAACTGGACCGGGTCGTTGTTCGCGCTGGTCTCCTCGGGGACATTAATTCATCCATAAAGCTGTTCGCGGAGCCACGCCGCTTAAATAATACAAACAAGTCGGCCGTGGACGAGACGAGAGAACGTCGCCGGCCTAGGTGCGAGAACGTCGCGGCGGACGAAAGCGATAGGGGCTTCGGCGAGCATAAATTACCTCGGTCGCTCGCTCCTCCGCGAGAAGTGAGTTATTTGCGTGTGACTGATGGAACGCGCCAGCTGAGCGTGGCCATCGGGTAAACAGGCATGCGCACGCGTCTTGTCGTTCTCGTCGTCATCTGCGTTTTCATATCTCGATAGAACAATCGGCCAATCATCGTTGTCAAAGGATCGCGTTCGTGAAAGAACGTCGAGTTGCGTTGGCACGCGATTGTCGAAAACATGATTGACACGCTTGTCGCAGTGTACGTATTGTGTTCAAGCTGTTCAACTCGAAGGAACGTACACGAGCGACCGAATCGTCTCGTGGCTGAGATAATGACACGTTTCGTGGACGAGAACATCGAAAGGTAGCGGCGAACGTTAGCGAGGCGCGATCGGCGTGTCGTCTTCAAAATTCGAGGAGCACGACGATCGTATCGAGCCACGAGCAGGGAGACGCACGCGATTACGCGCGTTCACTGTGACAGGAAAATCCGGTGAATATATCAAGATCGAATTATTCGAGCGACTAAGTTTCCACCGAGTCGAAATTCGGTCTTGAACTTTGCAACTCGTGATTTAAACTTTACTTGCTGTAAAACGTGTAATTTTGATGCACGATTATCTAGAAAATTACAGCGATTCTATCGAATGCGTTTTCTGCTTTCTCTCGGAGGGACATTCGGGAAAAAGGCTTTTGCTTTGAGCGTATTAATTGGTCGACCGGAAACGTGGTTTCTTTGTTCATACCGAGGGAAGTGGGTGTCGGATACGCGAAGCGTTGTTAGCTCGTCGCGACGTCCACGAGCGTGACGCGACGAAAGAGCTGACGGCGACAAAAAACCGCCCCTCCGAACTTTTACGAGCGACATTAGAGGGCTACTTGTTTCTCTTGGTTCTTCTGCAAACACTCGGAAAGTTGATATAAGGACGATAAAACGAAGCGAGAGTTTATAGCCTTGGAGAGGCGTTAAGGCGAAGGAAGTTGTTAACCAGACGGGCCGACAGACGGGCGGCCATCGTCGATGTCATTCGTGCGTGTCTTCGATTTCTAGGGTATTTTTGTGAAAAGATCGGCGGGGAGAAGCGGGGACGCGCGTGTTTATCCGCGTCGATATCGGCTGTTATATCGTTGACGATAAATAGCAGCGAGATATCAATCCTTGGCAGGTCTCTACATATTTCATTCGTGAACGTCCTCCACGAGTTATAATCGCTCGAATTCATCACCATCAATTATCCATCCCCCTTTCACGCCTTGATAAAACTTCTTTCATCAATCTGTCCGAGTTCATAATTCTTTTTCCGTTTGAAACGGGACAAGATAATTCCGTAGCACGGGGGCCGGAAGAAGCAAAAGGGAATCGCCACGGAAATTGTCTCGTTTCGCCATAGAAATGTATGCCAACCGGTTCGTAGGTTAATGATCCCATTAATTAGTTTCGTTTCGTTAAGCGAGGCACGAAATCTTGTCGTTTCGCGAGAGGGAATTAAGCGAAATAATTAGACAAATTAGGACAGGCGGCAGGGGTGGTTGGTTGAACGAATCATTTATCATTAGGATCCACTATTAATTCCTCGTTAATTCCTCCTTTCCTCGTCAAGCAAGATAAACGAGTGGCTCGACGGTCTCGTAACTCTGCTCACGGTTCTGCGAAGAAGGGCCCGAGCAAGGAACCTGAATGGAGTACCGAGTCGGCCAAACAGAGAAAGACACCCAAGGTAGAGTGGGCTTGGAACGGAAGAAAGGGAGAAACGAGGGAAAAGGCAGAGGGAAAAGAGAGACGGAGGAAAGAAACAAGAAGAGGAAAAGAATCGTGCACGGCGAAAGAGATACGAGACCGATAAAACGTTGATTGCGTTGAAAAAAAGGATACAATGATAAATGCCGCGGAATATAATGGAGAAAACACAACGGACGTCTGCTAGGCGTATTCGCGAAGGAAGACAAAGTGGACTCGGGTGAATATGAGCCAGCGACCAAGTAATTGGAGGGAAAGATTCGATGGCGGAGATGCAGCCGAGCTTTAGCTCGGTAAATTTAAAACATCGCGATATCGATTCGATCGTTGCAGCTGCGTCGACGAAGATCGGCAAGAAGAACAAATGGAAGGAACGGAATTTCACGATACGGTATTCGCTAATTGCGAACGATAAAGTTTCCTAAGTATCCTAATAAACTTACTGAACGCCAGGCAAACGTAAAAATCCAAAAGCGGACGACCAAAGGCAAAAACTGCTTTTTCGATCGGGCCACGTAAAAATGCTGAAAGAGACCGCTCGAGCGGCAAAACGGTGCAAGAGGAGACAAAGAGGCGGCGGCACAGGTGGTTATTATGCCATCGATGGTACAGGTGAGAGCTGTTTGTTTTAAGCTCCGAGAGAAAACCGAGCCCCCACGTTCTCAAACACATCCTCGAGTGGCTCTCCACGGGACGCCCGATACTCTTCGCGAGAAGGACCATTGTAATACGGTACGTTCCTGAAGAGCAGCTCGTGGCGACTCGAGAGAGAGAGAGGCCTTGATGTTTTGCCGGTCCTCTGGAGATTCTCGAAATAAAAAAACAAAAAAAAAGAGAGAGAGAGAGAGAGAGGGAGGAGAAAAGGAAGCGAGGAGAAAAGAGCACGAAGTCAACCCTTGTGAGTGTATCCATCCGAGTGCGCCGCATACATGGCCTTCTAAGGATTTCCATACGTATTCCGCCGAAGAAAACACCAGACCACGAGTGTATGCTCGTGGAAATAAACGAGCCGGTGGAAAGTACCGTTAATGAACGCTCCTCTTGGCGTTCTCGTAAAACAAACGTTTCCGAATCGCGCTTCAGCGAACACGAGCAAATATGTGTCTCGATGTACGAAAAATATTTCGTATCGTCGTACAGTTTTTCTTGTTACGACGTTAAAACGATCACGAGAGATTCTTTGAAAAAAAAAAGAAAAAAAAAAAGAAAAAGATAGGATCGTATAAAAGGAAGACGCAGTCCGGATTCTCCCGAACGATAACACAACTTACCGACTCGAGTAAATAATCAAATTGAAAGAGAGAGGAAGTGGCCGTAATTTTTCGTCAAGAAACGTATCATTTTCGACGGTGAAGCGTACGAGCGAAGACGCAGAAGCGCGCTTTTTAACGCGTCCCTGAAGCGGGGAAAAAAGATTTACATCGTCCCCTGGCCAGCAATTACCTCGGCATCATAAACCGCTAACGACCGTAATTAGAACTGTCGTTACTTTTATTAAGTGTGCAGCGACCGCCGTGACAGCGATAAATCATACCATGAACGCGCATAAATTGCGCGCTTCGCTACGAAACGGAATAATCGCTCGGCCGAGGACGCGCGTTTCCATTTTCTCTGAATGCCAGGCTTCGCGATTCCCTTACCCGATGGAGTCCTCCTCGGCGGAGTGGCATGACCGATGGGGACTATAATAAACTCCTCGGCGTCCGACAATTTATTTAACCACCGCAACGATAACAAGATAGAATCCTCGGATCAACACCTCCGCGGGGTTTCCTTATACCTACATACCTATGTTTTTATGCACTATACAAATCAATTACGTACTTTATTATTACCCGATATTAGATGGAACACAAAAAAAATTACCGCCCGTAGGATAATATTCGAGCAAACGTATCAGCTAGCAAAGCACATCAAAAGGCGATATTGCCGGTGTACGTGCAAGCTCGATGCAGTCACGTAACGACGTAATTAACCATCGAACCTATCGATCCGTCCGCGAAGCGATGCGTTTCCTCGATTCTAGCCGAGGGTAAAGGCTGTCCATTGATAAAATCTCTGGACGGATGCTCGTCGCGTGTACGCGTCGACTAGAATTATCGAGCGGACGCGAGCAGTTCCCTGCGCGCTACCGGAGCGAAGGAACGCGTGGCTCGCGTCTCGTACACGCGTACCACCGCTCCGAATGAGAGCGGCTCGTACGTCGGGATCCTGATGTGGCGAGACTAACCGATGCACGGCTCGTTGCCGCTGTCACCAAGCTACTATCTCACTCGTTCAGCTAAGCTCGTAACGTGTCTCGGCTCGACTCGGTTTGCACGCGTATACGAGCGAGCCGAGAGACCCGGCCAAGGGCCGCGCCACCCTCCTAAGACACGGCGAGTACGTCGCGCCAACAACCGAGTATTTATTAAGCGTGGCCCCCGTGCCGACAGTTATGACGCGCCGACTGCGTTTATTTGTTTCTCCGCCACGGTGAACAGTCGCTGATATCTATACCGGCCTCCCTCTCGCAGATCACTGTCTTGAAAATCCAGTCCAAGAGATCGTTTCGTACTGGTTTACGACGGTGCTTCGGTGTCGTATTAGCTTAATCGCTTCGGTCGGTAATCTCGACGTTCCTCGAAATTAAATTTCGAAAGACGCTTTTCGGATCCAAAGTGCCAATGAATACGGACGTATATAAGTCGCGAAGAGAATCTGTAGCCTTACGCAATCTCGGCACGCAAGATGTAAGTAACGTCGCGTCCACCCTGATCCGAAACGATCGTGAATCGTTTGCATAACGATCGCATAGAAAAGAATCTTCGTATCGTCCGCGCTGAGACCGCAAATTTTTCAGAAGCAGAATATAAACATTGCGACGAGTTTGTTATCGACGAAAATTTCCACATTGTCGACAAACACGTGCTTGTAAACTCGCAGACACCGATGTGCACGTAGCGTAAACAGAATCTCTTTTGATCGCATTTCGTTCCACGAAACGCAGAAACACCAGACACGATGGCCGTCCACCCTTTCGCGATCGGTAGTTTGTCATCCGTCAGAACGTTCGCCGCTACTTAGAAGGGGTTGCACCTGCCTTCGTGATGTTAGTGCCGGGCCAAAGATAAACCGGTCGCCTTAAGTCTCCAACATTAATTATCAATTCCTGGCCGGTCGTGGAGAATCGTGAAGAAAGTTGGCTACCGTCTTTCCTTTTTCCTCGTCAGCCATCGGCGTCCATTTAACGCCGTCGAGATTTTCTAGCGTCGCCCTCGAACTACTTCAAACGCACGAACAACCTCTCTTCATCGTTCAACTATCTCTCTCTCTCTCTCTCTCTCTCTCTCTCTCTACCCCCCCCTCTCTCTCTCTCTGGTTGCCCGTTTCTCGTTGCTTGGCGTTATTATTAGGGCAGCGTCTGCGGCTACAAATAATGTCCCGGCGTTGAGTGACGCGCGCCATGGTGGGGTGCAAGAGGAAACATTCAGGATGATCCGCGAGGCTTACAGGCCATGGCGTGTTCTATTTACAGTACCTTCTCGACAATGCGCCACGATATCCAAATTATCAAAAACGCGTAGGAACCGCCAGTATCTCGTAGAGCGTGCGAGAGAAAGAGGGAAGGAGTCGCGCCGCAGTATCTGGCCTCTAGATCGTCCCTCGCAGGAGGATCGTCTACTTTCACCTTTCTTTAACGAACGCTTCACGCTTTCTATCATTTTACGCCATCTACTGTCGTCGCTCCATGGTACGATGGCATTCGTTGAAACAGCGAACGTCGTCTCTAAATACGATTTGTACGCGATAAGGAACTACTATCTTCTACGATTCTGAGTTTGAAAATTAAAAAAGTTGAGATAAGCGCGGTGTTGTTAGTTTCGCGGGGGTAAAAAAGAGAGAGTCTGGCGAGAGAAGGGCCGTAGGAGTTGGCGAATGGTACGAAAAGGCAGCATCGGAGTGGAGAGAAAGCGCGCCGCAGGGGTGCTCCGTGTCCCGCAGCTGCACTCCGACGAATGCGCGCGATGCGTCACGAAATTAATTGGACGCCCGTTAAATCCGAAGGCGTTAACTTTCGCGTATACGTTTCTTTATCGCTCGCGTTTATACGTTTTAATAACGCCTGGCTGGATGAAATAAGCGCCGCCTTAGACCGCCAAACCCGACGTCGTTTTATAACCGCGTCGTTAGCTCGAAGGTGGGAGAGATTTTATAATCGTCGTGTCGCGAATGTAAGAACATTTCCTGTCTTTCGGATCCGGTTGCCAAGGAAAACGAGAGTGTTCAGGACGTTCTAGCAGCGTGTTAATAGAGTTATCGAGGCTGTCCATCAAGCATCTGCAAATTTTGCTTTGGTCAAATGATTCGATTTAAGGAAACGTACGCGTATTCCACGTCGTCGTTACTCTTTACTTTCCCATTTGTGAAGTTAATCAACGTGGCATCTGAACGGCTCGTGAACACGTTCTTACGAGAACACGTACGTACTTCGATCTCCGTACGTTTTATTCGCCGCAACGCGCGCGCACTGTGCTAACCACAGCTTAAATGCCGGAAATCTGCAGCCGTTGGAACCACACAGAAAAGTGGTATACGAGTGCATTGAACGAAAGAGACGAAAGATGACGCAACGAATCGCCTGATTGCCCGATGAATGATTTTTCCAAATATTATGTCCAAATATTCGTACGAACTTGCCAATTATAGTTATTGAAATTGTAGGAACGAAGTTGACGAAGAAGACAATTCAAAACGAGGAGAAAGAGTAGAACCAGGTGCCCATTCGTTTGTTAAGCAGCGAGTTGGCCACACAGAGGCAGGGGCCCGGGGCGCAAAAAGATGCGTGTGGCATCCGCGGTGGCTCATTAACCGAGCTGCCTCTAAATTGGCCTCGCGGCAGCTCCATAGCTACTTCTTAAGCAACCCGTGGAATATTTATGCCCGCCGCGTGGCGAGCCTCGGCCATCGTATCGTGTGCTTCGTTTAGCCTATCCGAAACGGAACGATATTTCTCGCACCTTTGATTTTTTACCGCGTTCTCCGAGAGTCCGACGATAGCTCTGGGAAAATTCGACGGAAATAACTTAACCGGTCTTGTCCTTTGAACGATCCAGAACGGTCCCGGTCAACGGTATGAAGAAAATGGGCTAGAGAGCGAAGATGGTAATCTTAGATTTCATCGGAACAACGATACCGAGAAGGTATCGTTAAGAACTAGCCCTTAACTGTCAACGTTTTCATTCACGAAGCGAGAAACGGTTCGACCGTTGGAGTTGGTAAGATGTACGATACAGTCTGGAACCATCCCGGACGTTTATTCGGGCTCGTACGTGTTCCGGAAATTCTAGCGAGCGACGAAAGAAAAAGAAGAAAGAAAAGGAAAAAGAGAGAGAGAAACGATATTGAAACTAAGCGTGCAACGATGGAAACTCAACGTTGACAATATCGTGCGAAGCGAGTTTCAAGAACTCGCAGGATAATAAAATGGGGCGAAATTTGGACGCACTCGCGGGAAATAGTTGTATCGTCGCGTTTCCAGACAAGTTGGAGAAACGTTCAAACACCCAATGAAGCGCCAAATGAAGCACCAAATGAAGCAGCCACTTTGAACGATGGCGCTAGTTGAATGGAGCTGTGTATCGGATGGTCCCTGGTCGAGCATCGTAGCCATTTCGCCGTCGGGAATTCTCCCAAAGAGCCGTCGAAGCCTGAGAACGAGGGAAAGAACGGGTAGAAGCGAGCAGGAAGAACGAAGGGGCGTACGAGCGAGTGGTTTACTGCGGTTCCAGCAAATCGTAAATATCGCGGAGCCGGCATGCGCGCGGGATCGGCTAGGCACAGGCATAAGTTAGCATCGCCATCGTCGTAGGTAAACGTATCGGGCACGGCGAACGAGACGGCGAGTGACTTTTTCCGCCGTGGCTCGTGTTCCTGATTTACGAACCGGGACCGCGGCCAGCCAGGTAGGTACACAGGGATATGTATACGTACTAGCACGCGGAAGGTGCGCGCACCGGGATGCCGACGTAACGTTTAATGCGGCTTTAACGGGACATACACCGCCGCGACGCGATATATAATAGCTTTGCTTCTTGTAAATCGCCAGAGGATAGAGGCTCTTGTAATCTCGATTCGAGCCTTACCGATCTCGATATCGGTCTTGCGAGCGCGTTAACGGATCTTCGAGCTCGCCGAAGACGGCCGGTTCCCTTCGAAAGCCGAACGAACGAGCCGCGAGACGACGATCCAGCCACCGCGATATACCCACCGAGATAAAGATCGCGGAACGATTCAGGCAAGGAGACGCCACTCTTTTCTCTGATCGATATGCAAACG
Organism: Bombus waltoni; assembly: GCA_014737395.1. NCBI lineage: Eukaryota > Metazoa > Arthropoda > Insecta > Hymenoptera > Apidae > Bombus > Bombus waltoni. The sequence goes on along the minus strand of JACXII010000051.1, from coordinate 3,911,491 downwards.
TCTTCTTCGTGCTGGTTACAGAGCGGCTAAATTCATCGTGATTCCGAAATACACGCCACGCTGCGATAAGCATCGGGGATTGACTCGAGACCGGAGATTCCCTCCTAGGCGGGTTGCGAGCTTTTGCGCCTGGCCGGCGTTCTCGCGTCGCATCGCGTCGCGTAAGATCGGCAACTATTCGCGGCGGTACCGTGGGAAAAATTGAAATTATGCGAATTCCCTGGATCGCGAAGAATCGCGGCGCTGAGTGGTACTGGTTCGCGATTTGAGCTAGTGTTGGTACAGTGCCGCGTGAGTTCCGTGTCGGATCGCGACGACCCTGTCAGGAGAGAGAGAGAGAGAGAGAGAGAGAGAGAGAGAAAGAGTCAGCGAGAGTCGTCGTATCGCTGCCGGTTACGAACCCGACAGATCGGGTAACCGTCGCTGGTTGACTCGAGGCGAAGAAAAATTCGATCGGAACAAATGACACCCGTGCGTCGAGTAATCACGCGGATACGTTTAGACGGATAGAAATTTAAACGGCCGACACGCGAAATGTATACCTACTGCGCGATTTCGCGGTAAAGGTGCAACGAGAGAGCGATCGCTGCCAGCTAGCCATGTGCTTACAAAGTGATAAGTCGTATATAACTGCGTGCACCGCTCGTTTCACCGATGATTTCTAATTACAATATTATCGCTGTCCGTCTCTCCCCGGGACGCAGCGTCCGTGCGAGCAATCGGCAACGAGTCACGTAACACGCGTACACACGGTAAAAGGTAGCAAATTGGCAAGGTATAGCCGAGGAGCGGGATGAAAAAAGACGACCCCTTCGAATTATCCTTCGTGCTCGCTGCGAGGAATCGTGCATCCAGATGTAATTGAGTCTACGACTAAATAACCGCCTTGCAGCCTCTCTCCGCCACAGGGTAGAAATGAAATCCCTGTTTGGACTCGCGAACGTTTGAAACGGTTCGAGGGCCCCACGAGTTTTTCTTGCGGTCGCTTAAGGCGTCGATGGAAACGATCGTAATCCGGCCCCAATTTGGCAGGAAATCGCGTGCCGTTGCCCGCACGAACGACGCCCGTCCGATGCAGAGGAACGTGGAATGTTGTAATTGGCGGCAGAAGGTACCACGGGCTCCGATGTCCTCCGCTGATATCCTCCTCTTCTCCCATTAATTTTTAGGGACAACGTGTTACCAGCGCTTTTTGCCAGTTTCTATCGCGGTCCCGAACGACTCGACCGAAAGAGAAACCTACTCCGCAAACGACACGTTTAATTTCCTTTTTCCTCGAGCTTTTGCTTTTATTCGCCTGCGTCGGATCCGCGTGTCTCTCCCAAGAACGACATCATTTTTCTCCCGTCACGGATACCATCGAAAGTTTTCAATGGCAGGGTAATTCGACGCAATTTCCGAGCAGCCCTGAAACGACCTTTCGTTCGGGCCGACAGGCGTAACGGTAATACCTTTTATGCGCAATATCACGTACAGGCAATGGTGTCACGGCAATTGCAATGTCGCGATCGAACGGGGTTCCAGCACTGCAGCTGCTGGTTATCACTGCGCGAGTGCAATCTACGACGAGCCGGCGCGGCGACCGGGAAACAGACCGTTAACGACGTAGTTTCGCAGTCACTGTCTTAATTACAAGATGCACGCATTTCCAGTGCGCGCCAGTTAATTCCATCAGCTACTGCATCCGTGTCTCAAAACGAGCGTTCTATTACCAGCCGACGAAAAATGAAACGAACGAGTCGCAAGAATCTTTTGCACGCTCGTTCATTTTCCACGCGAATAATTCATTGGATTTCTTGCAATGCCGTACGACGAGGAACGTTTCTCGAATCGAAACTATCCATCGAAACTATTGCAAAGCACGGCTGTAACGTGTAATTCTTAGCGCGTTATCGTCCTAACAGCGTACGGGCTTGCTCGATTGATTTACCCCGTGCAACTTCAGCGCATAGAACGACGAAAGAGAATGGTTCCTCCATCGATGGGGGACGCGCACACATGCGGGGCACATTGCGCGAATAGATGGCACGTACGGTCCGATGCAATCGGGTACGCTCGACGGGTATCGTGTCTGCGTTTAACGTATAACTCGTTCGCGTGGCGCCCCGGCCTGACATGTTTTGATACAAATTAAGCAGCCAGTCCCAGAGCCGGTGATAGAGTGGCTCGAGGCGCCAGCTTCCCATCGCGGATATATATTTTCTCTGGGCGTGATTAGTTAAACGTCGTTAGGATAACGGGTGACAGCCGTCCCCGTGGAGGGGCCGGCGAAACCTGGAAGCGATTTATAAGTCCCAACGACGTCCTCGGAGTTCTCGGATTGCCAAGAAGGCACAACCGGGCAGAGTTCCCTTGGTCCTTCTTCTTCTTCGCCATCCCTCTTCCTCCAGCGTCGTTTCTTTCTTTTTTTTCTTTTTTTCTTTTTTCTTCCTTTCGTCCCCTCCTTTCTGTCCCCGATCCCGACACTCTCGACCCCAAAATATTTCTCGACGAATCACTCGTCGTTTCGAGCTCTAATTGACCGTACTCCGAACGACGCTGCGAACGAGCGTCGGTGTAACGTACAGTCGTATACAGACGAAACACCGGGAATCCAGACGACAAAAGGGAATAAATTCCGAGGACGAAGATTCTGGAGGGCTTGCCGTGTATTTAATCCCAACTGGTTCAAGATTTATTAATATAACTCTGCGTTCTGTTTTTTTTTTTTCTTTTTTATTTCTCGAGCGTATTTGAGAAACTAAGGCTGTGGAATTTGATGAAAAAAAGAGAAGAAAATATCGGGACTCTGCCAATTACCAAGAACGTGTCACTTGGTCGAACGATAAATCACTCTCATAAGACGCTGGCCCCGTTACAGAGACAACACGTTTTTGCCTCGATACGAAAAAAAAACCAGAGACTCGGAGCTCCGTCGATTAATTTACCTAGCGCTGCTAGGTCTTAAATAAGTCGAATCACGGGGCGCGTACTCACGGAAGTACCGAATTTCCTGCGGCAGGCGAGAGACGCAGGGTGGAGCGGAACGTCGCCAGCTAGTCGTCGAGGCGTTGCTGCCGATCAATCACGGGGTCTCGTCGATCCAGCCCCCTTTAGTCCTTCCCGGTTTCTCTACGCTAGATAAATGACACGGGACGACGAGAGCGGACGGCGACTGCGCGTTGCCCTCTTACGACTTCTCGCGTTCTCACGTATCCGCCGTGGGGATGTAACGAAGCTCGAAACATAACACCACCATCGTCCACGCTCGTGGTACACCAGCGTACTTCTCGTCAATGTGTGGTCAATGTTTAGTTTGACAGCCAGTGTCCTTCTGGCGACTGCTTTAGTCTTTTGTTGGCACTTCTGCGAGCGACCAGAGACCGGTCGAAACGATCGAAGCTTTCAGCTCGCGGAAACATACGCCGAGCATGTGTCGCAACACGCTTCTCGCTAGTTTTACGAAGGTCTGGCTTGATACTGGCCAGAGACTTAGCAACGTATTTCTCAGGTCGTATTTCTCATACGATTCTTGAATCTTTGCGTTTACGTGGAACCACGGACAGAACAATGGCAAACGGAAGAAACAATAGCGTCGAATTGCTAGACATTGGACTCTCCGCGCATCTATGCTCGGTTTCGTTCCAAGAACGATGGAAAATTGTTACGCGTTTCGAACCGAATAGCAAACACGTGGAAAAAGGTCCCACCCTATTAACGCGGTTACAGGAATACATAGTTTTTTGTCAGCGTATTTACACACGAGCTGCAGCGTCCTGTTACGTACACGAAAACATAACCTTTCGAACCCGACACTTCAAGCTGCTGGAATCGAATACAACGTGGCGCTAGTCCACTGCCGTTTAACCTCGGTGTCGGGTAAACGTTTAACAATCTCCAGAGTCCGACCCGGATACGCCCGTCATCCGACACCGAGCTGCACGTCGCGTTCATAATTAGCAGATGCCCGCCTGGTAGATGCCGAAACTACCCCGTTGTCATAGTTCCCGAAATTTCGACCTCGTTTGACGTTTACGAGCTACTTCGGTTGCAATTTTCGATGCTTCGATAAGACGAATTAGACATGCTTTGGAATGATAGAATTACAAGATAGAGCCGGCCGTTAATAGCCTGCCACTCAGATTGCCAGTTTCAGGTGGAACTTTAGTTCGAGCGGTAATGAGAGTTGGATGTAATTCCCCTTGCGAGTAGAAAGTGGATCGGACAGGTGATCCGAGTATTTACATTCTTTCGTGACACGAGCGAGAACGAGAGAACGAGTTTGAAGATTTTTTTCATTTTAAACGCCCAAACATCGAATATCTTCGACGATTAAATAACTGTAATTTAGATTGAAAGAGAATGCTTTAAGCGCGGTATAGCCTGTTCGCGAGTATGCTATAAAACATATATTTCTCTCGTTAACAGTTCATTAAAAAAAGAAAGTTTTACAACAGTTTGCGAAACATATCGGATCGGATGAACGAGTTAATAAGTTAATATGATATAATAAAGCTTCGTTTATTTTATATTCGCCTGTTAACGCTATTTTCTCGAACGTAAACGCTACGGATGAGACAAAATTTTCCATCGAACGAATAAAGACGATCTAAATCGGCAGAGATTGGCGAGAAGCTGACGGTCGTTGCGACATTTCGAGAAAGGGAGGCGTTGTCGTTGTTGGAAGCGGAGAATCGGGCTAACTAATGTAAGAATGGGTCGCAACGAAGACTAGGGACGATTGCAGGCAACGGAAATGTCTCCCGTAAACTACTAATCACCATAAACCACCGGGATACACGTGTTACGAATTCTCAGTGTAGAGGAATCACCGCGCTCCGCGTCTAACTCCACCCTGCATTTGTTGCTCTCCCAGGCAAACCTCAGAACATTTACCTCTGCCTCGCGTTTCGTCCTCCTTCGCTTCTTCCCGCAGTGTACCGCTCCTGTTTCGTCTTTCGTTCGCGCTCGTCGCTACCAGAACGCCGTCGGTTCCACCACGTTAAATAGATCGTTCCGAGTTTCACCGTCAAAAAGTTTCCTTCCCCCATTCCCCCGCGTTACCAACCGGCACACCGACGCTTAATTACGTTATACGAACGTCGTGGAATTTCGCGGGATAATCGATAGCACCGCGACGAGAGTTTAACATAAATACGCTGGAAATTGAACCGTCTGAAATGACGGAATTTTTGGCAGAGCCTTTAACGAGAAATTATATCCCCGCTCGTATCGTATCCTCTCAAAGGATCGCGTAATCGATCATCCATAATTCCAACTAATCTATAGCAGCCCGCCATCGATGCGTGGCAACTTCGAAGCGCGCGCTTCGTTTCGCCAAACGAAACTTTTCACCGTGTTTCGCAACAGTGTGCTTGTAACCCCGTTTCTTTTTCTCCGCGAACATAGTCGATGTATGGCCACGAGCTCGGCCTGGTATCGCGGTAATTCCGACTAATCTATCGCGGTGTCGATAGGCAATCGATTGCACGAGAGAGGACGCACGAGGTAAAGGGTGGAGAGAGAGAGAGAGGAATCTGTTGCAACTGCAGCCACCCCGCTGTGGCCAGAGTTTAGAGGAGCAAACACGCCCACGAGGTAACGCATCCTCCTAAGTCGTCGACACACCGTACCGAGGCAGAAGACACCGTCTTTCGGAGGCGAGACGACCAGGAGGGTGGTACAGGAGGAGACATTCGTCTCGCATTAGCATATACACGAGGAACCAGAGAAGCGCTAGGCGAAAGAGAGAGAGGGAAACTCTCTATCCGCTTTACGGGTGAAGTCTCCTCTCTCTCTCTCTCTCTCTCTCTCTCCCCATACCAGTTCTCTTCCTCTACGTCGAGCTTCGGTCCCACGGAACGATAACTCGTAGGTAGAGATCGTTATTATTCGCGATCGCGAAGCTCCGTACCGGTTTCACATCCACCTGCTGTCTATTATCGAGGAACCTCGTTTTACTAATTGCCGCGAAGATGTGAGAAAACGCGTGGAAAATGTATACAGAAATTTGTGTGTAATTTACGAAAGAAGGATGGAGGAAAGTGTGTAGCGGTGGACGAGCAAGCAGTTGCGAGGGCCGTTGCGACCGTTAGCTGACGTAAAACAGACGAGCGGTCGTAAAAGTCGATGTATCTTTGAAGCGACAATGTACAGGGAACTCACAAAAAATCGTACGACCGTGTATATCTCCGAGACACGTGCTTGGCCATGCCGCGGACGCTCGTAGAAAAGCGTCAAAAAGCTCAATGGGACGCGTATTATCGCGTCAATAATGTTTACACCCGACAGACAGTCGTTGACGAGATAAACGGCTTAAGCGACACGATAAGTACCCAGGCTCGTTCTTTTTTAATTAACACCTTCTGTACTGGAAGATAACCAGAGGTAAGAACGATAAGGCCGCGTCCCGCGGGCGTAACAGTCCCTTACCGGGCATGTCTCCGTAGTATCAGCTATCCGCCGCTTAAAGCTCGATAATTACGACCAGGGAAAAACGTGTTTCGTGAACGAGAACGTCTGACTAAAAAGGAGAAGAAAAAGAGAAAGAAAGAAAGAAAGAAAGAAAGAAGGAAGGAGATCGGTGAACGCATTCCGATCCAACCACCTGCCGCAGTTAAAAACGGTCAGGTCCGTGACACGATCGATAATTCATGCCGGGCCTGGCAATTCGGCAAAGTCGCGCAGATTTTTATTAATAACGCTGTATTAATCCTGCACGACCGTTCGTCCGTTCGACCGTTTCGATAAAACCAGACCCACGTTCAACGCGCACAGATACACACTCTCCGGCTGGCTGACGGCGAGCAGCGGATATGATAAACCATCGGATAAGAATCGAGAGACAAGGGAGGATTGGCGCGGAAGAACGAGGATGCAGAAAGAGAAAAGGAGAAACGGAGAGTCGGTCGGGTTAGGGAAGGAAGGAAGGAAGGAAAGGGAAGAACGTGGAACGAGAACGTAGTCGGCCAAATTAAATCCTCGGACGTCGAAGCTGTAGCGGACCGTTTGCTCCGTAGGATCGGGGCAAAAGGATGGAGAAAAAATTTTACGAGGGTCTAACGGGTGGGTTGGGTCGTTCTCTCGGTGTATACGAGAAGGTATATCCAGCCGCATCCGGACCTATGGACCGTCCGACGATGTACAACGTCCGACGGTCCCATGGTGAACCGGGACCTGGCAAAGTTCTGGCGCCGTATTGGGCACAAAGTCACCCGGGATCTCTCGGTCTCTTTACCCGTCGCTGTCTTCTTCTTTCTCGCACTCGCGCCCTTCCCTTCTCGCTAGGCAACCAGAGAGTTGTTAAAGTTATATAGCCGAGCGTTAAAGCAACGCAAACGCCGCAAAAACAATACGACTTTATTGCCCGGCTGAACGAGGGCAGGTTCCACCGTGGTCCCCGCTCTTCTTCCTCGGTTCTTACACAGAACCCGAAGAGGCGGCTGGTGTTCGTCAAAAAACTCGTGACACTTTTATGAACGAAGCAAAGTCCGGGCCAGAACCCGCCACTTTTGCTCAACGGCTACAACGCGACGATCGGGGTATAAAACGGAAAGGATCGAGCGGCTAGAGCTTCTTGATATTTTATCCGTGAATCACGCGTAGCCCACCGATGCTCTTGGAAAGACTAATAGCTATCGGGTGAAGGTGAGACGCGTACGCATCGGTCTCGCGTGTATGGGTGTCTTTTCTCCCTCACGCCCACGTCGGCTTTCTGGTACCGCGGTCTCCGAAATATACGAGCCAGCGGCCACGTTGGTACCGTCGAACCGGTATACGCGGCCCGGACCCGCCGTTTTTGACAACAATTTCCACTTAGTGCCTCCGCGCGACATTCGAGCCTCGACGATTCCCGGGCAACCCACCCGAGGACCCGTCACCGACTCCGATGTCCCAGATATATTTCGCCGCGGAACAACGAAATTTTTTTGAAACGCGCCGCGTTCGCCAAACAACATCCTCTCTCTCAGGAGGGATGCTGCAACTTTCCCTGGCCTATGTACGGAGCTGTTTAAACGGTTACATCGATCCCGAATCGGTACAAGACGGCCATTTGCCGTGCTCCCTCGGATAAGCCTATACGCCGTCGTTCTTCCAGCCTCCCAACGATTTATGGCGGTCAAAAAAATTGCTGCCCGCGCTCGGACTATCCGTACGCGATAAATACGCCCGCTTGCCTACCGACTCGCGACTCGCCAGCAGATTTCATTTTCGTTGAAATCGCCGCTTTCAAAGATATATTTTACGCTGTGCGTCTAGGAAAATCTTCGACCAACGTCCGAGAAACTTTCATTTTCATCGTACCAACTTGCCCCCCTGTCCTTATTTTATTATTATTTCTTTCCGACGAAAGACAAATAAAACAACTAAACCTATTGGCAAAGAAAATGTCTCGTACTCGACTTTGCGTATCGTCTAGCCGTCGCCATTCATACAGCCCCGGCTCATTGAGAACGCGCGGAGAGCGCGTGAATGGGCGCTTCCGCGCGACGAATTATGCGAGGAGCGGCCAAGATGTTTATCGTTCGAATGAATTCAGGAGCGTAGAAGCGCGGGATGGAGTGGGACGAGGGCGAGACAGGAGGAAGCGCTCGGGGATGCGGCGAACGGTTAACCGTGGGGTGGTGGCGTGAAGTTTCGTCAAAGGTGTTGACACAAGGGGAACGCCGCGGCTGGAGGCGTCGCTGTTACAAGCCGGCCTCATTCACACCTCCGCCTCTCTCTCGTTTCCTCTCGGCGCTCTCATCTCCGCAACACACCGTCGAGAATTTTGTCACCGATGTCGATGCTCAACGTGACAATCTCGTGAACCGAGAAAATCGTTCGAGGTGCGATTTACCGGCGATTGGAACGACGAAACTCCGTAGGGAATCTTCTTCTTTAATAGGAACAGGCAGGTTCTTCTTCTCTTACGAATTCTTACGAAAGCGACAAGTTTATGGTACGCGTTGCGACGAAAACAAACAGCGACGACGTTCTAATCGAATGGCAACGTATTCGGCGACACTCGCGAAACCTTTGTATTCGACGATGTCCCATTATCGAGTATTAAGAACATTCGGATTCTTCGATCGATAAAATTAGCTGTATTTGTATGCTCGTTGAACGACGAAGGTGTGGACCACGTAAAGGGCTGAAGGGTGAGTAGGTGGAGCGGAATAGGACCACCCAGCCCGTGTCGGCAGCGTTAGTGTTAGCATAACGCGTGGGCGCCATTCTTTCCTCCTTATAGCTCTTTACCCTCCTCTTACATCCCTTTCCGGGTCGGCATAAGTCGTGAACGTCACGGCGGTTCTGTCCACGCCGAGGACTACCAGGGCCGGCCATTTCGAAAATGGTGCCCAACGCGAAGCGTGCCTTTCTTTTCCGAGCAATAAACCACACCGAAAACGACCGACAAGAGAGAGAGGGAGAGAGAGAGAGAGAGAGAGATCTCGCCTTTCGTACGTTGCCGAGTTCTGCAACTTGTTTCTCGTATTGTCTGTTCGGTATATCGCGCTTTCGAGTCGGTACAATATGTTTAATGGACCTTTGGTTCTGTATCTTGTAAATCAGCGGACGTTGCAATTTTTCACCGACAGCGAAAATTCCTTAATTAACAACGTTGACGTATAAAACACACGATTTGCGAGACTTTTTGCTTGGCAACGTTCAACGACGAGGGCCGGCCCTGAACGACCAAGTTCAAACGGGCCATTAGAAATGCAGGAAGATTTTCAAGGGGCCATTAATAAACGGCCGAGTCAGCGTGTAACCGATCCGCCATTGTCTCAGCGGATGAATGAATTAACCTCGTTCGTCCGGCCAGACGATGGATTCACGGAGACAGAGAAAATGTTTCAGTTTGGCACGAGCATTGTCACGAAAGAGTCCGACCGTCTACTTTTCATATCGAACTTCCTGCCTCTTCCTCTCTTCGGGAAGGAACACGCGCGGTGTCCCTCAAAGCTGCAGAGAGAAAGCTTATGAATAATTCCAAAGGCCAGGACGAATAATCGATAAGTTTGTGAAGAAACGCGTCAGCCTGTGTCAGGAACCGACGTTTCCCACAACGCTCCGCGAGGAAACAAAAGAAACTTTTTAATACTCGCGCGACCATTGAATTGCTGAATCTCTTCTCTTCGCTTTGACTGACAAACTTTTCGTATGCCGCGAGCAACTTCCTCCACCAACGTTCATATTATACGTATTCCACTTTCGCGAGTATACCAAAGTGGATGGCAGATATACTCGGAATAAATCGTACAGATGGAACGCAGCGATCGATCGTGTACGGTCGGTGGAAAAACAGCGGAATTGATCGACGACTAGACTCGAATCGCGATGCATGTGCCGACGTAGCAGGTGATAACCCGCGTAAGATCGTAATAGGAAGCGTCGTAACCGGCGCGATTTCATTCGCAGCTTGTCTCAGCCGTAAAGCTCGTAGGAGGATCACCTTAACGACCATCTAGATAGGCGACGGTGAAATGATCTGTAAGAAAACCGGTGGCGAGTGGTATCCTCCGGCGGCCATTAATCAAAGGACAGCAGCGCTAATGAACCTGCTGGAATCGCGGGCTGGGGAACCGTTTCTGTTCGCTTCGGCGTTCCAGCGTCCCCGTACAACCCCACCAGAGCGCCATTCTACGGGTCTGCGCGTCCGTCTTTGAATCCACGAAACCCCGGAGGGCAAACGAATCAACGAGCAAACAAATGAATGGGCAGAGATGATTGCCGTTCTCTTTATCCTTCCTCCTCTTTACTCGCTCGACCGAAATGATCGAACAGCTTCACCAGAGGGAAAGTTCACCGTTTCGAAGCTCGCCGCCGGCATCGTCTTCGAGGTCAACAAATGGAACGGATATTACGAACGTTTACGCGAGAAAGTTGGTACGCGCTCGACCGTAGAAAATGATTGTTTCCAGACGCGAGAATATGAGATCGCGTGCGGTCATCGTAACATGGTAATACGTTGTTATTTCAGAAGAGAGGCACGAAAAATGTTTCGAGGAAACGGCTCTCGTGTTTGATCGAAAGCTCCGCGAAACGATCGGTAGCTCGATTCAGAGGATATCGACAAGCGGTAACAACGGTCTCGATCGGAGAAAAGATTCGCGTGAAAGGATGGGCGCATTGTTCGAAATACCGAAAACACGTAACGCTGCTGGTCGAACGCGAGCTTCAATTATATCCGGCCAGCGTATACAATAAGTTGTACCTGTAATTTGCTTTGTGTTATTTGCACTATTGTTTTCTCCGGGCCGTCCCTTTTTCCCTTTTGCCGCCATCCCAATTATTCGACGCCCCGGGCCGTTCGATCTCGCCATTATCGGATGACACGGACCCGGGCTTTTATGTTTAATTGATATTTTTCGTAATTCCCCCGGAATCCAATACAGGAACGCTCCAGCGAACAGATATAATCCGAGGCTCGACATTGCTCTCGTTAAAATATTTCCGATAGAAAATATTGCGGAACGCTGCAGGATACAGTCCGATTCGAAAGCAAACCCGTTGCGCGTCGGTCCAAGTTCCTTCGCGATAATATTCATCGTTCATTCGCGAAATTCCCATTTATAATTCCACGATTCCTAGATCCGTGGCAGAATCCAAGTCTCCCTTTGTCTTCAATTCTTGACATTGTAAAAGTTTCGACCGTCTAACACGCAACATAGAATTCAACGAGTTTCTACCATCTAGGAAGAGTAGTAGTAGCGCAATAAAGCCGCTGCTCTTCTTTCGGTTACGCGGCGCAATAAATAAGGACCGTCGTAAAAGCTCGTAAACCAGATAATATCTCGAAAGAAATGTTTGCCTCGCTAACCCGATCCAAACTGTTGGCGGCGTTTCTTTTTCCGTGTCCAGCTCTCGACTAATGTTTCCCTCGCGGAAGACGGCCGCATTTTTTTCGTTAGCCCAACTCCTCTCGCCCCCTTTTGTTCTCGATTTATCGGAACACGGTGTCGAGGGCCGTAGGCCGAGCCCCACCGCAACGCCCGAAAATGTTCAGCGAAATTAAATGAACAATTCGTTACGGACGACGACAACGTTCCACGTCGAAATGGCCCTTCTCTCCCTGGTGACCACGGCACCCGTGGATTTTGTCCGCCAACTCCATTAATTAATCCGTATTTATTTACCTCTCGAGAGGCATTTCAAACTTTCTTAACCGATATCGGTCCGGCGACTAAAATCGTGACCATTTAAAGATTAGGTAGTGGAACGTACTTTCGACAGAGAACGCGACACTTTGTCCACAGGTAAAGCCAAGCCATTAACGCGGAGGTAGTATCGCTTTCAAGCAAACTTTCGCAGACGCAGGACTAAGCTTCTCGTTCGGTAGCCGCGTGAATCGTTGGGAAAATTCGTGAAATCGAGCCCCTAGGTTAGGAGGCAGGAAGACCCAAAAACCGATACGATCTCTTTCGAACGATCGTTTAACGACGGTCGTACTGGCGCCAGGCCTCTGTATCTTGCTGCAATGTGACTGGCGTAACACGAGGCCAGAAGGGCGCTAATAAATTTTCCAAAGTCGCTATTGTGCCATATATTCCGACTGTTTTAAGCCCACTATGTCCGCAACGAAAAAATATTAGCAGTAAATTTCCCACAGTCGTTTTTCGCTTTCCACTCGGGTCTCGCGTTTGAGTAGTTCGCGCAGCCAAACGCGTTCTCCTTCCTGAACGTTTATGTTCTTGCTCTTGCGTTACATTAGCCTACGTCAAATTTATTATAGCGAAGGAATGCATCGTCGTCGTACAAATTTATCGCGTATGAATTTCTATCTCTATACTAACCTATTTCTATTCTACCGGTACAAGATTGGTCGTGCGTAGATCACGCGCGTCTCCTTCAAGCGCGAACAAACGCGCGGGATATTAACGAGCCGACCATATCGGCTAATTGCTGCCGATCCATTCTTTAAAAGAGCCAATTAAGGGATAAATTATGCGGACGTTGGTCCGTGGCTAGATGCGATCAAGCGTCGATAATCCTCGATTTACAATGCTTACTTCTCGATTAGCTCGGTACGTTAGCACCGTTTACAAATTGAGAGCGTCTACCGACTACGGCGGCTATTTGTTGGGCAGCATATTAAAAGATCAACGGGAACGCGTAGTGGACAAAAGTTTACATTTACAAACGCAGTAAGATCACGTGGAGCCGCGTATCGGTAAACGAAGGAACAGAGCAGTATCCGAGAAACTTCTTTACAGGCCTGCGGAGCACTTGCGATCTCGGAGAAGCGAAGATCAAGGCGTTTGTTACTCGCATTGACTGTTACGCGGTCCGTAAAGCCGCTCGAGGTTCTCTTTACCTGCGCGATCGTCCCTTGCTGTAACCTGCGGACGAAGCGGAAGTGGGCTCAGAGTGAGCCGAAGAGATCGGTTCGGGACAGGTTATGGCCCCTCGAGTATAGAACGGCTCGTTAACGTAAGACAACCGGGGCCGATAGCGATCGACTAATCTTCACCGAGCAAGCTAGAGCCTAGGCTGTTTTTCTGCGTCTCTGGCAGACGCTTCGTGAGCAGATTATTCGTCTTGGCATTCGAAGAAAGGCGCATAAGGTCGGGACAATTAGACGCTGCCGGGATACGTGGTACTGCCTAATTCGGTTTGTTCGATTCGTTCAACGAGCCCCCTCGAATCCAACGTGAGAATAAAACCGTTTTACCGTCGGTACGGACGTCGACTGGTAATTATTCGCCGTAACGCTAGTTAATTACGTTTCCACGGCTCCGCTAAAAAAAAAACTGCATGATTAATCGCTTGACACGCTTGTGGCTTGGTTAATTCGCGGTTGTAATTACCAGTGAATTCGACCTTTCCGCAAGTTGGCGCTTCGAGAACAAGCCGCGAACTATCGTGACGAGTGCTGCTTATGGCTTCATTATTTTCAACGTTATAATACACCGTCTGAGAATAAAATTGAGTTAAGTAGTCGCTTTAAGGAGGATCGTTCTTGGAAATGTTCTTGTTAGGCTCTCTTGTCAACTAGCCATTACGTCGAACAATTGCCCTATTTAGAAGCAGATAAAAATCACGAGTTGAAGAGCAACGAACACGCAATAATCACCTCTTAACCCGATGTAACGCGCCAACTTTACCTACTTTAATCCTCGTTCGTGAATGTCCGCCGAAATCTTTCGTTGCTCACGAGTCGGCCGTTAAAGCGCGCGAGTCTGTCAAATTTTGTCACGTCACATCGTACGCCAAAGATCGAATAGATTTACGAACGATTAATCGTTTCTTTGGTGGTTCAGGTTAATAACAGTCCAATCTCGTACGAAGATAGTAACTGTTTCGATAATCGCGAATAGCAGCGTATTATATTCGTCCTTCGACGAGCTCAAATAAATCACACGAAATTCTACCGTACTTCGAAAACGCGAGTTGAAAAATTCGAGATGGTTCGGTCGTAGAACGCAAGACTTCTTAATTATTCCGTACAGCCTGTACGACGTACAAGCGGCTGGAAAATGGCGCGAGCGCGTAATTAGAGTCTAAACTCGATTTAGCCCGGCGACCGGTGTACACGTCGGCGATGCGGTCCTAAGGCTGCCGGTACAAATGACAAAAACTGCCGGCGCTGACACTGAAATATCAACGGCGGCTCACGAATTCGTCTGGCCGTGTGCCGCCCTCGGCTTCGCGAGCGACGCTGCCACGTGTGCTCGAGTCGCTTGAAACGCGAGAGAACCGACCGCGGAATTCGAGAATGGGCCAACGCGCGTGCACTTAGAACATTTACCTCGGTCACAGACCGTGACTCGTGGAAAATTCCGCTTTTGTTCGATCGTCTCGATCGTGACGTATATCGGTTACGAGTGGCTATGATTAATAGTACTTCTGCAAGAAATATTCCACGTCTAGCAAAGTATCAAGGCAAAAAGTTTATACTTTCGTCGACGATAACGTGGAAAAGTATCGAAGAAGAATCACGATTCGTTGTGAAGATCGGAGATTCCAGAAAGGAAACAAGTTTAGGGGGATGATCGCGTGCCGAAAATCCGAGAAGAGCAGAGGGGGAAGTGAAATCGCGAGGAACCATCTTGGCGATGGTCGTCAAAATGGCAGAATCGACGAGAGGAGAGGTTAGGAGGAAGAGAGGTCGTTTTGGACGGGGCGCTCCGCATCCTCGATCGCGTCGAACAGCGAAGCGGAGCGCGGTTGGCTCAGACGGGCGTAGCGTGTACGAACTACAAACAATGGCTTTGTTTCCACGCGAAAAACGTGATACAACTGTAAAGTAACAAATATCTCGGCGTAGATCGACACGCGATCCGGCCGCCGCTTAGGGCGCACCGGCGTTTCTTACTTCTTACACACTCGCCGAGCGTTCTCGTGTGCACGCAGCCCGCTTGTGTGGATCCCACGTTTACGTACGTAGTTTATAAAACGAACCAACAACGAGCCAAGAGGCTTTTCTCTCTGCTAGGTAGCTGTCGCTGTGTATGCGGGTTGGTTGGCTGGCTGGCTGGATGGCTGCGTCGCTTCTTTACGAATTCAACGAGACGGAGAGACACACGCTGGGACCAGCGTTACGTATTTACTTGCGCGACCGAATCACCATAATAGGCTCCGCCCGTTAATTGCGGCCCATTTTCTCATCCACCGTCCGTGTAATTTCGCGTGTTACCACGAGTTAGTCCGTTAGTCGTTGCGGAAGAAAGTATCGGATGAAGCGAGGAATACCGGCAACCACGACGGATCGATGGCATAAAGTAGGTATGTATATCGGAGACGAATAACGAGTTGAAAAGTTTCCGTGCGAACGGGTTTGAGTCGCGTCGTCAATCGCAAAAGTCCAAAGCTATGCGTGACCAGGGTAGCAAAGGGGCAGCGAAAGGGGAGCAGGAAAGGGACAACAACACACTCGATAATCCGATGTTACATGCAAGCATAATTATCGGAATACGGGTTACACACGTATTTTATGAATTTTAAAAGTGCACAGCTGTTGTCACGCATCGATACAAGGGATCGGAGGGGCCCGCGGCCAGAGGTTCTCCTCGATGCTGCTCGCATTTGCAGGTCGTTTGTTTGACATCGCGTCGCCTAACTGATACAACGTAACGAAGAGGGGTAGAAGCGAGACCAAGGGTTGGACGCTTAAGTGGCTATGGATTCCTGCGTATTACCGTCCTCGAGAAACCGACCGAGTTTCCAAACGGAAAGGGCGTACCGGATGTTTCAGCTCGCCACTTTAGGGACATGTGGCCGGACAGATAGCCATCGATCTTGAACCTAATTAGCGGTGCACAGTGCGAACAAGCAGTCACCGACTACTCCATCGGGCCACGATATACACGTAAACGCGTGTATTCCGTACAACGGTGAACGCCCTTTCACAATTTCTTTTCCCTCCACCTCGTGCTTCTTGCGTTTAACTCTTCGACTCGGCGGTCCCTCGATCGTCATCGCACCTACTCGCAGAATACGCTTCTCGAGCGCACCGGCCACGAGACGATCTACGACCGGCCGTCACGAACGATTTCGCGACCAGATACCGGCACGACGTTTCGTCGTTCCTCGTTATTACTCGCATAATTTCTGGGGAACCTCGCTCAAGGCGCGGTGAAATTACGTATAAACGAGGATCGACTGACTTGGAGACGTGCGTGCTGGCCCGCCCGTGTACACGTCCCTTTGCCACGTGTACCACGCGCGCGTCTGCACGCCTGACATTAATCAAGAGGAACGAAGCGGATCTGTCATTGGCGTATGAGAGAGAAATTCTGCGAATTTCTTCGCCAAACGAACAGCTTCCGTGCTCGTGTTGCACGGCTAGCACGTTGATTCTTCGTATTAGTTTCTAAGTTGATTCGAGCGGACTAACCGTCGACGACTAGTCGTTTCGAACGCTAATGCCACCTTACGGAATATACGATTTTCAATGGTAAATCTTACATCGCCAGATATAAGAACTGAAGGTACGAGTTTTACAGAATACGGGAATCAAACAGGAATTCGAGAAGAGAAACGATTTGAACGAGATCGTCGAGACGCTCTCGTGACAGGAAAAGGAGAGGACGAAACAAAATAGGAATACTCGCGTCCAGAAAGGAGTGACGTTCAAAGGACGATTCCGCCAACGAGGTTAATTCGCGTTCACGGCCGGTTGCTCGACATCGGTTCGAGCCTTCGAAGCGAACCAAACTCTTACAAAATGGCCGAACCGATTCTCCTCTCGAGTTTCACGGCCAACGTCATGGTCGGCTATTGTCTTTTCGATGTTCCACGGCGTTCTTTTGCTTGCCTTTGCTCGAAACGTCGAGGGGTAGCCGATTAAGACGACCGTGCGCGCAAGTCTCGTTGACGAGAAACGTTGACTAATTCGAGCGTGAGTAGCGGAATCGTGGAACGCCAGCCAGAGAACGGCAGAGCGAAACGAAACGTGAAATTCTAGAAGTCTGCTAGAGCGAGGAGAGGAGGAAGGTGGGGCGCCGAAAAGTAACGAAGAACATGCGTCCATGGGACGATGCCACGGAAAGATGACGCCTCAGCGGCGCCTCGATTTGCGACACCCTGGCCTGCTTCAGAAAATCTCTCCCTCGCTGATCCGTTATCGGTCCCAGTCGACTTCCTGTTCGGCCTGGACGACTGTCACGGCCTGGACAACGGTCGACTTTCTCTCCTGCTTAATCTACGACGTTCGACAGTTCAGCGACGAGACGGAAAAGAGAGGAAGATTTAAAGAACCGGCGAGGACGTTCAATCTGACTAATAGGTGTTTCAAACGATAACGCGGCAAGACTAATTCGGAGGGCTGCCAAACGATTCCGTGCTAATTACTGACAGACCGGCCGTACGTAATAATCGTCGGGCGCATCGAGCGCGGCTGAAAATATATTTTGCCATGAAGCTTCAAAGCGCAGGACGCACAAAGGGGCGACAGGTCGTTTGGCGAGTCTCCGCCGGAGGATAAATGATCACCGCGAGCTGAATTCGACCTGGACGACGGCCTCTTTCTGCCTGTTCGCGCTACCGTCTACGAGCGCGTTTCCCTTCGTCTTCTCGCGAACCGTCCTCCAATATAATAAGAATGCAATTACCAAGCGAAACGAGACACCTATAAATAGAGTCTCCTCTCCAGTTGGAAAACGGCCGGCTGGAAACAGAGAAGATGGAGGATACGTTGCAGACGCGAGAAGGCGCGCACGGACGAGCGAGCGGGATAAGAAGAGGCGGAAGAAGAAAACGGTTAATTTGTTGTGTATCAGCGGCAGCAGCACCGGCAGCTACGAAGACAGGCTACGAAAGAACGCAACGTGCCTCTCTGAGAAAATAACTAGAGATAATTACGAGCATAAATCAAAGTGTTAATATTCGGGGGCGTAGGTAGGTGGTGGTGCAGGTAGAGGTATACGCTCTCTGTCTATAGGAACGTTCGCGTACGCGTTCGTCGTAGCGAGAAGAGGGTCGTGAAGGGTAAGAAAGATACGTCAAGGGGAAAAGAGAAGGCCACGGATCGACGAGAGAGAAACGGAGAAGGAAATAATGCCAACTCTGGATCGGTAGATCATTCGTGGCCGTTGGATACGCCTCCTTGTTAGCCAGGGTTTACTTAGTCCTGTGACGCTGCCAGGACGTGCGTTACGCCCGCTAATAGCCCACCGGTAACGAACTACCGTCGGCATTTTTCGACGACCTTTTAAGCGAAAACGAACGCGTCTCTCCTCTCGCCCGGCCTCTTATCGATCATCCTGGTCGAGTCGTTGCGAAAAAGGATCGCTCTTGCCTCTGGAAACGAATTCCTTACCGCGTGCTTCTCTCTCCTCTACCGATGATATACCGTGGCTTCTCGCGCGCGCATGCGCGAGTATCGGTCACCGCTCAACAGCCGCAGGACGTTCGCTTATAATACGTCGCGACGGTGGACAATTTTACCAAGACGGGATTAAACGGTTTCGTTTGTCCAATGATTATTCTTCTTGCCCCCTTCTTCTTATTTATCTTAGCTTGTTCGTTCTCCCCCGATGAGAATCAACGTGTTCGATGATCACGGTTTCTGGCAATTTAATTACGCCACGGTATTTCCCATATTTTTCTCGGCTCCGTATCGCTAACAGGTATCGAGGCGAGCTCGAGAGAAAAAAAAGGAACGCACAGTGGCGTTGAAACACTCATAACAGGTGGACCGATGGTCGGGCTGTAGATGCATCTTCGAGGTGGGCGGTCCCACACTCCTTAAATCAGCCTGCAGCCACCATAACATTAGGCCTGCCTCTCACGGTGCTGCGTCTTCCCGGCCTGCCGTTTATTTGTTTGCTTAGAGCGAGTAATTAGAATCCGATACAAATGGTTATTATTTATCGACTGGCAGAGACGTGGGGGCAGCGAATGCACAAGTAGGTAGGTAGGAGGGAACACCTTCTGATTGCCTGGCGTTATTAAACCAACCGATACCAGCTGATAAATACACGGACGGATGCTAAACCCGCGCTTCGCTCATCCGCCAATATATAACGTTGCGATCGTTCTTAACAGCTTTTCGTTCTGATCTTTCGTTCCCTCGGTCTCTTCCTTCTTGCGCGTCTTCGTGAACTTCGTTTCAGACCCCTCTACACGCTTTCTCCTTTCTTTTTCGTTTCCAAGATTTTTCTATGCTACGATGCAAGATCCAACTCGAAACCAAGACGAGATACGACGCCGTAATTGAGGAGACGCGAATGAAAAGGGTTAAACGCATTGCACCTGTCGAGAGCGACAAAAACGGATTGCTAACGATCCCACTGAATCAAGTATAATGGAGCAGAGTCAAACGTCGTGTCAGACCGATGCAGCCGTCCTGCATTGTAGGGGGACGCAGAAATCGAACGGGCGAATCTATCGCGATGCCAGACGCGTCCGTTAATAAAGTATAATGGGCACACGGTACCCGGACGACGACGTACACCTGACCCAGCGAATACAATGGCCGTCTACGACGTTCGGCCACGGATCACGTAGGCCACGTGTGTGCGAACGATTCTTTAATACGGGCTCGTAAACCATCCGCGAGAAAAGAAAGCTACGCGGTGTGACTGTTGACGGTGGCTCGTGAACAATCGCACAATAGCGCGCGGATACCGATACGACCGATCGACGCTCGATGGCTAATCGATGCGATGTGACTCGACGAAAAGAGAAAGAAAGAAAAAGAAAGAAATAAGAAAAACAGATCGATCGAGCTTTCGCGTTGAATTTTTTATCGGTCGTAGTCGGAAACCCGTTATCGATCTCGTTGAAATTTGTACAACGTCCCGTCCGAAGGATACGAGTTAATTTTAACGGGCCATCCGGTCCCTCTCAATTATTCATCGACATCTTCGTACCGCGACGAACCGTGAGACACGATTTTCCGATCGGTTATCGGCTAATCGTCCGATTTATTTATCCAAGCAAAAATTCGGCAAAGGGGAGAGAAACGTCGAGCATGGTACCGACGTTGATTAGCTTCCGTGTTGATTTAATTACCGGTGGGGGAGTAATTGGAATGCCTACCGACGTTCCCCTTCCCACCCACAAACGACACCCCCGTGTCGTTTGCTTCACTTTGTCTCCCGCATCCCATCGCTCTGGCATTCTCTCCTCGCCTGACCGTTGCATATTCATCGATGGATTAATATATATACATATCCATGCGTCGAAGCCTCGGCCAACGAGACGGTAGTGGTCACTCGAATACCCCGTGGAGAATAAATTTTTGTATTAATGAAAGATCGCGGTACTACCACCGTACTGTACACATATCGATCGATCATTTCGGTAAAGAAATCTTGCATTAACGAAAGCGGACAGGAAGAAACCAGTTACATGGAAACACGCGTATAAACTATCACCATTTTGCAAGAAAACGCGAGTTTCGACGTAAAAGAGAAAGGGGAGACGCGGTAGCAAAATGAAAGTACGATTTGCAGCAGGGAAAACATTTTCCGCGTTTCGTTCGAATAGTAGATGCGAGAGCCATGCAAAAGCGGTAGCACGGCCGCGTGATAGACGGCGCGTGTACGATGCTGCAGGGAGAGAGCAGAAGAGACGCGAAAAAGACAACAGAGAGACCGGAGTTGGTTGCCAATTTCCGCGAGCGCGAGACTCGTGGCAAAAAGGGAGCAGTGTATGGTTACGTTCGTACGGCGGCCATAGGCGAGCGTATATCGCGGCGATGTTATCCGCAAACACGCGGGTTCGACCAATTTATCCCAAGGGATGAGGCGGACGTGGCCTGGACCGGGGTGTGGGGCTACCTTGTCCAGCGGAATGAATTCAGCACGCAGCCCCTGTGCGGTTCAGCCGCCTCCACCCCTTTTCGCAGACAACCACCTCCACAGACTACCTCGTGCTACATCCCCACTTTCCAGCCGTTTCATCCCCTTGTTCCTTCCTCTCCGCCTTTTCCATCGACACAGACCGTGAACGGCCGTTAAGGCCGGTTCAAACTATTCAGGCCAGAAAACGACGCGTGTTAACAGGAACGACCACGACCAAGCGGTCAATAGTTTTTATCGCTCGGTCTAGTGCCGCTATGATCATCGGACGACGCTTTGTACACGATAGTCGTTTTAGCTTAATCAACCGTTTCGAAGAAAGCGACGCGTAGAATGCGATTGACACGGTTTCTACGATACGTGTAGTCGCGGCATATTTTTTCGCTCCTCGATTGCACAAGGTGAATCTAAGCTGGTCCTAAGGAGGGGAAAGTAGAAAGTTCCTTTCGAGGCGCGACCGTACCGCAGCTATTTACTACCCTCCGTGGTAAATCTTTTTCCTTGTCTTTGGTCCTCGATGTACGGATTATAAGTGAAACGGATAGTGTGAGTAATCCTTAACTCGTTCCCTATCGGACACCGGTGATCCGCTCCACATATTGGCGGTTTGGTATACACCGGCTGCCTGATTGCCACGGGGGCTCTTAGATTTATTGACCTGTCAATGATGGCGCGCGAAAACGGCGAATTTACAACGCCGCAGGTGTTAAGTTCCGCCGTGCGTGTAATAACGGCCTGATCCCAGGCCTACGGTAAGCCACACCGTAATTATATTTCCGAACCTCTGGCCCGCCACCTTTGTCATTATCACCCGAGGCGGCGTGGCCGTAATTCAATGAGATCCATTGCGCGGACCAGCGCGCCCCTTTCTCTACGTGAACGCGTTAAACACACGGGACGACAAATCGCTCGCGAATCTACAATTTTTTAACCGATCGTACACGCAACCGCGACGAAGGAACGGAGGGGCGCGGGGAGGGGGAGGGGGGGGAGAGAAACCGCTTTAGATAAATCGAAAGAAATTTACGAGGGACGTCTGCCATCTTTATTCGGGTCGTTCGAGATAACGCGTCACACTTGTATAAAACGCCTATATCTTACTCGACGTCGCTGGCATTTCGACAAAGTAAAAAGCAAACGAGAAAACACGCTCGAATTAAATGGCCGTCATAAAAAGTTGACATACCTTGAGCCGGGTGAGGCGAGGTTCTTCCGTGGCCAATTTCGCCAATGCCTGATAATCCCCTTGCGCCGCTCTGACCAACCACTCCCGTGACTTCCCGTCCAGTTGCTACTTCCCAAAGCGATAATTGCCTCAATTAACAGGGGTTACTCGCGATATCGAGCCAGCGAGCGATAACGGCCAACACGAACAGCACCGCGTCGAAGAGAGATCCACGGTTCGATTAGAAGGGGAAAATTTTAATTAAGATGCAGAAGGCCACGTGCGTTTATCATTCCGAGACGCGCAATCCGTTTCACCGTTCGAACCGAATCTATCGTCTCTCTTTTCACGCGCGCACACACACGGTCCAAGTGCTCGCGGGCTGGCTCGCGTATGATAATCAAGATCCACGGAAGACTCCGCACGATGAACTTACCGAGGCAACGGAAGCGCTGTCATCTTCGTCGGCGCCCTGCGGGGAAAAGAAGAAAATCAGTCAGTCGCTCGAGAAATCAACATTACGTGCTACGTCACGCGCGACGGGGCGAACGGTGAATCGCCGTGAAACACCGTGAGGAAACCGGTCGTTGGCGCGCGATCGCTCTATATGGTCCTGCAGAGCCATACGGAGAACCACGTTCCCTCTTTCTCCCGCTTTCATCCTATCCTCGTCTTTCTTACGGGGAACAACGTGCCCTCGCGGTTACGGACGCCACAAGGGCCACGAAGAGCTCGGGGAGAAGAAAATGCGTAAAAGCAGCGGGGAGCCGCGCACCACGAACGTGCTTCGGTCATCAGATTGATATACGGATCCAATAATTGATTCTCTGACGCAAGACCGCAGGAGGTTGGACCAACTTACGCAACCCCTGTCGGCCACCACCGGACCGAGGGCAAGCGTTTTAACCAGCCTGCGGCGAACTTTGTCTCGGCGCTGTTTGCCGGTTAAAGCGGGTCTCTATCAGGATCGCGGAACGCTGCTAGCGGTCTCGTAGAAGTTTGCAAGCGATACCTTTCGCATCGAACGACCCGTCCACTGTTATCTCTTGGCTAAATCGTTTAAAAACGGAGGCAAGTATATCCGTAATATCCATCGTAATCGTCTCGAGAACTCGCGATCGATATTAATCGATGTCGTAATTGGCAGAATCTACGATTCCACCTTTTCGTTTATTTACGAGCGAATGTAATCGCGACTAACCCATCGAAGCAAAGTGCACTCGACGAACGTAAAACACAACCCCGTCGATTTCTGCGACACTTTTCGCAACGCACGACCACACCTATGTACGTGGACGAGGCATTCGAAAGGAGTAAAGGAAGAAAGAGAGGGGGGGGTGAGGGGAAAAAGAAGAAGACGAAGAAGAAGGAAGAGGAGGCAGCGAGGAGCGGCTGATCCCAAGAACGCTAAACGACTACTCATCCCTGTTAAACTGTTTGTATTTTCACTCGTCACGGCTGCATCGTCCGTTCGAGGTGCTCACATCGACACTCGTATCCGAATCAATCGTGACTCCTCGTAAATTACTTTCAACGAGGGAACGAGAGGGGTAGAAGTTGAATTCGGTCGAGTCATCATTAGCCGGGCCCGATATATCTCTATCGATCGACACCACCTTGCGTGTCTTTAAGTGAAATCGTGATTCGAGAGGGCGATCATCAGCGCTGCCAGCTTAAGAAGCCTGCCTCGCACAGCTCGCGCATTCCGCGCTTAATTTAATTTCGCAGGGTAATCCCTAACGCTTAACGTTCCTCTTGTGGTATGCAAATTCGCTCGATCGTTCGAGTCCGATGATCTCTTCGTGGCGTGTGTCATCAGGACGTATCCCCGCCCCTCTCTTTCCCTCCAATCAAAGGACGAGTGAGAACCACTGACCCCCCGTCGCGTCAGGTGGTGCAGCGAGCTACGTTCCCAGCTTTCATGTGCTACGACCACTCTCCCGGCAGAGTTGTCCGTGCCTCGTGCAAATGCATCGGTACACACGGACAGGGGGATAGTCTTTATTATGGACGTGCCCCGAGCGTTATCCTCCATCAGTGATTCGACAATCGTATTTTCAATAAGCGGTTGTTATTGCCCGGCTTGTTCAACGATAACCGCGCGAACCAACGGGTCAACAACGAATTCGGTTGTGGCTTCTGACAGCCAGTCGTCACTCGACGGGCGAAAAGAAACGACGCAACGTCCGTGAGATTTCATAGATGGCAAACAACGTCGAACAACGAACGACAACTTGTCCAGGAACTTGTTCGCATTCTCGGTTTCAGATAAGTGGAACATCGCCGATATGCCGGTTAAAAATTCAGGACGTTAAGATTCTTGTCACCGGTAGGTTTGGTCGATTTTCCAAGGATCGGACGGTCGACGCGAATGGCCGGGAGGAGACACTTGTTTCCTCAGATATCTCGGTTCTGAAATATGCAAATGGTCTTGTCCCGTGTTGGCGCAACAACGAACGCCAACGATTGCACGGACGGACGAGTCGACGATGCCGATCCCGCGAGAGTCTCCGCTATAATGGGGTGGTTATCAGATAAGCTTATAGACGGACGGTAATCGTAATAACATCGCTACGATGGCTTCTCTGATTCATCGTTGGCAGCGAGATCGACAACGGGACGAGTCGCAGGTACAGGAAGGCAGGAAAAAGAGAAAAGAGAGAGGACAGATCTATCCTCATCGGCGCCTGGACCCGTCAGCGAGTCATTGTTTCTCCGTAATTAATATTTTAATTGAGATCACCGAGAATTAATTAATGCAACGGCGTCGTTATACCCTCCGTCTGGACTGTTCATTTAATCGATCGTAACACGGCGCCTGTCAGAGCTGTACAGCTCGTTCCATGAATTTCGTCGACTATCGCGACTTCACGCTGCGCGTAGACGCCCCTTAGATATTATCTCGGGGCTAATTTTTTACTCGTCGTTATTTATATAACCGTTACGATTACGCGAGTTCCTCGCCAGGAACAATTTAAATTCCACCATGCAGCTTTTTAATTCGCTAAATACGCCAGCATACGATACCTCCTATCTATCTATACCGCTCTCATACACGGCAAGTATGCGGAACGATTTGACTCTTCGATCAGGGATACGTACATACAGAAGCGTGTTTCGAGAGGTGGCAAACTTCCGGAGGATCCAGACACGCACTTAAAACTTCTTCTCGCCGCCAACTTTTTCGAAAACTTCCGAGATACGGTGTCGAATATTATCGACTCGCTTCACGGTTCCGCGATTTGCTCCAACTCTATTTATCTTGCCCCTTCGAAAACGGACGACAGAAAAAGAAATAGCAAAGTACCGCGTTAATATTGGATCGCTGGGAGAAACAACGAGCGTAACGGCTCTAGAAACGAACACAAAGGGAGGAATTTCCATGACCATCTCTCGCTGTTAACGCAAGTGTGCGCCGCGTCGACGTTGATTCCGAAACATTCTCTCCCTGTTCTAATTAAATTAAATACGCCTCTCCGGTTAATTTCAAGAATGTAGCCATAGAGAAACGCGCGCGGATACTCGAACAGCGGTGCACGTGTTGGCTCACGTTCGCCGCTGCTTTTCCCTTTTCAGGACAGTGAAAAGAACGCAAAAACCGAGTGAAACGAAAAGCTGGAGAAAAGAGAGAGACAGAGAGAGAGAGAGAGAGAGAGAGAAATAAAAGTAAAGGCGGTGTGAGCGCGTGCGGTTGTTCTTCGGGGTGGAAACGTTTTAATAAACGGACGTGTGCTACCCCTCCGAGGGGGCGTATAAATATATTCGGTTGTTCGAACGCGTGGAAGAAGGCAACGTAGAGAAGAGAAACAGAGAGTACCAGAGTGAGGAGGCGAAGAGAGTCGGGGAGGGTTGGATATCGGTGAAACGGCAAAAGGAATCAGAAGGGGAAGGGCGGCGGCGGCGGTGGCGGGCTGGTGCGGGATGGCGGAGGCAAAACATGTTGCGGCACGAGCTGCCTCAAGAGCACCGCAGAATTAGCTTTATTATAACCTGGGGGCCATCCATACATGCCTAACAGAGCACGAACATTCGCCGGCCAATAAGCCGAATGCTAACCAAACATTTTCGCGACTCGCCGCACCCTCGAATTTATCCCTGCTACACGACGGACGTAAAGCCACCGGACCTGAGAGATGAGGCAGCAGGGAGGAAGGAGGATCGATTTCACGAATTAAAGCTGGATATCTATTTAATGCGCCCGTTAACGTTCGACCACCGCCGACTATTAATAATCTGCCTGTTTGCCGGTACCACTTAAAAGATTATATACTACTCACGATTTACGTAATTATCGAGTATATGGATTATTTCGTCCCATCTATATCGGGACGTTTATCCGCTCGTTCTGTCCGATCGGGAAAACCTTTCTCCATTTATTAAATTAAATTATCCAATCGATTACTCGGAAAACGTGTATCCTTCGTCTCTGTAATTGTTTGGGATTTTGATTCGTTAATCGGTCGTCTCTGTCGCCAGCGATTCTTCGAATCAAACAGCAATTAGAGATACAAACTATCGATAACTCGACCGAACAGATAAAATCCTCAACCGTGTACAGTTAGCCAACCGCAATACCTATCTGCTCACTGTACCTTCACGATCACTTTTCCGGTGTTCGATTTACGTCAGAGCTACACAACTTCCATCAGAGTTTCCCCTAGATCATCCCCCTTCCTCAACGTCCACGTTGCCCGATACGGAAATTTCTCCACCGTGGAAGGTGCAAGCTCGGTCCTCCCTAACGAGCATCGTTAGGAGGAACTTTTCTGACGCGTTGACAGTGGACGAACGATTAGGCCTGGATTAGTGGTGCGCGCGAGATCGATTATGCAACGCTGCGGATAACGTTGGCCTGATTTATTCCCCTAATGGGCGTTCGCGCATTCATTTCGTGGCCGTACGAGGCAATTCCACGGGGCTTCGTCGGATGGTGGCGACCGTACTGCCGCTGACAGGAAAACTCTCGCTGGGTGATTCAGCGTTCCGTTCGGCGACGCCTCCCAACGACCACCATAATGCCTACACCTAGCCCGGTGCCCACCTACCTAACGCCATTTCCATCGGCTGCTATCGTCCGGGATCATAATCCAAGGTTTAGCCCGGAGTCGGACGAAATCGCGCCGAAGTGCAGACCGCTGTTTGAATTGGACACGCGGAATGGGTGAATCGCGCGACACCGCGTCTCCCTGAATCGTAGATACAGGTCTGCTTTGTTCGACCGGGATTCCCTTCGCCTGGTCTCGGTATTCGATCGTAAAAGGACGGATGACGGACGTCGTAAAAGTTTTTTGCACCAGAAATTGACAAATTTTACGTCGGATAGACGGGAAGATACTTGTACAAGGATACTTGCGAAGGTCAAGAATCTTGTAAAACACTGCGATATACGTTTTTTTCTACTTTGTCGCTTGGCTTCAAGAGGAAAAACCTACAGCACGCAAGTGCGTTTTATCCAATTCGAACGCACTATTCGGAATAATCGAAGAGTACAGGCAATCAGTTAACACGAGTTTGTCAACGGAAAACGTTGAATTCGAGTCGCAAGGATAATTAGGAAATTCCGACGTATCAACGATGGAATTGATCCTTGGGCCAGAACGATTTTTTTACATCGGAGTACGAAGCGACTGGGTGCCGAGCAAGCTCGACAAGGCAAGCATCGAACGATTACACGACGCCAGAGAAATTCGGCATAGAGACGATTATTAGCTGTGCCGGCGCTATGGTGGCACCGGGAGTAATTCATAACCGGCAGCTCGTATTTTCGCGAAGCGGCACGTCGAATTTGGTCCGGATAGAGAACATGGAGCATCGACGTTGCTCCGCACCTCCCATCCTCCGGCCGGCCTCCGTTGACAGGATTATATTCGTAGGTACCTATCGTGTTCCTCGGTGTAGCTCGGTCCCGCAATACGCGTCGCGCGATCATATTCCCGTCGACTAATAAATTTACCATGGTGCTCGAGAGCACAACTATCGTACGATTGTCGTCGGTCGATTGTTCTGCCGGCAGTGTCACTGTTTCAAGGACCTTCTACAATGCTAATCGACGCGATGATTCCGCGAGCCATTACGGTTGCCACTCGACCACCGGATTATTCCAAGATTGTTCGAAATTATTTCTTTCCGTCCTTACCTGGCTCCTAACGTTTAAAAACAACGACATCGTCGAAATACATACTACGTTCGTTCATTCATGAATATCCCTTCGGTTATAAGCAAATCCGCTAATGAAAGAAACGACGTAAGCTCACGACGATCAGGCTTAACCATCCTCGAGCGTAGTTTCGTCTCCTAACGAGTTTATCGCATCCTCTTTAACGTTATTAACACGGGCTAACGAACTGGAAGTGCCGAGTCACCGAGGTCCTCCGCCAAACGCGGAGCCACGATTCCACCAGGTACGCGTACACACCTGTACGTGTGGCCGTGTCTACCTGTGTACGTATGCAAGTCTATACACACGGGCTTGTAAGTGCAGGGCGAGAGCAGGCGCTCGACGGGACAGGTTACGTGTATAAGGTGGGATAAAGGTACGTATAGGTACAGGTCGGCCTGTCTGTGCGGCCCTGATACCCCAGTCTCTGGGCTAATTCCGAGGTGTAATCTGCGGGTACCATCTCAATGGATTAGCATATAGATAGCGAGGTGGGCTGACCGTATATATACGCGCCTAGACTACGTCGCAGGACGTAGCCATGTCCGTTTTGGTCTCGTGTCCTCCGTACGTAAGGGGGTCAGCTGGTGCTACGCTGCAACACCCCCGCAATTGCAGCGAATGAACCCCGAGCGCCTCTTGTACATCGAACACCCGTCCAGGACTAATTATCAGAACAGTAGATCAATCGTCGCGTCTAACGAACCATTTCCTTTAGCGTGTCCCTGCTTGATGCATCGCTGGGAAACCAACCAGTCAGAAGAAACGCTCCGTCGACAATCTCTCGCGATCTTTTCCATCGAAGAATCGACTTGAGAGTTTGTACGCAGCAGAGAACGATGCAGAAAACGATGCAAGAAACGATCGAGATACGGTCGTGCGTACCGTTTCCACGAAGACGGTGCCCGATGCAAAGGAGGAGGGAATAGAGTATACCGGCACGAAGTGTGACCGACATGAATGGCAGTTTGCCATTGGCAGCGGCCACGTGGGGAGGAGTAGACGAGGACGAGGACCGAATATTTCGCTGGAGGTGATTCGGTCGCGAGGTAATTTGTGCTCACAGCGGGGCTGAGCAAACATGCGCAACAGGGGTGCCTCGAAAAATTAAATAACCCGATGACTGGTCACATTCTCCGACACGCGGCATACACAGCAACCAAGAAGAACGTGTACACGTACACGCACACCGTGGAACTTTGGCCGTTCGAAGATGTCCGCGAGAAGGGCGCCTCGGTTGAATGACGTGGCCCTCTGCCGTTCTGCTTCTCCATCGTTCTCCCATTTTCTTCGAGCACGACCGAGCGATGCCAGGCTACGGTCGGATATCCCTGGGGAACGGCGTGGACCCGATGGAAGCTAGGACCGGCCCCGGGACTCAGGGCCCAAGGAGCGAGCGCCGGCCTCCCGCGGACTTATGAATACAAATAGCCGCTCACTGCGCGACTCAGATTCCTGATAAGGTACACTCCTGGCTTACCGGTACCACAGACTAGCATAAAGTACGAGCTTAGGTCCTCGCGGCCACCGAGCCACCACCGTTTAACGCAAGATTATCCTCGCGGCGAAGAAAGATTCACATCGGACGATATCGTCCTTGTATCGGTTGAAAGAAAGGACTCCGGAATGTCATGCGGACGACCTCGCGAGACTCGCTGAGAGATCGAACCGAGGGCGGACCAACCGTATCGGTTTCTCTACACGGACGGTGAAAGAGACATTATTAACTTCCAACAGATATGCTTCTTCCAAGGAACAAGGCGTTTAAGCGAGAACCCGATCGTCGATATATTCGAAGATAGAGTAACGATCGTTCGGCGGACGGAGGATACCTAAGCTTGGGTTATATTTCTAGGAGAAACTGTAGAACGTAACGGAAGCACGATGGAAAATAATTCTAAATAAAGTATCTTCAGGCTAGAATACGCGTTCGATGGAAGGTTCGATGTTGCTTAATTCTTACGCTCTTCGTTCGAACGAACGCTCGTTAATATGACATTCGACGATTTACACAAATTAATTCGAATATTTCGATACAACGTACGTACTCAAAAGCGTAATCGGAATTCGCAACGATCCGCACCCTTCTTTCCTGCGACCGTGGAATGCATTTTACAGTGCCGATAACAAATTACGCGTCTTCATCCATGTTCTGCCTTCCAAGCAGAAAGGAATGCCATCGCTCGATCGGTCATTCCCCGGTTTCATCCGGTCGATCAGTAAGAAGATACCTACGCTCCTGCCGTGCGTTTCAGGATTGGAGACAGTATCTGCCTTTATCTGCGGCTAATGCCGTGTAAGAACTACGCCTCCTTCGATCTACTGACAACCATTTGTTCAGACACTCTTGACCACGAGACGCGGCCTGACTCAAAACTTTCTAATGAATTTACAACGTATGTCCCCCTTGTCTCTGTTGTTATAAGGACGATCAATTGCAATACGCACAGTCACGAAACGAAACGCTATGATTTCTTTCCTCTCTCGCTTCTCTTCCGCGCGAGAATATTCGTTTTCTATAATTCGTTCGATAGCTTCCACGTCGGTCGAACACGGATTCGTTCAATTTGTCAATGGAAGGTCATCGAGCGGACCTACGCTTAGACGGTAGGAAAAAAAAAATCCCTGTCCCATAACCGGACCACCAAGAACGACGCGACCCGGAAGGGTGGAGACTCGTTCGCTATCGTGACAGTCACAATCAGTTTTCGACGCGTTCTCCGACTGTCACAACGGGAGACGGACACCCGCCGACGAAGGTACTTAGTCTCCGGTGAATGGCGCGTACGAAACGAAGAAATCAAGCGATTCGATTCGGTACAGTTGTTTCTATCACGACAAAAGTTGCTTGCACGCATTCTTTAGTAGCCTATCAAATTTCGATCATCTTAGCGGAGCTCGTTACGAACGTCTATTAACGTTTTCTAATTGAACGATAAAACGAATAAAACTTCCATTGCGATGAAAAGACGAATCAAACAAAAAAACGAGACATACTTAATATCGGGTATCTTTATTCAGAGATACGCACAGAACGAGAAACTGCTAGGTTACAGTCATTTTTCGTCGCCTCTCCATCGGTATACAGTCACCTTCGCGCGAAGACATTAAAAATTCCTGCGGAAGCGCGAGGGCGGGCGGCGCGAGGCGACCGTTAAGCAAACAAATTTAATGCGCGTGTAGAACGGCACCAATTTAAATGATAATGCGCGCTATGTATGCTTCCAAGATTAACTCGTAATAGGCTGGAATAAATGTCGGCAGACCTGTTAGGCGTATCTAGCACTGTTACACGGGGAACAGTAGGTGCTAACTACTTCTGTAGACAAGGCTGTTTATATTGGTGCGCCGTGTATCTCGGGAGGTACGGGTGAATTTGTCCTATGCTCGATGGCGTCAAGGAAATTGGGTCGCGCATCATCGCGTCCGCCGATCTCGATATTCTTGTTAGCCGATAAATTATTACCCAGTCGAACGACCCCACCACCCTTCGACGCGACTTGTAATTATCTGGACCGGTTATTAAATTTTATCGATGTCCGACTATCGTAGAATCGACCATCTATCAGCGAATATTTGCTAGCGAATTAAATATCTATGACATCTTCGACCTATCTGTGTATCGCGTTAAATTCGATTACACGAAGAAAGAGAGAGAGCTAATAGAGAGAAGCAAGTTTCCTATTTGCGAAACGCGATCATTTGTCACTCAAGTTCGACTCGATTCGTTTAATTAAGAGAACAGAACGTAAACCAATTTACTTTTACCAAGGTTCCACGGTATCGGTCTATCTGTGGCGTGTCAAGAACCAATGAACCATTAATAACGTCTCCCAAACTTATACCAAGCAAACAACGACGAAAGATATTTCACCGGTGTACGTAATACTTTCCCTAATTCGACGTCGATATCATCGCCCCGGTAAGATCCTATCCGTTTCGCGTGGCGCTTATTGATTAAATTCCGGGAGGAAAGTACGGTCTCGTAACTGGGATAAAAAGCATCGCAAAGACGATGATAGCGTGCAGAGGTCGAAGAGTCTTCGAACTATGAGGTAAGTTTGCCTCTGGGGGTGTCTTGTCGATGTTGTCGCGGATGGGATCATGCAAGCTGTGCTCTCCCCACCCCTCGAGCCTCGCCCGTTCTACGTCGGTGGAACCTCTTTGCATATACATTCTGTAAGATTACTTTGTGCGGTTTACACCCTCGACCCAGCCTCGGCGTAGCTGCTGCTCGTCCTTCAGCACGCCGAACGCCTCGCAGCCCTCGACGAGAGCTCGCTCCTTTTGCCAGGAGGCAAACTACCCAGCAAGTTTCACCTAGAAGGTCCCTAATGTATGCGGAACTATACGAGAGAAATTCCAAGTTCGGCATGCCCGTGTTAGGTACCTTTACGATGAGTATCTAGCACGGTCTCGCTCTTTCTGCCGACTCCAGGAAAGGACGAACTACCGACAAGACTACTCCGTAGAAGAGGCGAACACGCGTGATCCTAATTAGAACGCGTCCTCCTCCAAGTGTCGAAGTAAAAGCAGCTTTCTTGTTGCTCCGTTCCTCGTGCCGTTCCGCTCGCGAGTATTCAAGAGCGCAAGTTACGAAAGAAAGCGCGGTATCGTCGGAAAACAAAGGACGTTTCTTCCCGTTGGATGACCAGACCGACGTGGACGCATAAAGTTTCAACGTAGCGTTAACGTCGTCGGAATACCCCGTTACAACGGATATTGTACTCCGTGAAAAGGGCAAGGAATATACATACGATTACGAAAATTCTCACGGAGATACAACTCTTAATAGTATTCTTTACCACCCACATTTTCAGCGAATTTACATAAAAACGAGCCAGGGCTCTGTAGCCCCGAAGCCCGATGACTACGAATAACCGCATTAACTTGGTGGCATCGTTTTAATAATTCCTTTCTTTGACGCGAACGAGGAGTTACGAAACACTTTGCCAACTCGGAAGTAAATCGTTCTGCTTCAAATCTGACTCGTTTCTATAAATCCAGCATCCACGTAGGCTACAAGTAAGATACGATCGTTAAGCGATCGGTGACTATCACCTAAATCAACTAATGGAAGAGTAAGTAGAGAAACAAGTAGATGGCATAAAAACGTTTCTAATATATACATGTAATAAATAAACAAACCAGCAATACCCACACCAACAAAAATATTCGTGCAAATAAAAATCAATGTTTCGAGAGTCGATCTCTAAAGACAAACGTATTTCCAAACGTGTGAGAGCCCTGTCGGTCACGATTCCCATGGCTCTCCCTAATCGTCGACGTCACGGTGCTATAATCATTCGTCGACACGTAGCCACGGCTGCATTCAATGACCTATAACGAGGCTTTCGAAGAAAGCACGACGGAAAATTACGTGAAACGTGTTGATGCGACGACCGGCTGGCAAACGACGCGGCACGCGACACAACGCTAGACGAAGGGCTCATTAAGGATGCGGAGGGCGGAATACCACGGCCATGCTGCATGATAATTACAGCAAAGAAAGCTCCGACCCGGCGGACGCCTTGCCTCCCGAGAGAGCTCCCAAGAGATTACAGGATGTCCGGAGGCGAGAGGATTCTCTCGGCATGTCCCGAAACCCTATCCACGCTCACGACTAATAAAAATTAACAACCGGCCGGTTGGATTCGTACATGAAAGACGGACCGCCACAAATAGACGATGACAGCTGAATAATAAATAATTATCGTTGGGCCCACGCGCCACCCGTGAGCTCTTTTGCGGCGAGCGGAGCATAAACGATCAACTGCGTTCCAAACGATTCGTATTTCCGGTTCACTTTACATCGCTTACACGTTAGAGATATCGAATGATCTTTCTCATAAAACGGACAGATTTTTAGCGTTTCTTTCGGTGAATGAACAATCTAAATACCGGAATTGTAGGCCACCCAGACAATATTCTATTGTTCCACGATCCTCCGCGATATACATACGTACAATGAATACGAAAATTCTTGGGAAAATTCTTGCATGTGTCGAGAGGTTCTTACGGCACGTTTTCGTCGGCGAGTTGTGCAACGTTGGAGCATTGCGAGCACCGTCAGAACTTCTTCCGATTGCCGCGAAGGGTTCCACGTGGCCGGTCCTTTTAATCGTTCGGCACGATAAACATATCGAAATTATGATGGAGGATCGAGCGCGTAAAGGACGAGCGGTGGTGATCGTGCAAGCTTTGCGGCCGCGGCGGAAAGGATCCTCTCGTTCCCGCCGCCTCTGCCTCCTCCACTTTTAATTTTCAGGCGCGGCTAATTATGATTTACGGCAACATCGACGCAACATCCTGATCGGTACGCGAGATACCGCCCGCAGGATATTCAAATGCGATGAATATTGCTCGCCGCGATAAACGGCGCACGAACAGCGACAGACGAGATGAGAAACAGAAAGAAAGAGAAAGCGAGAGGGTAGGACGACGGGAGAGCAGATAGAGAAAGATGCAAAGGAGCTGACTGGCGGGAGGCGCGCGTGTAAAGGATACGAGAAAAGGATTCTTAGTAGTCTATTCGGTATGCAAGATGAGCGGTCAGACCTGTACGCACCGCATCCCTTCTTCGCCAAATAAAAAAAAAAGGAGGTATATCCTTGCGTGTGGATTATTCGATATATCGAGAGCCGGCTGTCCACCACGGTCGCTTCGAATCGTTCGCTTTTTCTCCGATAACTCAGTGTCAAACGTGAAACGGCAGCAGATGGGTAGTTATGATTTGAAAGCAAAACGTTTAAGAACACCTCGTGTTATTAACCGATCTTATCTCGAGGAAATAAAAGATACTTATTTATAACTGAGGAGCTGCTTGATACGTGTTCTCACATGAATTACATCCGCGTGAAGATCACAGTCAGATAATATAAGCCTTCTGTTAGAGCAAAGTAATTTGTCGATATCTTATACGGTGCGATGGATATGTCAGAGAATTAGCCGCATGATTACGCCGTTTGTATGTTTAATAACTGTTTTAAAACGTACCTCGTGTATACACGAATATACACGCACTGTTGAATAATTAACGCCGCGCGAACGAATACATCGTACGATATTAAATAATAGACATCGATATCCATTATTTCCCGAATTACTACGCTTCGTCTCTCTGTTCCTTCCCTTTGAGTTTCTTTTCACCTCGCCACGTGCTAGTTTCTCCACTCGTACGACTCGTTCAAGTTTTCCAATCGCTCGGCTCCGTTATTTCATGCCGTCGATTATCAGTCGCGATTAGGCGGTTATCAAGGCGCGCCTTATAGCGCGGAATGTATCGCGAAGCGGCAAATTTGTCAGTCAATGAACCGAATGGCCACGGGGTATAAATTTACGAACGAACGGCGAAATAAATAATTGTCTCGACTCTCGTGTTACGACGGTGAAAGAAAAATGCTCCGACGAGCACCACTGATCGTCTTAAGAGGACAAAAAAAGGCAAAAAATTATTAGATTATCGGTTACCTTGTCAGATCGCTTTTTAGTAGGTGTGATAGTGCCGTTAGGCCTGCCTTGGAGATCGGTTTCGCTAGCCATCCGGTTGAAACGTTGCATCCGCTCGCGGAAGCTTAATTGCTCGGTTGAGCCCGGATTCGTCGCGACAGCCTCATCTTCCTGCGTGTTTAATATCTCGGATTGTCAAGACTCAGAGAATAGTAACACGTGACGCTACGTCCAGCTACTGATAAAAGGCGGAACCAACAACGAAACAGCAACAGAGTAACACAGAAAGGGTGACAAAAAACCATGTGCTAACATATAGATACTCGACGTGACTAGTACACACTAGATAGAGGTGCTTATCTATGCCATACTATCATGCTACGATACTAATTAAAGCGACACATCAATACTCGTGGTATCTAAGCATGCCAAATGACTACGAGAACAATGACAGTTGTGAAAATAAGATTTTCGATCGTTTATGACGAGGATACCGGCGTCGTTATTGCAAGGACGTTAAGCTTTCGATAGAGGATGAGGAACACCAGTGTCGAGTGTGCTGCGTACGCTATCATACCGCGTAAGTGACATTTACTGTAACCATGAACACCTTTCTACATAACCAAACCATGTACACGCAACACTATTGCGCAATAATACCAAAATTATCTGGCCTCGGTAATTACCCGATAAAGCGAAAACGTGTTCAACCATTTTATCGTTTGCACACTTATTTACATATACGACCACAACCAGGACACTATAGGCAGAACACATACTACGTGGCTTGCGTGTGTACGAGAAACGTGAACTTTTATCAAACACTTGTACGCCTTGACGAGTTATGATTGCCGTATTATAAACGGATCTCGCTCGCAACATGAAAAAATTGATATCCTTTTAATTAATTAGTTAATTAAGCTTGATCAAACGATACCGCACCTCTCCCTCCCTTACATAATCCGAATAAAATTTCACGTTTCTTTTTATTGCATTTACCTGTATAAGGCAAATACTGACCTTGATAACAGCCTCCGACGATCCTCCCTTATTCTTGTCCACGTTCTCCTTATTCTCGATCTTGATCTTATCTTGACTCTTACGGCGTGGCGGTACGGGAGGTGACGATGTTGAAAATCCGGTCTCGACTTGGTCAACGCCATTTTTCCGTGCACTGATAGCGACTTCTTCGCGGGAGAAATTCGAACACGAATCCTCGCGATGTGCGTTCGTATTATTCGCCGGCGGACTGAGGGGTGCGGGTGGTGGGGGTCGGTAGGGTGGCGGGACTCGTAACGGAGAAACCGGGGTAGATATATCGGCAGTGCGAATAGGTGATCCGATTTGATCCGGAGGCGTCAGTTGCAGAGAATTTAGGCGATACTTCTTCTTTAGAACCAAATATCTTTCACCCTGCACGAGCAATTTCTTTATGATGCATGGACAGACACGACTTTGCAGTACGACGTAGTACTGCTACAGTTATACGTAAGTAGTACGTTTTGCGAATTTACCGTTTGAATATTCAAACGTTATATATAGGCATTAGCTTTTTCGCATCTTTATTTGTCTTAATAAAAAAGAATACGTAGTACGCTTTGAGACAATACACATAGTACGCGGTGTTCGATGAAAAATAGTAAGAAAATCTTAGAGATGAAAAACTTGCTGGATAACCTCATTTTCCAATAATTGCGCGAAGTATATATTGGAAAAACCGGCAACGTCGCAAAACGTGCAACAAGTCGCCGCTGTCAAGGCGGAAGGAAATTGCTACTCGATGACGCACCTCTTCGTTCTTTATAGTAGCCAGGGTGTTTACATACTCCTTGAACCGATTTCGTGCCTCGACTGCAATGTAAATTTGCGCAATATTCACTAACTATCGTTAGATTTGACTCCCGGTGTGACTAGTATTACGGTCTGTCCGTGTTTACACACGGCACACCGTGTAACATCAGGGTCACACCTTGCGAAAGCGAGACAGTGATCCGACTACGTCGTATATCAGATTTTCAACATACCTCGTGTTTCCGGATCCGTTAGGAACTTCTTGAAGTGCTTCACCAGATCGTGATTGCGAGCAGTACCCCCATTTTCCAATAAATATTCGCGAATCTCTTCGATAGACAGTTCACTGGGCGTCGCCATCTTGTCACTACTGGCCAGCACAGCAGCGCCACTATCTTCGCTGCCTCGCTGTACTGTCGATAAAAGCGACCTCTGTATCGCACGATACACACA
The DNA here is from genome assembly GCA_014737395.1 of Bombus waltoni. Taxonomy (NCBI): domain Eukaryota; kingdom Metazoa; phylum Arthropoda; class Insecta; order Hymenoptera; family Apidae; genus Bombus; species Bombus waltoni. The sequence continues at coordinate 3,873,264 of JACXII010000051.1, read as the reverse complement.
ATGAATTCAGAACGCATTACACGATTCAACTGCGATTCTGTTAAACTGATACATACGTAATTTGTCTAAATTGAACATAGCCAACTAGAGGATATACTATAAGAAGTACGTGTCGTGATTATTTCTTTACGTCGCACTATACGTCACTGGAACAAGTGAGCGATGTCTAATTGCTACTTAAAAATGCAAATAAAAATTATGTATGCGTGAAAATGCATACATGAACGCAACGTGTAATTTCTTCCTTTAATAATGTACTAACGAACTGTAATCATATTGCACCGCAAAAAAAAAATTGTTAACATCATTAGTAACGAATGCAATCGTTACTCCTCATGCATAACACATAATAGCAGTCAATTTAATTGTATTATAATCGTGTAGGACGCGATGGAATATGTAACGCGCGATCCAGCTGCTGGGTCGCATCCCATGTCGCGATACACGTACATAAAAACCAGCGGCCACGCGAAAACCGATTTTTCACTTCGAAGCCAAACGTATTAACCGTCGATGGAACTAGATATTTGATTCTGCCCGCGCAAATAGACGATTCGTAAAACCTTTTAGCAGCCCGACGCGTTATATTCCATCGATGCAAACATCCGGCTGACGAACCCGTCGCACAAACTAATGCGAATAACCGTGCACAGCCAGATAGAGCTTTAAACTTTAAACACTGCGATTTAAGTGCTGCCATACGTGCATCGACGATGGTCGATGAAGCAACTGACTTTGACTTTTGTTACGTTATCCGATACATTTACAAGTTCGAATCGGACGGACCGATGTTAATTTTTTAATTACACGCTACACGAAACGTATAACTTAAAATGAAAACTGGTGTCATAATTTACGTTAACTAGATGATACTGTAAATAAATGCTGCTGTATGTATATTTGAAAGGAGAAGCACCACTAACTACGCAAGGTTGCCATTAAGATCGGTAGCTCGGGGCCCAAGGTTATCGTACGTGTAAGTTCAAATTATACGTTCTCGATTGCACATCTATTATTCGACATTAAAAGGAACACGCACCCTGACGTTTTGTTGTGACGAGATATTAAAAAAGATAGGCAACGATACAATCTTGCGCGAAAGTTACTTAATTTATAACAAGATCGGATAGTCAATCCTCTTAATGGTGTTGATATAATCATCGCGATGCCTGGATACGACAGACAAAGAAGAAAGTCTACGATTTGCATAATACGCATAGTCTTGAACAAGATTATCCAGATAATCACGGAGTTATAATGAGAACAGTTCTTCGCAGCAATGTTTTGTAATGAAGAAAATGGCCTTACTAATCACCTACCGTGTGTAAAAATATATACGAGCTACAAAAGACGAAGGGAGAACGCTAGAAGGGACGGAGTGTACGTGCGGCACGCATATGCGTGTCCACGGACAGGAAGCGTCGTGGTGCCTTTATAATTAAACCGCTTTTATCGGCGATATTCTAATGAAATGACGACTAATGATCGAGCTCGATCCGCGCGAGACTCTGCAACGGTCAAACGATTCGCGAGCTAAGTAGGTAATTTTTCAAGTATTGTTAATGGTTGCTATCGTTCCGCCGAAATGACCGACAATGCTGTTAAACACGACCATGAACGCGCATTAAGCGTATTCTGTAACACCGCTTTACAAGGATCGTCACGATCAGAGATCGGCTCGATTAAAATAATTACAACCGCGAGGATACGGATTTGTGTCTCTGCAGAGAAAAGGGAAAAATGGTTTGCCACGTCGAATAACAGTATCAGGGATCTCGTGGAGATCAGATGGTAATCTTTTGACCGCGGTAGCCGACACGCAGCGTGTTCTTTGATACAATTCTAAACCCGGCAGGATTGATGCACGAGATTGGCCGTGGTATTTCCGTGAACAAAATGTGTGTACCAAGAGGTCGTCCGGGGGCGAAGCGGTTGCAGCAAGAAGAACGAGCGGCCAAGAACGAGGACAAAGGAATCGCGTCGACGCCCCGTGGCCCCGTAGGTGCATCCACGATATCATCTACCCATGTTCCCTTGCGTTATGCTTATGCTCGTGCATACGTAAAAGATGCGCGAGCCTGCAGCCGCTGCAGCGCTTTATCCGTCCGGTGCAAACTGCAAAAGAGTTCGTGTGATCTACCGCCCAGTGATATGTCGCCGCTGGGATTCCGACGAGAACCGCAAGCTTCTTTTCTTTCCCCTTCCCCACCCTCCCTATAATTCCTCCCAGCCCGTTTGTTCTCGCGCCATTTTAATTAATTCTTGGACAATGCAACAGGGGAATGCTTTTTTACTGTACACGTTTATCCGAGCGTGTACAAGAATTCATTATGTAATGTATGGTTTCCGCCAACTTCTTTTACTTTCGACCAACGTGAAACGTTACTTCAACGCACACTTGCTTCTTCGTAACCGTGAATCCTGCTCGCGTACAAGGCGTGCCTTTATTAATGCCAAGCGTTTTCGACAACAAGTTTATTCAGACGAGACGCGTTTAGCTGTACTTTTAACCCGCGTTCCCATTCTTTCCCTGCATTCTAAAAATTCCAACATCCCTCCAACGACTAAAATAGAAGTACAGAAAGAATAGAAGTACAGTTTGAAATCGAACAGTTGTATTCCGTATAACCTCGGCCCATACATAAAGGTATTGGATATGGTTACGCTCTGCCCTATACCATTGGTTTTCGTGCAACAAAACCAAACCGCGAAGCAGATCCATCCATGTAGCACGGTTGTTACTGGATCGAGCTATTCGCATAATCGACTCTATCGGCGAAAGAACAACCGCGATAAAGGGTCTACGTTTTCCGCTTTTAGCTTCTTTTTCGAATGAGATCCCCTTGCCGTTGTGGTTTACCGGAACGTATGTATCTCGCAGCGAGGAGAGGAAACGGGCGAGGAACGGGGAGAGGAACGAGTGCGCTAACACCGTTCTCGGTTTTTGTCAAAGATTCCGCAGGAACGTTACGTAGGGACGTCGTGAGTTACTCGCGTGTATCGCACGCACGAACCAAGAAACGCGCGATGGAGGTGCAAATGCGCTCGCGTCGCAGCGTCGCTGGCAAAAAACAGCTTCTAGATCATGCTGTCCTCTCCACGGATGGCAAGCGACGCCAACGTGTAACAGTAAATTCGAGCTGAACCCGATGACGGACTTCGCGCTCTCTATCGTTTTTGCCATATAAAGGGTCGCAATGGTAGCGCGTATCCAACAGCAGCGACTTATATATTCGTCCATAATTGGAGCGACTGCACTCACTCGAATTGGCTACGATATAAAACATCCCGTATAAAGAGCGTACTTTGGTAGGTTTCTTGCACGGTTTTTACTCGCCGTACCTTTGGTGGTCTCGTTAGAAGGACAGTGGGAGGTCCGCGGGAAAAACGGCAATAACAGACAACAAAGCCAGAGCGTATCTAGTCGAGCTCGTCGTCTCGATCCCCTAAAAACCGTGTTTCGAGGAGGCGAGTGAAAAAAGAAAGCGAAGCCAGTGGTCGAACGTCACGTGCGTCGAGGTCGATTCCGTACAATTATTACGGTATTATACGCTGCATTATACATCAAGGTCCGATCATTCAGTTCTGAAACAGTTATCGCGATTAATGTACACAGCTAACGAGTTCGTAACTCTACGTCCGAGGAATAAATTTCGTTCGAAACATGAGAGATACGCGTCGCAAGCTAAGATACGGTATAATGCATCGAGCTTCCTTTCGGTGGCTACGTATACCGCACGGCAGCCAACGTAAAACGTTTCGCTGAACAGAGTTATGGGCTCTAATGAGTCGAGGGGTTAAAGCGCGAGTCCCGATCCTCACGGCAAAAGAAGAGAGCTAAAACCCTATCGGACCGTTCAATCTATCCTGACTACCGTTTACCACGGCATCGTTTAAAGTGGCCACAGGTGCTCGCCCGTATATACGCTCGTTCCACGTACCAAAAAAAGAACGAATATAAGGACTGTGAAGCAGCAGAATGCCCGCGAGTATGACCACCGAGAGCTGTATGTTTGGCTTTCTCATAGTTTTACCGGATGATTTTTAGTACTTGATCGTAGCGGCTCCGGTTTGTCGGCGAAAAGCCAGTTCGGACTTCAAAGATTCGCGATCGAGCACTTGGCTCTATACAGGCATTACATATTATCATGGCTGGTATCCAACCGAAGCGCGCGTGTCCCCTTCGTTGACGTCGTAAAGCGGCTTTCCGTGCATACAAAGTCGAGGGCTCGATCAACACTCTACGGGGTCGCGTTGTCGTTGGTGGTTAGAGGTCCATGAAAAGAGCAAAGTATACCTTGGCGCGGCTAATAGCTCCGCATTTTTTATTCGGCAATACATATACCACGGAAATTGACCGACTGTTTGCCCGAACGTTTCACGCGAAACATTTAACACGCGATCATAGATCAATATCTCGTATAAATACATGTCCTATTTCGGAGAAAAAGCACAGTCGATGATTTATTGTATTTATTTGTTTATTCTATTTTTTGTTTTGTTTTGTTCTTTTTGTTTCTTTTTTTTTTCTTTTTTTTTTTTAACGACGCGATATCCCAATAGAACTAACCGAAATATAAATATCGCGGAGAACTTTTCAAAATGACTAACGATCGGTGCAGTCATTCGGAGAGTTTTCAATGTGGCAGCAATTGCGTTTATCGATGCCCCGACGTTCCACGAGAATGTCACAGTCTGTTGCGATCAATCTTTGACATCGATGTGACAAGCCGTGCTATTTCAGAGTGTGTCCGCGCGATAATAGCGACTGCCAAGTGGCGACTATTAGTAGAATTTTAAGCCAGGTACGCCAGTCGACGCGAACGGTAGCAGTCGAATTAAAACGCGTCCCGCCGATGGGGGTGGGGGAATTTTGCAAAACAAACAAAAAAGAAATTAAAAATTGAAGCAATGGCTGACCGTACGAACGTCGAGGTACTAGTGGGGTGGGTAGACTGGATACGAAGAAGAGCCGAAAATACTATCAACGATTCGTGTCGCTGTCAGTAACGACGCATTAACGCATTCATATCGCATTCCAACCCTTCGTTCGACTGCAGCCTGCTGCTCGATGTCCTCGCGCTCGTTCTTTCTTCTCTTCTTTTGTACGCGCCTTGTTACTCGCGCGCTCGCTCGTGTTAAGTCGCGCACCGGCGTGTAGCTTGCGCGAACAGCGGAAAAGTATTCGCGACTATCAAAGAGTACACAGCCGGACAACGCGTTAAATATGTGCCAAGTTGTAAGCCCGCGAAAACTCTGTTCAACGCGTTGCTCGTGCTGGTGCTCGTGGCGAGTATCGCTGGTAAAAAGTGTGAAATCCTAAATACAGTGTTTCGTTGACGTACACGAACCGTCATTACGCTCGAGGTGTGGCACGCGTTTCCGAATCGAGCGTGCACCTATCGCGGCGAATCATTCTTCTCGGCTGTATTACGATTTGTCGTGCATAAGCAACGAACGTCGCAAGAAACGCTGGAAAAAGTTGCAGGCAACGCGCCGGTGACAGCGTGTAATAACGCGCCCTGCTAAACCGCTAATTTACTCTCATAAAGTGTTTCTCGCGTTCCACGAGTTCTGTACGATACAAACGTATAGCAAACAGTGGGAGACGCGCGATAACGACAGGTACAATTAACTTTTAACCCAGCTGCGCGCTCATTACGAAACCAGTCACGAAGAGTTCTCGTGAAAAATCTTGCCTCGATGCAACGAGGAAGCGGAGGCAACGTTGCCGAAGACAAAGTATCATAGACTGATGTTTATGCGCGCAGTGCACTCGCGTAAAATATATGCTTCGCGTAGACGCGCAATAGGATGCGCGTATTTTTTCAACGCGTTCTATACGAATTGAAAAATATAAATGCAAGTTTGATGTGAATCCACAGGTATGAACGAGCTGGTTAAAGACAAGAACACGTCAATGCAAATGGCAGGCACTCGCGATGCTTGATCGAGACATGAAAGAGGGAACATCCGGCTCTTTGAGAGGACGTTCGTTCACGATCACAGGGCACCCTTTGCAAGTTCACGCAAGAGGTTCGCGTTGTCTCAGAGAGACCGCTGCGCCGCCCACGTCGTCGCCGATTACCGGGAGGTATACGTGAAAGGTAAGGGCAGTTCGATCGTGGATAACGATCGTTTATCGGCGCCAGCGAGCTATCGTTCTTTGTCCCTGTGTCGACGGATCGATTCGAGGAAATGGAGAATTGCGGTAATTGCGATAAGTAACGCAATATACGTTAGCCGGAAAGAAGGACCGGGCGTTGCGAGGCGGAGGAAGATGTTGATCGCCGGTCGGGAGATTCAGAGCGCGCGTCGATATCCTGCGCGTTCGGTTGACCGATCGGAACGACGTAGAGAGGACGATCGCCGTGACGCGAGGGCGTCGTCGGCGTTTACATTTCCTAAGATGTCATCGCGGAAACGTAGACGGAATGGCGAAGCTTGTTCGCTTAACCCACACAGAGGCTGCAGGCAGAAGTACAAAGTCACGTTCTGCGAGCGGCGTAGACGCGCGGGAGAAGGTAGTTCGAGGGGAGCAGCGGGTAAACGAAGGACGTAAAAACATCGGGTATGACGGAATATAAGTGAAATCGGAATAATTACAGGCGGCACGGACGCAGATCCTGCAATACGGTAGTCGGTAGGCGGTATGGCCTACCAACAGGCGCATACAGGTATACGCAAGCTCTTTGTCGGACGGAGGTGGAGTACGGGTTATATTGGCGCCACCTCCTGCACGGTTAAGCGAGCGACTAGGGCAGACTTACGCCTTACGCCTCTCTCTCTCCCTCTCTCTTTTCCCCTTTCTCCGGCTCTCTGACTATTCGTATCTCGTTCTCGCTCGTTGGTTCGCCCCTCGACATCTCTCGCTCGCTCGAACGCTCGCTTACTCCGCTCTGTTCCGTTCTGTTCTCTGCTCTTCTCTCCTCTCTCTCCCCTCTTTCGGCGGCTTGCTCGCTCGCTCGCGCGCTCTGCCCTCTCGTCCCTCTCCGCTGATGCTGCAACTCCGGCTCGGCTAACCCAACCTAACCCGCGGGCCAACTTCATTCCACGCCGACTGACCACCACCGACGGCCGTCGTCGTCCTCGACGCCGTCGTCGTCGTCATAGAACGCGGGTCACGCGACACGCCGTGTCGACGGTTACCGTGTGTTCGTGCGTTCTCCGTTCGGTTTTTTCGCGCGTCGTTCGTCTACGACTACCTCTCGAACTGCTATACGTAACCCGGTTCACGAGTGACAGAGTTCCGGCCGCGGAGACAGAGCCATCGCGAGAGGGAGAGAAAGAGGGAACGCTTGGTAATAGAAAAGAAAAGAAAAGAAAAGAAAAGAAAAGATAGAGTGGCCAAGTGTGTCTAGATATAGTTTCTGGTTTTTCCACGGAACCAGCTGTTAAGGGAAAAAATCAGAGAGAGGGAGAGAGAGAGAGAGAGGGAGAGAGAGAGAGAGAGACGGACAGACAAACAGACAGACAGTGAGAGAGTGAGAGAGAGAGAGAGCGAGAGAGAGAGAGAGAGAGAGATCTGGGAACCAGACAACCGACCAGGAGATACAGATTGATCCGAGTCGCGACGTCCCGCCGCGCGGATTTTGTGTCTCGTTCGCCCCGAAGACGTTGAAACAGAAAGGAGGAGGAAGAGGAGGGACGATCATGGACATATCGGAAGATTGCTGGGAGCACGTGGGACTGCTTCAAGAGGTTTCCGTCACGGAACAACCCCCGCCACCACCCGCTCCTGACTTCCTAATTCAGCAACAGGAGGTGAGCAGTTGATTCGTTTTTTTCCTCGTTGCAACGATACTCTCGTGATCGGGATATTCGATCGATTCGGTTCGCGGTCGAACGAAAAAAGCGTGGGAGATCGGGCTCGAACCGTTACAGTTTTTGCAAACACCGGTATCCTTTCGCTTCGAATCGAAAGAGAAATCACGTGTGCGTAAAAGATCGATAGGAACCGGTACGGATGATTTACGTTACTGATTTATTACATTTTTTCCCCGCTAACGCGTTATTATCGTGTAATAGGCGATCATTTACATTTTTCCGTAACTTTTCACCGATAGTATAGCGTTTAAACTAACCGGAGGACTCGTATATTAAGCGAAGCTGTGTTTTAAATAATTTACACGGAGCACAGGTGGATTGCACTGTCACGCGTTATCATAATAACACGGTGCGCTGGTTTAGTTTCGCTGGAACGTTTGAAACACTCACCATAGGCTTCCCATGATATGGAATATGGAAAATTGTACGTCGTTTTCAAAAATTATCGCGAGAATCGATAACAACGACGGCGTAAATCGATTCAACCTGCGCGAATTCTCTGCAGGGTATACCGGTGAGATCGATGTTTCGTATGCTCGAATAGAATCGGTAAAAAGGGCTCGAACGACTCTATTATTCTCGCGAAAGATAGATGCGTTTTATGCGACGATATCGTTTAAACTGCGTTAATCGATTCGGATGATAAATGTGCGAATCAAATCCGTGTTACCCCTTAATCGACGCATTACGAATTAAAAGCGTGTTCTCGTGCACGCGATCATCGGGGGCTAACTTTATCGCGGACACGATGCACTTTTCTCCGGAACGATTCCGCCAACGACATCGGATCAGTTTTATCGAATCAACCGTTCGATATATGTACGTAGCCGGTAACGCGATCAAATCGTCCTTACGGTTCACGCGAATTCGAGAGTTAGCTGGAACGTATCTTTCACCGCTAATTTTTCCAGCGATTTTCGATCTCGAATCTCGACTCTGCTAAAACACGGGGCGTGTTAGCCGTTCCGTGCTTCGTTATTAATTCGTTGCCACTCTGAAAGCATCGTGTTTCGAAGCGGAACGTGACACGAGTGTAAAAACTTGGCTAAGCGAAGCTCCAAAATGGAAAAAAACAGCGCCAGCTGTTGCGTGCCTTTTCGCCTTTCAATTCCTCTGTTTATTTAACTGGAGCAACCTGCGATAATCCTACGAAGGAGGAGCCTCTACGGATGGGTCGAGAGCAGAACGAAAAATTCAGATATCGTTGTGGTCGCTGACGAGCAGCGTGGTGGTTAGGGTGGGTCGTGCAAGTCGAAGCTAGAGGAAAAACACGAGAAAGGGCGAAAGAGAGAGAACGGGAGGCGAGGGAGCTCGTTCCGTTTCAATTTCGGGGGTCTCGCGTAACGAGCTCTCGCGATGGAACAACATGGGTCCATAGGGCGTTGGTTACGGTGCCCTGTAATCATCCGGGAAATTATAGGCATTTAGCCGGGCATGAATGAGCGGATAGGAAAGTTTAAGAAGATATCGGTGGCATCGGTGTGTCAGAGGCGCGTGCAGCGTCGACGGCTCGGATGCCCTCGGTCCCCCTTCGACGCAACTTCTCTCGTCATCCCTACCTCGAGTCCGCTATGCCGCCAATTTCTAAGAGGCACCTGCAGCTGCGATGTAAGACCCGATCAAGGCCCAGATTCACCTTCGATGTATGCCGTTCTTGGCATCTTTTCTCTCCCCTGGCCCCGATCGACCCGCGAGTACGTGTGCGTGTGTACACGGACAAAATTCTGGGACACGAACTATCGGGCTCGGTTAATTCTTCTTCCCTCTCGACGGACGACGATAATAACCGCGGCAACATAAGTTGCAATCAGCTGTCCATTTGTATGGGTGTGTACATTACGCGGCACGCACACTCGCGTGTGCATTATTATGATAAACGATTATACACGCGTATGTATATAGATATACGATGATTGCGTACACTGAGCCGTGTAGAATCCGTGTGCCGCTGCCGTTATTATTATTAAATTGCTTCCTTAGTGCACGCGAAGAATTATAAACAAGCGATCGAGCGCTGTCCGCGACGATATCGGCCGTACCGGAACGCAGTTAAGCTTCCTCGCAGCGATTTTAATACGCTTCGCAAGATTAAAACATTAAAAGCTTCGTCCCAGCACCGGGGACGCGATTTGCCCCGTCTAAAAATTACCGATCCACGACGTCAACGCGTTGCACAACCGCGTTATTACGATGAAAATTGCGAACGGGACGCCGCACAGTCCAGTTGCTTCGAGGCAGAGGTCTCGTCGCCGACCATCGTTATCCGGACAAATAAGACAGATCGATCAAAATCGTCGGCTCGCGTAACTTCTTAAACATTTAACCGGCAGAGAAATACGTAACGCGGTGGCGTTCCAGCTGCGCGATGAAATATGTGGATAACGGCGTTGAAACGCCGCGAGTACGACGCGACTCGACGCGACGCGACGCGACACGACGCGTTGCCGTATCGAAAAATTATCCGCACCTGCGAGTCGAAATAGTTGGGCTCGTAAGGCCGCCACACGTCGTCTCTCTCGATTAACTCGCGCGCACCGCTCACGTATGAGTTTCCCACGGCGGGCCAGAATGGGCCCGTGTGGGAATATCGAGGCTTATTACTCGCGCATAGGTAACACACGTTCGATCCTTGATCGACCACCGATTTTCGTATTCCTTCCTCGTGTGCGTTTTCTCCTCGCCTCTCTCTCCTTTTTCGCCTCGTCCCGCTTTTTTCTTCCTCCCTCGTGCCTCCCAGGCTCGCTCCTTCTTCTCTCCCGCCATAAATTTCTTCATTACCTCTACCAATTTTTCCGTCCCTTCTGCTTCTTCAGGGATTCGTTCTCTTTCTTTTTCAAACGTCAGGTCAACGCGTAAACGCGCATTCTTGTCCGTGTTTCGTCGTTTCTCGTATTCTCGTCAAGGTTTCGCAGCGATCCGGTGCGGCACGGTAACGCAACACGGTATGCCGACGCGTAACGCAAAGGGTAAGTCGAAGAGGGTTCTCGTTGCACGCGACATTCTTTCAAGCTTTGAAGTTACGTTCACACCGAAAACCACGGATTCTGGTAGAAAAATACAACGTTGCTGGCCGCTCGAGGCACGTACGCGCTTCGTGAGAGAACTCGGCCGATTCGTACGATAACGACGGTGTACGAGCTGCTTCCGAATTGCTGCTTTCGCTCGGACACCGGCCGGGCATCGTCGTGAAACTGAAATGAGAAGTGGAACGAGGCTGTCGAGCATGGGATTCGCGCGTCACGTTCACGGAATTCCACGCGATTTCCAAGACAGATCGCACTTGCGATCCTCAATGCAAACTGCTTCACATAGTAAAGACCGATCGGCTACGCGTCGACGAGGCTAAGAAGTATTCTGTCGGCGCGGAATCGGAATGCGACGCGCGCCAATCCGTCCACCGAACATTGTCGTGGAAATGAGAAACGTTAATCGAGCGTTTCGAAGCGTTTATCGGTGACGTACGATAAATTTCAATGATCGTTTCGAATCGTGTTCGAACGGTCGTCGTAGCGTCGAAACGGGCCGCACCATCGCGCGCGTTTCGTCCTTATCAATGGCGGCCTCTGCCTGCCGACAATTATTTTTCCCTTAATGCCGCCTCTAAATATCTCCGAGCCCGCTTTATGTCCCCGCGTTAGAACTTGGCGCGCAACCACTCCACCATACGATTTCAGATTCGAGCGTAAACCGACGAACAAGATTGCCCGAGTGAAATTTATTAGCTAGCTGTAAATTATGGCGCGGTACACCTGTGCTTTACCACGTTCGGACTTGTCTCGGGGCTGATCACTCCGAACAGTCTCTTTATAGCCCCCGACTTATACTTCCGGCCGACTCGGAACCCCTTGCCCCTTTCGATATCAGTGCTGCCATCCTCTCGCTACTTTCGAATAGCAGGCAAGAAAGCGGCTTCGTTATCCGAATAATCTTGACGTTTCAACGTAGTCCATAGGATACGCAACACCTTTACCACTTTAATCCTCGCCAGCTGCAACGATGCCTTTTAATTCCTTCAGGTCCAGATCCGATCGCGTCCGTATTAATTAGGCTTGATTAACAGCCGACGCGACGAAGGACCTCCGCAGAGACGACTACTCCTTTTCTCGATATTCCGATCCTTATTCCTCGCTAACGTCCCATGTAAATTATTTCCTGTTACTTTGAATCCGATTAATTACCATCCGCGGATTGTATTCGAGCTACCAGTCTCGAGCTCTCCAAGGATCAGTCAGCTACACGCCACCACCAAGCGCGCGCGACTCTCCAAAGGTAGAACCTGCCGCGTCATTCGCCAATTTCGAAGGTCGTCGGAAGCGGACAGATAATGCCTGTCTCGTTTAATACCAGCTGTCTCGCTGACTGACCTATTTCGCCGATTCCTTGCAGCGTAATGTCTCAGCCTGCGCTATTGTCTGCTCCGACTGCTCGAACGGACGACGGCGTAACGGTGCGCTTTACGATTTAGAGATTTAATATTCGCGCGGTAAGTGGTTGCTGCGGCTTGCGGTCTGCTTTACAACGCGTCCGAACCAGATTCGACCGTTTACAGGCGAATTTACCGTCGCGGTTAAAACCGAGGCGCGCGAATCGGGCCTCGGAAAGAATCGTTTCGCAGCGATGTTCGGTATTTTCGCGAAAACCCACGTAAATCCGCTTATATCGCTTTCGCGGGGAGAAAAATCTACGACGCGAGGCCGCGACCCCGTCCCCCTCTTCCGAAGAAAGTGGCCCGCACGAATGCGCATAATTACAACGACGCCGATGAAATATGAACGCAGTTAATCAACCGCTTTTATTCGAGCGCGTTTCTCTTCGACGGAAAAAAAAGGAAAAAGGGGGAAACATTACACGGTACACACCTTCGGCATCAATCTTCTCCAAATCGGGCTGGAATTATCGGGCATCGCGAGAGATGCACGAAACGATACGATACATCGGCTCTCTCTCCCTCTAGCGGCACTAAATTTCGTACAGGCGCGATACCATCTTCCCACAATCTAAGCGTCCCACGCAGAGAGCTCCCATGGCGCTGCGAAGAGGGGAAAGATGTCGCTAGACGGGACGCTGAATCGAGCGTTCCGCTCCGTGATATCTCCTTTTCCCCGACCGAACGCTCGTTGCGAGGTTCACACGGCGCGCACCCTGTAATACCCCGATATTCCGCGTGCTTCACGACGCACGCAGAATACGCACTTGTCGTTCAGCCACTTGTCGCCCTTCCTGCTTTCCGGCCCCCGGTTCGCCCTCTTCGCTCGACCACGATCCGCGTTCCTGCCATCGAATCGCCCAACGAAGGCTTTCTTCCAGCGAAAACACGCGACACGTGCATCCCGTATCGAGTGGACACGTGCAACGCGTCCTCCGGTTCCACGGTCGCCGGAACCTCGCGGTTATACGCTTCTACGCCGACGTTCTCGCTAGTGCCCTTGTTCGAGCGTATCCACCTCGTCGTTGCAATAACACCGACCCTGTCGGAACTACGATCTTCGGTTCCGTGCCATTAAGAGCGAGTCTGACCGCGGGAAACGGCCGATCGAAGCTTCGCTACGTACGGTTAAAGAAGTACATCGACCACTTGTTGCTAAAAAAGATTGCATCCGGGAAACGGCTGAACGCTTGGCGAGCCATCGCGAATCGGATCTTCGAGATGGAAAACGTCGTGTCTTCGTACTCGTAGAGACCAACCGGGAACGCTCGATCGGAGGATCGGTCGACGATCGTCGTAGTACTTGGTTCGAGCGTCATAGACAAAAAGCAGTAGGCGCGAGAATACCGTCTACGAGCCGTGACACGCAGCAGCGACGAGCGTCGTTCAATCTCTCCGGCGAGCGGTAAAAATCTTTTCTGTGTCGTTGCGGCCGGTCGTGTATCACGCACAGCGAGTCCCGAGGCAGCCTCTCCATTTTCCGACAAGCGCGCTTTCTTCCCCTCGTGTCTCCGCTTCCTTTTTCTTTTTTTCTTTTTTTTTTTCTTCTTCTTCTTCTTCTTTTCTCTCCTCTCCGCACTTTCCCTTTGACTTCTGGCGTTCCCAGAGAGAAGAGCACCACCACCGCCGCCGCCGCCGCTCTCACCCCTACCTCTTTTCCTGCCTCTTAGCGTCCCGTTCCTTGAAAAGTTTTCGACCCTCGTCGTAAACGGCGAACTGCCTCTCGGCGAAATGGGGCTTCCGCTCTAATTGAACGACCCTCGGTAGTCCGCTGCCGCACGCTTCGTCACGAGGGTGAGTTTATCTTGACGCGCGCCTAGATTCAAAGTGAGAGTATAGCGTGCGGAATACGAGAGATCAGCAACTCCGCCTTTATTCCAGACTAGCGGTGTACACGATCTCGCTGCCACCGCTTCGCTTCGTCGCCGCTTTATTAAGCGCCCTTTTGCTATTTTCACGCAACAGTTTGCGGTCCAGTCCCCCGCCCCTTTCGGCTTCGCTTTCGACGCAACGAATACGCGTACGGCGGCAGTGAATTTTCCCGCAGCCTGAATCTTCCACGAAACGTCACTCGAGGGTCTAGTATCGGTCACGCGCGAGATTACAGCGTCCTGTTAACGACCGGCTGTAAAGGTCCTTCAACCATCGGGGGAATCGCGATGTCGCTTCCTCTGCCACGTCGATGTTTCTAGACGCCTTCGTCGTTGAATTAGACAACGCTCTAGAGCGTTTTCGTAGATAGAGAAAATACTGCGACTGTTGGTTGACCGTTTCGTGCGTACTCGTTTCTATACGACTCGAATTTAAAGCCGTATTCGAAATCTCTAAAGCTCTTTATGATTTCTAAAGGCTTCCGGATCGAAGAGCTCTAACTTTATCGACTTCGAGGAACAGAGAACCCGGTTAGAGAAAAAGGAACGGCGTAGAGAGAGAAAGAGAGAGAGAGAGAGAGAGAGAGAGTGAGGGAGAAATAGAGCAGGACAGAACGGTCGACATGACAGAGGAGGTGTACCAATGAGCCGGATGGAAAACGACCCTCGTTCGTGGGGGTTAGTCGTTCCTGGGTTTCCTTCCTTCCTCCCAGCCAGCCACTTTCCCGCTTATTCAGCAATGATTCAATTCGGATGTGCTTTTTACGCCCGACAGCGACGGCGATAGCGTCGGTGGGTGGTTACCGAGCCGCGGTTGCAGTCTAGCTAACCGAAAAGGGGGACGAGCTAAAGCGGAGCAGAGACGACACGGGGTTGAAACGAAGAAGGGACGCGAAGTTAGCCCGTGCTGAAAACAGATTGCCTGGAATTCAGCCACCGTCGCCTCCGCCACCCTCCTTTCAACCTCTTTTCACCTCGCCTCGCCTCGTCTCCCCTCGCCTCGCCTCGCCTCGCCTCCCCGCCTCCTGCCTGTTCGTGAGAGAAAAACCGAGAGGATAGAGTCGACTAACCAACAAGTCGTTCCTTTAATTCGGTTCGCTCGTTTCTTTTTCCCTCGGTGCCCGCACCCTCGACGCAACCACCACCTGTCCGGATCCTTTTCACCCGATAACGGAGCTTCTTACGCGTTTACGTGCCGACCCTTATCTAGTCGCATCTACTTAACGTAATTTTTATGCATATCGTCGGGCCCCTCGGTTCATCGATGGAACGCGAACTGGAACGAGCGGAGCTTCTTTCTTCGACGTTATCTCTCCTCGTACGATGAACGGTTTTGGAAATTTCAGGCGAAGGTAATCGCGCAACCAGTAACGAGTGGCATTATTGCCATTCTCCGTTTTCCGCCAACGGTGTCGGTAATTACAGCGTCTTTTGCATTCCGTCGAGTTCTTCTCGACCGTGCGCGTCCGTCTCGCCTTCCACCACCTCGTACTACTTACGTTACTATTGACGTATCGACGGCCTGTGATTATCGGCTCGGCGACTTTTGCGTCGAATAACGAGCCATCGTTGGCAGAGTGAATCGTACCCGAATCGTGTACCACCGTTTTCGTACGTCTTGATTATCCTCGTCGAGTACTAAGACTCCGAGTAAGAGAAGTTCGTGGAACACGCGAGTGTACCAATGGACGACGTGCAAAATGGGCCGACCTTGCAAACGAGGCATTATTTCGAGGGGAGAAAGCAAGGCCGCCGCGAGCCGCTGTCAATTTCATTAAAAACTCGAACGAAGCTCGTGTTAAAACGCCTTTTTGGCATGGGACGAAGGTATCGCGGTGTAGTGAGACGAGCAGGCCCTGTTCTCCGCCGGCGGTCGAGCCCGCAAAAGCGCCCTTTTCTTAAGAAACCGTAATGACGGGATCGAACACCGGGCCCTCTTAATGCCCTCGCCTCGACAAAGTGTATCGGCATCTTTGCGACGTTGTGTAAATCAAACGCGTATTCGGCCGGAGGCGGGCCAGCCTTTTACACGCGCGAGTATCAGCCGCGATGCTCGTAAGGACGCGCGGAATCTCTCGTTCGCCCTCTGGAAATTGCCGTGCCTCCGACTACGAGCGGCCAGCTCGTCGATCGCTTCTTTCCTTCCGGGTTTCTTTGGATTTACGGTTTGCCGAGGTTCGTCGCATCTCCCGTACACGCATATCGATACGATGTCTCGGAGCGATACAGTCGCATAACGATCTGCGAAATACGCGTCTTGACCCCGAGAACACGTTCATCCGTCAATCAACGGAGTATCTTTTTAAGGAGGATCGCATCTATGCGAGGAATCACGCGACCACATCGACGATAAGAAGCTTCGAGAGACGTTTTCTTCGGCGAAGGTAGCTTAGAATCGAGCAACGACCTTACTTCGACGGAATGGATAACGGCGATAAGTAGATGTACGCTCGGGGTCGGACGATATGCGCAGATTTTTGCCACACGCTAGCGGTTCGATAAGCAACGTAACACGGTACGTAGCAGGACGAAGGAAAGTGGCCGGCAGCGGTAACTGGCAGAGAGCGTTAGAACGGCCGATTACAAAGGGTGCTTGAAAATCAAAGGGTGTTCGCGTAGCTGTGTGCTCGATTGACGTGACGTAATAGGACGGTTCGGTCTAACAACGAAAGCATCGGTCCCACTCGGTCAGTCGCATATTAATAGCTGGGACCATGTAGCCAGAAGCGGGCAGCTGCCGGCTCGTTTGCAGCACGCGATACTCGCGCTCTCACCTGTAACGTATATCTCGACTTGTTTCTCTCTCTCTCTCTCTCTCTCTCTCTCTCTCTCCCCCTCGCTTAAACCTTCTCGCTGTTTCCCCGTACAGCTTTGGTCGCTTCGCTTCTGCCACGGCATCGCTGCCTCCTCTCTCTCTCTCTCTCTCTCTCTCTTCCTCTTGATTCTCGTGCTCGTATCTATCTCCGCGAGGAGCACTTGAAATTATTATTCCCGTTCGCCTGCTAAAGGCCCCCGTATCTCGCTCGCTTAATGTGTACAGGGTGTTCCGATATTCGAGTACGTGGCCTCCCCTCTCACCCTCTTCTTACTCGCTCTTTCTCCGTTCGCTTTGCGGTACAGGCGATTTCTCGTCGGGAATATATAGACGGGACGCGGTACAGCGCGCTCGATGATTTCGCCGTGAAATAAGCGCGTGTCAATGAAATACGCCCGCGGTTATTGCTTGCTTTTATCGCAGGTTAATTATATCCGCCGCGTTATCTCTCAGGGCGTGAATTCATAAGGTTCGCGTAAGGGAGCTTATCTGGACGCGAGCATCTGGACGCCACGAGCGTCCACCGCGGATTCTCCTATAAATAGAGGTGATTTTCACTGGATAGCGCGTTCCTCTTTTTCCACCTTCCCCCCCCCTTCTCTTTCTCTCTCTATCTCTCCCTGCCGTCGTAGCTTTTCTTTTTAGTCGACGATCCAAGTGGAAAAAGGATCGATCGGACAAAGCTGCCGGCTAGCGTCCTCGAGCGCGCATAAGCGCGTCGTAGCGATTTCGATCACGCACTACGTCGAGCCCGCTTCTAGTGATCGATGATCGTCGCGAACCAACTCTGGGAACGTTTCAAGCTATCCCATTGACAAAGAATATCGACGGCCGCGTTGCGAAATCGAGCGGCGCTCCTCGACAATCGAGGCACGATCGCGCTTAAACGATTGATAAAAGCTGCTGGCCCGATCCATCATGATTCTCGGCTCGTCGCGAGCTTCGATCGCGCGACCGTACGAAAAAAGACAGGAAAGAAAAGGGTACCCAGATCGGTGAGCTCTCTCTCTCTCTCTCTCTCTCTTTCTCTCTCTCTTTCTGACCGCTGGATAATTTGTATTGCTTTTCTCGGTCGAGTGGTCGCCGTCTTCGTCTTCGTCGTCGCCATCGTTGTCGCCGTAGTTGCCATCGCTCCTAAATCGACCGCCAGCCAGCGGTAATTATTGCTCTCGCTGATAAATTAATATTGCTTCATGCCCGCTGTCGGCGATGCTTCGCCTGGCTACGTTAACCGATAACGGTCCGATAATATATTCCGTCGACACGAGCTGAAAGTGGTTCGTTCGAAAAGAAAAGATGGTTTTATACCTTGAATAATGTAAGAACGAATAACGACAACTATGGGAGGACAAACGAGATCTGGGTCCCGAGTTAATCGCGTAGATATACGCGCGATCGATGAACGATCTAAAAGAAAACACGGCAAATTTGGATCGGATTTGTACCACTGTAAACTTATTACCGCGCGTTAATCCGCCAAGGTGAATTTATTCGAGTCAGAACGCAAAGTAATTTCTTCCTATCTTTGCGAAAGGAATAACCTACGCTCGTGCGACTGTTAAATATCAAAGTTAATCATCTATGGAAGGATTTAGCATATAGGTAGTCGATAATATTTCACGATAATGATAATTTAACGTACCTCCGAGGACTCGGATTAAAGAAAGACTAGACGTATTACGCGTATGTGGCAGTATGCTTCGAGAGAGGTTAATAACGCTCGTAAAGTAAACGGTAAAATCGTAAGGTTCTCGGATCCGAAGGGCCCGCACGGCCGATCGAACAAGAGCAACGGAACCGGTGCACTTCTTTCCGATTCTTCACGGTGACCCGGTATCAACGCGCGTACGCGTGTACCCGGTACCGAACATAATGCCTGCCTCGGCTACGTCGCCGCGATAAATTATCGTAAACGCATGTTAACCGCCCGCCTTGGATATTTGTTAACAGGTTAGAGTAGGCGGCGCGTGTGTACTCTCGTTCCGTCGTTACACGTACGTTTATACGCGCATAAAACGTGCTCGGTTATGGCCGGCTCTACCGTGCTCCTCTTTCAATCGCTTCCTTCGTCCTCGAGCCTCGACCATGTCCACCACCTTTCGTCCCTTCTTTCGTCGTCGAATATTTTTATTAATTCGCCGTATAACAATAGCGTATCGCGACTACGGTCGATATAGTTGCACGTTAAAGCGAAGATGATTCGATCGGTGCGGATTTTTTCCTCTCGAAAGATCCTGCTGACGCGAGTACTACACGATTGCAATGAATATGCGGCAGATACGTATTTCGGTTCGTTCTCTGGCAAACTAGTTTCGAGGGCTGGTTCGAAACGAGATTTCATTCGGTGGTTTTTAGCCTTCTCGTTGCCAGACACGAGCTTTTTCGTCTATTATTGTGCTTTAACTTTCCGCGACCGGAGTTATTAGACGGTGTATCCTGCTTGTAACGGCGAAACGTCGAGTTTCGGACATGCTTTCGACGCACGGATGGATATTCGTATTACGCGTGTCAAAATACGAACGCGCCACGCGTTCCCTTCTACCAGGTGTTTAATAATACTCGAGCATAGCCGACACTGCTTGCCTCGAGCAATTAAACTGTTACCGTCAATTCCTTCTTGCAAAGCATAAATCACTGCGCAAAGTGGCAAAGTACTGTTGCGCAAAAATGATCCTTACCTTTTCGTCCCGATGTACGCCATTAATCACCATACGAACATCGGAAAAAGAATCGCCAAACGGTTTCCGGTTGTTGCACGCGAGTCTTAACCCCGGCGACCTCGAGAAGGAAGAGGAAAGTGGGGGAAGAGTTTCGAAAAATCGGTACGCGTGATATATCGGTGGAAGAAATGTCATCTATCCGTATTATATATGATATCGGTGCGCGAACGATCGGCGGATATGTACGCGGAAACGGAGGCCTGGCTGGTAGCAGGAGACCGTAACTCCCTGCTTAACCTAAGTTATCGCCGCGCCGCTGATTATTAATGTTGCCACGATTAATAACCGCGGAGGTTACGCGGATCGGCCACCGGTGAAATATTGCTACGTGTACCTGAATAAGTAAGTGAAACGCCGCGCGAGAAAAATCCTTCGCGTTCGATCGCGGCCGACTCCCGTTACCGTCGTTGGTTCGATTTTCCACGATGACGCCACTTCCGGTCTTCCGTCGGTCGACCAGGAAATTCTCGAGTACCGGTTTAACGATTCGGATCGTTACATCGGCGACATCTCCGCGATTTCCTTCCGTACGATAGGATCGTTTCAACGCACTCGAACGTAATGCTCGTTCCTTGTAAAGAAGTTAATTAGTTGCTGCGACCCGATCGTTACGTTAGCCGTGGCTTGGACGCTGTTGCGACGATTTCCACTCACGAACCGCGTACCGGCTATTCACGAACGTACGAATAACAAGACGAATAAATAGCTACGTTTCAATTATGCATCGTTCTGTTATGGCAACGGAAGTATCCGTTTCGTTCGAAACGAAATCTTGCGTTCGTTTCCTCCGATTCTTTAAGATCGTTTCCATGTAATATTTACACGGAACAAGACGACTTTAATTTCAGTTTAAACGAATACACGGCCGTGTTCGAGGTTCCACCGTACGGTCAAGCCAACGATCGTTTCTCGTTCTTCGCAATTCGCTGCGTTTTTCTAACTCGTAATCGCAAGGCAGCGTAGAGTAAGTAGGATTAGCACGGCCGTCGATACGCGGTAATAATCTCGCGGATAACAGTCGACCAGGAATCGCGAAGCGTAACGCCGCGCCGTCGCTTCGCATTTCGAGTTCGCGTGGACACGCACAGGTACGCGTGTCGTTTCGTGTAACGAAACGCGTACACGATGCACATAGCCGGTATTGGCCAGCGGTCGCTCGAGTAGGCGCTACTCGCCCGGTAATTTCAGCTGGATCTGCATATTTTAGCACGAAAACTTCCGTCGATCATTATCCTCGCGGCGACGCGGCCAGGCCGCGTTTCTGTACGCTCGCTTCTACTCTGTAGCACATGCTCGTTGCGAACCACGCGAACCCTTCGTGCGATCCATGGAAAATCGTTACACCCTAGCCTACCGGAACAAGGGGAGCATTCGTGGCCTAAAGATAGAAAATCGACGAAAAACTGCGATTGGAAAAGGCCATGTCCGTATCGTATTGCGTATTTTCGTATCGTATCGTTTCATATCGTATCGTATTCGCGTACACCGTAACATCGGTGCGCACTATATCACGTCATCGCTGTGTATCGGTGTATTAAAACGTAGAACGCGGTCCAACGATACACGAATAGACGCGCACGATAAGAGTAATCGTGCGACGCGGTACGATGGTCGGTCGAATTGGTTGGTTTCGAAGTGACCTGTTGATGGCCGCCAGATATTTTCTCGCAGGGCGGGATATCGGGTCGTTTTATCTGCACGCGTTACCCCGCACCCCTGTCCACGGATGCCAGCCTGTTTACAAGGAGCAGGACGCGGGCCACCGTTATAATAAGAACCACGCTACGGCCACGAACACCGGTCTTAATTGTAATAACTATAATTAGCACCACTTATCCGGCCGATAAAGAACTTCGGTTACGGAGGATAGGGAAAATTCTAGGCTCTGTTCGCCTATCAACGCGAATCACGAGCGTGGACGTTGTATCGCTGGCTGCATGAAAAGTATGCTCGCGCGGTATTAAGGTGTACCAGGAGGAAAAATCCGCGGCTCGACTTAACGATTTCATGTTTGCGCGGCGAAGTTTAACGCCACTCCTCGTGTTGCATTAGCGGCGATAGAATTCCGGTAACCCTCGCTCGTGTATACTTACTTGTAGCGTCGCGCGGAGTAGAAAAAGCTTGTCGGTTTTTATAATAGTCGGACTACCACCTACCGATGTCGAACGGTAATTAAGATGTTGGAATTCTTCGAGTTTTCACTCGGTGCGAGACGGAAACGATTTATCCGGGAATAAATAAAAAAGGAATTGCTCTTTGATATAATAAGTAACGACGAATCTGCTAACGAATGATTAATTAGCTACACGGATGTTCGTGTAGAGTCGACACCTTCGAAAGGAACAAATTACCGTCCGACGGTTTGAAAAACACGTTCAGCGATTCTAATCGGCGAAACGGCTAATAAAGTCCAATTATAAAAGCCCGGTGCGATCTTCGAGTATCGCCGTTGAGATACGACCCTGGGGCGAAGTGGCTGCGAAACAAGAGGCAGAGATAAGGAGGCTCGCCAGGCAAAAAGACGAGAGTCGCGAATGAATTTCAACGAGAGCCGCGATTTGACTCTGCGGTCTCGCGTAGGTTGCCGACTCGCGAGCGCCCTTTCCGAGAACCGAGTCTCTCCGGTCCAACCGCACGGCCTTGTCTCTCTGCATTATGGATGCGTTATAATTACCTATTCATTTTCTATGGGCACGTAACATCGTGATGCTCGCTGCTCATGCGACGCTTTGCACCTGATCGTAGATAGAAAACGACCGCTCGCTGACGGCCAACGGAGAAACTGCTATTCGTGTCGTGCTTCGCGTAACCTGTCGTCGATCGCCCATACTCCAACCCGAGGATGCGGTTCTCTGCGTGTCTACCCTGTGGAATTTCAGCTCTGGCGATCTCGGGACGACCTAGACTCGGCGCAAACGAACCGGAGTTATCCAAAGTGGAAAAATCTTTGAAACCGTGGCGCCAACTTTCTGACTCTTGTATATCGCGTACACCGTGTACGTGTAGTTTTTGCGTCAACCAGGGATAAATCGCGCTCCTTCGGCATGCGACGAGGATCCGTGCACCGAGTCTTGTCCAAGCGCAAGGGAGATAACCCTTCGTCCTATTCGTACAAAGGACGCGAATATCCAAAATCTGTCGCATCCAGTGTAACGAACGACGATAACGAACGACGAACGTCGTGTCACCCTGTAACGGCGCTCTTCGGCTTTTCCCGACACTTTTCCAGATATCGATCGCCCAATAGTCGTATAATACAAGAGCGTCGGAGTCACAGAGTATCGCTAACCGTTACAAATAATTTATAATAGGACAGTGACGAGGAGCCGCGATCGCGATATCGTTGCAACACATGCTTGTTTAGCGTTGCCCTTTATTCTTTACAACGACCCCCGCTATCCTCCTCGCCTGTTCCTCGCTGTGTTTCCCGTTGTCGCGTTTTCCGCGCACGCTAGAATCGTTGCAGTCGTTTCACGCGAGTGTTCGAAGAACGGTAGCGTGCGTATCGCGAGTCTCGTGGCACGACGAAGGCGAGACGGGATCGCGAACGGAGGTAGGAGGGCGGTGTGTGCACGCATATTTGTAAAACGCGCAGTTATGAAAGCAACCCGGCAATTAGTCGACACAGTCGGACAATATTTTCGCGTTGCGTCGGATCGACCGGCGGAATCGCGCCGCTTTTGTTACGAAAACACCGACGCGTTTGTTCTTCCAACGGAATTGAAACGGAGCGGAGCCCCGATGAAACGACGGATAGCAAAGCCGGCTCGTTGCAAAATCATTTGATCGCTTGCACGCCGGTTTATCGATCGACGATTCGAACAGAGCATTCTCAACTTTTTGTTGCGATTCCGTGTTTTCTATTTAGAAACATCACCGTACATAGCCTCGCTACGTTTCTGCGATATCCTCGCGAAAGAAAGTTTCGTCCAAGCGTAAGAGATGCCCACACGACGTGATTCTTCTGATCGTACAACGTCGAACTGTGTCCACGCTGGTTGGTTTTCTGGCTGGTTTCCTGACAAACGTAGCCTCTACTCTATTAGCTACGTATATTATATCGTCCCACGGAAAGCAAACCGATCAATCTCGCCTTCCATAGACCGTCGATTTAATTATTCGCGTTCGTAAGGTTGCCTCTGCTTGCGGCAAAAAAGTATCACGCGAATAATCGTAAATTTCGTGGGCAACTTTAACAAATAAGATTTATACGACCGTCGCTTGTCTACTCGTCTAATTTATCGTAGAGTCGATCGGTGTAACTTGCGAAAGGTTTATATACTTAAACTACGCGACGTTCGTGACGCTCGAAAACGCTTGCACTCGATGGAAATACTGTCGCGTATACGACTAATTAGCTAAAAGAAAAATCGTTGGCGGCCGAAGGGTCGATCGATCGTTCGTCGAGCCGAGGAGGCGAAGCTGGATGGCTGAGTTGACTATTTTTCGAGCGACGACTGTGCTCCTCGGGAAGCTGCTTCTAGGAAATCGTTTCCTACCGGCTAGAGAAGACACCGAAGGGAGATGTCTCGGCAATCTCCGCAGGTATCGACTGTCCTCTTTGTTTATAAATAAAGTTGGGAGATGTGGGCGTCGATGTAGGTGTCTCCGCATAAAGTATAAGGAGGTATCGCGCGACGCCCCTCGTCTGCAGGGTAAAATGGAAATGCGTGGCAGCGGGCGGTATAGGCGAAACCCCGCGGTTTCGACTGTTTCGGCCAAGATCTACGGAGAGAAGCCAGCGGAGAGAAAAAGAGAAGAAGGGAGAAGCATTTTGGCGGAAAACGCCAGTTCCTGGTCGTACGCCGAGAGAAAAAGCCTCGATTTATTTCCTCCGAACCGAACGCTCGTTCGCTCTCCTCTCCTCTCAGCCCGTTTCTCTTCGTCCATCGAGAATACATCGAGCAAGTTGCAATCGTGTGCCAGTTCCGCTCTTTGAAATCAACGTCGCCTTCCACCGTAACACGCCTTGTAACTCCAAAGAATCGATCGTTACGTCCTTAATGTCCGTCTTGTCGAATGTACGGGAGGATCGCACGGTATTCTACCCCTGGAATTTTCTCCGCGATGCGCCACCGCCGAGTGAAAAACAGGGTCGGCGAAAATTCTTCCGCTCGAGTTGTAAGCGACGCGGCGATCTGGTGGCGAACGGTTCGGCATTCTTTTTGAGGTTGCGCTAGGCGCGCGGTATAAAGCCCGGCCAGGGCAGTGGCAGGCAAGAGGGAGAAAAGGGCCGGGGTGAACGAGAAGGCAAGAGAGCGCCGCTGAACGGCGCAGTTTATTTCGGTCGGGTTAATTAGTGTTGCCTCGCGAGGTTTACGGTTGACATTTCGTTGGTCGTTGGTTCGTTCGTCGTTCCACCGTACGGCAGGACGGGCAAGGTGAGAGGAGGAGGACAGACAAGGGGAGACCGGCTTTTTTACGGCAACATACTGGTCGGCCATACCGAGTGCCGTGGAGGAAGACGAAGTCGCCGCAGAGGAGCAGTACAGAGAGAGGAAAGAGAGGAGGAGGAGAAGGAGGAGGAGGAGGAGGAGGAGGAAGACGAAAAAGGAGAGGAAGAAGGAGGAGAAGAAGAAGAAGAAAAGGAGGAGGAGGAGGAGGAGGAGGAGGACGAGGACGAGGAACAAGGACACATCGGCCAATAAAACTGCAGTGCCCGTCGAAGGTGCACCAAAGGCGCCAGGGCAGTCTGGACCTCCCTTATTAGCTCCCCTCTTTCGATTTTTACCGTCCACCTTCGGATGCCCGCAGCAGCCTTTTGTTTTATCCTACGGTGTGAATATCGCGGCGTTTTACGGCGTTCGGATTAGACCCACCTTTGTGATCGCGGCACCAGGCTAGAAAAGCCTAGCCGACGATACGTTGGTCCGGCTTCCAACGCGTTTCATAAACCTTCGTCCTCGAAATCTTTGGGAATTCTCGTTCTTGGATCGTTGTAGCGATCAACGACGGTCAGACGTTTCACGGTATACCGTCCGCTGCTTTGAAATTCTACCGAATCGAGAAGAAACGTTGGTCGGCCGTTCGAACGAGTTTGACGAGGAAACACGAGCTTGCCGCGAGAGCTGCGTATAATCCGTTGGTTAGCAAGGACAGTTTACGGGCTACACGGATTCCCGTGTTTCTCGATTTCCCTTGCGTTTCGCCTTGAATTAGGTAGTTGAAATGTTTCCCTCGTTAAGGCCGGGGCCCGAACGAACGTTCTCGCCCCGGGGGGAGGGTAACGAATTACAAGAAACCTGGCAATGGAAAGAAAGATAAGAGAGAGAGAGGAGAAGGCCTTACCTAACTGGGTCGAGGGTGAAACAAAGAAAGAGGCGAAGAAGGGACGGGTGAGATGAACGAGTAGTAAAGAAGGTGGATGGTTTGCTGCCTTATTAAGCGGTCTTATCGCTAGAGACAGCCTGCCCCGACACGGCCGTTTAACTTTTACTCGACCTGCAAACAAGTAGTGGACACACTGGCCAGGGAGATAGCACTCGCCACGTTACCCTCGCCTGGCTTCCACTGAAAAGCCTTATCACATTTGAAAAACTTGACGGCTGTAAACACGAAACGACGCTGCAACTGGCCCCCGGATACTCCCCGCGTCGAGATTTACAATGCGTCTTTAAGCGGCGTTAACTACGCAGCGGGATATTTAAGCGTTACTTAACGGAAGCACTGGCCGATGTAGGATCGCGAACCGCGCTGTTCGAGCTCCTATAAAATATCGTTGCCTTCTCGTTCCGTTGGCCACCATCGCGCTGCTACGCGTATAAGCTACGATCGACCGGCGATAAAATTTCCCGCAATTAAACGCCAAAGATTAACGGTTAGGTCCAAAGCTTATTTCAACCCAAGTACCGATTATTCCTACGTAAAGTAACTATCGGTGTTTCGCGCTGATCGCTTTGTTCGTCTTTCGCGCGCTCCCTACAATTTCCGCTTAGAAATCGCGACAACTTCATTTCCACCAAGTTTCGTCCTACGAAAGCCTCGTATTCTCCGACGAACGTCGCTCCAAGCTTTCGAAGTTCGCTCGCGTCTCTCCACGCAGTCGGCAAAATATTTGCCTCGCAAACAAGAAAACATCAAGACCGGCCGGGGCTTCGTTTTGCGGCGAAACGGTAAACAAAAGCGTACGTACCAGCGAAGGTGCAACAGGATTAAACGGGTTGTTATTGTGGTTTCCACGGGTCACAATGGCTCTGTCACAATAAGGGGAAGTCGTGGCACGGGACGAGTCGTAGACCAAGACAGGCTTTTCTGAAAAACAGCGCATTATGTTGGCGACTGTTGGTCGGCGGGGGCGTGATCGCCAGGTCACTAGGTTTACGCAGCCCAATAAATCATTCGATGGGCATGTGGCCCCTCTCTCGTGGTTTCCTCCTTTGAACGGTCCCAACAGGTACTCGGGTACTGGAAGGTCCTTGGAAGGATCCTTGTCTCCCGAGAATCTCGTCGACCTGTCAGCTAATCCTGTTAGCGGCACTGAATCTTGCCGTTCTCAATAGCAACCGCTATTTTTCCACTCTTCGCTCGGCTGTGTCGCCTTCTTCCTCTCCTTTCTTTCTCCATGTTTCCTCCTCCGATATTCCACGTTGCACAAAACGCTTCCGTCTTTTTTCCTCGCCCGTAAATCGCACGCGTATCTTCGAAGTCCGCGGAGCGTTTCTCGCGCGATAAACCACCGATACGATTTCTCGCGTGCAAGAAGAAGGCTGTCGGAACGCTTCACGCGTCTCCGTGTAGAATGTGTACGTGGCACGCCGGCCAGCAAATTGCTCGAGGCAACGTCGCGGAAAATCGTCCGCCGCGTGGCTTCCATTGACACGAATAAGACACATGGCCGGCCAAGCATGATAGCGAGGAAAACGCGACCATTTGCACGACCGCACGAAACCACGACCAGCTCCGACGTTATTATCGCGCGCCATTTTACTCGGGGCGAGTCTTTCGATGCTACTCGATAATCCAAGACGCTCTAATTTGTCGGCTAAATACTCGTTCGCAGAGAACAACAGCCTCGGCCACGCTGTCTAATAACCCGTGAAATTATTCTAAATGCCGGAATAACCGGACGATCCCCGTGGCTAATCCTTGCGACGACCGACCGACCGAGTCCGTGAAATCTATTCGCCGAGCGAACGTCGCGTTTCGCTCGGAATATTCGCCTCGATTCAGAGCGGAGAGATTTATGCGCTGCCCGAAATAATTGCCGGGATCGCGTAACTTTGTCGTTCGAGAAAACGTGCCGATTCTTTTAAGTGGCTCGTATTACGAAAACCTTTCGACGAGCAACGTGATTTGAATCGTGCTAGATCCGAACAACACGGGTTTATTAGAAACTTGGAAATTATGTACATGGTATTTCGGGAAGGATAATTTCTAGGAAATTGAATAGAGATAACCGACGTTACGGTTGTTTCAAGGAGGAGAGAGACGGTAGGTATCTCTCGTGAAAGTAAGCCGTAATAACGCGCGAGTCCATTAATCTTTGCTGGAAAGATTTAATGAACGAGATTTGAACGGTAAATTCGAAAAAAGAGAGAGAGAGAAAAAAAGACTAGCTGTTTGGTAAATAATCCACGCGAAATCAAGAAACTCGTTTCCTAAATTGTAATAGCATGCTGGAAAGCGACGATAAGCATCTAATGAATGCGGTTCGTACACCTTCCATTGTTTTATTGTTTCATTCATACGCGTTCTCCGAGATGTTCCATCTACGTTTCTCTACGAACCATGTTTCCGATCGATGATCTTGGAGACATTCGAGTCTCGTATTTCTCGCCGCGCTTCTCCGACCTCGTCGTTCAGATCGGAACGGCACGATCGAAAAAATTTAACAAAGTTCATTAAGCATGCAGCTGCGATGCTCGTCGTCTTCGAGCCTTCGACGCGACGACCACCGCTTTTTATTTATAAACCATAGGTGCCTCGTGACCGAGACGTCGATCCAGCCGAATTCTTGGAATCGTTCCTCCACGCCGGGCTCTGTTCGTCACCGATGTCTGTTCTCCGACTCTCCTCGAAACGTACTCGCGCGGCCGATTGTCGCGAATCCGACGCGCAAAACTCTCCGAGGGTGTCCTTGTAAGCCGAACGTTTCGCCGTACGTGTCACGTAGCCGTAACAAAGTTTCCGAGCTCGAGAAGCGTGGAAACAGGCGGCACGACGCATCGTAGTACTCCGGCGATTTCACGAACCGGACAATGGCGCGATATAAGCCGGAAGAAGGTGGCTAGTCGGAGGATAAGGAAAGACAGAGCGGGTGGATAGGTTGGATGACGAAGTTGGGTAGTAGAGAGGGTTGAGAGGGGGAGGGGTGGGGTGAGAGAGAGAGAGAGAGAGAGAGAGAGAGAGAGAGAGAGAAAACGTGCGAGAAAGGCCGGCAGATTTATTTAAGTCCCTCGCCGTCGGGTTGACAAGAGTAGACTCGCGTAAACATACTCGTTTCTCCTTGTTCCGCCGTGGCCGTTTGTCGAGCCTTAGCGGGGGAACGGCGGTGACGGCGACGGCGGTGGCGGCGGTGGCGGCGGTGGCGGCGGTGGCGGTGGCGGTGGCGGCGGCGGCGGGATCGTTTCACGGTAGTTTCTCGCAGGTGGGGCGAAAGGCGTCGTCGCGCTCGTGGGCACGTTCGATTCGAAAGGACGCCCGCGCGCGAAACGCTCGGCCAACCACGAGCCTCGTATCATGCCACGTGACACGCCCGCAGGGTTGTACGAAGCTACGCGATTGGACGGTTCCGTAAGGACTACGTCCCACGTAGCGAGAGCGGGGGTAGTCGTTGCTTTCGGTTTTCCTCGCCAGAGGGGGAACTGGGACGGAGCGGAGTGGAAGGCGCTGAAGTGGTGTGAGTAGTCGCGAGTCAGTCGCAGACTGGAGTGCCCTGTGAGAGCAGGGGACGGACCGAACGAACGAACGAACTCTATAACTAATCGCTCGTGACGCTTCGTCGTCTGTCCGAATGTCCGTCCCATCGCCCGACGTGCCGATACGACAACGTTCTTCTACTTCTATTATCTCCTTCTCGCGGTAACGTGACTCGCGGTGGAGTTGTGACGTGTCGCGCGGCGTTCGACCCGCGAGGAACGAACGTTCCCCGAGAGTCAGCATCCCCGCGTTCGCTAGTGCGGATTTCTCCACGTCGAATCGTGCCGCGATAATATCGTTCTTCGCTCGCGACCTGCTACGGTTGGATTCACCTGTGGACACTTTCGGAACCGTTGGATCTTCGAGTGTCCGTCGGCGGTTCGAGCTGGCACGTTGTCCTCTTGACCAAACCACGGGAAACGCCAGTTTCGACGACATGTGGTCGCCAGTCGGATTCATCGACCACGACCGAAAAACACCCTGATGGCAATCACCGTTCGCGAGGTATCGCGATCCTTCACCATCGCTGCTCCATTCGTTGCTATATTCGTGGCGTTCACGGCGTCGCCGAAAGTAGTACTGACTTAGTGAGAGAGTGTAGTGCGTGCAGGTGCGGTTGTGACCTAATTCTCTCCGTTAGTCGACCAGAGAGACATCGAGAGAAAAAAAAAGAACACATACACAGAGAGAACTGATCGTCGAAACCAATCGAGATGTCAGTATACGCGCAGTTCGGATACTCGTATCCGTCGGCGTCCCAGGTGAGTCGTAAACTACGATCCAATACGCCTTGTTTCGATGCTGCGAGATCTTTCCCGCAATCTGTTTGTTTCTTACTCGTATCGGTCCGACTGTAGGCGGCGTGTTCGGTGGTGTCTCGTTGGCTAATAGTTTCCGAGAATAGAAAGTTGTCGTTCGCGATCTTGACGCAAGGTGACATCGCGTCGAATATTGTCGCGCATTTTTCGCATCTAGCAGGCTGCGTTTTCGAGAAATATCCAAGGCGAACAGCAGATAATTATCGTTGGCGACGCAGAGGCGGTAGTATGGGTAACGGGTACGTTCCATTGTCTGCAAAATCGTAGCTCAATTATTCGTCTAATGATGGTCCTTTATCAGGTAGCAATTTCAGAATCGTTGCTAATCACGGCGAACGATCGTTTCTGTTCTTGTTTTTTTTCGTGAAAGCGAACGCATTGTGAGACCGACAGCCGGTAATTAAACGTTGCTCCCTTGTTAGGCTGCTTTTCGAGATCTCGTTCACGCTGAGATTTTAATTTTTCTCCGTCTATGTATACTCGCTATGCCTCGAGCGTCGTAACAAAGTTGTTTTCCGGCATCGCGCACGTGTTACGATTAATTTGCTCGTCGTTCGCTTTCTGGCGGAATCGTATTATTTTTCCTCGCCAAATTTCAGCTAATTGACGCGTGAACGATTTCGATTACGCTGGCGCAGCGTTTGACCTTTAACGCTCGAAAGGCGCGCCAGGTATTCGCAAGAAAAAAAAATTGTTTTCGATCTATGCTAGCAAACAGAGAATAAAGTTTCGTGAAACGCGTTGTCGGTCGTGCTCTATAAGTACACCTGTCCCTTATAAATGTGTAGCGACGCGACGGCCGTCGCTCACCAGTTACGATGTTCGTTGAGCCTCTCTGCAAGTGTAGGTGTCGATACGTACCAACGATACGATTAATAACCGTTTTACGTTAACTTCGTAATACGAATTAATTTCGTCCAAAGAATTGCCAAAATCTAAACGCAATCGCATTGCTATAGCTAAACTTTCCTTTTGTATTCGAAGATAAGCTCGAAAGGTCCGTAATAGATTGCGAAAGCATCCCGTAGTTTTGTCGTTAGGTATACGTAATAGGTAAGTGACACAGGATCGGTTGACCTGAACAAAATTCTAAACCAACAGAACCCTCGCTTGCCTATTTACACTGCGACGGAGAATTATCTTCAATGTCATTAGTATTTCTATCTATTCGAAAAGCAACAGTGCTCGGGAAAGATAATTCGAAAAGAAGAAAAGGAAAAAGACCTGAAAAGACAAGTCAAAATAAATTACGGTACGATAGTAATCCCTGTGTACTTGTCGGTTAGCAGGTACATCATTATCTGTTCTAAGCTGATCGTTAGTACATAGGATTTTGAAACACGATTAACAATAATATTACATTATCCTTTATGAAGTACAAATATTCTATATCCTGGCGAATTATCTTCTGACTCTATCTTTATTGTGTTGTCGCATTTAATCCCTAACTAACTTAAGGATCTGCAATCCCGTTATATGCCCTCTAACAACGCCTTAATGACCACAAAGGAGACAATAATCGAGGCAACAGTTCTCCGTACGATCTCGCTTTGTTCGGGTTTTCCTAAAATTTATAGCACCCTTAATAAATTAAACGCAGCAACCAAATCATGAGCGTAACCATTTTTCTGCAGTTCTGATTTCCTTTACCTGTTAATCAATTCGATGGACGTATCGAGACTAGGGTGGAAAATTGAATTCTGATTTACGAGATCGGCGGACGATGATCGGCGGTTGCGACGCGGCGGTGCGTGGAACGGGGTGGCGTTGAGGTCCGCGCAGGCGCGTAATCTTCCCGTAGCCGAAAAAAGGAAGGAGCTCTCAAACGAAATAACATCGGACGAAAACGACGCGCTTACGCGCAGGTGCAGCGACGAGGCTAGATAATAATACGGGTAGAGCCCCGTGTTACCCGCATGGGCTCGCGAGAAAGGTGCGAGTTGCATCGGCCGAACAGAGAGTCGAGAATCGACTCTCGCATTGTTCCTTTCTAACCGCGGCCCGCGAGCTGCCACGCTTTAAAGCTCGGGCTTTCCTTCGTTTTGATTAACCCGATGATAAAGGGGACGCGGCCCCTTTTGTTCCTCGGCTGAACCGACGGTTGAGCCGGCGCGCGCGAACTTTACCCGAAGTAAGCGCCATTAAAGGCGCATTGAAATCGTCGTTTCGCCGTGAGCCGGCCGTCAATCTTGTTTGTCCTACTGTTAGAGTATTATTGGAATTGTACCCGCGGCGGTGGAAGATCGTTTTCCTTCGTCGTTTATTTCCCGTACGTTCACGCGTGTATATGCATGTTTTATTCGATATGTATGAGAAGATTAATTTGTTCAGCCCATGGAAGTTGGCAATTGGCGTAGATTTTTTAGCTATGTCCTCGGTAAATCGGCTAATTACGCCGCTGTATTTTGAGAGGCGGGAAATTCACGAACAACTACTTAACCAGCCACTTGATGGATGCCACTTGGAGTTTCTTCTTCCTGGCTTGTAACTCGTATTAGATAATCTTCTACCTTCTGTACATATATTTTCGTCGCTTTAACGGTCGAACGAGGGGAGAACTTTTTAATTTGGTATCCGAGAGAGTGGCGCAAGTGCGTCATCGGTGCTCTCGAATACCGATACGTGCCGTGATATGGAACAACGATAATAATTGGTCGGTTATCTTCTCTCGTAACTGCGCGTGTTCCCTATCTAAACGTATTCGCGGTCGACGAATTACCGGGCGTTCACACGCGTGCAGGCTGCGACCAGGCACAGCTTCGAGCCCAGCCAGCGGTATAACAAGAATGAAAAAACGGACGGGTTTAATTGCTACCGGTGGAATAGTCGAAACGGCGTACGTCTCTTCGGTGCGTTTATATAAACGATTACAAGGTCCCTCGGATGCTTTACGATCGCATCGGCGATTCCTGTCGTCCGGGATAATAAATATTTTACGCGGATCATTTCTACGGAAATGCGAGTAACGATAATTGCAGTTTATAGCGTACTTACGTGAATTTATAATAGCGGCTGGTCGCGTCTACGCCATGCAGAATCGTAAAATTTGCGATTACAGATTAGGTAGTTAATATATTTACTGCCACCAGAGAATCCAGTAGTGATATCGCCTGTTCCGTCCGTTTTCTCTTTGCCCCTCTTCCACCCTTTTCCCTCCTATTTACTTTCCTCTTCGTCGTTCCTTTCAACGGGTCAACGTTACTCGGCGTTAAACGAGACAGGCATTTCATTTTTCCTTGGCAAAGGGTGTCGAGACGAGCGAGAGAAAGGTTACGTTTATCGTTGGTCGATTGAAAGAACGCCTTATAATGGCACCTTTAATTAAGCGAACCCGATGGATATTGCCATGAGCGCGTTATGTACTGTTTTATGAAGTCCCCGTCTATCTCCTATCTCCCTTTCTCTCTCGCTCGCTCGCTCGCTCGCTCGCTCTTTCTCTCTTTATCTATCCGATTCGCTCGCGTACGTTTTCGTATGCCGTTTAACGTAAAAAATTCGAACGTGGCGTTGAACGGCAGTGATTAATCTCGGTGCGGTTCCCGCGCGGCCATTTAGCCTGCACGCTACACGGTCTCCATTCAATTTTCCAGCATTTTCAGCGTTACATGCTAATGAAATTCTCGCCGCGGAATGCGTTCGACTCGTTTTATGGATGGCCGTGTAATTAACGGGAAAGTTACGTCCAAGTTTATGCACGAAAACTTTGCAAACCGTTGGTACGGTATACGTTTGTAAAAGTATTTACACTTGAAACATTCTGTTTCTAATTTTTTCGTAGTCTACGATTATCTTACAAGTTAATCCTCTAATTTCGCAGTTATCGCCGGTGTTTATCCAGTTATAGGTGTAGAGTTTCGCTTCGAACGAGAAAGTAAACTCGACGACTAGTCACGGTTGTTGAAAAAAAGAAAGAAGAAAGGAAAAGGGAAATACCGATCGTAACGAGTTACGTTTTGCACAAAGACGGATATGCCAACGATAGAAACTGAAGCGAGGATTCGGGGAAAACTTTTTTTTTATAAACTCTTGTACGACTGCGTTGCGTAGTGTAGAGCAAGGTGTTAACACGAATCCAACTAGTATAATGTTAATGACATACCGGCGTGCACTTGCGATACGCGTCTCTTTAGCCGTACATCTACGTTGGCTACTCCTGTAACTGGGGTCACGGGTTAACAGCTTAATGATATTAATTAATTCACCGTCAAAGAAGTAACGATGCTCGTTATGAAACGACTTAGCGTTGGTAGTCGGTGCGGTGTTGGAAGAATTGTTCAGAAATCAAGAATTCAACGCAATGTGTATTTAGCAGAAAAATTGAACAATCATGTAGGAACGAGAAACCGAGAGAGAGAGAGAGAGAGAAGCGATTGGAAGAGTGGTGGGGAGAAAGGTTGAGGGCGCGCGGTTCGCATGCACGGTTTAAGAATTCGTTTGTTAACGCGTAATGAGAAACGGCAATTGGCCGTGGCTCGTTAAGTTCACCAACAACGCATCGATCGCGATTCTTCCGTTATTTGTCAGCGGCCGTAAAACATGTCGGACAGGTCGACTTTCTACGCGGGAACATCTGTTCGCCGATTATGCGCGGCCGCGTAACGACGGTAATTACTTTTTCGTTCGACGAATAATTAGTAACAAAGTTATTAGTACCACTGTTCTTACAGTGCTGCTTGTTAACAAGACACCGATGAGTATGCATTAATTAAACCGCTCAACGAAAACGGAACGACGTTCTACCATGGCGAAAATCGTATTTTCTTTCGTAATATGTAACTACTACGTATACGCGTATATATTACACACGTAGATAGACGTTCGACCCGCGAGTCGATGATTAAGTTCGACAAAACGATTTCCATGAAATGTTTTTTATTCTTTTTTTTTTTACCGAACGAACGATCATCGGTGTGCCTACGTAGTACGTGTACGTATACGTGCTATATACGAGAAGCAGGAGGAAGTCAAAATCCACTCGTTCGCTGGTTTACGCTTATCGCGTCGAGTAAACGAAATAGCGAGCGTATACCCTTGGCCGAGAGTAATGAAAACTATCGTCTAGGTATAGAACCGGTCGAATTCTATCCGAGAAATCATGCTCGTACGACGAGAACGTGGATAGCCTGGTCTCTCGCGTCTAATGAACGACGTCGATCGGTCCCGCGTACCGCTAAATTTACGATCGCGTTCGACTCGCGAGCCGAGTCGAATCGAACGGATAGAGAGGGCGCCCCTCTATCCTCGCTATATCGTAACGTCCCCGCCGTTTGCAACAGAGCGCATCGCGCGATTTCGATATCAACGGTCAAGCATCTGTTTGCGAAGTTACGTCCGCGAGAGCGTAATGGCAATAACGCGCATGGCGCAATGGATACATCGGTTCGTCGTATAATTACGGCCCTGAACACGGAAGCGCTCGATATCTCCGTAATATCAGTTTTCACGATCGTGGCCTACGCTCTTCTCGTGTCTCCCTTTCCCTCTTTGCTTTCTTCCTTCCCCCCTTCCTTCTCTCCCTTCTTCCCCTGTCCTTCATCCAGTCACTTTTTGTTTACCATGTTCACGAACACAGTGTCGTCGGCGAACTTTGAATTGGAAGGGCCGAAATGAATCTTGCGATTTTACGTTACGGAGTGATTTTCTTAACCGCGGACAGCCATCGCGTTTTTCTCTGCCGATCGGGTAAAAAGTGCGACCTTGGATGGAGCGTATACCGAGGCTGTACTTTTCGTGTAATCGGTAATTACAAGGTAAATGAGATTAAATGCCGTTCGATCGTTGCAATTTCGGGTTGCGTCTTGCAACTTTCGTCCCAACGGTGCACCTGGTATTTACGCGTTTCGTACCCTACTGATCCAATGGCGTAGAAAGCGTAACAGAGAGTGGATCGAAAGGACGCGAATCGTTACCGCGATATTCCCCCATATTAAACCCTGAAAAATTTGATTGCGGTTTATTTGACGCGTATATGGTCGATCGTAGATACCACCGACCCGAGGAAGGATATAACTCCCCTCGTATCCTTTCGATACGCGTAGCAATTTGTAACGATGCACAGAGAAATCCGCCGGTTGTTACCCGATTAACTTGGTGAAATTATTACTTTGTGAACGGTGTGTGATCGGTTACAATAATGCCCGTCGAGATATCAGACTCGCGTTCCATACGTCTCTCACGTACCTACAGCCGCGTATCGCATGACCGACCAGGGAATTTCGAGGTTCGTTCACTTCGTTAACTCGCGTTATTATACCATCGTTATCCGGTTATACTTTGTTATTATCCGTGGTGTTTATCCGGGATCGGCGGAGATTCGGTGGAAGCACGGAGCTAGGCTGCTCGATGATTGACGGAATCGGCAATTACGGCACGGATTCTCGCACGTACTTACCTACCGGGCACCGCACCGTCCTGCCGCACCGACCATACACGCACGTCGCGGAAACCGGTTGTTTCTCTTCAAAGGTGCACGTGTCTCATTCGCACGGGAACGGCCTCGCACCGGTGCGAATTCGGCCGGGCATCTCCTTTTCACGATTTCTCGGGGACCTGGGTCTGTTTCGGCCGCAGCAGACCGTACATACCCGGCCGATCCGGCAGGAATGTCGTTTCTGAGAAAAACGATCGATATGTATATCGTGTAGATTGAATTTCACTCGGGACAGAGAGCGTCCTGTCTCGGGCGAATTTTATTTTGCACCGCGTACGCGAACGCCGAGCAACGTCCTATTTCTTTTTCTCTGTCCTTTTTCTCTCTTTTTCGCACTCCGCCTTTTTTTAACGCCAACGTTTAGCGTGAACGAGCGACCGCGCACGAACGAGAAGAAAGAATCGTTTCTCGTTCGTCTTTCGGCGAATGATGTAAAATCAAACGGCCTGGAGCGAAGACTTTTCACAAATTTTCCCCGAGGCGGGATCCGTCGTAAAAATTTAGTCGGTCGGTAAAGAAACGTGTTTCGGCGAGCCGCGTAAAAATACCAACGGTCCCGTCACTCGTACGGTTAACGTTCACGCCTTCTTAACGTCGAGTTACAGCCACTTTAACGCAGTCTTTAGGGCTTCAAATAGATCTCTTGCCGGCCCCTGACGCGCATCCTTTTCCATCTAGACGTTTTTAAAGCGGCGACGCTCCACGAAACCGTTCTCGGCATTCCGTGGCGCCCTTTAGCCCCCGGAGGTAATTAACGTTAAATCGTTGCCGTCATTATCGTACGATGTTTCATTGGCATCTGGTGTCTGTCGTTGTTACCGACTCTACCGGACCCGCAAAATCACCATTTCTTACCGTTACCCTCTTCCCCTCGTTTCCATTGTTACGGCTCTGTTTATGTCGCCATGAAGCGCGTGCATCAACGATTCATTCGCTATAAATAGGCAGCTTTAGAAAAATCGGTGCTTCCTTTGAGAACTTTCACCGAACGAGACCAGCGACCAACAAAGAAACCATACGTCGTCGAATACTTTGTAGATTTTTATTTTCCATTCTTACTTTGAAGTTGACAACACCACCACTAACTAACCGTAATGCTTGGCAGCGTAGTTCGACACACGAGACGCGACTACGCTCCGAAATAAATGGCAAGGCGGTGAAACTCGCCTCGCTAACGCGTACGCTTATCGAGGCCCGAGACGTTCAAGTTTGAAACAATATTGTACGCGGCGCGGAGACAACAGATAACATAGCTGGAAATCCGATTAACTTCTATCCACGAGCGATAGAGACAAATTGCGACGCGTTGCATTTAAGCCGCGATTCGACGGCGCGACACTGGCGACTGAAAGAGAGAATAAAAGAGAGAAAGGATCA
Source organism: Bombus waltoni (assembly GCA_014737395.1). NCBI lineage: Eukaryota > Metazoa > Arthropoda > Insecta > Hymenoptera > Apidae > Bombus > Bombus waltoni. The sequence continues at coordinate 3,835,122 of JACXII010000051.1, read as the reverse complement.
CCGCAACGGTTAATTTGTCGCGAGAAAGAAGTGCGGTCGGGGTCCGGGGCCGTAAATGCCGTTGTCGTACAAGATCTCGCGCGAAGAGGAGGAGCGGTGGGGTCGCAAGGAGGTCTGAAGAAGGCTCCTGCGCCCTCCTTACGTACTCGAGAATTCAGCGACGAGAAAAAGACACATGGCGAAGGAGGAAGGTGGAAGGAGCTGCCTTGGCACAGGAAACGGCCAGGGACGCAAGGGGAGAATCGGTCTAGAGACTCTGTCCATTCGTATCCCTGGGTCCGCCATCTTTTTCCTGCGAATTGCGCGCGCGTATTGCGTTCCTATCGGTCTCTGGCTGCGTTTACTTGTCCAACGGGGAGAGAGACTCTTTCGCTTTAGCGGATTTTGCTCTCTCAGAGCGAATCGAATCGTTAGCCCTCGGTGGCTGTCCGCGTACAATTACCTTTGAGATTCTCTCGCGTGATTCCGTGAAATCGGTTCTTAGACGATTATCGCGTCGGTTGTTTCGTTGTCGCGTGTGTGTGCGCGCCAGCGGTGACCGAGAGTCGGCACATTGTCGAGTTTCTCCGATTACTTTGCACGAGCGGCGATAACTCGTCATCAAACCGCTACTTAGCTCAACTTCGACACGTGTAATCCTGTTTACGAAGTACCCTTTACTTACCGGCGCAGGTCCTGTTCTCGTTCTTCTTCCGCGTGTCTTCGTCCCCGACACGCGTGTACGCATAGATTAGCGATCTTCGCGACGAAGAAGAACGACAAAGGAAAGCAACGTGTTAGCTTTTGGAATTTGGCTGTTCGCGTTCGCAAGACGCGTCGTGGTCGACGGATGCGGCGATCGGAATTCTTCGGAACGATTCCCTTCCGAGTCTAAATTAATCTGACGGACGACTTTCGGGGAAAAAATCGAACGGCTAGCCCGAGGCTCCTTTATCGTGACTGATATTGCAGCTCGATGTCTATCGGCCGATCGATTACCGCGATAGTCCGCGGCACGAAATTATAGGTTGGACGACGCGCTTCCGGTCCTTCGGCTCGTGATTGTGCCAACTTGATCGGACGATCAACGAGAGATCCATGGCAGCAACGTTTCGTTCGCGTTCGAAATTAACGTTATTTACTTAGGAAACAATCGTTAATAAAACGAGGACGCGATCGGCCCATCCAGATCGCGCGGTCATCGACAGAGGCGACGATTTCATCGATCGCGCGCCAGTTTATTCGGTGCAGGTATCGATACATTGTAAATTCGCGGGCATCGAGAATAAGGGGTTGCCGCGCTTACGTCGAAATTACACGTTCGTACCGGTAAATTATTCCTCATCATCGACGTCGAGAGAGGCTGCATTCTCTTTACACCTGCGTCACGCACCGCTTATTCGTGCATCGGATCATCGATAAACCGTACTTAACGTTTTCCACGAACCATTTTCGCTTCTCGACTGGCTCGCGCGTACGCTTCGGATCGAACCGCTGCAAGCGTCTTCCAATTAAAACATACGCTGTAATTATCCAGCAATCACGATCGAACGTTTCTCGTGGCTGCGTTCGAATTTTATTTCTCAATCGCTCGCGTTTCTCTTTCTGCCTGTGGCGCACGAACGCGGCGACGTACGAACGAAGCCTCGCGTAGAGAACCCGTCAGGGAGTTCGTTTCACCCTTGGAGAGGGGTTGATTTGCGAACGCAACTGTCACCGAATCGTCGACGACCGTAGTGGAAGAGACCGGTGGTGGGTTCGTCAGGGCTGCGGAAGGGAGACGCGGTGCAAGGTAGAACGATAGAGGAAAGGACGGACGAACGTATCAGGACTGTTTCTGCAGGCCCAGAGTCCGTAGGGTTTTCGCGGCGGTGGTTGCTGCCGCGGGGGTGAAAGCGGGCTTTTAAAAGGTTCCGATGGGAAACCCAGCAGGGCGTGAATGGCTGCAGACGCGCTGGAGGAGCCGAAACGTTCCGTGAGAGACGAATTGGCGAGAGCGAGAATGACAGGGCGAGACGAGAAAGCAACGAGGCAGAGTGGCGGCGAAGGGAAAGAGACACGAGCATAGAACGCATACAGAGAAAGAGGATTGTGCGTGCACGGGGACACACGCGCGCACAGGCACGCATGTGTCACGGCCTCGAGGTGTTTCACCACCTCCTCCTCCTCCTCCTCCTCCTCCTCCTACTCCTCCTCCTCCTCATCCTCCTCTTCTCGGCTCTTTGTTCACGAAAGTTCGGTTTACCTCGTTCCCTTCCGAGACCGGGTCTGTCCGGGTGTCTGCTTTTTTCTCGTCTATTTTTGCGCCAGCTTCTTTCCGAGCGCGCGAACGAGCCTCGAACGACCAGAGAGAACCGTCTCGTTGGTGGAAATAGAGAAACGCCGGTACTCCTAAACGATTATGGCGGACGCGTGTCGTTTTAATCGAAGGTTTCGCTGTAGCGATATCGCGGGACCTTGCGTACGTCTCTGAGGGTTGGATCGGCCGAAAGATAGACACGTTCTCGATAGAGACAAAGGTGTCTGTGGGTGGTGACGGAGGGAGCGAAAGTGGTGGCGACAGCTCGTCCGCCAACGAAAGTTACGCGACTGTTGATCAAAATAAATTAAAAGTCGCATACGAATTGCGGTGAATCGGAGGTCGACAGGATGATCTCGTGGATGATCGGCGCGTCGTCCAATTTCACGGTGGAACGCTATTTAAGTATCACTAGCGATAAATTATCGGACGAAATTTGTAGCCGGCAGCCACGGGGCGTCGAAATATCTTACGACTATTTAGCGCGACGTGGAATCCCGCTTTTCGTAAACACGTCCACGCCGCGAAAAATATGGACGCGTTATAAAAAACGGTGGCGACGTCTCCTTCCTCCCTCTTCTCCATTCTTTTCCACCTTCTTTTTTCTCCTCCGCCTCTTGTTCGACGAGATTTCTTTTCTGTCGGAGGATGAGAGCAGCGAGAAAACAAAGGGGGCGAAGGGAAAATCGTGCGCGTGAAAATAATGTTTCCGATGATCCTATTTATCACGTTTCCCGTGGGCGTCCTGTGGCCTGGCCTCCGATTTCGACACGCGCTCTACGAATAGAAAGGTGCTACGTGAGCGAACGGTTCTCCTCCGAACCGTCTTCTTCTCCTCCTTCCACCTCGTCTCCTTTTCCTCCCTGCTTCTGCAGGAAGCGGAATACGCGAGACGAACACACTCTCTCTCCCCCTCTCTTCTCCCCTTCCACCCTTTCAACTCCCCGGAGCTCGTTCTCTCGAAATAACTCCACGCCCTTGCCGTATTAATTACCAGGATTCATTTCATCCTCATTTACCGCGAGCTAATTTACCGCGCGGAGAAGCCTACGCGATATATATGTACGCAGACATTCCCTCGTGAGTACTCTACGCGAGAGATCGACGACGCACGCTGCCTTTGGGAAGCGATTAATCGCGGGATCGCGCCACCGTTGCCTGCCTAGAACGTTGGAACATGGTTCGCGGAATCAGAGGGAGGGAGGGGGTGGAATTGATATACACGAGACGAGTATTTTTGGAATCCGCGCGTGATTAAATTCCGCTCTCATCGAACAGAGAAATCGTTAAACGCGTGACAGATGTATTTCGATATAGAAATATTTATCTAGCAACAACGCGCGATGCGTTCCTACTTTATCGCCGGTGGTGGTGGTGGTAAGACGAGTGCAAGAAAGTTAATCGACAAATAATTTGTCTCGCTCGTTCGCTTTTCTACTTCGTCGTTAACTCTGTCGTCCGTGTAGATAATTTGTAAATGCTAGGAGCGTACGCGCGATTATCTAAATAACCAGGACTCGGTGAATTATATCCGTCGATACCGCGTCGGCGAAGAACATTCGGTATTCCAAGCTAAAGTAATAGGTTGAGACATTGAGAGCGGTCGTATGATTATTCAAAGGTAATGGAAGTGCCAGTGCACGTAAGCGCAAGCTAGCTGGAAGTGTCCACTCGCGACAAAAGTCCTGGGGAAGCACGATTCGGGGACGCCTTAACGAGAAGTTATTAACGTAAGATTATTATGTAAAACGCTTGCCGCGATTAGAACCTATCGGTATATTTATTATCGCTACCATCGATACGATTTCGATGTTGCGTTTGTTTATACGATACTTTGTTTTTTAACAAGACGCGCGACAGGTATGACGCGCGTTATGATCGGAGAAACGGACGATCTTTTTATCTTTGCGCAGCTCTTGCATATCGTAGGAGTTATTAACATTAATTAAGCAGTTATCGTGGTGCTAATATCTTGTTCTCCTTGCGCGATATCGATCTCGCTTTTTCAAGCCCAAGTACTATCATGCAAATTTCGAACCTGATCGATTACGTTCAGATACTGTGTACGCCGACCGCGTTAATTATCCATAGTTTCGCGAAGTTCGTCCTTTCCGACCTGGATCTATCCACCGGGCCGATCGTTTGCATTTCTTCGGGAGTATCGTCCGTTCTTTTAACGCGAAGCGCGTGTGTCGTCGACTCGTGTAAAACGTATTTGCAACGTTCCGAAACTTGTTCCGCGTTTCGACGTATCTGTATTTTCACATCGGCCGATGCCGTATACCGTAACGTAATAATCCTTTGTTGCATAAAACGTGGAATATTCTTCGTCGAACATGTACGACAATTAGAATGGAAAACGACGTACGCGTCAAGATATTTGCTATCGTTGGTCCGGTTCTGATACTCGACGTGGCGATAGCAGCCCAACGAAATTGGAATACTTTTGACGAAAAGAAAAAGCGGTCGGGTGTGTTTCTTTGCGCGTTAACATGCGACGAGCGTAATTTTCCTGCGATATTTTGGTCGTTCGTGAAAGCGTAAACAAGGATCGTTGATGTACGAAGGCTGGCCAACAATTTGGCTTGCTCCGAGATAAATTTCCATTTAATTTATTCGGCCTGGAAAGCTTCGAGTGACATTTACGGTAAATATACTCGGCTGCCATTATACGAAATTACGTGACAATTATTGCTATCGGAGGACCCTGATCGCGAGCGAACATCGATGTCGCACTACGTAATTCCAGCCACGGGAAACGTAGCACGTACTTCGCTTGAAACTTCGATCAAAGATTTCCGAAGTGAATTATAGCTCGTATTTTTTATAATTATTTGTTCCTCCTTTCGATCTCCTCCTTCTCGCGTTGACGGCCCTTTTAAGGAGTTAATTGTCGTGTGTCATCTGTTGTTTAATAACGACAGATACCGCTACTCCATCCTCGATTATCGTCCATTAAAGTAACACGGAATTGCTATCGAGTTATCGAGCACGCATTTATAATCGGATCCGCGGCGATAAGCGTGTATCACCTGCTTTTGAAATTACCGTCATTACCGCCATTAACCCTTTACTCTAGAATTATTTTTAAAACCGATATCGCCTGGTTAACTCGCAATTTATTTCCATGTATCTACTTGTTTTATTCGAGCTGCGAACGTTTTCCTTTTCTTCCTTTCTTTTTCCTCTTTTTCTCTTTTTTTTTCTCTCTCTCTCTCTTTTTTATCTACGTAGATCGGTGTACACGGTGTTAACTAAGAGCTGTTGACGGAAACGACAACGAAACGGGTAATACGAATCAGCGGTGACGCGAGTCACGGACAAAGGGTCGAGGAAACGCGTATAGGGATTTTATATCGTACCGCGTTATTGCCGTATAATTTGTTTACGTACAGCTTTGCTACGTTGTTTCGATACTCGAACGCGATTATTTAAACGCAATTCGTCGAACGTATCAGATATCGTTGCCGAAACTCGTCCTTCTTAATATTAATTCAATTAAATTTCCTATCTGGCTGATTATCTTATTATTCGCTGTTACTACCACTTCAAATTTCATTGACAAGATCTCCTCTTATCTCCGTTTTCGTCAAAAGCGCTGTTAATCAGTTTTTTATCGAACCATCCACCTGTTCTACGATATATATCCACAAGTTCACGAAGATCGTAATCCGTACGGCCAAAGATTTTCCATTCTCCGGATCTTTTTCAAAATTCTCCATCGCCTACTACCGTTCCACTCGAACGCCAGAAATACCTCCGATCGTTTATTCTCGCGTGCACATTTGCGCGCGTATCTACCATACCTATCTTCAACTCCGCAAATTATTTCCCTTTTTCCTACGCAACGCAAAAAATAATTCTTTCGCGGACATTCGAATCCTTAACCCCGCCCAAACCCATAAGGAACACCTTCGAACCACACCCTGTACACACCCATAATCAGCTGGCCAAAGAAAACCAGCACGTTGCTAATACGTCCCGTTAAAAATATTTTAGCTGCTGGTGAGCGGCGGACAACCAACGACGGCGACGTCGCCGGCGATGTCGTCGGGAGGCGCACTCAGCCCTGGCGCGCTCTCGCCTTCGTCGACGGCGACGACGACCGGCGCCGCGGCCGCACCCGCCTCCGGAGGAGCGAGCACCCCTGTGGCCGGCACTACGGGACCTGGTTGCTGCGAGAACGGCAGGCCCATGATGACGGACCCCGTGACAGGACAAACAGTGTGCAGCTGTCAATACGACAGCGCGGCCAGGTTGGCACTGGGTGCGTACCCGAGGCTAGCACCCACCGCAACCTCCTACTCGTCTTACCCTACGCCGACACCCTCCACCACCGACCAAGGACCGTATCCTAGCATCGGTATGGACAGCTCCGCGTTCTATCCTCCTTTGGTGAGTATCACGCGTCTTGTTTCTTTGTACGCTGCTCTGCGCTTTTTGTTCCGTTTCTTTTTCTCTTTCTTTTTTTTTTTCTTTCTTTCCTTTCTCTGCAAGAAAGAAGGTCGCAGGTTAATTGCACGGAGCTAATTAGCGATATTTACGCAACGACAAATGAATTATTCATAGGTGATTATTCAACGAAGCTGTTGCGTACGGGAATGCGTTGCAGAGTGGGTGGGATTTGAATATCGTGTACAGCGGTTAGCGAGCGTTGCGAGAGTTAAACGGTAAGATTCTGGCTTTTCTCGAGTATCCTACCGAGATTACGGAATATTTTGATGGCCATCGCGTACGACGAATTACTTTCTTGTTCGAAGCACGCTGTTAGCTGCTCCAACGAAAGAACTTGATGTCGCTCTTTGCGCAGCTCGACGAAACAACTTTCGTTACTTGGAAACGATAAATTACGCGAGTCGCGTATCGTAGCGCTAATCGAAAGACTTACGAGCGCCTCGTATTTATAAACGCGATCGTTAAACGGTTTATTAGCCGCGTTTCGAAAGAGGAAAGCAGACGTCCGCCCTCTCGGTGCTTTTGCAATACGCTTTGTAACGTTCCACGCGTGAAATACGCGAGACCATCGTGGTCGCGAACTGATCGGACCGTCGTGCTAGGCGTGCCGGACGATTATTACTCTGACTGGCCGAACTCAAGACGGATTAGCGGTCGGCCCTGTCGCGAATTAGCTTGGAATCCCGGTGATGGAAACGCGGCGACGCGAGTGTCTCTCGCGCCCGCTACAACCACCGAGAAATCCATACGTCCGACCCGATCGCGTTTTCTAGCTGCCTCCGTCGCCGGCTGTGTCGAATTATTCAAGCGCGGCTGTCGCTAGTAGAGCGATAATCTCTTTTAAGTTTCGGTTCGCGGAAGACGCGTCTCGCGTCGCCTAGCTGCCTCTAACGAGGGCTCCGTGATGGATTCGCGGTTATATTTCAGGGGCGAATCTCGCTCGCCAAAGACTGGCCGGGAATCTTGTGAAACACGCGTTTCTCGTGCAAACACGCGCCTTTCCTCTCGGCCGTTTTCATCGCGCGGGAAAAGCACGGCTAAGAATAAGTCTGGTCGCGGTTGCGCTCGAAGAGAAACGCGTTTGCCCGGGACCAAAACGACGCGGCAAGGATCGCCGCTCGCGTGCTACCGAACAAAAGTGTCGCGCCGTGTGGGTAATTAAGTGACCGCGCGGACATCGAAATTACATCGAATCGGCATCGCGTGCAGGACACGAAGAAATAGGTAGGCGGAGCGGCAAACGTTCAAGTTCGTTGTAAAACTTGTTCGGGGCGAACGGAGCTTCGGCATCGACGCGACGCGACACCATCTGTTCTGTTCTGTTCTGTTGGAGTTGAGAAAAGAACGCGAAGACTTTATACGCGTAAGGTGGAGAAAATGGAGAGCATCGGTCGTTCTGCGTAAGGCGTTGAGAATTATTAAGAGACGTTATTAACTGGTACTAGGTAGGTAACGCGACGTTTCGAAGAGAGGAACATCGGACGATGTTACGTAGGCGGATGAAGTGTTTTGAACACGACAAAAATCAACCGTAGACGGGAGATTGGAGCGAGATCACGCGTGTAGAGCAAAACTGTTTGCGTTTAATCGCGAGCGTATCGACGATAGCCTGATAAAACGCGGTTGACGTAGACGTATAGAAATAGACGCGCGATCGTATCGGGGTTTCGGCCAATTTATATCTGCACTCGAGCGTGGATACTCACCACCGGGAGGTAGAAACGATAAAAAGATTGCCGTGGAAAACACGCTCGGTCCGCCAGATGTTGCAAGCCCATTTGAAGCGACTTCGAGCGGCGAGCTTCGAACCAAGAAAGGGACAGACAGAGAGAGCTGATAATTAAATTCTGCGTTTATTCCCGGCGACGCGACGTTCTCCTTTTTGCCGCCGGAGTTCTCTCGTAGTACGTTGCGAACGATAAGTACATTAATCCTTCGCCGGAGTGAAAGGTCAATTCGAGACACGCCGTATCATACGTTAGAATATCGTGTCGGTGAATTTTTATCGTACGAAACACGCGTTTCCTGTGGCGTGCATCGTGCACCGTGTACGCGCGTTTGCTTTCCTTTCTCGTACGACGGACGGGGACCGTTCGTGCAATTAGATGCGAACTTTGTTCCAAAATACGTTGCTTCGAAGATAATAACCGGCGCGTTATTATCGTTATTTGGCTTTCGGTGTACGAGAAAGTTGTCCGGGGTGGAGAGAGGAAGCGCGCCCAATTAAATTTGAATTTATCGGCATAATTATACTAATTGGTTGTTTTGGACGAAATCATGGAACAATCAATCTTGCGCCCCTCTGCCAACCGGTCGAGACTGATTGGATAAAGGCAGGCAACGAGTTCCAGGTACAGACTTATCCCTCTATGGCACCGTCCGGAGTGACTCGTCATTCTACCACTTAAACGCTACAAGCCATTTAAATCTCACGTACAAAAACGTAATCGAAATCAAATTGAAACTGGAATTCGTTTAACGCTGTTTCAACATCGACGCGGAAGCGGAATTCCACCGGTTCCAGAATAGATATTTTCCCTGACAAAAGTGCCGGTTTTCTTATCTTAACAGCTTCTCTCTGAGCGCGATTTAATTAACGGGATAGCCGCCTTAAAATAGGACAAGGTGACAACGCGAGGTAGACAGAGTGTAACCAAGTATTCGAGCGATCCAGATACCAACGTTCGTGATATCCACGTTTATGATGAATTTCTATCTCGAACCGTGCACACAGCCAATCAGCAACGCGTGTCTTTCGATAACGACCAGCCACCTTTCATTGGGCGAAATTACACGGTCGCTTTTTACGTCGCCAAATGGAACGAATCGGATGAAATCGCAGATAACGAGCAATTTCAACTGTCGCGAGCCGCCGCATCGTTCCATGACATTCAAATTTCCTCTGAATATTTTCCGTGCCCCGCGTATCGATTGCACGACACCGATTCTCAAGTTGGAAAGTTATCATCGTCGCTCCATCTAGCGGCCGATAATGCGCGCGTGTCGTTACACGGTTTGCTTCTTTCCAAGCGTTTATCTTCACCGACGCAAATGCCAACCGCGGCTTTTTGATCTTCACCGCGCAATCGGTCCGACCCAGAACTGATAACGAGAGATACGATCGCCCGTCTGCTTATCTCGAACAGTCAAGCTGAAACGTAAACGTAAACGTAAACCACTTGGATTTTGTGCGCGATTCTTCGAGGAGGGTTGCATTCTCGCGAGTCGTGACCATTCGATGATAGGTACCAATTACGGGCGCTAATTGCGCTGATTATAGCGTTATAGCAGTAGGAGGAACGAAACGAGACGGGAACGCAATGAAAACGCAGGACCTGATAAGGAAATTGAAAGAACGTTTCGTTGAAAATAGCAATATTTGCAAATACTTTTTCTAACGGCTGTGTTACACGGTAGGAACCGTCGGTGTTTCTCCCTGTTTCACAGCATTAAATCTATAACAGCCGTGTAATGTAATAGTCACTCGAGTTCGTAGAATAGAATTCTCTTGCACAATAATGCACTAATTAATATTAATGAATTGACAAGTAACATGTTGTAAATTATACACTTAGCTGACTTGCAATTTGTAAAACTAAATTATACCTGTTTTTACGGCAAAATTGCTACTATCACGCGGAGGAATTTATTAGCATAAGTAATTTGTAACCTGTAAGATTTCGCTATTAATATTAGTTAAATCGTGTTATACGGAGCACGATCAAGCCGTGAAAGATCCAGAGCACAGTACGTACACAGCGTACATAGTACAAGTTGAGAAACAAAAGTACCGTAACTTATGTTCTGTTATTTTCAAGATACCAAAAATCTGCGAAATCCTTGCAATTCCTTTTTTCCCAGCCGCGATGTTAACAAGTAAAATTCGACTCGACCGAGAAAACAAATTGCAAATAAAACGTTACGCAATGCCGTGGCGCCGATAGTTCTTAACTGGCTAAATAGAATCAGTAGTACCGATTCAAACGTATCCAACGCTCGATTCCCTTTCCCCTGTAGACTCGTAATCGTCGACCTTAACGGTTCACGTGATCCCATGACAATCGGCATTATGAATGTCCCAGCGATCGACGAACACACGATATCGGGTCGACAAATTAATTTAGATTGGCGTTTTATCGGCAATAGGGTGCGGGTGGCTCGCGAACGCAAGGAATGCGAATTCGCGAAACGTACGGGGTGTGATTTCCGTTGTTTCGCAGTTCGTCCGTTTCGAACGTTTTGAAACGGATGTTGATTGCCTCTGGGATATTTCCCGACACGTTGTACGCCGATTACGACACCGTTTCTCGACAGTGTCATTCGTAAATCGTCGCTCGATTAGACGCGGAACGTTATCGAGTAGGACTTGGCTGAAAAATTGCGTTCCGCGCGATTTTTAAGCGCGGCCGTGGCTCGTTCTCGATGCTCCTCGCAACGGGTCGAGGAAAGAGGAAGCGAAGGAAAGGCGGGAAGCAGAAGTAGCGCTGCAACGAACCTACTTATGGAGTCGATACTGGTTCAGCTGCGTTTGGTGTCGTCGAGGTTGTTGTCGTTCTGTTAATTAAATGGAATTGCGAATTAGGTTGGTTCTCTTTAAAAGTACATAGAGAAACAGGCTTTCGTACCTATCGTGTGACGTACCTACGATCTCTATTTTGGATAACTATGAACAAATTCGGTGGAGTAGATGAAACTGTGCTTGACTTGGAAGGATCCACCGTAAATTTTTGTCCTTTGCGTCGTTCGAGATCGAATCGTAGCTACGATACTGCAATGAACGAATTCAATCCATGTACAACGGTCTTGTTAGCAATCCTCGAGACACTGCTTCGGTAGATTTCAACGTATCGTATCCAAAAAGGTTGTCACGCGTTTGGTTAATCGCTCAAGGTCGTACGTTCTTCCACTTTTCGGCTAAAAAGGATAGGAAGATTTACGTTGCAACGACTCGGGAAAAAATCGAAATTTCTTGTGTTTTATCTGAAAACACATGTTGGCGTGATCCCACGCGATTGTTCGAATAAATGGGAATAGCGGACGTTTGCCGACTCGTCGCAGAGCGGGCTCGTCCGCTCGAATCGGCGCGGTCGCATGTCTCCGGCGCAATGAAAGAGCCGTTGGAGCATTCCGATCCGCGATATCGCGAAATGCGTTACTTTACGGCTCATTGATAAGCGTAACACACGTAGCACTCTTAATCGCGGACCGTTTACGCTCTTATAATTGGCAGTTACGCGCGGCTCGCATGCGATACAATGTGCCTACACGGTTCTTGGCTTGGTGTAACGCGTGTTTCGCGCTACGTTCGCTTCACTAATGTATGTAAACGCGTCCCCGGTAAATACACAAGCGTTGCCCACCGATCTTTATTCCCCGGCATCGTTATGGTGTCCGGCTGAAACTTGTTAATGCTCGTTGCACACGTCGCTTGTGTAACATCCTGTAACGTAGACGCGCTCTAAGTTGCAAACGTTCGAGTCGATTCGGAATACCAGAGTTCATCGCGTTTATAGAGAGTAGGTATAGGTGGCTCGAAATTAGTCGCTGAAGGCTGCTGCTTCTCTCAACGCCAGCGTTACGAACAGCTCCCCCCTCTACTGTTTCTTGCATCCATGCGTAATGGTGGGGGAAGCGTAGCGAGGTCAAACCGTCAAGTGCTGGTAAATATTGTTAGTCAAAGTCGATTCGACGCGTTCTTCTTACGACTTTTCTCGCGGTATTACGTTTCTGTCTGTCACTTTGATCGACAGAATGTCGCAACGTTTATTCTACTACCCGAGCATTGACCCCGTTGTTTTTAAACGTGCTTTTCTCGCTTCTTCTTCGGCTTCGTATCTCTCAAGACGTCTCTTAAGAGAACAGTCAACGAGTACCGATTTTTTGCAAGATCAAGGATGCCTGCCACCTTCTTAGACGCTTCGTTTGGACGCGTATCGAACGACTTTGTCGAAAGCGTAACTGCGGCTCATCCTGCCACGCTTGCTTGCTTCGCGTATTCATCGCGACCGCACGAGACAACTCGAACGAGGCAGGTATCGAGTTAGCCAGCCTCGCGGCTCAACCTTGCACTATCTCTACGCAGCTTAATATATAGCAGAATACATCGACGTACAAATTTGTGTAAACCGCTTTAGATCGAGAAGTGAACGATACGCTGTACAGATTGCTTTTAAACGACCTGACGCGACGAATTGAATTTATTTACTACAACGCGTAGTCTCCTCGATACGTAGCTCGAGAGAAGCCGAACCTACCGCAGTGTCCCGTGTCAGACGTCGGACGAAAAATTCAACGCGGCTCCCCTATTCGGACGGTAGTTGGCGTTATTAGTCGGGCTTGACCGATCGACGCTCGAGGAATGCCATTTGTCGTGAGACGATGCGTCGAACGTCATAGCTTTGCACCTTTATCGCAATAAATTGCAGCTAGAACCCGCGGCCTGCTCGCCCTGGTCAGCCCTTCGTGGAATTTCAGCGGCGTCGTGCAATTTCGTGCACGCGACGAGATCGTTCAGCTTCCCGCGGTCGTGCGACAACCGAGCCAGGAATGTCATAAACGGACGACCAGCGGGAATTTTGAGAATTTTGACGAGCCCGCGATCACCCTCCGCTCGCGATATCGATGCCCTCTTGCCATTCGTGCAACGTCGTTTAATCTCGCTAGGAAGTGGAACGTTTAAAAAGTGTAACGCGTACAGGTTCCCAGCATCTAGGGAATTTTCATGGTACTTCGCTTAGTAAACAGGCTGATAAACGTTTCAATAAAAATAATACTTACTTGGATGTAACGTACGGACGATAAAACGGGTGGCACACGCGTGAAAATACGAACCACCAATACTCGAATTGGTAATAAAGCTGCGTTATCGTGTGAAAATAGTTGTTGCTCGCCGACTAATCTTATCTGAAAGGGTGAAGTTATTAGTAACGTATATCGAATATAATGTAGGTAATCTTATCGCTTCTCGGATATATATATATATATATATATATATATATATCCGAGAATACATAGAATACATACATAGAATATATATATATATATATATATATATATGTATGTATGTATGTATGTATGTATGTATGTATGTATGTATGTATGTATGTATGTATGTATGTATATGTATATGTATATATACATATATACATTGACTACAAAATGAAATAAAATGTAGCGGAGTTCGATAAGCAACGGTTTTGTTTCGAGCGGCTTTTATCTTCGCAGGTGTTCCGCCATTTGAGTCGCGAATGCGCTGAAACCCTTCGCTTTATTTTCCCCATTTCCCGCCGGCTAACTCGCGCCGGATCGGGTATTCCTCTTGCAGCATGGCTCCCTGAAAGTCTTTACTGGGCAATAACGCCTTTTTGGCGCGATCGACCTTTGCAAATTTCCACGTCGCGATGATCGCTCGCGTACATGGAAAGAAGAAACCAGTAAGACTTGAGAAGAAGGAAGTGGAATAAAAGTCATTGATTTCAGCACGGTGCTTGACTCGCGAACACACGTTCTGTTACCTAAGCGGAGCGCGCGCGCGCGCACCAGCTCGAACGCGTACACGAAATTCTTACATAATGAGGTGATTCAAATAAGGTCATCGACAGGCGGCACAGGCAGCAACGACGATGCTGTCGTCGCGCAAACCAATGGCGGCGTGAATTTCCTCGTCTCAACCTGTTCCTCTACGTTGCCGTTGCTGCTTCTCGTGTTCCTTCCATCTTCTCTTCCTCGTTTCACCCGTGACCCTCTTTGTCTCCTCGAGAGACGAGGAAGGAAAAAAGACACGAGATGGGGAGAAAAAGTGGGGGTCGTTAAGCAGGAAGCATGTGCTTCCGACGATTCGACCGGCGCGCCGTCGTTTCGACGAGCATTATAATATAATAAGAATCGGATTAGCATTGAATGAAGTGGGTGGCGCGAGAGCGGAGAGCGATAAAGGAACTAATAAAAAGCGGTCTCCTTTAGCCGACCACGGTGGTCCTTGTTCAACGAAAGCTCTCCGCAGAATAAATAAAAACGCGACTGGTGCCCGTCGAAATAATCTGCCGAACAGAGAGCATGTACGATCTCTCATCTCGCGAATGAAGAAACGTTCAACGAAATCTCGCGAACCGATCGCCTCGTAGCTTAGAAGGTTCTGAAAGCTGCTGTCCCACGCGAAAACTCACTACGGCTTCATTATCGTTACGCATCGATACTAAACTCCGTCCGATCCCTTCCACCCACCCTGTTCATCGTTAATTAAATTATCGTCGAGTCGCACTGCTGGCCAAGCCTCCAACTTTGAACTTCGAGGACCTCGTGTCACGTCGTCCCCTCTTTATATTCGGCCAACTTTTCCGCCGGTTGTCTTTTGTCGTTGACCCCAGGATCGAACTCCGCGAAACGGCGCCGTCCAACTTGGCATTGTACTCGCTCGCTGAACTTTCGGCAGTACGGCAGCGTGTGCTAATTGGCCGCGCGTGTATGTATGTATTTACGCCTATGTGCACGTGTATGTATGCGTGTGTGTGCGCGCGCGACGAATCACGGCTTCCCGAGAGTGTGGAAGGAGCGTTTGCATTAAGTTTTAGAGTAACGTGGTAAGGTTTGTTTTAGCTTTGTTTCCTGTTGCACGGAATTAAAAAGGATTACAACTTGTCCTTTTTCGCTAAGTTGCATCGGTTTGGTGGTTACAGGTTCTCGTAGCTTCCTACGGCGAAAGAAAGGTTAGAGGTCCAGCGAACAGTACGTATCGCGTAATATTGTCGTAAAAAGAAATCTCCGCGAATAAAATAGATGCCGTTCTCTCGCTTTCCTTCTGCAGACGTGATCAAGGACAAATCGACGAGAACTCGGAAATGTTTTAAATCGCAGCAGGTTGTGGGTAGAGGAGAATGCATGAAAAAACTTGCGCTCGGCCTCTCCTTCACCTTTCGACTATCAGAACCACGAACAACGAAAAGAACGAACGAAACGTTCATTCGGCCTCGAATCTAACGTTAATCGAATTTATACGCTTCCACTTGCTGTTTAATAATTTCTGCGCTCGTCACGTATACTCGAGTGCGCGCCAATCGCTTCATCGCTTCATCGCAGCCGATCCACCGATATCCGCTCGTGCACGTGCTCTCTGATAATAATCGGCCGCGACGTCGTTTTTCGCCCAGAGACGCGGTTGTGTCGTGACGCACGCTGATCGAACGGCCAAAGATACTGTCTCTGTAATTTCTACGAGCGTTTATCGAAAGAGAAAGACGCGTATAGGTTTCGTATTCGAAGGTGCAATGGCTCGTTACCACAGGAAATATTAATCGACCGTGATTTTACCCCTAATATCGATCGCTCGGAGGAGTTTCGAAGAACGGATATAAGGATCGAGTCTATGCGAGGCTTGTCATCTGTCCTAACGCGTTGAGAAAATTCGACTGGCGCATGTTTATTGCTACCTTAATAACGCACGGTGGGTCGTATAATCGGCTGGTGACCGAGCGGCGTTCCGCACTCGTAACAATAGTTGGAGGCGTCGACGGTGGACCACCCGCGGTTCACCATTAAAATTGCCTCCGTGGAAAGAGAAGGTATGGAAGTCCGGCAACAGGGGACAAATACGTGTGCCCTTTCTTTCTTTCTTTCTTTCTTTCTTTCCTCTTCTCCGCTTCTCTTTTACATATTGGAAGGAAGAAGGAAAAAGAGAAGAGTACGAGGGGTCCACAAAGGTAGCCACGGCTACCGGTGCGGAGCGAATTCGGAAATGGAAACGAAGGGATGAACACGGCGAGAATTAAGAGCGAGGGAAGCAAGGCGAACGAGTGGCCGCCGATCTGTGTAACGCGAAACTTCCTGGCGCCAAACGCCTTTAAGCCGGCGTTCTAATAATATCCCATTGTGCTACCATTAGCCACTGAACGCGCCGCTACCGTTCTTCGTTCTTCTCCACCCCCAAACGTCACTGCCTGTTCTCTCCTTTTTCTCTCTGCGGATCTCTCCTCGGTTCTCTGTCTCTGCCACCAAGCAAGGGGCTTGTTTGATGCCGCGCTTTGTACCGACACTTGGAAACATCCGATTGCTGGGAATCGGTGCACCGGTAGATGTATCCGGCCGAGACGGGGGGCGTCTCAGCGTCTGCGTTCGGAGCCCGAAATTTTTGCTCCCTCGCCTCATTCGTGTCTCTCTTTCTCGAACGCGTTCGGTTGGTTGTTCGTATCGAAGAACCAGGCCAAGTTGAAGGAGAAAACAACGGCAAAGTACGCGATTGTTCGCGGCGATAATCGTTCGCGCTGGAATCGTTTTATTACTGGCGAACGAATTCGCTGGTGGATAATACGAGCGTTTCTCGTGGGTGTAGCTCGATTAACGGATCGTCAGTCACTCGTCGATGGATTGACTGATCCGCGTGACCTCGTTGGAACGAAACTGCGTTGCGGCGAGATTGCCGCTTAAGATGATGGATCGATCGATTTTAATTCGGATGGACCGTTTGCATAAATTGCCGCGAGTGGGCTGCTCCGTTCGGGACAGGGAATATTCGGGCTTGGAGACGAAATTAGTCACGAGGCGGTGGTAAAAATAACCGTCGCTTTTGTATATCATTCTTCATGGTCGCGATTCTGATGCTCGTGCCGTTCTTGTTAACATACGAACGCGATATCTCGAACGGTACGTGTAATCGTACGGATAAATGATACACGTTGTTGAGTTTTATACCGTGTATTTATTTTAGCTTGGCCGGAAGGCGTGTGCAGGTTGCCGGGACAATGTATTCATCCTTGGTAACCATCGTCGCTTGTAGCTAATCGATCATCGTTTTAAAAGTTGCTGTAGCGTTGTCATATGGTATCCAATGTTTACAATAAAGCTAGTTGTAACATTGCGGTCTTAAGCGCTGTTGCACGGCT
Source organism: Bombus waltoni (assembly GCA_014737395.1). Lineage (NCBI taxonomy): Eukaryota > Metazoa > Arthropoda > Insecta > Hymenoptera > Apidae > Bombus > Bombus waltoni. Next base: position 3,817,515 of record JACXII010000051.1, on the reverse strand, counting down.
GACCTTAATACGCGGATAGATAAGAAGCTGGAAGATGGATCGTGCGGCTGGTTTTCCTCTCTTCTCCTTGGTGTTGCAAATAATTACCAATTAATAATGCTAATTTGCGCCATCTGAAACTAAATTCCTCGATGTTTCTGGAAACAGAATCTTTATTTACTCTTTCTTCCTTTTTCTCTCTTTTTTCGTTTCCAACGGTAACTTTGAAGGGTACTTTGAATTTCTAATTTCTACACGTACGAGTTGCCGCAATCTCTACCGAGGTAATTAATTATGCGATTCGATTGCAGGGAAATCCGTACGGATTGAAGGACACGACTGGAATGGGGATGACGGCGGATATGGGTGCTGCATGGGGCACGGCCGCCCTCCAACCTGCCGCCACGGGTTACTACCCCTACGATCCAACCCTGGCCGCCTACGGGTAAGTTTATCACCAGGTTTCATGGTCTCTCGGCTCCATTAGATTAAACCACCAGCCGCGTTCCACTCTCTCTCTCTCTCTCTCTCTCTCTTTCTCCCTCCCTCTCTCTCTTTCTCTCGTCCCTTTGCGTGGCTCGAGAACCGCTCTCGGTGCCGCCATTAAAACAGGAGTCACGATCTCTCGTACTCGTTACACATATCCCGGCAGGAATGGTTATCGTTATCGCGAATTCGTAATATCTTTTCCTCGATATAACCGGAGTGGTACGCAATTTTAAGCGGCCCGTTGATGTTTATACGAAACGGACAACTGCCTCCTCTGCTTCGTGTTCGCGTTTAAAGATACTCGATTCGAATCGAGAACCGCGACTTTCGATTCCTTTTACTTTATCTAAGGAGGCTTCGCGAGACGATTGTAAGTAAAATCGTCTGGAAACAACGGGACAAATGGTCGAATTCTTTGTATCGTCGTCCGTTTTTCCTCGCGCCGTTTCGATCGAATTTCTCTCTCTCTCTCTCTCTCTCTCCCCTTCGTGTCTCGAGACTGGTATTTACAAAACAACGCACGCCCAAACGAAGGTAGGCGACAATTAATCCGTAAGAAGGGTGACGAGCAAACCGGATGCTCGTTCTTGCCGCTCGTGGATAAGAGTTACGAGGGTGCTGTCAACACGAGGACCCCTGTACTTCATCTTGTAGGGAAGCTGCGGAATATCGATGGCGAGAAAGAGGTGGTTGTCGCGCATTGGGGACAACACGGTCGATCCGTGGCCGCAAACATTGTATCGGAGTAAGTGATTTCGTCGGTGGCGGTGTGTATTTTCAGCGGGCGGATAGAGGCCGGCCCACGGGATCCGTATTTTCGTTACGGATCCGTGTTTTGATTAATAATGGCAGGACGGACGAAAAAGTGACGGGCGAATTTACGACGGAAATTTATTTCGCTCTCTCGCGCAGCACGCTCGACGCGCGCCGCTGTATCGCGATACATCGACGATATATCAAAATCTGTCGGAACGGTAGAACGATTATTTATCGGGGCAGAATTAAAATTATGCGGAAAAAGTCGCTCTTTTGCCGCGGCGACACGAAAATTCGCAGGTGGCGCGTTTACTCGAAACACGACGTGCAAAAATGAAAAAGAAAAGGTAAAGAGAGACAACGCACCGGTCACCTTTCGCGACTCGCAATTTCGTCGTTGGTGGGGCGTCGAACGGGCAGCGCGGAGGAAACTAAACCAGGTCGCGTTACTTTCTTCGTGAGAGCGTTTTATGAGAAAAAAAAAAGACGAAACAGAAGCTCCACCCTGGTAACCTGCGTGTAATAACCCGGCCGCGAAGGTGGCGCGCTGACTACGAATCTTGGTAGCTCCACGAGCAGCTTTCGTGGGAACGAACAGGGTTATTTTCGAAAACCATGTGTCGCGTGCCGTTGACAAAACGAGACATTGACATAGATTTCGACGCTAGGCGTAATTGGAAACACTTGGTTCTCTTCTGCAGCTCTCGATTCTTCCTCGTGGCTCGTAAATCTAAATTCTCGTTTCTTGCCCGCTCCTCTCTTTTTTCTCCCCCGTTATTTCAAAACACGTTTCTCGACGGAGACACGTTTCTCGTTCCACGAGAGGAAATCTCGACGGATAATTAGAAGGAAAAAGATCGTTGGCGGTGATAAGAATCGCGAGGAAGAACTCGATATCGTGCTAGATGTCGATCGAGAGCCGTTCGAATTCCTTTGATCTCGCCGAACGGCGCTTTCTCGTCATCGTTGAACGTGACGTGGTCAGGTCGGGTCGTCTTTCGATTCCTCGGCCTTCGTTTCTTCCTCTCCTTCTCTCTCCCACTCTTTCTCCCTCTCTCTGTGTTTCTCTCTGTCTCTGTCGTTTGCTCAGGGGGATGAGAAGACACAGAGATTCGAGAGAAACCGTGCACGGCGAACGGTTACAAAATGGCTGTAGGCAGCCGAGTGGGCGTACGTAATGGAGGCTTCCAGGTTGCCTGTATACATATATAGCGGCATTGCGAGTGTAGGGAGAGCAGTAGGTCTCTCTCCGTAGGAGAGCGAGTGAGTGAGTTTATTGATTGGCTTCCTCCCGGGGTTGGCTCGCCTGTTCGCCAAGCCTCTCTAGTCTCTATTCTCTCTTTCGCCCGCGCTCCCTTTCCCTCCCTCCTCGCTCTCCCCCCTTGCCGCTACTCTCTTTCGCTATCAAGCTCCTCGTTCCTCGGTCTCTGCCACGTTTCTCCTCTCCCACCTCTTCTCGTCTTCTTCCACCTCTAACGTAGCGAACCTCCTTCCACCCTCCGAAGCGAGCCAGCTCCCACAGGTGCTTTACTTACTTTGCTTAGCAACCCTCGTGTCCACACACAAACACGCTACTAGGCTCTCTGCACCGTTCACGCGCGTCTACACCTCCTCTCCTCGGCTTGCTCGCTCGTTCACGCACCACACGTCGCAGTTTTGATTCTCTCTCCTGTATCCACCGGTACTCTCTGTCTCTCCTCCTTCTCCTCTGCCTCTTTCTCCTCCTAGAGAATCCCCGCTTCCAACGGACGCGCGTATACGTCGCCGCGAAGCGTGTGTGCGCGCGCTCGCCCCGTACAGAACTCCCAACTGTAGGCATTGTTTATCGTGGAATATTCACCCTCTTCGCTCGGGCGGCGCTCTCCATTGCGCGCCGAGCCTCTATTAATTTACTTGCTTAATAATACGACGATCCTCTCTCGCCCTCTTTCCTCGTTGTCCTCCCTCGTTCGCTCTATTTGTCTCCTCCACTCTGTGTCTGTGCTGTGCCGTCCCCTTCTCTCTCTCTCTCTCTCTCTATTTCTCTCTGTCTCTGTCTCTCTGTCGTCACTTTCGTCGTTGGCGACGGGCCGCTATTGTTTCAGCAGCGGCGCACTCGCCGGCTCTCTACTCGGTGCCGCGTTTCGAACGCCTGAATCGGAGAACTGTCCGCTAGCAGGGTGAAGCGACTCGATTGAGACGGACGGATGAGGACGCTCTGATTACAGGAAATGAGAAATACGTCGTTAGGATCCTTTGGGAACTGTCGCGACCATCCACGTGCCTTTGCATCCTTTCTTCCGTGACGCTGAATTCAAAACCCTCGTGCCGTTCGCTTCTGTTCTTTCCTTTTAAAGAACTTCCGTTACCTTCAATCGCTACTTTGCCGAACTAAATGATTTAAACGCCGAGTACGAGGGGAAAACATGGGAAGAATATTGAAATTACGGAATAACCAACGCTGTTTACTAACGGCGTGTAATAATAGTGTGAAAAATATCGCGGCTAGTGTTTATCCAGTTTGTCGAAAGGCTCGTCCCACGACAACTTTCCCACGTGGTAATCAATACAGTTCGTTTAATTCTGTCGGAGAACATTAATTTCCTGAAACGGTTTATAGCGCCAGCTAACGAAGATCGGCTGATCGATGTTTTCCTCTCGTCTTACACGTCGATACTCCGCTCTTCGATCCACTCTCTCGAACAATTTTCACGAGGACGAGTAAGAGTGGCGCAGATGCTGGCCACGTACGGATCTTCTCCGGAGCTTCCCCATTCGCGAGCGCCATTTTTCACGTAGATCCCGCGACACCCTCGCCCTTCTGTTCTTCTCTTCCTTCCCGTTTTAACTCTCCGAGTCTTCTCGCGATACCCTGCTATTTCACTGCTGAATAAAAAATCACAGTGAAACGGCGACGGTCTTCCTTGAGAAACTCCTCGACGAAACTCTCAAGAACCATTACGGTTCCATCGGCCCGCCACTCTCCCTTCTCCAAATGTTAGTGCGTTGGCTCCTGTTAATTGCCTGGAAACCGACCGCCAGTCTTTTCGCTCGTCGAAACCGGAGAAAATCGGTCGCGACCGAACCGTTTTCCTCGACTTTGCCGACGGTCGTTTCGAACTATGAAATCGCGCCGCAATGCTCGCGAATCCTGTGGCTTCGGCTAACTCAATTCTGGCCCGATGCGGAGATACCGCTTTTTATTCGATCGTTAGATACAGACGTCTGCTATGGAGACGAGAAACGGTCTCGCGCGAGGGAGAGCTTTTTCCCGCGATGGAGCCGCGACCGGTTGCGAGCACGATTTTTCTTAGCTCTGGTCGTCGCGTAGATCGATCGGTATCTCCAACTTTGCAAGAAAAATTTCTCGCGTGTTTGCCAACTCTATAATCGACCCCTACCATGTAACGATCGTGAAATTTTTATGCTAATCCGGAGGTGTGGAATTTTTATCGTTTCGCTGGTAAAAAGAACCTTCGTTAATTTTACTCTCGTATAAATCGTTTTATCGGAATCAAAATTATAATTCGCCGACCGCTTTCTGTAGCAGGTCTATACAGTGACCTTCGTACCCTGTATATCTCCTTTATGTTCTCGACATTCTGATTGTTTTAACGTGCTTGGAACAGTGGCACGAGAGATTTTTGCGCGACTTTGTATCAGCGCTACGCTGCTTTAATCGCCAAGGAAGCTTTTGAAAACGTTGCTCTACAAATTATTCGTTAGACCGTACTTGAGTTGAAAAATTCTCAAGACTTTTCACCTATCTTGTACCGGATACCTCTCCTTGTAGCACCGTGCAGACTGCAAAACTATCGATCCACGAGTTAGACGCTTAGAATCAAGTTGCACGTACTTTGCAATTGGCGACAATTCGCGTTCTCGCACGGCAATTCCTACTCTAGGATCTAAAGTGTGTCCAAAGTCAACATCCATCTACCCAAATATAATAGATGTCGCGAGTGTTCCAAGTAGCAGCGGACAACCATTAAACCGTCGTTCTCGCGCAAGAGTAAAATCGTTTCAAACACGAGTCGGGTGAAAAGGATCAGCGACGACGCGACGCTTCGGATTAGATAAGAGGTGGCGAAGTTGTCGTCGCCGAGTGCAGCAGTTGCAGTTTCAGAGAGAAAGAGAGAGAGGGTGGGAGGGGGGGCGGGTCAGTTGGATGCAGCGCGCGCGGAGCAGACGCGGCGGTAGGTAGGTTGCGTGGTGCAAGCACAAGGTAGGTTGGCTGGCTGGTTGGTTGGTTGGTTGGTTGGTAGGTTGGTTGGTAGGTAGGTAGGTAGGAAACGTTTGCACATCCGGGACCGGGCGTAACTATCGAGGCTATATACACGGCTCTATACGAGGCCGGAGGACGTAATTACGCGCGTTCTGCCAATATTGGTTAACCTTTCGAGGTTGACGCCACCATATGCAAAGCCCCTAATGAGTCGCTCGAGTGGCCCTGGTGTCTAGTATTACGCGCTCATCTCTGCCCCCCTTTCGCGTCGTTATTACCTACCGGAGCTATTCGACGATATCCTCTCTTTTCCACTATTTCCCACCCTCGCGCGCTCACCACTCGCCTCGGCTCTGCGCGTTACACGCACCGCGTTCCACCCTTCTTCGTTTCTCTCGCGCAACCTCGTTTGCTCGATCCACCTTGAGCCGCGTTTCGCCTTTCTAAATTCGCGTACGTTTTCGTCCCCACTGCGATAATACGCGACGAGAACGCGCCACGATCGCCCGACGACGAGCATTCGTTGACCGATTCGTCGGAATCCAAGCTCGAGACGTAACGAGAAGAACGGAACGATAGCTTGCTCGCTGTGCGAGGAGAACACGGTTAAGTTTTCGCTGATCGTTGATAGCGACGTTGTACGTAATAATCGTACGACGATCGTTGCCGGATATATACATGCACCGATACTTCGGCTTACGATACTTTCATCCCCAGCAAATTCTGTTCACGCGATTATCAAAATTGCAGAATTCGGATATAAAGCGCGTTGTTTCGTTTTTAGAATTCTAGTCGATTATCAACGTCCGACGTAGAGCACGAAATTCCGAGCGTTCGTATCTGGAACTGGATTTCGGCGATCGATCGAGGAACAGCCCACGCAGTTCAGATTCCTGACGACTCTTCTCCCCAGGCCCTTCCTCCCGCTTCGCTTCTAAAGATTCGCACGGCCGTGTCGCAAACTTTTACGCGCAAGACCGTGACTCGATCTAACCTTGCTCGTATAAGACGCGAGCTTCGCTGGTTGTCGCATCTGCATTGCATCGGGGCGCAGGACGATCGCGTCGATACATCCGAGCGATTCTCCGCTGGCACGCAACGCCACACTTAGTATGTAAATCGCGGCCCCTACACACGACCAACCGTTCGAATACGTGTGGATAATTGCGCGGCGGCAGCGGGCTGGCCCCCGCGCGCGTGTGGGAGGCAGTCGAAATTGCGCATATCAATGAGGGGGGCTCGGGCGTCGATTAAATCTAGAGGCGGCGGCCGCTGTCAATTTCTAACTTCCCGCCCAGGCTATTCGCAGAACGAGTTGTTACGTTTCCACCGGTGCTCCCGCAACTTTATATGAACTGTTTCGTCGAGCCCGCCGCCGCGGCTCTCGCGGACAAAGAAGCCTCGCCATTTCGTAGGCGATTTCGTCGCTGCATTGATACGAGGATAGTTTCGATGGAAACTTTTGTTCCGTCAGAGAGCAACTCTCTTTGGCGTTGATCCATGGATAGCCGTAGGTGAAACGGGTCATAGTGGAAATAGTTGGCAGAGCGATGATAACGATTAAAAGTTGTTGCACTACCGAGACATATCGACGCAGTTCAAGCGCGTTCGCGTTAAACACGAGGATATTTTTTTCTGGATCTGTAAACGCGATAAAAGCTACCCCCTCGAGCTGCTATCGTTAGCGCGCCTCTTCCCATCGAGAATTATTCCGCTTGTAAACGATTAGAGGAAAATCCAACGAAAATTCGCTAGTTGGTCGTTCGCACCTGATTCTACCTTGCTCGCGTTCTACGTCAATCCTGGCAGACGCCCGGAAAGGGGCCGCCGATCCTTCCTCGTCGTCCGTTTTCTTTTCGTCGTACTCGGATAATCTGGAACAATCTCGATCGATCGGACGTTTTCGAACGAAAGGCAGGAAGAAAAAGATATCGTGGATGGGAGAATGGGAGGCGAAGGGCAGAAGGAAAGGTAGGAACAAAAAAGCGGCTGATTTTATAGACGAGCTACGAGATCCACGGCGGCCGCCTTTCCCTTGTCCGAGGGAGTTTAATAGAGGGTGAAACGTCCTCGAACTTGCACGAGTCCGCTTCCTTCGGATCGCTGCCTCCTTCATCCCCATCGGCGCGGTCATCGCCAATCTCGGATGTGGATTGCAGTAACGACAGGAAGGAACGGTTGAATTTCGAAAGGGGAATTACGTAATCTTCTCCTCTGGTTCTCGAGCGACAGCACACGATCCTAATCGGTTGCTTTTACGTTCGACTTGCCTCTATTTTCCTTGCTCGGTGACAATTTTGCTTCCTCGACTCCGATCTCGCGAGTTTACTCACGGTCAGGGACGCTTCCATTGCATGTTCATATAACGCGCGCGTAGCGGGTACAGTTGAAAAATTCTTAAACAGCCGACGTTATGTTCGATATACAACGTAGAGCTACGCAGAGAACGTGGCGTCTCGGTACGAATTTCGATCGACGTAACGCGACCAATATTTCAGGAGACTCGTCGGTCGTTCCGGCGACGAAACCCGAGATTAGATCACGTCTAAACTTGTAAGCCTGGACAGAAGATCTCATCGGGCCATTTGTCGCGCTCCATCGGAACAGAATCGGCCGGATAGGCGCGCGATCGTAAAACGCGATTTAGTCTCGGGAAACGTCTCCATTTGAATAAACTCTGGCGTTCGCGTAAAAAGGATCTTTTGATGATCTCGTCGGGCGAGGACGTAAAACGCGATAGATTCCCTTTCGAAAAGCAGCGCCGGCCGTAAACTTTTCGACCCCGCAAAACATCGCCCTACGCGCGCTTATTTATTTTCCTCGCGAAACGCCGAATTACGATTCGTGCTTTATCAATTTACGAGTCGCGATAAAACACTGTTCTCGTACGCGAGCTTCCCAAAGATTTCCACATGCTTCCGCAGTATCTGTTATATCGTTTTTTAAGAGGCTCTAAATCGAGCCACTCGGTTATCAAATCGATCAGCTCTGTTTCTTGAAAACGTCTTTAGTAATCGTAGAAACGGAGAATTTGATAGTCGTTTCGACTTTCGACCGGTTTTTGGCCGCTTTAGTATACGAGTAGCGTCAGTGCAAGTTACACGATTTGGTTTTTTCAATCGAACGATCGATCGACTTTGCTTCCGCGTGGCTTTGTTATCGCGTACGTCGAGCTTAACGAGCTTGCCAAGCGTTATCGCCGTCTCGAAGCGACAGTAGCCTAAATTCTCATTCGCCTCCGTCTATTTGCCGATTCTCGACGACATCTATCGCGATATCAGGAATCGTGCAAAGCTTTCCATTAATCGTCCCACTATTCGCCGTTCTCGCGTGTCCTCCCCGAATCCGATTCTCGTACCCCGTCAAGCTGCGTCACGCTTCGGCTACAATGTCGCTGGTAACCACTGCCTCGAACAGTGCTACCACCACCATCGTCCTCGCCGCCACCCTTCCACGTCCGATGGATCGTCGATAGGTATTTTAGGCTACAGTATATAATAGTACATACCTATAACAGGCTCGCGTGGTGCTCCCCAGTGGGGAGGACACGGGGTGGGAGCGAGAGGGAGAACGAAGAACCGGAGGTCTAGAGCGAGGCGACCGACGGAAAAGGGAGAGGGGATCGATCGAATCGCCATTACAGCGAGTGAGTGCCGGGGTTGCTCGATGGAATCACGCCGCCGCTAGGGGTTTATTCTCCGTATATATTTGCCGGAGTATCACCCTCGACCCAGTAGGATGTCGCCCCCTATCCCGGAGGGTTCGATGCTCCGGCGCGCAGCCCGCGGCCAGGGGAATGAATCTAGGAAGGCCGCTTCTCTCTCTCTCCCCCTCTCTCCCTCTCTCTCTCTACCGCCCAGCACTTTGGTCTTGCCAAAATCTACGGGGAATTCGCACCCTCGACAAGATGCCACTTTTCGAGTAGAGTGGCTCGACTCGACAAATGTTGAACAATGGTTGCGTTTTTACTATCGTCGCGGAGGATGAATTGTTGGTTTTAGGATAGAACCTAGCGGAGGAGCGTCTTTGATCGAAATATGATTGGCCTTAGTGTGTTTGCTCGAGACGTTAAATAGCGATTCGGGGTAGCGTTACGGTCGTAGCAGTGATTTATGGTGGTCGAATTAAATCGAGTTGATTTAAGGGTCAATTATTTCGCGATACAGAGCTTTTTTATATGTAAAAGAAACGATTACAGAGTAGATGGAGGAGAGTCAGCCGAGCCTTAAAAGTTAAGTTTTCGCTGACGTTACGACGACGTCGATTTACAAGGTACGATACTATCTTTGCAGATATGGCGCCGGATACGACCTGGCGGCACGGCGGAAGAACGCGACGAGGGAGTCGACGGCAACGCTGAAGGCCTGGCTGAACGAGCACAAGAAGAACCCTTACCCGACCAAGGGTGAGAAGATCATGCTGGCGATCATCACGAAGATGACACTGACGCAGGTGTCCACTTGGTTCGCGAACGCGCGACGGCGCCTCAAAAAGGAGAACAAAATGACCTGGGAACCGAAAAACAAGACCGACGATGACGATGACGCGGTTCTCACGGACTCGGAGGACAACAAGGAAAAGGACGATCTCGCGAGTGACACTCAAGGCGACAGAGTCGGAGAGGAGGCAAGGAGAGGCCTGGAGGAAAACGGTGAGTGACTTTTTTCCAGCTTTCTCTCGCACACAACGACCAGGCAACGAACGAACGAACGAAGGAACGAGGTATCGCGCGCTAGATCGGACCAACATAGGCTTATTCGAATAATTCTTTCGTTGCTACGTTAGAAACTAGCGGCGTTCAGCGATATATTCTACGCGAACGGTTCACGATCGAATTTTAAAATATCTGTGCTCGGGTGACTCGAACAACCCTACCTTGTTATATTCCCAATTATTTCAAACAGCAGGTCGAAGATAAAAATACATACTCCCCGTAAAAAGCCGAGGTCGAAGCCACGTTTCACCGTACCTACGTGCCGGCAAGTTTAGTCGATAAGCTTGCACGCGTGTAACAGCACGAAACGCAATAATCCATGCAGTCGTGCATGCATTTGCCGCAAGAATGTTCAAAGAACAACCCGTGTCTCGAATCTCGGAAGAAGCACCGCCATTAGGGGCCAATTATCGATGTTCCGATGTACGGTGTACACAATAGGTCGCGGAGTCGGCTGCGCGGTTGCGCGGTCGAGGGTGAACCAGGCCGCGAAGCGTACCGATCTCTTCGAGGAATGTCGGTAGCGTGTAGCGCTCGCGTGACTAGTTTCCCCGATATCGAGTGGCCATCGGTCGCCGTTTCTGATATTGCGCAAGCATCCATTCCGCGCACAATAACCGTACGCGACCTCACCCTGCATGGATCGCGCGCCATTCACGGAGATCGGCGGCGAGATGCTCGCGGACGGCGAACGTTTCTAGGCAGAACGGAGCCTCTCTGATCCTCTCGAGTCCCGCTACGATTTACGATAAATGCCACTTCTTTCTATTGGATTCGAGAAGCGTATGAGTTTCTTCTGGTTCGAGTATTCTCCGTTCTTGTTTGGAAATTGTACGCTCTTTTGGAGAGCGGAGAAACTGTGCGACTTTATGGCGCTGTTGACCCTACGATATCCATATATATGTATCTGTAAAAGTGTTTATATTTTCTCGCACGTTACGCGTTCAAATAGGCTTGGCATATTTTTTGCATATTACGCGTACTCTGAGCATTTTTGCGATTAATTGTCCACGTGCCTCCTTTTACACCTACGCATTCGTAAATATCGTCCTATACTTCTTGGACGCCCATGATCTCTATTTTTACTCTATCTCTATCTTCACCGTCCGTAGATTTCTAGAAAATGTCGACGGACATTGCCTAGAATCGTGGACTTCTTCTCTCCTGTTTCCCAGTCTGTACGTCCCTCTTTAAAATTCCTCCTACACCACCTCCCTGTCCGATCGTGCAAATCCCAGTACCACGCTTTCAAGCCACGTAACGTCGATGCAAGAAGCAGGTCGTTTCGAGTCGGTCGAGTTTCAAAGTCGCGTAGCACAAGTCGTTTGTCCCGGACAGCCTGTAAATTCAATTACCAAACTGGAGTTTCTCAGCGTCGCTGAAATCGTCGGACGAGCGAGCGAGATCCAGTCGTTTCTATTCGCCCCTTGGCGTCGTTCGGCCGTCGTTCGGCCGTCGTTCGGCTCGATAGGCTACTTATTCAGGCATTTTGCCCAACGGCCGGAAACGGCGAGTTAGAAATTCGCTGCGAAACCGGCCGTGTGTCGGGCTCTATATCGCGGAGGCGGACATAATGGTTCACATGTGGGTAAACACAGTGACGGGTTGCGGGTTGCCGCGCAAAGAGATTAATGGCCTTCGGTTTGGTCCCCTGGTGGACCGGCGGTCCGGTTAGTCGGTATTGGTACGCTGGCGCGCGTACGCGCTTCACGCACACACGCTCCTGCAAACACGCGTATATACACGTATACGTTGAACGACACACGTACACTTTCGCCGTGCGCAGCGTCATGCACAAAATACTAACGTGTACGTGTACGTGTAGGTGTAGATGTAGGTACGTACAGGTTGGCGCTCGATCTGGCGAGCGCGCGCGCGCGCGCACACGTTCGTCTCCCTAAGCGTGGCTCTGCGAGTGAGAGGCGGAGGGTGCGCCCGGGCTGAGTAGCCATCCGTAGGACCATATACACTCTGTGCCACAGGGTCCATGTATATACAGGGCGTATATAGATACACGGAGAGTGGTGGTTTGAGGCACGGTGATGTATCGGCGCCCGCGGCGAGACGAATGGTACGGACCCTCCTATGGCCACCATTACCCCACCGCACATTGGCCAATATCGGTCCTCTCTGTTGCTCGCGTCCTCGTCCTCTCTGCCTCGTCGCTCGTCCTCTGTCTGCCGCCCTTTGCTTTGTCCCTCTCGCGCTCTCGTTCTCTCCAATTCTCGCCCAGCTCTCTTCGTTTCGAGACATTTAGGTGTCGCGTTGTCGAGCGCGTCCCGCGATGCCTCGTAATTTTAAAGGACCACGCAGAAAACGAGCCCACCAAGCAGGAAAATCCGGCGAGAAAGAACCGAGTCCGTACGAAAGCGATTTGTTTTCTATTCCCAGCTCGCTGCTTTCAGTCCACGGTGATTTGTGTTCGCGTACGAATATACCCGACCTTTCCACCGTTTTGCTTCTCGGCGATATTGACAGCGAAGGAGTCGCCGGGTGAAACGTTGAAAACGTGGAACGTATTCGGTCGTGCGTTATAGCTTGCTCGTTCCACGCCTATGAATGTCGAAAGCGGTTTCCGTATCGCTGGCCCTTGAATACGGCAGAGGATATGGCGTGTACCGGGTCGAGCGAGACAGCCGCAAGGTTTGCCAGGAAGTTTGCTAAATTCAAGAGAGCCCTCGTGAATTTCCATGCGAAACGTCGAAGGGAAAAGGTCACTCGAGAGCACGAGCGCGAGGGCTGCCACAGTCTGGCCTTGTTGTAAGATACTCTCCGCGAGTGGTCCACTCGATTTTTTTTCAAGTACGTCGTCAACAGCAACAGGCTATCTCTACGGATCGCCGGTGAACGTCGATGCTGTCGTCGTCTATCGAAGCATAGTCAGGATTTCTATCGCCAACGTAGAAATTGTAAAATGGAATCGACGACGTGGTTCGCCCTGTCCGAGATACAGCATCGGACAGCGCGAAGATTACGAGATTAACGACTGATAAAAGGGGGTCAAAAGTTAAAGAGCCACTTGTGGACTCGACGGTGGTATCTATTTAGTTGGCCCATAAGGTTCCCTTTATAAGGGGGCGCGTACGCACCCTAAACCTAAACTCTCTGTTTCTCCGTATCTCCGTTCCTCTCTGTCTTGCTGTTCCAGCCATCTATCCGTCCATTTCTGTTTCCCTGGCACGGGGGTTGCGGCCCCTTCTAGCTTGGGAATTATCGCTTGACGACCCATCAAGTAAACCCTCTGCCGACTCATTCGAACCTCTTAATGAAATTCTCACCCCTGACTGACTGGCTGGCTTGGCTCGATGGTTGGCTGGCTGGCTGGCTGGCTGGCTGGCTGGCTAGCTAGCTGGCAGACGCTTGGGACGCTCCTAGAGTGGCCTGAGAGAGACTCGCGGGAGTAAAAGAGAGGAAGATACGAAGGAGAGGCAGAGGGAAAGGGAAAAAGGATACAGCTTCCCTATTTTCTCTCCCGGTGTTCTCCCTGCCTCGAGGGGAAACTAAAATCTCTCGCGCCTCAAAGTGGTTGAAGGCTTCGCTCCCTTTTTTTCACAGCATCCCTTACAGCTTAACCGTATAAGGGGTTCAAGGGAGGCTTCGATACTTTTCCCCCGGCGTCGCGTCGACCCTTCGCTACCCGGGGTGCCCGATATATGTATATACCGTACGACTCGCGTAGATCTCACTTTCACACCAGGGATTATAAACCATTAATTCTGACATTGCGTGCAGGCCAAATAACGATGGGGTGGGGCGAGCTCGTAATGCGATACCGTTAACCGTACTAAATTTTCTATCAGTTGCGTGGAAAATGTTTTTCATCTTACTCTTTTTCCCTACCTCTTCTTTTTATCCTGCGCGTTATATCGCGGACAAAGAGAAGGCGAAGCAGAAGGAGAAGGGGGGCCGGAATTTTACGAGCTATTAAGTTGGCTTTTATTCGTTATATACTTACCACTCGAGGTATTCGCGTTTATGACCGGTAGGGAACTTTTCCCTTGATCACGAGACGATGCACGGTCGGGCGTCGACCATCGAAACTCAACGGCCAATTTACTAAATTGACGCGCGCCGGTCTGTTTGCAGAGCCGATGAGGCACGTGAAAGCGGAGCACTTGCAGCACGACAAGGACCTGGACGAAGAGGACGACCTCGATCTCGAGGAGGACCCCCGACGAGGAGAGCATCCCTTTCACCATGCGATGCAGCACCATCACCATCATCATCAAGGATACGCCGCGGAGGACCATCTGAAGGACGAGGGTATCAAGTCGGACTGCAGCGCGGCCGGTGTGCCAATCCCGGCGACCAAGCCGAAGATCTGGTCGCTGGCGGACACAGCGGCGAGCAAGACTCCTCCGCCTCTCACGCATCCTCACCATCAGCAGTATCATCATCTTCATCACCAACAACACTACGGACAGCAGCAGCACCACCTGTCCAATCAGAGTCATCACCATCATTCGCAGCAGCCTTGGCTAGGTGGTTCCGGTGGTAGTGGTGGAGGCGGCGCCGGGGGTGGAGGTGGAAACCTGAGCTCGTTCGCGTTACCCTCGTCGGCGTCGATGAGTCCCTCAGCAGCCGCGACCGCGCCGTATTCGAGCGCGGCGACGAGATACGGCGGTTTTCTCTCGTCCTCTTCCGGAGGCCAGCTCCATTACAACCCCAATTCCTCGTCCGGATCGAGCTCGAGCGCTTCCTCCTCGGCGGCGGCGGGGTTTCCCGAGGTTGGTACGGACACTCCACCCCAGACACCGCCCAACATGAAGGTGGCTACACCGAATGGAGTGATCCAGGCACCACCGGGCGGTTACTGCACTGGTGGCAACAGCAACGCAACGACCAACGGTAATCCCAATCCGTACGGGCCGAGTCATCCGGCTGCCGGCGGCTATTTGTCGACCAGTTCCGGTTCAGCCAGCAGCGGTTCCTCCTTCAGCTCCAGATTACAGGCGTCGCCTCATAAGGACTTCTCGCCGGCGGGACAGAACTCCATTCTGCACCAGCATCAGACCACTGCCAGCTTACCGCCCACGGAGGCCACCACTGCGTTTAAACCGTTCTACAAGGGGTAGGTGGACCAATCTCGTTTCCAACCTTGATAGCTCGATCCGCGCAGAAACCGCGCGTAGAGACCACGGTAGCTTAGAGATGGAAACAGGGGTAACGTTCGAAATCAACTGTTGCAGCTCGCAGTCCATGGGTAGCGGATTCGTATCGCCGGTCTAAGGCGCCTTGGGTCGATTCCGGATCACCGTCGCGATCCTCCAGGTGAGTGGAACCTCTCCGCTCTCTTCGTCGTCCGGCTAAAGCCTCGATCTTTTGCCACTTAACGAACCAGGTCTTCCGATCTCTCTCGAACCTACGGCGGTGCATGCCTGGATCGCTCTAGGCCAACGTCGCGTCGTCGGATAGTCGTCGGATAGTCGTCGTATAGAATTCCCGATATATACGTGTCTTCGCGTCGAGAAAATATCACGGACGAGTCACTGTACGATCGGAGTGAAAAAAAGACCTCGCGTACCGGTGTCCACGAGGGGGGGGGGAGGAGGAGGGACTCGACGACAGATCATAAGTACATCGGCGACGGTAATCGCGTGCCGCGTGTACCGCCACGAGGTGCGATCGCAATAATTCATTTGGCGAACGAGAAGCGAGAAACGCACGGATGCACGGCAGAGGATGGCTGTCACGGTACACGGGCGCGCGTAATAGATTTGCAAATCGACGGAATAGAGTATCTCGTCGCGAGAGCTTTTCGCGGTACGCGGTCGCGAAAATCGATAAGAAATTAATATTGAATGCTGTCGATGGGTCGTTAGGGTTGGCCTTCCGATTGTTCAAATAATAACGAGCATCGAGTATCGAGCCGAGTTCGGTTGGTGAACGGATCGAGAGAGAGTACGAGCGGGAAGCAGAGAAAGAAAACGGGAGAGGAGAGAGGCTATCGCCACCTCCTTGACAGTGACAAATGGACGGAGATTTCAATCAGTGAATGGAATCACCACTGGCTGGCCGCGTCTTTCTCGCGCGCGCAATCCACCGCGTTATGGCCACGCTCTTCCGAGCGTGTTTGCCCGTGTGTGAAGCGGCGTGTGTACGTTTGTGTGCCGTAGAACACACCGCACTCTCTGCCGGGCACACCTCAACCTGTCGCGTTGCTGACTGAACGACCGACCGCACGGTCCTCTCGCGTACTGTGTATCCTCTCCCCGGAGTGGAACGCGCCGAACTCGAATTCGCTGGAATAAGACGCAGCATTTCGAGAGCGTGAAACGTGGCTAGGTGACGACGATAATACTCGTTTGATGGATCTCTGGCTTTTGGCAGTGGCTTTGGGAAAGCGGCGCGGTTTCCTCTTCTCGATTAATTCTCGGGAGGATAGCTCCAGTCGATATGCAAATTCGTTTGTCTTTATCGTTAATTGGCAGTTCGTTTTGTTCGAAAAGAGGATAGGAAAGCGTATTGAGTGCGGACGACGTTGGATCGCAACGACGCCATTAGCTCTTCAGTAGCAATGAAAAAGGCGGGTCTGTTAATCTTTCAATGAATTCGAAACCACGTAGCGGTTTCGTTAGAAACCAGTTCTGGAACGATTAAGACACTTATCTCTCGTCTTCTGCTACGATTCGTCGCTTTCTTGGTCCGCGCATCCTAGATAAATAAGAAACGCTGAAATTAGGCAGATATGCCTATCTACCTTCGCTATCGGTATCTTTCAACGACCCGTTAATAGAGAGAAGAGATAGAAAAGTAGCGAACCAAGTAGTTAATCGGCTCCGAGATATCGCGGCTTCGTACCACTCGCGACAATGCGAAAAGGGAAGGAGAACGAGATTCGTCGCCAAGTCTCTTTCCTACTACGATTTTTTTCTGGCTCCTTTCGTCGCGTATTTCGAAGGCATCGCTGGTTCCAAGGTTATCTGATTCGTCGATGTTGTAAACACATCGGGACCAGTTTTTTCAAACAAGAAGCAAGGAGCAACGAAGAAGAAGCGGCAGGGACAAGACAAGCCATTACAGATCCGAATCACGGTTCGAAAGAAACAATCAGGCACCGTTCGATGAAAACGCCTGTTGTTCGTCGACGCTTTAATAACTCTGGCATCGCGAAGAGTCAAAAGAGTCGTTCGCAAACGGCAGGCATATCAATTAGCGTGGCGTCGTTCGTTTGGCTGGAAACGAGCAACTTTCCCGCAATTATTCACCGGGATAGAGACGGCTACAACGACGACGAAACGCCGAACGAGAATCGACTCGAGACACGACTAGGCACAGGTGCAACGAAGACGACGATCCCGTCCTCTCTTCTCCGTCTTCTCTTCGTAGCTCGACCAACCGAAAGAAGTCGAGGAAGAAAGAGGAGGAGGGTTAACGGAACGCGGAGCAACGGAGAATCAGAGAGAAAGAGACGCTACCTTCGAAAGGAACCGGGTGTTAGCCGGTACTCTTATCGCGTGGCGATCTGATCCTAATTTATAGCCGCGTCCCAAATAAACTAGTTTTCGCTGTCGTCACCTCGGTCCTCTCTCCTCATTTCCTCTCCTCTGGGCCTGTGTACGGACCAGGCAACGTTCGGGGCCTCGTGGCGTCTGGACGCTTATAACTCTCCTCTCTCGCGTCCGAAACACCCAACTCTCCCTCCTGCACCCCCTCTCCTCCTTCTCAGCTCTTTTCAAACCTGTGCTCAACCTCCGAGCTATGGCTACAGGCAGCCAGGTATACGTATAAGCTCCAGATCGTACGAGAGAGTGCCCCTCGTTGCACCTACCTGCCGGACCTGTGTTTCTTTTTTTTCTTTTTTTTTCTTTCGGCTCTGCTGTCCCTCTCGACGAACCAGCGTAGCGACGGTAAACGAAGGAAGAAACGAGAGATCGCAGCTTAAATGGCGCCGCGTGCAACGGAGACGCAAAACACCCTCGACACCCGTGGCCTATAATTGCCAATTAGCCCGGGGATATTTAATTGCCATTAGGCTGGGTGGTGAACTCCCGATCTGGGTCCGGCGATACCTCTTCCTCGCCTCAGCCTCGAGCAACACCGACCGACCGCGATATTTACACGATCGCGCCGGATCTGCATAAAATTCGCGACCACCAGGCGTACCGTCCGCGTCGTTGTCTACGTTGCCTCCGCGAACGCGACAGGATAGCCGATCTTTTCAACAGCTACGAGATTCCGGTAGGATTCAGGTGTCTCCTCGATAAATCCTACTAAGGGACGTGGCGTCGTCGCGATTCCTCCGCCCCTTCTCCGTGTTGTGCAGGATCCTCGCGAGAAACCGCCACCGCACAGTTTCTTCTTTCATCCTTCTTCTTTCCTCTTCGTCTCGATGAGAGGCCATCGCCGCGTTTCTGGAATTCCCGGCAGGCGTTTCACCGCCTGGTCGCCTCCGAGACCGCGTCCTTCTTTGTCCTCGACCCCCATTTTTACCCTGGATCCGCCGATGGACGCGCGATCGCGTCTCTCGGCTTTATTACACCGCGCAACGTAGATCGTGAGATGCCCAGGGTCGAAACGGTAGCCCGGATTTACGTCTCGACCTCGGGCCTCGGGTCCAGCTTGCTACCTGAGTAACCGGAGAACCTGCTGCTAAAACCTCCCCAACCTGGTCGTTCCTCTTCCACCAGAATCGTTCTGGACATTTGCAAATTCGTGCTCGCCACGGGGAACGAGTTATCGCTAGGTAAACGCGTCTGATCGAACGAACTCGTCGAACGTTTCGGCGTTGAACGTCCTCCGAGAATCAAGATGGAGAGTTCGTTTTCCGCTCTCCTGAAAGGACAACGCGTTACCAGCGATGGAACAACCCGGTCGAGATCCCGTCGAAGAGAACTAGCTGCGCTGTTTTTCCTCCTAGCTTATCGGTATAATTTCTAATTACCTCGCTCCGCCGCCAATTAATCGCGTACGATCTGCCTGGAAAATGGGCCTGCCACCGGTCGTTAATACAGTCGTTCGGCGCAGTCGACTGTCGTAATTATACAATTAAACAAGCAGCAACATCGTTGTGCTCGCTCGGATCCTAGACCCAGAACGTATTATCAACGGTACGTCGGCACGATCTCGCGGAAAACACGTCGTCGTCGCGTCCGGTAATTTCGACGGGTCTAATGCGCGATCGTACGAGGATCAATTTTATAATCATCGTAATTTCACGCTCGTTCCCGTCGCGGCATGCAAACAACACCGACTCGTACGACAGATAACGCGGTGACGCGCTAATTAATCCTGCTTTTTCATCGAATTCAGCCCTCCTTTCCTCCTTTCCAAAGCGTTGATTACGTGGAAGCGCGACGACCGTTCGAAATTCGCCGGTTATCGTCTCGGCAGATCGCTCTCATTCGACTTCTCGTCGGTTTCTCGTCTTCGTGGTTGGCGCACGTGTCGATTTCACGAGATGCTCGCCGTGACCTTCCCTGTTCGCGTGAAATTACGACGTCGCGTTGCGCGTTGTCTCGGAGGCTGGAGATCATCGTCGCGATTACGCGTAAATTACCGTCACGGAGCCTCCGCGCCGGCCCGACAGCAACGTTCTCTCTGTGTCTCTCTGTGAGATCTTAATCCGGCTTATCCCGGGATCTTGCTCCGCTATCGGCAACGAAAGAGGATGATGCCCCGACGTGAAAATGGACAAAATTCGTAAGCGATGCGTGTCACGCTCTTTGTTCTTTTCGCGTTAGAACGATGGACGGACACTGTAGGCGTTGAAGGATATTTGTTGCCGCATAATTTCACAAATGAACACGGTCAGTCGTTGCTCTGTCCTGTTTTTCATTCGTGTAGGTATACTTGCTCGATTGATCCGATTGTTAGCAGCGAACCTAATAGAAGCAGAAAATATCTACACGTTATAAACGAATAAATACGAACACGTAATATCCAGCAACATTTCGTATACTTTGTGTTAACCGAAAAAATCTATCCCGTTAATTAGCGCAATAGCATCAAACCGGCAGTTTCGTTCTTGATATCCAGAGACTCTCTCTCGTCTCGTTAGCATGGCTTTTTCTAAATCCGGCTGCTCGCTAGATGGGTTGCGCGACGTTTTCTTCGCGGCTACCTCCGGCGAAGACTAAACGATTAAAAGATTAGACGAAATAAAACGATCAAACGACTTGAATTCGCTGGTTGACAGTGTGAAATTCGGGTGTGGGAAAGAAATGGGAAATACGTGTGCGAGGTTCGGCCGGGTAAAGGTTAACCGCGAACCGCGTTTCGTAATGTGGCTTTTCGTGTCGAAGATAATGGAGAACGGACAAACAGGTTTGTTGCGCTGGAAGGTACTCGAAGTGGGGGAGTCGTATTAAAAGCTTCGCAATTACGAGAACCCGATAGGAGAAATGACCGTTCCGTTTTGGAGGCCTGGGTATCGATTCCGCCCAGGTGAGATTCCGCTTTTAGAAAGGCGAGCTCGCGTGAAAGCCGGATTTTCATGGCGCTTCTTCCACACGGAGCATCGCCGAGGTGCACGCGTACGTAAGCTCCTTGTCGCGTCGATTCACCGGCAAACCGTGTTCATGAATATTCCCCGACTCGATCCTGGACACTCTGTCGTTTGAATAAACGAACCAAACTTGCAGACTCTACATCGTGTCCGATGAATTTCATATAGATGAAAAATACATGCACCGCTGGGTCCCTTTGAGCGAAGGAACAACGTGGCAGCGCGTGTCTTTATTGAACGAACAAAGTGAAACAAGAAGCGCAAGAGGGGAAAACGTTGCTTTTGAATATATGGAAGTAAATATATGGAAGAAACGCGCAGCCTCGTACAAGGGTGTAGCGCTTGTAGATTGATAGGAACGTTGCGACATTTTACTGACGCTAATTTTAACCGTATCGCGAATAACAGATATACTACTTGAGAAAAATGTTAGAGAAGCTACGTGTTACGATAAATATTTCGTTCCATATACCTAACTATGCCTGCCATCAAACTCAACTGATTCTCTTCCACGCTCCAAGGTACACGAATACTGGACCCGTGTCCGACAGATAGCGCCGAGTAATAATCTCAGAAAGAAATAAATACGTAGTCTAACAGAGCTCGCACTAATCACCCCGCAATTACTTCCTGCGTCGTTGCTGGGCGGCCTTCCACGCGTTGCCGAGCGAATTTCCAAGGGAACCACACAACGAGTCACCGTGATGGACGGATGGCCGAGGGAGCTCCGTGTAAAAAGTCCTATGGAGGTTGAATACACGCGAGAAAGCGCGTTTAAACGTGGCCGGATCTCTCCTCGAACGACTTGTCGCGTAATCGCGCGGCATTTGTCATCCGGTTTCGCGTCATTTCGGTTTACGCGCTCGGCGATGAACCGGAGAACGAGCAACGGTATAAACAGAGACGCGGTCGGTGCGACAGATAGCCCGTGGCGCTTTGAAATATTCGTCGGACGCCATCGGCCACTGTCACACCTTTGAAACGTTCAACAAATGGCTACACAGCGTCTCGTTTAATCGATCGTGAAAAATTTCCGCGACGCCATACGTACGTACACCGGGTTCCACTAATTGTTTTAATCGAGGAAACGCTTCGACGATCCGTCGTGCAATTGTACGTCTCGTTTTGTACAACGTGTTGCGAATCAGATTGGATTGCTCGGGTTGCTGGGGAGGTCGTTGAGACGCGATACTTCTACCATGCTACCTGTCCACTTTGTAATTTTGTGGTCTCGTTCGCTTCTACGTCGATGGCTAGACGCAACTAAATGAATTATTAGCCTCTCGCTTTATGATCTTTTTAGTAGCTACGTACATCGACCATAAGCGTTGGCTACTCGTTTAACCGCTCCTTTAATTACTCGTTAAGCGTGTACTTGTCCGTCAACTATTCATTATCCAACGATACACCGTATCGAATGCAAAATGTCGAAGCGTTGTATAATAGCAGATATTAATTTATAGCGATCCGTGAAATTTGAAATTTTATCGAAGAAAATCGTAATTCGCGTGACGAGCGTAACTGGATATTGCGAGGCAAAGAGTTGATTTAGTTGAAGTTTCGCGTAAAGTTAAAGGATTTCGTTAAATCCACGCAAATGGTAGTAAAGTTTTTCACGTCGATGAAAAAAATACTGTGGCGTATATCGCTCCCGTTTCAAGTATCCATAATCGAGAAACGACGGCATTCCATCCGAAGCGTGCAGAGATTCTGTACGCTTGGAGGCGGAGGCCTGTATCGGCCACGGTGATCGCGGCAGCGCACGTACACGAAGTTGTTCGCTAGGTGAGACACTGTAATCGCGTATCGATAGTCCCATGCTGTGTAAAACGTCGATCCGCAGCGACGTTGGCATACGTAACGCTCCGTTAACGGCCCTGATATATTCCAGACGTCTTTTCCACCGCATTCACGTTCCCCTCGTTTCCATCGCGAAGCTTATTTTCGCATCGTTCTAGCGGAGAACGTGTACAGTGGTACATCCATATATTCCTTCGATGTTTGTTGCCATTATCGTATATTGCTCTCATTTTCGTTGACCGTCCAAACTCTATCGCAAAAAGAATCTAGAAGAAGTTTATTCCGTTAAATAACCTGTTTAATTAATTTCTTTGAGTTTCGTGAAATAAATGGAAGAAACGATGAAAAACTATACTAAACGAATTCTTGGAATTCTCTGTCTGTCTGCTTCTGAATAATTCTTTATGTATTTTTTTACAAAAGACATAGAAAATCATTTTGAAGTAATATAGAAAACATGAGAAAAACTAAAAAAAAAAGAAGCCAACAGCACATGGAGTTCCCAAGCGGTCACCCATCCAAGTACTATCATCCATGCCCAACGCAACTTAACTTTGGTGATCGGACGAGAACCAGTGGACCTTGCGTGGTATGGCCGTTGGCTGGAACGTCAAGAGCAATACTACCTCTGCTTCTGAACAATTCTTTACATATTTTGTGCAAAAAACATAGAAAATCATTTTGATGTAATATAGAAAATACGAGAAAAACTAAAAAAGAAAAAAAGAAGCCAACAGCACATGGAGTTCCCAAGCGGTCACCCATCCAAGTACTATCCATGCCCAACGCAACTTAACTTTGGTGATCGGACGAGAACCAGTGGACCTTGCGTGGTATGGCCGTTGGCTGGAACGTCAAGAGCAATACTACCTCTGCTTCTGAACAATTCTTTACATATTTTGTACAAAAAACATAGAAAATCATTTTGAAGTAATATAGAAAATACGAGAAAAACTAAAAAAGAAAAAGAGAAGCCAACAGCACATGGAGTTCCCAAGCGGTCACCCATCCAAGTACTATCCATGCCCAACGCAACTTAACTTTGGTGATCGGACGAGAACCAGTGTACCTTGCGTGGTATGGCCGTTGGCTGGAACGTGAAGAGCAATACTACCTCTACTTCTGAACAATTCTTTACGTATTTTGTACAAAAAACATAGAAAATCATTTTGAAGTAATATAGAAAATACGAGAAAAACTAAAAAAGAAAGAAAGAAGCCAACAGCACATGGAGTTCCCAAGCGGTCACCCATCCAAGTACTATCCATGCCCAACACAACTTAACTTTGGTGATCGGACGAGAACCAGTGGACCTTGC